>CM033713.1:12776422-13470891 GCA_019671005.1 Hibiscus mutabilis | reverse complement strand
ATAATTTAATTCAACTCAAACTCCTCCTCAAAGAAGGACTTTGGCCTAGCCCTATAAATATCAAGGAGATTTCGACAATCAAGAGGGCAGCAAGAGGAATTTTGGCAAGTCCAAGTAGGGCAAGAGGAGAGAATTTTCGACAAGCATCAAGGGCAAGGAGGATTTCGACAAGCCTCTTCCTTCATCTTTGTTGATTGGGTTCATGCTAGGGATTAATTATCTTGTGTTTCTTTGGAACCTAGCCATGAACTAAATTTACTTGGCTATGGTTATTGTGTTTTGTGGTTGTGAGAAACTATTGGTTTTTGTTTAGGTAATAAGAGTTTGCACTTTTCTATTTCAAGGTTTATTCATTCTTGATTCTTATTATTGTTTGCGAGTGAATTGGGAGAGGATCTCGTGATTTCATCCATTTATCTAATATCGGGAGAGTTAGATTCAAGAAAGCGAATGAATATGATCTTTATTCAATCAATGATGGTGAAGATTAATCCGGCAGGAATAAGTTAAGGATTTCAGCGGCTAAGAAGGGCGCAAGATTGGTTGTTGTTCACCCTTGATTCACGCGGGGATGTATTATCAAGGCATGCACAAGTAGCTAGAGTTTCGACTTAGGGATAAGAAGAAACCATTGAAGAAGCGCTCGCCCGAACCTTGAAGTTGCTGCCCGATCGCCCAAGTAGTTGCCCAACTAGTCGCCCAAGCAACCATCAATTAGTTGCCAAGGCAACCCCCGTTGTGCAAGTTGCCACGGCAGCTGAGTTGCCCGTGCACTCTTTTACCAAGACAATCCAATCGGCTATCACACCTCAACTCACGATAACCTGGCCTATCTCTCTCATTTGAATTCATCTTTTCTTTTACTTTATTGCTTTCTAGATTAGTTATTAGTTAAACTTCTATAATCCTTTACTTGTGTTTTTACTTTTTACGATTGCAGAGACTAGATTCTTGAAGTGGCACCAATCCCTGTGGAGCGATATCTTTTATACTATAACTTGCGGCGTGTATACTTGCACATTTTGCGTAGCACTTATTCACAGCGCAACAAGTTTTTTGGCGCCGTTGCGGGATTGGCAATAGCGACTTTGTTTTTATTTTCTTGCACTTTCTTTTTATTTTTCTTGTTTAAAATTCAAAGGGCTAACAAACTTTGGTTTTGCATTGGTATATGACAGGCGAGACCGACTTCACAGAATATCCCTTTGATCCAATCGAGCGAACCTTACAAAGACTTAGGCGAAGGATAAAGAAGCAATGGCAAATCAAGGCGGCAATATTAATCAAGATGTTGGCGGGAGGAGGAGTGATTCTTGCGAAACAGAACTATTCGAGACTATCTTGAAGAAGATCTTGATGGACTTAACCCGGAGTTATCGCACCCGAAATTGAAGCCGACCACTTTGAGTTGAAACCGGTAATGTTTAATATGATCAACACAATAGGTCAATTTGGCGGCTCAACAAGCGAAGATGATGCGACAACATCTGAAATCTTTCCTCGAGATTTGCAACTCGTTCAAGATACGCGAGTCACCCCGATGTCTTACGATTAAGATTATTCCCTATTCTTTGAGGATAGGCGAAAGCATGGCTAAATAGCATTCTGCGGATCCATAGCATCTTGGACTGATCTTTGTCGTGATTTCCTTGCTAGATTTAATCCTACAAATTTGGTGATAAGCCGTAGCGACATTACTTCTTTTGTGAGGCGGATGATGAATCCATGTACGAGGCTTGGGGGCGATATAGAGAACTTCTACACAAATGCCCCTCTACAGTTCGGTGTGGACTCAAGTAACAATGTTTTACAAGCGCCGTGAATACACCAACAAGGATGATGCTAGATGCCTCGGCAAGCGGCATACTCTTAGATAAGTCGCGGAGGAAGCAATGCAAATTTTAAGCAGGCTGGCCAAGAATGATTATCAATTCCCATCTACTAGAAGAGGAGGGTTAGGCGCCAAGCCACAATACATGAACTAGGATCATCAGATTCAATTTGGCACAATTGGCGCTTTAACCAAGATGGTCGAACATGCAAAAACCAAACAACACACATGAAGTCAAGGTAATGGATTCTTTTTGTGAGTTATGTGGTGATAACCATAATTCTTACGAATGTATGCGAGAATCCGGAATCTAGCTTCTATGTGGGGAATTACAATCGGGGCAACAACATGATGTCAAATACATACAATCCGGCTTGGAAGAAGCACCGAATTTTTCATGGAGTAATCCCAACAATGCTCTAAACCGGAACAATCAGAATGCACAAGCATCGGGATTCGGTGAGAATATGCCCACGACAGCGGATGCGCGGCAACAACCGACAACATCTAGTTCTTTGGAAAATTCTCTAAATGCTTTTATGATGAAAACTGAATCTTATATGGTGAGAATAGTAATTTCATAAAAAGAAGCGATGCTTTTATTAACAGGACCGAGATGAGATTGCAAAACCAAGAGGCGGCAATCAAATCATTGGAAAATCAAGTCGGACAATTTGCTCAAAATCTGAACACTAGACCACAAGGAGGTTTACCTAAGCGATCTTGAAGTCGCAAGAGGAGGCGGCCATGAGCAATGTAAGGCAATCACCACGAAGTGGCCAACAACTTAGAGAGGTTCAACCCGCTCGTCAAACAAAACTCCACAAAAAGATCAAGGCGAACCTAGCGGCAAAGTCTCGGATCTTTGAACCGGGGAATTGCTGCGGCAGCGGCAATAAGCATGCCTCGGCAAGCCGATGGCGCCTCGGCAACTTGCGATAAGCGCGCCTCGGCAACCCCGGTTGATAGCGCGCCGGCAACTCGGATGTCCCTGCAATGCCGTCAATCAGGTTTCAAACCAATGAAAGGATAGAAGATATCCGACTTCCACCACCATTCCCACAAAGATTAGGCGACAAAAGCAAGAATACCAATTCAAGAAGTTTCTTGATATCCTAAAGCAAGTCTACATCAACTTGCCATTGGTGGAAGCAATTGAACAAATGCCAAACTATGCCAAGTTTCTTAAAGACATTGTGTCCAAGAGAACAAGGCTAGGAGAGTTTGAAACGATTGCCTGTGACAGAGGGATGCATGGCAATGTTACTGTCGCATGCCGCCCAAGTTGAAGGATCCGGAAGTTTCACAATACCTGTTCTATTGGAAATCACTATGTCGGGAAAGCACTATGCGACCTAGGGGCTAGCATAAACTTGATGCCTAAATCGGTTTTCGAAACTAGGAATCGGGAAGGCAAGACCTACAATGATTATCTGCGGCTAGCCAGCCAGATCCTATGTGCATCCAGAGGGAAAAATCGAGGACATCTTGGTAAAAGTTGATAAATTCATTTTCCCCTGACTTTATTATTTTGGATTGTGAAGCGGATGAGCATGCACCTATCATTCTCGGGAGACCATTCCTAGCGGCGGGAGAACCTTGATCGGCGTTGAAAAGGAGAACTCACAATGAGGGTGAATGACCAGCGAGTAAAACTAAATGTGTTCCAAACACTAAGGCATGCCGATGATCGGAAGAATGCCAACTACTTCATGCCACGGATGAATTTAACCGATGAGGAATTTAGTTGCCTCGACAACTACATTGCCGATCAAGAGGAACACGAGGAGTATGAAGAACCGGTCAATGAGGAACAGCCAGAAGAGGCAAATTGGCTAGTCAATCGACCGGTACATACTTTGAACCACTGGACTACTCGGGTAAGGAAGGTAAGATCGAAAAACCCTCATCGAAAATCCACCAATTCTTGAGTTGAAACAATTGCGAGCAACTAAAATATGTATACTTAGGGATGATAATACATTACCGTAATTATTTCTTCTAAGTTACAACTGAGCAGGAAAAGAAGCTGATCAACATGTTGAAACTACATAAAAAGGCAATAGGGTGGACAATTGCCGACTTGAAGGGAATTAGCCGGCGGTGTGCATGCACAAGATCTTGTTGGAAGATGATCACAAACCTTCAATTGAGGCCCGGAGGAGACTGAATCATGCCATGAAAGGGGTTGTAATGAAAGAAATCATCAAGTGGCTTGACGCCGGCATTATATACCCTATCTCCGATAGTACGTGGGTAAGTCCGGTACAATGTGTGCGAAAAAGGAGGTATAACAGTGGTGAGTAATGAAAATAATGAACTTATCCCAACCAGGTCTGTGACCGGTTGGAGGGTTTGTATGGACTATCGAAAGCTAAACAAAGCCACTAGGAAAGATCACTTCCCATTACCCTTTATTGATCAAATGCTTGACCGTCTTGCGGGTAAACCCCTTTTTTTGTTTTCTTGATGGTTATTCAGGTTACAATCAGATTGCCATAGCACCGAGAAGATCAAGAAAAGACAACCTTCACATGCCCCTACGGTACTTATGCCTTCCGAAGGATGCCGTTCGGATTGTGTAACGCCCGACAACCTTCCAAAGATGCATGATGGCGCTCTTTTTTGGACATGGTCGAAGACTTCCTTGAGATCTTCATGGATGATTTTTCGGTTTTTGGTAATGACTTGACGGCTGTCTCGGCAATTTAGAGAGGGTGTTGGCAAGATGAAGAAGCAGATTTAGTCCTCAATTGGGAGAAATGCCACTTTATGGTAGATGAAGGAATAGTGCTCGGCCACAAGATTTCATCCAAGGAATTGAAGTAGACAAAGCCAAGGTGGACGTGATCGAGAGATTACCCCACCAATTTCGGTTAAAGGAATTGAAGTTTTCTCGGACATGCGAGTTTTTACAGGAGGTTCATTCATAATTTTTCTAAAATCACTAAACCCTTGTGTGTCTGCTTGAACAGGATAAAGTCTTCGATTTTGATGATTCTTGCACCCAAGCATTCAAAACCCTAAAGAAAAAGCTTGCCTCGGCACCCATTGTCGTTCCACAGTTGGACGCTACCTTTTGAGCTCATGTGTGATGCAAGTGATTTGCGGTAGTAGAGCAGTCCTAGGCCAACGCACAGGTAAGACATTCCATGTGATATACTACGCTAGTAAAACTCTTAACGATGCTCAAGTGAATTACACAACAACGGAGAAAGAGTTACTATTTGTAGTTTTCGCATTTGACAAGTTCGATCCTATTTAATTGGTACAAAGGTAATTGTTCATACGGACCATTCGGCAATCAAATACTTATTTGCTAAAAAGGATGCTAAACCTCGTTTGATTCGTTGGATATTACTTTTACAAGAATTTGATATTGAAATTAAGGCGAGGAAAGGAACAGAAAATCAAGTGGCGATCACTTATCACGTTTGGAACGCAATAGGGAGGAGGACGCGGATCTAGAGATATGTGATGCATTCCGGATGAACAAATTCTAATCGCCTCGGAAACCCTTGACGCCTCGGCAGCCCATGACGCCTCGGCAACCATGGATGCACACGCCGGCAACTCTCGACGCCACAGCAGTCTTTGACGACACGCCTCAGCAATTTTGGGAGCAGACACTACGGCAAAGACATGCCTCGGCAATACCCCGTACGCAGATTTAGTTAACTTCCTTGTTTGTGGTATTTTTCCGTATGGCATTACTCACCAAGGGAAGAAGCGGTTCCGCCATGATGCTAAGCATTACTTTTGGGACGAGCCTCTTTTGTTTAAACAATGTGCAGATCAGGTTATACGCCGATGTGTCCCTGAAGAAGAGCAATGAATGTACTCGACAATGCCATTCTTCACCCTATGGAGGACATTTTGGAGGAACTCGTATCATGGCCAAAGTCTTGCAATCCGGTTTGTATTGGCCAACATTGTACAAAGATGCCCAAGACTTTTACAAGCAATGTGATCGTTGCCAGAGGACGGGCAATATCTCTAGACGACATGAGATGCCACTCCAGAACATCATCGAGGTAGAACTGTTCGATGTATGGGGGATCGATTTTATGGGACCTTTCCCATCGTCATTCGGCAACCTCTACATCTTACTCGCCGTCGACTATGTGTCTAAATGGGTAGAGGCAGCTGCAGTTCCCAACGATGATTCCAAGACCGTGCAACGATTCCCTGAGAAAAACATATTTACACGGTTTGGGATGCCGAGAGCAATTATCGACGGGGCAAGCATTTTGACAATAGACTAATTGCCAAGATGTTGCAACGCTTCGCATATCACACAAGATCGCCACGGCATATCACCCACAAACCAACGGGCAAGCAGAAATTTCCAACCGGGAGTTGAAGGGAATACTCGAGAAAGTTGTAAATCCCTCAAGGAAGGATTGGTCATTAAGACTAGATGACGACTTTGGGCATATCGCACCGCATTCAAAACACCATTAGGTATGTCCCCTTCCGCTTGTCTATGGTAAAACATGTCATCTACCGGTGGAAATCGAGCACAAGGCGTCTTTGGGCAATCAAGACCGTGAATATGGATTGGGAAAGTGCCGGACAAAGCGCTTTGATGGATCTCAATGAGATAGAAGAATTTCGTGCACTCGCCTATAACAATGCACGAATCTACAAGGAGAAAACAAAGCGATGGCATGACAAGAAACTATTGCCACGGCAATTCACGCCAGGGCAACTAGTTCTCCTATTCAATTCTCGGCTAAAACTTTTCCCGGAAAGTTGAAATCAAGATGGTCGGGACCATTCAAGTCATCAAACCATTCTCCCACTGTCTTTGTGATAATCAAGTCCATCTCGACAACCATGAATTCAAAGTTAATGGACAAAGATTGAAGCACTACAATGGTGCCCATGTGGAACGTAACAAGGAAGTGGTCAATCTAGGAGATGCATGAGCATGCTCTCCCTTTTGATATTTTTATTTTTATTTATTTTTATTTTTGTTTTTGTCGATTATTTAATTATTTATTTTTCATTTTTTTCGATTTTATTTTTATTTTTTTTATTATTCTGCCGATTATTAGTAGTTTTAGGATAGATTTTTTTATTCAAGTCTAAGAATCCTATTACACATCTTTATTTATTTTCTTTATTAGTTTATCTTTAATTTTAATCCTTATTTGATTTGTTTTTGAATTGTAGGAAAGGAAGTTCAAGATAAAGAAGGAATTCTAAACCAAGTAGGAAAACATCTTCAACAAGGAAACTAATGGGTTGAATCTAAGGCTTATATAAAGCCTCCAATTCATCCTAACCAAAACCCTTGTCGACAACTCCTACAAAACCCTAAACCCTTTTTCGTTTTACCCTAAACCCTAACCCCACCCACCTATCGATTCTATACAACCCATCACCCTTAACCTATTCCTACTTTCTATCTTGCAACTTTTTAGTTTCTTTTCTTTTCTTTGTTTTTACTCACAACCAAGATCATACATGGCATCCAAGATTAAACTGTTAGTTCATCCAAGTTCCTCCAAAGAACCAAGATACAAGAAGTTTGCTACACCGGCGGTTCAAGAAAGATTTCAATCCAAGTTTGAAAGCCGGAAGATTCATGAAGAACAAGGCTTTGAATACTCCAGATCTCAAGATTTCGGCCTTGAACCATTCATCTTCAAAAGGATTGCACATCAAAAGTGGCAAATCTTTTGCCATCAACCGAACCGGGTAACATCTCATGGGTAAGAGAATTCTATGCTCACTCACCTAACCCGGATAATCCTTATGTTTTTGTTCGTGACAAGGCCATACTTATAAGTCCCGAAAGCATCAACACCTTTACGGACTTTACATTGAGAAGGACGAGCATCAAGCCTTCGTTGACCAAATCAATCCCAAGCAACTCGACAAGGTGCTTCAAGAACTCACTCAACCAGGAATTCATTGAACGACGGTAAATACAAGGGCACAGTAAATCGCCTTCGGCTAAAACCCGAGGCAAAACTATGGAATAAGTTTGTTAAAACTTCTTTAATGCCCTCCACACACAATACTACCGTTGATATACCACGTCTTTTGCTCATACATTCTATTTTGCATAATCGCATCATTAACATTGGAAAAATTATTTGCGATGAGATTTTTGTATGCAGCTCAAAAGATAAGGGTTATCTTTTCTTCCCTTGCTTAATTTCCAATCTTTGCAAGGAGATCATGTCCCGAGTGAGTCCACCGATGAAAAGCCCTACCCAAGTCTGGTTGGAATCAAGCACTAATCCGGAAGCTAATGGGAGAGGCACAGGGAGATTCTTCAAGGCCCCCAATTGTCACGGCAACTCCCGCCGCCGCGCGGCAATCCCTAATGCCCAAGCACCTAACGCCAGGCAACTCGGCCATTAATCCCGGGACACATTGAAGCACTTTTGCACCCATTGGAAAGCCGCCTAAGGCAAATTGAAGATCGGCAACTAATGTTCATGCGGTACATGAAGGAGCACAACAATGCCATCACCCAAGTCATCCTAGAAAAGTACCCGGACAACCGTGTGCCGTTCCAAATATTTCCGCCGATATCCTTGCCACGGCAACCAAGGAAGCCGACGCCACGGCAACCAACGACAATGCCCCGACAACCACCGAAAAAGCCAAAGGTAAAGCACCTATACTGAATCAACTCCTACGGAATCATTTTTCGATTTTTCAGATTCGGACGAGTCCTCCATTGAACCAATAAAGACCGCATCAATTGAATCCTCCAAACGAAAAGCCATTGACATTGATGAAGAGGATGATGAGGACAACCCCGTAACGAGGATCGATTCCACCACGGCAACAAGAAAACAACCATCGCGTTCAAGCAAGAAAGTCAAGACGCCAACTAGAAGGAAACTAATCATCTACGATGACGAACTCTCGGAGTAAGTCCTCGTATGCATTTTTGTTTTTATTGTTATTTTTCGTTATTTTTATACATGCATTGAGGACAATGCCTCACTCGAGTTTGGGGGGGATTGTTATTAGTAATTACCATGTTTAGTTACATTAATCTTAAGCATTACATTTAGGATACATAAATTGCTTGCCATGCCATTAATTGGAACAAAAATTGCTTAGATTTGATGAATATTCAATGATGACTTTACCAATGCACTTAATTGAAAGAATTTTTATTCAAGGATAACCATGGAAAAAAAACTTAGAATTTTACTATGATGCTAAATTTGATGAAACACTGTTGTGGTTTGATTGATTTAAGGAGTTCTAGTAAACTTAGGGTGATAATTAACTAATTGGGGGATTAGAATAAAAATTGGATGAATGCTAGAGGTGCCCGAAATTGGCTCTAGCATATGCTAAAAACTTAATCACTAGAGGTGCCCGAAACTGGCTCTAGGAGGCGTTAAAATTTTTAACTAGAGGTGCCCGAAACCGGCTCTAGTCGATTAAATTAACTTAAGAAAACTAAAAATAAAACACTAGAGGTGCCCGAAATTGGCTCTAGTTAAAACATGTTAAAAAAAGAACCCATCAAGTAATTTGAAAACCTATTGTTTGCATAGAATCGAAAAATCAACTTGCACACAACTCCGCACACACTCACAAGCATTATAGTTTGATTCGAGTAACTCCTCGTTTTCCGAAAAATAAAAAGCCAATCATACTTTGTGCCCCGGTCAGAGAATTGAAATCAAGTTCAAAGCTAAGTTTGTGAAAATTTGAAGTCTTGGCGAGGTAATTATGAGTTTGCATTGCTTGAGGACAAGCAATAGTTCGAGTTTGGGGTGTGATAAGTGTTCAAAAGTACTATTTTTCTTACCCTTTTTACTCATATTATTGTTAGACTTAGGCTCATAATAGTTGCATAGTTAGCCATTCATGCATTAATCCATGATTCCTTCAATTGTTGAGCTTGATTACATAACTTGGTGATTTTTGTGAAATAGATGCTGCTTTGGTGTGTTTTTGTGTATGTATGTGCAGGATCACTTGCCAAAGCAATGCCGAGCTAGTTGCCGGGCAATGCATGAAGGATATGCCGAGCTAGTTGTTGTGGCAAAGTGCATGAAGGAGACGCTGAAGGCAGTTGCCATGGCATTTGTCGACAAAGACCAAAAGCAATGGATGTCGAAATTCATGATTTTACAAGCCCAAGATGATATGGAACAAGGTCCAAGCCCAAAGGAATTTGATTGCCATGCAGAGAATAAAGAAGAATTAAATTCCAAGAGGATATGAGAAGTTCTAATAGGAATAAAATTATAATAAAGAATTATATTCTTTAAAGATAATTTAATTCCAACTCAAACTCCTCCTCAAAAAAGGACTTTGGCCTAGCCCTATAAATATCAAGGAGATTTCGACAATTCAAAGGGAGAGAGCAAGAGGGAAATTTCGGCAAGTCCAAGTAGGGCAAGAGGAGAGAATTTTCGACAAGCATCAAGGGCAAGGAGGATTTCGACAAGCCTCTTCCTTCATCTTTGTTCAATTGGGTTCATGCTAGGGATTAATTATCTTGTGTTTCTTTGGAACCTAGCCATGAACTAAATTTACTTGGCTATGGTTATTGTGTTTTGAGATTGTGAGAAACTATTGGTTTTTGTTTAGGTAATAAGAGTTTGCACTTTTCTATTTCAAGGTTTATTCATTCTTGATTCTTATTATTGTTTTGATGAGTGAATTGGGAGAGGATCTCGTGATTTCATCCATTTATCTAATATCGGGAGAGTTAGATTCAAGAAACGAATGAATATGATCTTTATTCAATCCAATGATGGTGAAGATTAATCCGCTTAGGAATAAGTTAAGGATTTCAACGGCTAAGAGGAGCGCAAGATTGGTTGTTGTTCACCCTTGATTCACGCAGGATGTATTATCAAGGCATGCACAAATAGCTAGAGTTTCGACTTAGGGATAAGAAGAAACCATTGAAGAACGCTCCGCCGAACCTTGAAGTTGCTGCTTGATCGCCCAAGTAGTTGCCCAACTAGTCGCCCAAGCAACCATCAATTAGTCGCTACGGCAACCCCGTCGTGCAAGTTGCCATGGCAACTGAGTTGCCCGTGCACTCTTTTACCAAGACAATCCAATCGGCTATCACACCTCAACTCACGATAACCTAGCCTATCTCTCTCAATCGATCTCATCTTTTCTTTTACTTTATTGCTTTCTAGTTTAGTTATTAGTTAAACTCCTTTAATCCTTTAATTGTGTTTTTACTTTTCACGGTCAAATAACTTAAGCAAAGTGGCCCAAACCAATCCCTGTGGAGACGATACTCGATACTCATATCACTTTATTACTTGCGACGTGTATACTTGCACAATTGCATAGCACTTATCACACGCAACAGTGTCCTATGCATGGATTCTCGAATTGGACCCAGATCTAGACCTTTTACAATGGATTAAATGCACAAACAAGGACTATTGTTGATGCTTCAGCAGCTGGCTCATTACTTGACAAGACATATACTGAGGCTGTTGACTTTCTAGAGAGGATTGCAATCAATGATTTTGAATATCCTGTTGCGAGACTTGGGACCGAAACTGAAACCAATGAGAAATTTCAGGTTGATGAACTAACGTCCATTCATGTCAAAATTTCCAACCTTACTAGCATGGTAAGAACGTTGCAAAAGAACAATGAGTCCCAAGAAGTCAAAGCATTAGACCATTCTATACAATCTGTAGAGAGAATCATCATGTGGATGAATGCCCAGCCAACCCTGAATCGGTAAATTTTGTTGGCAATGTTAATCGTTACTATAATCCTAACTCCAATACTTATAATGCAGGTTGGAGACAACACCCTAATTTAGCATGGGGAAATCAATGAGGTAACCGGTATAATGCCCAGTGCCAGAATACCTAGAGGCAGAATAACAATGCCATGCCAGCATTCTATCAGAATGCCATGCCATAGAAAGCCCAAAACAATTTTCAGCAAGGGCAGAGACTCAACCAAGGAGACTCTCTTACAGAGTACATGGAGAGGAATGATGCCACTGTCTAGAGTTTGGCAGCATCAATGAGAAATTTGGAAGTCTAAATAGGGCAGCTTGTCAATGCACTCAGCAATCGACCCTAGGGAGCTCTGCCAAGTGACACAGAAGATGCTCGGTACAAAGACAATGAGCAGTACAAAGCTATAACTCTTCGGAGTGGTAAGCAGTGCGAGATGGAGAAGGTTGCTAAGCAGCCAATTAATTGCCAAGTTGAGAAGCCTGTGCCAGCAGACAATCCCAGAGAAACAGAGAAAGATGAACCAAAAATAGATGATGCTAGAACCGAGCCAGACAGTATACTGATGCCAAAACTGATGCCAGATAACACACTGATGCCAACACCGAGGCCAAATAGACTGATGCCAGCACTGCGTTGGCAAAGCTGGCAGAGCATGCACGTATCTATCCGCCACCACTATTTCCAGCAAAACTTCAAAAGCATAAGCAAGATCAGCAGTTCAAGCGTTTCTTGGAGGTTCTTAAGCATCTGCAAATCAACATCCCATTGGTAGAAACCCTTGAACAAATGCCCAACTATGTCAAATTTATGAAGGATATTCTGTCCAAAAAGAGAAAGTTGGGAGACTTTGAAACTGTAGCTCTGACCGAAGGATGCAACGCCATGATCCTAAATCGTTTGCCACCAAAGCTGAAAGATCCGGGAAGTTTCACTATTCCCCGCACCATTGGCAACAAATTCATGGGCAAGGCACTGTGTGACCTAGGGGCCAGCATCAACTTGATGCCAATGTCAGTTTTTCAGAAGCTTAGCATAGAAGCAAGACTTACCACGGTGAAACTTCAGCTGGCAGACCGATCCTATGCACATCCCAAGGGTAAGATTGAGGATGTGTTGGTAAAGGTAGACAAATTTATTTTTCCAGTTGATTTTATCATTTTGGATTATGAGGCTGATATTAATGTCCCGATTATTTTGGGTAGACCTTTTCTTGCCACGGGTAGGGCTTTGATTGATGTTCATAAATGGGAACTAACAATGCGCATGAATGATCAGCAGGTTACATTTAATGTGTTTCAAGATTTGAAATGTGCAGATGAACCTAATGAGTGCCAAGAAAAGGAGATGATTGAGTCCATTTACACTTTGGACACGTCACAATTATGCAAGGATACAGAATTTGATGCCAACAATTTAGATGGCATAGCTGATCTGTTTGAGGAACCAGAAGAACCAGTCTTAGAGGCTGAAGAGGCGAGTTATTTTGAGCCATTATAGTTGGCCAGCAGAGAAATCAAGGCACGTAGACCATCAATTAAGGAGCCACCAGTGCTGGAATTAAAACCACTGCCAGATCATTTGAAGTATGCTCATTTAGGTGAACACTCAACTCTGCCGGTGATCATTGCCACTGGTCTCACTAATGATAAGGGGGAAAGATTGTTGGCAATATTACGTGATTATAAGCATACATTAGGGTGGACTTTGGCAGACATCAGAGGAATTAGCCCAACCATTTGCATGCACAAGATTATCTTGGAGGAGTACCATGGCAAGACCATTGAAGGCCAGAGGAGGCTAAACCTAAGCATGAAAGAGGTAGTGAAAAAAGAGATCATAAAATGGCTTGATGCCGGGATTATATATCCTATTTTCGACAGCTCTTGGGTTAGCCCGATACAATGCGTGCCAAAGAAGGGAGGCATGACCGTGGTATAAAATAGTGAAGCTGAGTTAATCCCCTCCAGAACTATCACAGGATGGAGAGTGTGCATGGACTATAGGAGGCTGAACAATGCCACATGGAAGGACCACTTCCCACTGCCATTCATTGACCAGATGCTAGATAGATTGGCAGGTAAAGCTTTCTATTATTTTTTGGATGGTTATTCAGGTTATAATTAGATTGCCATAGCCCCTGATGATCAAGGGAAGACTACGTTCACGTGCCCATATGAGACGTTTGCGTTTAGAAGGATGCCATTCGGCCTATGTAATGCACCGACAATGTTTCAACGTTGCATGATGTCTATTTTTTCCGATATGTTCGAGCACAACAAGGAAATGTTCATGGATAATTTCTCAGTGTTTGGTAAAACATTTAAGGAATGTCTTCAGAGTTTGGAGCAAGTCTTGAAGAGATGCATAGAGACAAACCTAGTGTTGAACTGGGAAAAATGCCACTTCATGGTGAAGTAGGGCATTGTTCTCGGGCACAAGGTAACCAAAAGAGGGCTAGAAGTGGATCAAGCAAAAGTTAAGGTAATTAAGCAACTACCGCCTCCAACGAGTGTTAAAGGTATAAGGAGTTTCTTAGGACATGCGGGTTTTTTATCAGCGTTTTATTAAGGATTTTTCAAAAATTGCCAAACCTTTATGCTTGTTGCTAAAACGTAATGCCATTTTTGTATTTGACAATTCTTGTTTGAGAGCATTTTAGGAGCTTAAAGATAAGTTAATCAATGCCCCGATAGTTGTAGCACCGGACTAGAATGAGCCATTTGAACTCATGTGCAATGCCAGCGACTATGCTGTTGGAGCAGTCTTGGGACAAAGACATAGCAAGGTTTTTCATGCCATCTACTATGCCAGTCGAACCTTGAACTAAGCACAACTGAATTACTCTACGACCGAGAAAGAATTTCTTGCGGTTGTATTTGCTTTTGACAAATTTAGATCTTATTTAGTTGGTAACAAAGTTGTGGTTTTTTCAGATCATTCGGCATTGAAGTATCTCTTGGCAAAGAAGGATGCCAAGCCCAGACTAATCTGATGGACGCTCTTACTTCAAGAATTCGACCTTGAGATCCGAGATAAGAAGGGCAGTGAAAACTTAGTAGCTGACCATCTCTCACGTTTAGAACATCATCTTGAAGATGGTAAGACTAATTTTATAAAAGATGAATTTCCTGACGAGTTTTTGCTTGTAGTTAATGCAATGCCATGGTATGCTGACATTGTCAACTACTTGGTAAGTAACATTCTGCCACCAGACTTGGCGTACAATGCCAAGAAAAGGTTCTTGTGGGAAGTCAAGAAATACTATTGGGACGAGCCAATACTGTTCAAACAGTTTGCCGACCAAGTGATCTGTCGGTGTGTGCCAAAGGATGAACAACATAATATATTGCATCTATGTCATGCCTCACCATATGAAGGTTACTTTGCTGGGGTAAAGACTGCTGCCAAGGTACTGCAGTCAAGATTATTTTGGCCCATACTATATAAGGATGTCCATGAGTATGCCAAGGCATGTGATCGATGCCAACGGACAGGAAACATCTTTGACAGACACTAATTACCGCTTCAAAACATTATGCCTATGGATTTATTTGATGTATGGGGGATAGACTTTATGGGTCCTTTTCCACCCTCATTCGGTAATGTATACATTCTTGTGGCTGTTGACTAAGTATCTAAGTGGGTAGAACCAGTTGCTCTGCCAACGAACGATGCCAAGGCCATTGCTAAGTTCTTATATAAGCATATCTTTACTAGATTTGGTGCCCCTAGAGTGATTATTCATGATGAGGGCACTGATTTTAAATGTAATCTAATTTCTAAATCCTTGTGCATGTATGGTATAAAGTAGAGAATTGCCACGGCATATCATCCACAAACAAATGGGCGAGCTGAGATTTCGAACAAGGAGATTAAGAACATTATAGAGAAGACTATTAATCCATCAAGGAAGGACTGGTTTTTGAGGCTAGATGAGTCATTGTGGGCTTACATGACTGCTTTTAAAACTCCTTTGGGTACTTCACCATTTAGACTTGTTTTCAAAAAACCATGCCATCTGCCAGTGGAGCTTGAGCATAAAGCCTACTAGGCCATCAGAAAACTTGGCATGGCATAGAGAGCTGCTGGAGAAAAGAGGTTACTAGACCTAAATGAGTTGGAGGAATTCAGAACACAATCCTATAAGAACGCCAGGATCTACAAGGAAAAAGGCAAAATGTTGGCATGACAGTAGGATAATGCCAAGACAGTTTGAGGTAGGCCAACGTGTTTTGTTATTCAGCTCACGGCTTAAGTTGTTTCTAGGGGAACTCAGATCAAGATAGACGGGCCCTTATGAAGTTGTGAAGCCTTATGCTCATGGAGCTGTAGACATTAAGAACTTGAAGACGAGCAAAACATTTAAGGTGAATGGCCAACGTTTAAAGCACTACATGGAAGGTGATCAGAATAATACTAAAGAGGTGATCCTCTTAGCAGAGGTAACATGAAAACACCAACATGTTTGAGCTTTTATAAATATTAGGTTAGGGTTTTTTCTTTGTTTTTAGGTTTTTAGGATTTTAATTGTTTTTCTTTCTTTTTAAGTTTCAAATTTTTATTCCTTTACTGTGTTGAAAGGTTTCCTTTGAGTTGTGCAGATTCATTATGCCAGAAACTATGCTAGAAATTATGCCAGGAACACTGTCCGGATTGTTGGCAGGAGCTGATATCCTAATAGATAGAAGAAAGAGGGAAACCCTAGTTTTATCGGCCTAGTAAAATAAGAGAGAGTTGTTTTTATTTGACCTAAAACCCTAGCCGCCCAAAATCTCGGTTGAAATTTAAATTTCAAACCAATCACCTTATCACTCCAATCCTTACCCTATCTTATCACCTATCACCTTATCACTTCAACCTTATCACTCCATCATTTTTAAATTAGTTCTTTTTATTTCCCATCATTATCCCTAATTACTACTCCCATTAAAACACTCAACCAACCCAAAACCTTTCACTTTCTCACCTTAGCCGGTTAAAGAAAACCCAAACAACTCACTCACTTTATACTTTCCTTTTGATAAGCAAGTACAAAACCCAAAGTTCTTTTTCTTCCTCTTTCCACACCGTTTCAAGTCCTTCAGCAAGTTTCAATGGCTTCTTCCTCTATCCTTTTCAAAAGGTTCTTCAAAGAGGAGATTCAGAAAAAGTTTGAAACAAATCTTGCCTTAAGAAGTTTTTGCTACGAGAAGCACTTCGAGTTTAAAATAGAGACAACAAACGACTTCCCTCCAGAAGTCATGTCTACGATTAACTTGCACAAGTGGAATCTATTCTGCCAGCAAAAAGGGGAGATTTATGCCACCATCGTTCAAGAATTCTACGCGCACCTTGTGACCAAGGATGCGCCCTTCTTGATGATTAGAGGTAAGTGTGTACATTTTGATAAAGGATATATTAACGAGATATTTGAGTTGGATGGTGTAGGAGATGAGTATTTTGAGTATGTTGATTCGATGAATGTTGTCAAGAGGAAAAAGCTGCTGACAGATTTGTATGAACCTGGCATGACTTGGACAGTCTCATCAACGGGCCACCATACGGTGAAGAGATTGGCGTTGAAGCCATAAGTGAGAGGCTGGAATCACTTCATCAAGGCAAACATGTTGCCTACATCCTATAATGAGACTATTTCGAAAGAAAGACTGATTTTGTTGCACTCCATCATTAAGAGGCGCAAGATCAACATTGGGAAGATTATCATAGACGAGACTTATAAGTGTACTGCGAGAGGTAAAGGTAGTTTATTTTTCCCTTTGCTTGTTTCTAACATTTGCATGCGCCATGAGGTGCCTAGGCTTGATGAAGAGCAAGGCCAGATAATAAAGAGAACGACAATCACTGTTGCCATATGGAAAAACCTCACCGCTGTCGAGCCAAAGGACAAAGCCAAGGGGAAGGCAAAAAATGGCCACGCCTAAGCCAAAGATGTCAAAAGCTGTGCCAGATACAATGCCTGAGACTGCGCCAGACGGTTCAGTGGCAATGTTGTCTCAAATCTACCGTCTCCAGGAGATTATATTCAGTAAGTTGGAGAAGGTCGAGGAGATTAATGTCAAGCTACGACATTACGTATAGGCCAGGTATGTGGTAATCAGGGAAACTCTAAAGAAAATATCCCCTAACGTTGTACCAGAGTTCCCAAATTTCCCCGCCGAACCCTCTGCCAGTTACGAAGCCATGCCAGCCAGTTCAGCTAGTCCAGTTATGCCATCCAGTCTAGCTAGTTCAGAGTCTGATGCCACAGTCCCACTGTCTCCAGTTCAAGTTGAGTCTGCCAGTTCTGAATCCGAGATTGAATAAAAGGAACCCAAAACCAAGTCTGCCAAAACAAAGTCTGCTAAGAAGCCTGCCATGCCACCAGTGAAGCCTGCTCAGTCCGATGCCACTCTACTCCTCCCGTATCTAACCCTGCCAAGATTGTGGAGGAAGTTCTCCGGGATGTTGGAGCTTCCACTGCCACAAAGCCAATAATGAAGGGAAGAAAGAGAATGGCCCCTGATCGTGGGCCATTTATAAAGAGAAAGACTTGTGTCACACGAGAAGAAGTCTCCAAAGGGGATTCCTCTTCTTCCTAAACTCCTTTACATTTCATCACATTGCATTACATGATCATATATTTTTACTATTTTTGTATATATGTGTTGTTTCATGCATTGAGGACAGTGCACATATTGGGTTAGGGGGTGTGCATTTCTTCCCATTTATGCCATGCATTTCATTTTTAATTTTTGTTACCATGCCATTTGCCATGCCATCTAGGTCATTTAGAATAGATGCATACCGAACCACTAAAAAAGAAAAAGGAAATTTTGCCTCGGTTAATTTTGAAAAATGTTAACTATTGTTAGGCAAGCTTAATTTGATCTAGGTGTCTGTCCAATGAGGAAACTTTAATCTTTAGTTATCATGCCATGCCAGTAGCGTAGTATGCCAAGTTAGCTTGACATTAACTTAAGCTTGCTTTGTGACACTATTTAGCGTGAGAGATAATAGTGAGCATACCACTAATCCCCACCTTAATCTAGACATCACTAGGCTTTTCTCTTCAACTCACACCCTAAGGTTTTGGACTTGAGAACTAAGAGGGAGCAAACCAAGAATCTCCAAGTTTCTTATTTGGTAAAAGTTTGAGGAAAATTGATGTTCAGTGACCAAAATGGAAATTTTGAAAGTTTTGTGGCCAAAGTATAAACTTTGGAAAAGTTTAGGGATTAAAGTGTAATTTTCAAAAGTTATGTTTTTTAAGCCCGTAAATGAATAGTTCACCCTCAAGAGTGATACTTTCGTGCTACTCGGATTTTTTGTACGAGGCCTCTATTAGTGGCTATAATGCTTTAAAGTTCATAAGAAGAAAATTTGGAAATCGTATTGAGTGAAATTCAATTATTTGGATCGAATAAATACCATAAATAAAAATATAAGATATTTTGGGACATGGCTGATTGGATTGGAACCAATTTGGTTCAATTTTAATGGAATGGCAATTTTCAAGACTTGTTGTAAATAAAGTCTAGTTGGAGGGCAAATTGGTCATTTGCCATGGATGACATTTTTGAAATATTTTGGAACATTGAGGGTAATTTTGGAAGAACTTTTACACATGGATTAAATCATGGCCATTGATTTTGATGAGATTGAATCTTGGCCATTATAATAAAAGGGCAAATTAGTAATTTCACTAGTTAAATGAATTTAAATTTCATTTAACCTTTACACATGGATTAAATAGATAAAAAGATGATAAAAAATCATCTTCATCAGCCAAGGGGCTGTTCGAAAGACATAGAAAGAAAAGGGGGAAGGAGTTTTCAATTTTCAAGCTCAAAATTGAAGAATCAAGACAAGTTTCAAGCAAAATTAATTTAGGTAAATTATTCTACACTTGATTCTCTTCATTTTGATAGTAATATTGCATGATAAATGTCAAGTTTGGTTCATTTTATGGATGAAGATTGATTGTGGGAATTAAAGTAGATGATGAAATTAAGGTTGTTTTGTGTAGAATTAATGTTATAAACATGGAATCAAGCTTGAAATTGGATTAATTCCATGTTTGAAGTTATAAACCCTAACCCTAATATTCGGGGGTTTTGATTAGGAAACTAAATTAAGGATGAAATTGATTGAATTATGATGTTAGGAGACCTATTTTGATGATATTTTGAATAATTTCCCAAGTTGTAAATTTAGGGACCATTTCAAAAATTTGGAAAAATTAGGGGAAATTATTGTAAAATTTATTTTAGCATTGGATTCATTGAATTATGGTGAAAGTAGCTTGAATTGGTGATTAGAGTCCAAAATGAATTTTTTTGAAAGTTCAAGGACCAATTTGGCAATTTTAGAAAAATAAAGGATTGATCTTGAATTTATGGAAATTTGATAGAATTGAAGATTCAAGCATGTTTTGAAAGTTTAAGGATTGAAATGACAAGAAAGGAAATTTTAAGGACCTTTTCAAAAATAAAAAGTTAGTGAAGGACCAAATTGAATAAAGTTTAAAAGTTGAAGGGAAATTCCTAGGATGTTGGAAATAAATGGTTTAATTGTACATGAATTTATGTACAAAAGTAAAGTAGTGACTAAAATGTCACTTTTATGAAGTTGAAGGACTAAAAAAGGAATAGTCCAAAATAAGTAATTAATTATGGAAAATTGTTCAAAAATGGATTTGAACAATTGTTTAATGTTCAAAATGGTCACTAAATGTAACACCCTTAACATATATTCGTAGAACGAATATACACTAAAGATGTTACTGAGTTATTAAGAAAACTTGTCTTGAAGAATTTTTTTTTATACCAAACTTTGTCTTGTTGTTTAACCCTTCTTCGGTTTTAAATTGAAAACTACATCAGTCTATAGCAGCTAGTTTCGACCCTGATTTGTTTTAAAAAATTTATAAATATGTTATTGAAATAAAAATATAATTCAGGGAGAAAACTATGTACCCTGCCTAGACCCTTTCTTGATTTTAAAACTTCTACAGGATTAGGGTTAAACAAGATTTACTATGTCATAAATCTTAATCATTTATAGTAAAACCATATTCCGAGTCCCTATACGCGTAATTAATACGTAAACACAATATAACTTAAGTTTACATAACATTTGCAAGTTTTAAACCCACATATATACAAGTATATGCCCACTAGATATCAACCATAAATTAAGATGTACATACCGTGATTACAAGGAATGCCAGAGAGAATACCGAGTGCTGTTGGCACAGATGGATCAGACAATGCCAAGCACCGGATGGCAAAGAAGTGAACTTGATGCCACGCCAAAAAGCTGTTGGACCCCGAAAAAATAGGATATGATTAGGCTCTGAAAAGATAGCAATTGGAACAATCTCCGAAAAATAGCGGATAAAATGGTGCCAAGACTGGTTGGCAGAATTATGCCAAGCTTGGACGCCAGGGCAGCGTCGGCAGTATGATGTCAGCCCTAGCCTGATCAACTCTCATTCAAATTTGGATAAGAAGATAATCCCTTATCCCTTGGGCAGTTGAAATTCGAAATTTAAAGAGCTTATCCTATCCCTTCCTTGCACGCCTATTTAAACACCAACCAAGCTAGACATGGAAAAGAGGAGGAGAAGATTGGATCGTGAGGAGTTGGTGTGTGACGATTGACAACCGGTTGCACCTAGGAAGGTTGGTCCTACCAACTTGGCCGAGAAGCCTGGATCTTGAAGGGTTGCATCGAGATACCCCTTCTAGCCCATTTTCTCTTTCAAGTTATTTTATTTTGTTTTTAATGATGATGTATTTCGAAAATGTTTGTGGGTTGTTGGTTAAATCCCTCATCATAAACTAATTTAATAGTTAGTGGTGCGTTGAACGCTACTTTTATGTTTTAGTTTTTAATAATAAATCTGCCTTGGCAATGTTTTCACTATTCAATATACTTTAATATTTCCTAAATACTATGCCAAGCGAGAGCTGGCACTGTTGGCCTATTGCGCATCAATATCTTAACAGACATGGGGTGGCAACGAATAAGTTGTTGAATACTGAGGAGAGAAGCTTCGAGAGAAGTCGTTCAAGTAGATGAACTTACTTCGGGAGTGAAATCTACCCCTTAGGAGTATGGATTGGATCTTAATCAAATTGGTTTATTTAAAAACAAACACTTTAGAGATATAAGGGTTTTTACATGATCAATTTAGGGCAATGACCATCGAGAGAGGCTTTGCCAAACAATGCCAAGACATGTTGTTATTAAAGAATGGCACGACATGAATAGCGTGAAAACTAGGCATTCCCTGCCAACGCTCATAATTCATTAAATCACCTTCCTTGCCAACGTCTTTACTTTACTTTTATTCCTTTTCTTTTTAATTATTTTCCAAAACCAATTTCAAAACAAATCAACTTTTTCTTAAGGCAAGTAACAATCAAGGTAATTGAATTCCAAGTCAATATCTGTGGGATCAATACTCAGCTTACCAGTTGTATTACTTGCAGACCATATATACTTGCACGCAAAAGACTCATCTTGGCACTGTTTTATACTTTTCCAATACATATCTTCTGCCCCTTTTGCTAGCATGAGAGTCTACAAGTTTTTGGCGCCGTTGCCGGGGATTGCAACGAAATTGATTGTTTTCAAATTTTTACTTGTCTTTCTTTATTTTTATTTTTGTTTTTACTTTTTATTTTTGTCGGTGTATGACCAGAAGCTATCCTGTGGTAGATAGTTGGCCATACGATCTCAAAATTGAAAAAACCTTGTGGAGGTTAAAAAGAAGATTTTGAGAGATGCAAAACGAAGGTAATGAAGGGAATGGTGTGGTGAACAATGGAGGAAATCCATTTAACAATGAAATACCACCACCACCTGCTGTCCCAGTTGTTAATGAGAGACCTATTAGAGAACATTCGGCACCAACCATTGACAATTTGATGCCAAGACTTGTTGGCATAGAGGTAAACGCTGTCAATTTTGAACTTAAGCCAGTAATGATTCAAACTCTTTTGAATATATGTCAGTCTGATGGAGCACTCACCGGAGATCCTAGGCAACATCTAAAGCAGTTCATGGAGATTTGCCAGCTATTCCAACAAAATGGAGTACCTGAAGATACCGTGAAGCTGAAGTTATTTACTTTCTCTTTGAGAGACAAAGCAAAGGCTTGGCTCAATTCCTTGCCACCTGGCTCAGTTACTTCATGGGCAGACCTATGCCAGAAGTTATTGATAAGATTCCAGTCTCCAACACTCACTGCCAAACTGCGAGGTGAGATCATTACATTCAGGCAGGCTGAGGATGAGACTTTATATGATGCCTGAGAAAGATTCAAAGACCTGTTGAGGAGGTGTCCTATGCATGGATTCTCGAATTGGACCCAGATCCAGACCTTTTACAATGGATTAAATGCACAAACAAGAACTATTATTGATGCTTCAGCAGCTGGCTCATTACTTGACAAGACATATACTGAGGCTGTTGACATTCGAGAAAGGATTGCAATCAATGATTTTGAATATCCTGTTGCGAGACTTGGGACCAAAACTAAAACCAATAGGACATTTCAGGTTGATGAACTAACGTCCATTCATGTCAAAATTTCCAACCTTACTATCATGGTAAGAACGTTGTAAAAGAACAATGAGTCCCAAGAAGTCAAAGCATTAGACCCAATCTGTAAAATCTGTAAAGAGAATCATCATGTGGATGAATGCCCAGCCAACCCTGAATCGGTAAATTTTGTTGGCAATGTTAATCGTTACTATAATCCTAACTCCAATACTTATAATACAGGTTGGAGACAACACCCTAATTTAGCATGGGGAAATTAAGGAGGTAATCGGTATAATGCCTAGCGCCAGAATACCCAGAGGCAGAATAACAATGCCATGCAAGGATTCTATCCGAATGCCATACCACAGAAAGCCCAAAACAATTTTCAGCAAGGGCAGAGACTCAACCAAGGAGGCACTCTCACAGAGTACATGGAGAGGAATAATGCCACTGTCCAGAGTTTGGCAGCATTAATGAGAAATTTGGAAGTCCAAATAGGGCAAATTGCCAATGCACTCAACAATCGACCCTAGGGAGCTCTGCTAAGTGACAAAGAAGATGCTCGACACAAAGACAATGAGCATTGCAAAGCTATAACTCTTCAGAGTGGTAAGTAGTGTGAGATAGAGAAGGTTGCTAAGCAGCAAATTAATTGCAAAGTTGAGAAGCCTGTGCCAGCAGACAATCCCAAGGAAGCAGAGAAAGAGGAACCAAAAATAGATGATGCTAGAACCGATGCCATATAGCATGGAGATGCCCAAACTGATGCCAGACAACATACTGATACCAGCACCAAGGCTAAATAGATTGATGCCAGCACTGGGTTGGCAAAGCCAGCTCGTATCTATCCGCCACCACCATTTTTAGCAAGATATCAAAAGCATAAGCAAGATCAGCAGTTCAAGCGCTTCTTGGAGGCCCTTAAGCAATTGCAAATCAACATCCCATTGGTAAAAGCCCTTGGACAAATGCCCAACTATGTCAAATTTATGAAGGACATTCTGTCCAAAAAGAGAAAGTTGAGAGACTTAGAAACTGTAGCTCTGACAGAATGATGCAGTGCCATGATCCTAAACCGTTTGCCACCTGAAAGATCCGAGGAGTTTCATTATTCCTGCACCATTAGCAACAAATTCATGGGCAAGACACTGTGTGACCTAGGGGCCAGCATCAACTTGATGCCAATGTCAATTTTCTAGAAGCTTGGCAGAGAAGCAAGACCTACCATGGTGACACTTCAGCTGGTAGACCGATCCTATGCACATCCCAAGGGTAAGATTGAGGATGTGTTGGTAAAGGTAGACAAATTTATTTTTCCAGCTAATTTTATCATTTTGGATTATGAGGCTGATATTAATGTCCCGATTATTTTGGGTAGGCATTTTCTTGCCACGGGTAGGGCTTTGATTGATGTTCATAAAGGGGAACTAACAATGCACATTAATGACCAGCAAGTTACATTTAATATGTTTCAAGCTTTGAAATGTGCAGATGAACCTGATGAGTGCCAAGCAGAGGAGATGATGGAGTCCATTTACATTTTGGACACGACATAGTTATGCCAGGATACAGAATTTGATACCAACAATTTAGATGGCATAGCTGATCTGTTTGAGGAACCAGAAGAACCAGTCTTAGAGGCTGAAGAGGCGAGTTATTTTGAGCCATTACAGTTGGCCAGCAGAGAAATCAAGGCACGTAGACCATCAATTGATGAGCCACCAGTGCTGGAATTAAAACCACTGCCAGATCACTTGAAGTATGCTTTTTTAGGTGAACACTCAACTCTGCCGGTAATCATTGCCACTGGTCTCACTAATGATAAGGGGGAAAGATTGTTGGCAATATTACGTGATTATAAGCATACATTAGGGTGGACTTTGGCAGACATCAGAGGAATTAGCCCAACCATTTGCATGCACAAGATTATCTTGGAGGAGTACCATGGCAAGACCATTGAAGGCCAGAGGAGGCTAACCTAAGCATGAAAGAGGTTGTGAAAAAATAGATCATAAAATGGCTTGATGCCAGGATTATATATCCCATTTGCAATAGCTCTTGGGTTAGCCCGGTGCAATACGTGCCAAAGAAAGGTGGTATGACCGTGGTATAAAATAGTGAAGCTGAGTTAATCCTTTCAAGAACTATCACAGGATGGAGAGTGTGCATGGACTATAGGAGGTTGAACAATGCCACAAGGAATGACTACTTCCTACTGCCATTTATTGACCATATGCTAGACAGGTTGGCAGGTAAAGCTTTTTATTATTTTTTTGGATGTTTATTCAGGTTATAATCAGATTGCCATCGCCCCTGATGATCAAGAGAAGACTACGTTCACATGCCCATATGGGACGTTTGCGTTTAGAAGGATGTCATTCGGCCTATGTAATGCACCGATAACGTTTCAACATTGCATGATGTCCATTTTTTTGATATGATCGAGCACAAAATAGAAGTGTCCATGGATGATTTCACAGTGTTTGGCAAAACATTTGAAGAATGTCTTCAGAGTTTGGAGCAAGTCTTGAAGAGATGCATAGAGTCAAACCTAGTGTTGAACTGGGAAAAATGCCACTTCATGGTGATGGATGGCATTGTTCTCGGGCACAAGGTAACTGAGAGAGGGCTAGAAGTGGATCAAGCAAAACTTGAGGTAATTAAGCAACTACCGCCTCCAACGAGTGTTAAAAGGTATAAGGAGTTTCTTAGGACATGTCGGTTTTTATCGGCTTTTTATTAAGGATTTTTCAAAAATTGCCAAACCTTTATGCTTGTTGTTAGAACATAATGCCACTTTTTCATTTAACGATTATTGTTTGAGAGAATTTTAGGAGCTTAAAAAGAAGTTAATTAATGCCCCGATAGTTGTAGCACCGGACTGGAATGAGCCATTTGAGCTCATGTGCGATGCCAGCGACTATGCCGTTGGAGCAGTCTTGGGACAAAGGTATGGCAAGGTTTTTCATGCCATCTACTACGCCAGTTGAACCTTGAACCAAGTACAACTGAATTACTCTACGACCGAGAAAGAATTTCTTGCGGTTGTATTTGTTTTTGACAAATTTAGATCTTATTTAATTGGTAACAAATTTGTGGTTTTTACAGATCATTCGACATTGAAGTATCTCTTGGCAAAGAAGGATGCCAAGCCCAGACTAATCCGATGGATGCTCTTACTTCAAGAATTTGACCTTGAGATCCGAGACAAGAAGGGCAGTGAAAACTTAGTAGCTGACCATCTCTCACGTTTAGAACATCATCTTGAAGATGGTAAGACTAATTTTATAAGAGATGAATTTTCGGACGAGTTTTTGCTTGTAGTTAATGCAATGCCATGGTATGCTGACATTGTCAACTATCTGGTAAGTAACATTCTGCCACCAGACTTGGCGTACAATGCCAAGAAAAGGTTCTTGCGGGAAGTCGGGCAATACTATTGGGACGAGCCAATACTGTTCAAACAGTGTGCTGACCAAGTGATCCGTTTAGACTTATTTTTGAAAAACCATGCCATCTGCCACTGGAGCTTGAGCACAAAGCCTACTGGGCCATCATAACACTTGGAATGGCATGAAGAGCTACTGGAGAAAAGAGGTTACTAGACCTAAATGAGTTGGAGGAATTCAGAACACAAGCCTATGAGAACGCCAGGATCTACAAGGAAAAGGAAAAACGTTGGCATGACAGTAGGATAATGCCAAGACTGTTTGAGGTAGGCCAACGTGTTTTGTTATTCAACTCACGGGTTAAGTTGTTTCCAGGGAAACTCAGATCAAGATGGACGGGCCCTTATGAAGTTGTGAAGCCCTATGCTCATGGAGCTGTGGACATTACGAACTTGAAGACGAGCGAAACCTTTGTTATCATGGAAACTTTAATCTTTAGAATAGATGCATATCGAACCACTGAAAAAAGAAAAAGAAAATTTTGCCTCGGTTTAATTTTGAAAAATGTTAACAATTGTTAGGCAAGCTTAATTTGATCTAGGTGTCTGTCCAATAAGGAAACTTTAATCTTTAGTTATCATGCCATGCCAGCAGAGTAGTATGCCAGGTTAGCTTAGCAATTGATCTCTAGTTTAGGGAATTGAATTTACACTTAACACGTAGTATGTATCTAGTCCTTTAGCAAACTTAGACTTTTTGAAACTAAGCTCAGATATGAAAAAAATGATGATGCCAGGGTAAAAAGAAATAAATAAGGTAGCAATGTTATGCCAGGGCAATAAAAAATGAATTCTTCTCTACCTAGGGATAATAAGTTACTTAGGGCTTCGTGGTTTGCTCTTTCTTAGTTCTCAAGTCCAAAACCTTAGGGTGTGAGTTGAAGAGAAAGCCTAGTGATGTATAGATTAAGGTGATGATTCGTGGTATGCTCCCTCTTATCTCTCACGCTAAATAGTGTCACGAAGCAAGCTTAAGTTAATGCCAACAGAAACCCTTGGCGAAGGAAAAAATGATAAAAATAAGAATCCGAGTTTAGGTAGTAAAATTCGTCTAAGGGAGTGAAAGGATACTTGATGCATATTGCCTACACTCATGCACTCTTCATTAACTTAGACTAGAGTTATATTGCTGCACTTGAATTACTACCTACTTGGCATTATTGCACTGAGATACTGAGGACAGAAATAGAGCTAAATTCTACTTGCCAACATGTGTTGGCATTCAACCAAAATTTTGTCGAGGGAACTTTTTCACAGTTTTTGTTTATATTTTGATTGCATTACTTGAGGACAAGCAATGAGTTAGGTTTGGGGGTGGGTTACCTCTCTAAAAGTACTGATTTTAATGCCAATCTTACAATGCTTTTGCTTGTTTTTAGGTACATTTAGTTGCATTTGCTTGTTTTTAGGTACATTTAGTTGCATTAGGATGTTAAAATCATGCATTTACATAAGGAGTTTGGAATTTTGTTTATGCTAGTGTGAAGGGTTGTTTTGTTGGCACTTTTGTAGGTTTGGTATAGGATTTGGCCCAGAAAAACAACATAGAAAGGAATGCCAAGTGCTATTGGCACAGATAGATCAGACAATGCCAAGCACCAGATGGCAGAGAAGTGAACTTGATGCCACGCCAAGAAGCTGTTGGACCCCGAAAAATATGATCAGGCTCCGAAAAGATAGCAATTGAAACAATCTCCAAAAAATAGCGAATAAGATGGTGCCAAGACTGGTTGGCAGAATCATGCCAAGCTTGGAAGCCAGGGCAGCGTTGGCAGTACGACGTCAGCCCTAGCCTGATCAGCTCTCATTCAAATTTGGATAAGACGATAATCCCTTATCCCTTGGGCAGTTGAAATTCAAAATTTAAAGAGCTTATCGTATCCCTTCCTTGCACGTCTATTTAAACACCAACCAAGCTAGACTTGGAAAAAATGAGGAGAATATTGGATTGTGAGGAGTTGGTGTGTGACGATTGACAACCGCTGCACCTAGGAATGGTGGTCCGACCAACTTGGCCGAGAATCCTGGATCTTAAAGGGCTGCATCGAGAGACCTCTTCTAGCCCATTTTCTCTTTCAAGTTATTTTGTTTTTAATGATGATGTATTTCGAAAACATTTGTGGGTTTTTGGTTAAATCCCTCATCATTAACTAATTTAATAGTTGGTGGGGGATGTTTGCGTTGAACGCTACTTTTATGTTTTAGTTTTTAATAATAAATCTACCTTGGCAATGTTTTCACTATTTGACATACTTTAATATTTCCTAAATACTATGCCAAGCGAGAGCTGGCATTGTTGGCCTATTGCGCCTTAATATCTTAACAGACTTGGGGTGGCAACAAATAAGTTGTTGAATACTAAGGAGAGAAGCTTCGAGAGAAGTTGTTCAAGTAGATGAACTTACTTCGGGAGTGAAATCTACCCCTTAGGAGTATAGATTAGATCTTAATCAAATTAGTTTATTTAAAAACAAACACTATAGAGATATAGAGGTTTTTACATGATCAATTTAGGGCAATGACCATCGAGAGAGGCTTTGCTAATCTTGAATCTGCTCGGCAAACAATGCCAAGACAGATTGTTATTAAAGACTGGTACGACATGAATAGCGTGAAAACCAGGCATTCCCTGCCAACGCTCATCCTTCATTAAAGCACCTTCCTTACCAACGTCTTTACTTTACTTTCATTCATTTTCTTTTTAATTATTTTGCAAAACCAATTTTGAAACAAATCAACTTTTTCTTAAGGCAAGTAACAATCAAGGCAATTGAATTCCAAGTCAATCTCTGTGGGATCGATACTCAGCTTACCAGCTGTATTACTTGCAAACCGTGTATACTTGCATGCAAAAGACTCATCTTGGTGCTGTTTTATTATAACACCCCACCCGGTTTAGTAGTAAATCGGCTGAGGAGCGTTACGGGAAATACTAGAAACACGAATAATTTAAAATTTTTCAAGAATTCATCCCTAATAGGCAAGTTAAGTGATTAGCAAGCAAGCAACTTAGACAATTACATTTGATCATACATGCAAGATATGTTTATCATTTTTGTTTATTATATGCCAACCCTTGATTAGTCATTTTCAAGTTACATTCAAGGATTAATAACTACTTAGTCATGTAGGCATATGTAGAATTCAAATGGCATTCTTAACTAGCAAGGCATTCACAATCAAGTATACAAGCATGGCCATCTTATTATTCATTTAGGGTTACCACTTAGATTATTCATTTTCAAATCTACATTCATGCGATCATATAAAGCTTTCAATTAGCATACCTAGACTAACATGTTTCATTTTAACTCAATCTCATTACATTCAAGACATGTAAATATTTCATGTAAGTTTAACTAAACACGATCATATGTACAAGAAATTGAACATATCTCAAGCAAGCATATCATGATTCATAGACATTATAGGTCATTCATGTGATTGGTTACCTTCAATTGTTCATTCAAGGTTAACTACTATTTAGGCATGTGAACAAGCAAATCATGTACATTTGATCCCTCCTTATTCAGCAATAGCAAGTTCTAGCATATCATAAAACAGTTTCCTCATTCATCGAGTCTTAATGTCATGTATAGCATTAGACAAAAATGTGTTTATTTCATTTCAATTTCCATATACTCGCAGCAAATCAAGTTCATGCGAGCATTTATTCGAATCATACTTCAAGTAGCATGCATGGTTTCATTTTTATCCATTTGGCAATTCAAGTTCATGTATACATGAATTATTTATAATATTTATTTAAGCATTTACATGTTCAACAAGGCATTCGACTAGTATACTTGATTAGGACATACTCAATTCAAACTCATAACATATGCGTAGCTTAATCCATTTAATCCACATGAGAATTATGTCATTACATACTCCAAGTTTAGCATTTAAGCCTTCGAGACATTATAGGCCAACTCAAGTTCATATATACAACTTTCGAGTAACATAATGCATGTCCTAGCTTACTATATACAAGACTAGGTGCCACCAACCACTAGGAGCATTACAAACAAGTATGGGTTCATACTTATGCTTTTGCTTGTGTCTTACTTCAAGCTCGAGAAATCTGACTTCGGGATCAAGTAATTTACCTTGAAGCACCTAACCTATGGTTTGGGAAGAGAGGAAATGAGAGTGATAAGTACGATATGTACTTAGTGAGGTAGTACTAGTTCTAACCAATTATTATGTCATGTCTCCATTAATCAAGTAGCCCTATTAAGGTTTATAGCATTCCAAGTTAAGCAAAAATCATGAACTCATGTATCATCATACTTATGGTAATAAAATATCAAGGCAAGCAAATGTTAAGTAATCAATTTTCAAGCAAATCAAGCAGCATGGTAAGCTTATTGAGTAATTATCAAGAAAACATTTTCTAGTATCATTCGAATAACAAGATAGCATGACAAGAAAAACCATAGATCACAATTCAATCTTTAATCATTTCAATTCAATCGATAGCATGTTTAAACAAAACACAACATTTCCAAGTCAAGTTACATAATCACAATTTATTTCAAGCTTATCACTCAAGATATGTTCACAAGTTATACACATTGATTCAAGTGAGAGTATAAGTCCATTTCGAGTAGCATTTCATGTGACAAGTTTATCAAGTGTACAAGTATACATTTTAAGTAGCATGTCAGCCTTAAGCCTTATTTATTGCTTGTTTAGTTTCTTTAATTTAAACCTTATTACTTAGTTGCCCATTATACATGTTTATACATTCTTGCAATGCCAAAACAGTCCATATTTTCTTTTAATCTAGCCAATTCAGTCATATAACATGTACACATAATTCACAATGCCAAAAAGTCCATATTTTCATTTAGTCTAGCCAATTCAGTCATATAACATGTACACATAATTCACAATGCCAAAACAGTCCATATTTTCATTTAGTCTAGTCAATTCATTCATATAACATGTACACATAATTCACAATGCCAAAATAATCCATATTTTCATTTACTCTAGCCAATTCAGTCATATAACATGTACATATAATTCACAATGCCAAAACAGTCCATATTTTCATTTAGTCTAGTCAATTCAATCATATAACATGTACACATAATTCACAGTGCCAAAATAGTCCATACTTTCATGTATAAGATGTACATGGCAGCAACACTCATTAATTCAATTAAGATCGAGATCTTTTTCAAGTAACAATCATGTAACAAGAAGTTTGAGTATACAAGTCAAGTAATATGTTCAAGTAATCAAGTTTGCATGTCAAGCAATTCAAGCAAACCAATCAAGTAAACATTAGCTCAAGTGAGACCATAAGCCATTCCAAGTAGCAAATCATACAATACAAGGTCCAAGCATAGGCAATTATCATTTCAAGAGTTTCATGTCAAGAATCAAGTATTACATGTCAAGCAATTCGAGTATTTCAAGGATTCATGTCAAGTGATTCAAGTGTTCAAGATTTTCTTTTGAATTTCTTATTCAATTTCTCAATAAGGTTCATATCTTTTTAACATGTTTGCCTTGAATCACAATTGGTCATGAATAACATTGGTCTGTGTTTGACCATAAAGGTCCAAGAGATACTTAGCTCAAAGCACATAGCAATGGCTAATATCAGAAACATGTCAATCCTATACTTCTCACTATCCAACCAAACTGTCGCCACTCTGTACAACTCCCCCGTTACCTCCAACTGTCGCCAATAACATATTACATGTAATGAGGTGTCCCCCGAGCCGTGGCTCATGGACCGTAGTCCCAAGTATACCATGCATCATACCATTGTATCCAAGGACTTCCATCGTAGGCAATTTAAGTCTTTTTAATCTTTAAAATTTTATTAGAGGGATATTCTTATACTTTAAAGCTTGTTGTTGTTTCTTATGTTTTATGCTTTCATGTTCAAGTTGAGACAATTCATATTCGAGAATTACATTCAAGCAAGTTATAGCAATATCATGCTTAGCCCTTAGGCTAGTTGAGCCTTAGCTCTACAATCACCAATTACTTATCTTTCAAGCAAGTATTTACATTACCATCTTAGGTATCAAGTAAGCATTCGAGTGAATTGCATTCATGATACAAGGATCTAGCATCATATATCATTATAATACATACATGCCACTACTCGAATAGGCACAATCAAGAACAAGAAATCAAGCATTTACATCCATAATGTAACTCAAGCAAGCAATTCGAATGGAATCATTCAAGGCATGGAATCACACAAAGTTTACACATTTCTTTCTAAATAATTTAACTTATCCATTTCCGTGCTATTACTTAACCACAAATTTCAGCTTAGTCCAAACTTCCCTTTTAATTCATATTCAAGTTTAATTAAGCTCATTATCATGGCATATCAATAGCAAGAAGATAGACATGTAAATTTTGGCCAAAACTACACTCACCTTATATTCCAAAGTTATGGAATACCTGAACCACAATCATATTTCCTTTCTCAACTAGATCCCTTCTCTAGCCATCCTTACCCATATGTGTACCTCAAAACAATTAACTAGACATTACAACCATATCATACAAAATAATATACTCTATCAAACTACATACACATTAATCACATCCATACTTCATAACTACAAATTTGTTACTATAAAACAACCCTTTCATTAACTTACATACTTAGATATATCAAACAGACCACTTAATCACATATTCATATCAAAACAGTCCAACATATTCCATTTAACTATACAAATTTGTCCAACTTTCATAGAACACATATATAATTTCAAACCTATTAAAAACGGTCCAGCAATATTGTTGCTAATCCTTTGTTTGGTTCTATGCCCCTAACTTCAATTATTTAATAAGCCAATGACTTTAATTTAATCCATTACTACCCTTATTCCATGTAATTTAGTACAAAATAGGGCAGCTCACTTATATGCATATTTATACATTCAAGGCTGTCCACTCTACACATATACATATGAAAATAATCCAACATGCTTTCATGTATTTCATTTTAACTATATACACATAAACATGTACAAATCAGTCCACATATTCTCATGTTTACACAAATTAATCCAATTAAACATATAAATGATTTCATGCTAAAAAAAGTCCATTTTATGCTCATACTTGTACAAAACAGTCCCCTAATTAACTAAACAATCTCCCCTGTTTTAAAACTCAAAATCAGCCCTTAACTATTCAGAACAATCTTGATTTATTGCAAGGACAGCCCCCTAACATTTTAAACACATTCAAAGCATTTCCTAAGCTTATATAACAGTCTTATATGTATACTCCACACCCTTAGCCCCTGATTTAATTACCCGAATTAGTCCATATAATTTCATATACTTTCACAACAGCCCTTGATACACATGTGCACATAAATATATGTATCATAACAGTCCTCTATAATTCCATATCCATACATAAAAATCCAATTTCCACATATACACATATGTATTCGAAACAATCTACTCATGCTTTCAAATATACAAAACAGTCCTTAAGCTTTCTTTTACACACAAAACAGTCCAGACTTCATAAGTTCACATATATACATTCAATATAATGATCCAAAGCTTAAAGAAAATATCAAAACTCTCAATTAACCATTTTATATCCAAACGACAGTTTCCTTCAACCTCTAATTGACTCGGTTTCAAACTACTAATAAAAGATCATATTCAATTTCATTCACCAAACAAAAGTCCTAGCAATCTTCAAGAAATTTGATTATAAATTAACAGCTAACCTCTTATTTAACCTTCGTTAGATTACAATCCTTTAAGCTAACATTTTCCAGCAGCCGAATTCTTTATGAGAAATTGACTTCCTTTTTAGCTTCTCCATGAATAAATTTAAGATCTCCTAAACTTTCTCTTTTTCCCTACTCTCATGAAGTGATTCGGTTCATGGAAGAAGATGAAAGGAATTATAATTTGTTTGCCACCTAGCCGAATCCTCCTCCACATATCCCACTTAATTTGACATGCGTAATGACCACTCTCTAATATTTTCTTATCATGCATTCCCACAATTCTTACTTCATAAAATTTTGGTACTTAAACATTGGTCATCCTTTCATTTTTTTCCTTTCAATTTGGTCCTAGGCATTTGACTAACTCTAGATTTATGAATGAAACAAGGCAATTTAATTTACATTGAATTGGTAACATACTACTAGACCAATTGATCCCTAATTTCCATTAATTATCTACGTCAAAAGTTTCTCCAATTACATTAAAACATACTCGAATTAGTGTCATACTCCTAGACCACATTTTGGGGTATTACATTTATACTTTTCCAATACATATCTTCTACCTCTTTTGCCAGCATTTCACCTAGAGAGTCTACAATTGTTGTTCTTAGTTTTTAGTTAGTGCGCGGTCCTTTTGATGTTAGGGGCATGGATTTTGATGCTCTTTGTGAAGTAGCCGCAGATTTCGACATGAGGAATCCTTCTGGGCCTTCTTAAGAAAGTTTTGCTATAAAATATAGACATCATGGCTTCTTCTACCTTAGGTCCATATGCGTCCTCTTTCCTGAATGACTGCAGTGGTGCTGTAGATAGACTAGATGATAGTGGTGTTTTGGGTGATTGTAGTATGAGTGTGTAACTAGTATTGTATTTATTTCTTTATTTTTTCGTATAGAAGAAATTTTTTTTGAGTGTTGTTTCAGTTATTTTACTATTTTTTGCCTAGTTTGAAATACATTTTGATGTTGTCACAAAGTACTTTTTATCTCTTTATGGAATTTAATCTCTGATCTGACTTTGCTTTGACAAAAGCTGAAAGTTCTCATCTTTTACTCTTAGTTGTTAAACTCAATTGGGGTACGTTCGTTAGGTGGTGGAGATGTTGCTTTCTTATACTGTGATTGCTTGGGCATTTTTCTTTTTGTTGCTTTTCTGGAATACACCATATTTAATTAATACCCTGCTTAAATTTTTGCCAAATAAATTTCTTATTAAGATTTGAATCATAAGAGGGAATATGATCGTTCAGAGAGTTTGAAATTGTTTGCTCTTTTAATTTCTTCGCAGCTTGCAAATTTTTTGTTGGCTGTATTGACACAACGAAGTATTTTGTGCTGCTTGGGAAACCTCAGCGCGGCTAGTAGCGTCCCTCATAATATCTATGTTTTGTAATAATACCTTTAGATCAACCAGAATAAAGCTCTCTTATCCATTCGTCTATTTTTTTTGATACTGGCATATATGGGAAACTTTGATATAGGTCTGAGGGATTGGTATTGTGAAAAGTTGTGTTAGATAAGACAAATTAAGAAGCAAAATACTGTATGTTGCTTATTTTCTTATTCTTTATTGGTTTAGTTTTTTGTGCTTGGTATCTATTGCTCTTTACTGTGATTTAGACAATTCAAGGTAGATCGTGATAAAAAAGAAAGTTTTTGACTGGCGGTGACAGACGCATGGACCTATCCGCTCAGTTATTGATTGAAAGTTTGAAAGTTGTGTGATTATAGTTATTTACTCGAGATTTTAGAGTTTGGCAATTAAACGTTCGTATCAGTGGCCCTTCAAATAGGAATGTGAAATATCGTTGCTTGGTATTCCCATTAATTGCTATAAATGGGTGTCATGTGGGCCTGTATCTTTATAACCTAATTTACAAGTGATTTACTCTCCTTTTATACAGTTTTCTTTTTACAGTTTTGCTAGTTTCGTTTTGAGAAGAAGAAAGGAAAATATGTTTGTGGAGAAGAATAGTATGTAGAAACCGTATTTCATAAATCATGGGGGAATGCTAGTTTTGCTGTTTAGGTTATTTGCATTTCCAGGCAATAGTACTCGATAGGCTGTGATTAGCCATCTGTAGTAAATAGTGCTAACAAACAATGTATTCATAAGATCTTGTGTGCAAGGTTCTCCGAATATTATTGTCTGTTGGTGTTTGTTGCTACATTAGGAGGAGGCAGACGAGAAAGGGATAGATTGCCGAGTCGGTTGATTCGCGTTAGAATTTGACCATTTTTCTCTTGATACAGACCATAAGTTTTTTGAGTAAAAAATGGAAGTAGTGTCTTTCACCTTTATGTACTCTGCCTGCTACATTAAAAAGCTCTCTTTTCACCTTGGAGAGTTTGATGTGCCTCTCTAGATTGAGTTTGTTAGGAGGAGTCTCAAGCAGTTTGTCTATTTTCCTTGTATAATTGGCGATTTTAGTATTTTTTGTTTTTTTTTCATGTAAGAAAGTTTGATTTATGAATGTTTAGAGTGTTGTGGCGCTTGGTTTATATTAATTTGTGTACATATACCTTGATTTCATTGGAGTCAATTTTTACTTCCCTTGTGCGAACATAGTTATTCTTGCTTTTGGGATGGGTTATAATTTTTGGGATTTACATTATTGTTTTTAGATCATTTCTCATGGAATGACATACCTCTTTCAAAGAAGATTATTTAGTTATCCTAAGTTGGGAGGATTTTTGCCCCTTGGATGAGATAATTTTGATTACTATAGAATTGCTCGCATATTTTTATCGAGCACTTGGGAGTGGCTTGCGAACCTATTCTTTTTCGGCCACCTTACTATGCGCACTTACTATGTTAGTGGCTAGCAAATCTTTATCTTTGATTCACATGCTTATTTTGAAGTGAAATTGATAATATTCATTTTTCAATTCGCACGTTTACTTTGGAAGCGAGATTGGTAACAAATTTGTATATTTATTCGCTAACATGTAGTGATATTGTTAACTCATTTGCTAGCTCGTTTGTTAATTCATTCACTAATTTGTTCCCTATTTTCTTGTGTGTTTGCATATTCATATTTACAAACGTTATATTCTCTCAAAGCAGATTACATATATGCTTGCCCCCCATGTTGTTGATTATTTTGTAAATTTTAGATTCATGAGTTTGGAGATGAAACCTTGGTAAGAAAATATGTATTTTTTGTATTGCTGGTTTGGAGCGAATAAGAGAGTTCATCTACATAAATATATAGAGTGATTTTATCTATTGTATCGTACTGATATTTTTTACTTGAGAGCGACGGACGCTTGCACACTTTCTTGGAAGTGGCTAGCGAACCTTATCTTGGTGATCAGTCGCTTTATTATGCACATTTGCTTGGAAGTGGCTAGCGATCCTTATGTTTTCTAATATGAATGACTATTATTGTTTCTCATTATTTAACTTTGTTCAAACTCTTAAAAAAAAAATCTTTGAAAGTGTTGAGACATAAAGATAACTTTCTGATATCACAAACTTATGAAATAGATAGGTAGAAAACTATGCTTTCCTGCATACTTGTATATTTATCTTTCAGATATGTGAATCCTTGCCCCCTAGGTAAGGTAATCCTTCGTTGTAATTCTTGGCATATTCTCTGGGGAGTAGTGATCTCTAAGGCAATTTCTTTTTGTGTACTTGTTCAAAGTAGCAGGCGCTTTCATGACCTTGCAGCATTATACCCTTTATAGCAATTTTTCATTGTTTTGTGGCATTTCTTTTGATTCGAGCACTACTATTTTAGCTGCATGGTTTTTTAATTCTCGTGCTAATGTTTTGGCAAAGTGGATTTTAATAAGCCTTTGGGCATTTGTCTTACGTCACTACTCAGAGTGATATAGGTTTGTGATCGCTACTTGAAGCATTTATCTTACGTCGCTACTTAGAGCCGTATGAGAGTTTTCATTTTTATCTAATGTATATCAAAGTCATACTAATCATTTGATAGTTATTCAAATTCTACAATCCGCAAATAAAAATTTAGGTTACCTTCTAACATCAAGAGCTAAAATTAGAAATAGCCACTCGGAGAGGTGTTGAAAAGACGTGCACAATTCATGTCTCACTTGGTTTAATTTCATCGTCAACATTTTTTGTAGCCTTATTTGTGGCAGTTTTCTTTCTCCATTTCTTTAATACAACAATATGTATGCTCAAGGGATCGAAATAATTATGCCTTGTAAGCAGTAGACTTGGCTGATGCCTTAAATTTGCTATAAAATGTCATTTTACATACCTTTGCGATTATCTAATCCAAAACATAATATGAATATTTGACAAAAGTATTAGTTATATAGGTATAAATATTGTGCATCATGTCCATGAATGTGATTGTGATCCCAGCTACCTAGTTCGGATAATCAAGCGGACGTATGTTGTCTTTCTTTTTTTATTTTTGGTGCGATTCTTTGTATAAGATTTAGTTTTTGTATTTTGCTTTATACACGATAAGAAATTTTTATCGTTGGCCTTTTCACAGGTTGCTTATTTTAATTTTGTCATTTTTGAATAAGTAGCGTATGCGGAGAGAATTGATTTTCTTTGGTCCTTTTCTTAAATATACTCACAACTAATTTGTGGTAGACCCACTTGAATGGTGATATAAGAAATTTTGTAGTGTACTCATGCTTTCAATATTGGGAACTTGTGCTATATATAAGCTACGAACTACTTCTTGTTGCATACTTGCTTGCTTTGGAAGCGGCGACCATTGAGCTGATTCCTTTGTGCACACTTCTTGGAAGTGGCGAATGCTTAGAAGATCCTTTATTTATTTCTACTCGCTTGCTTAGGAAGCGGTGATCGTTGAGCTGATTCATTTATGCGCACTTCTTGGAAGTGGCAGACGCTTAGACGATCCTTTGTTTATTTCTGTTCACTTGCTTAGAAAGCGATGATCATTGAACATACTCCTTTATGCGCACTTTTTGAAAGTGGCAGATGCTCAGACGATCTTTTGTTTGTTTCTGCTCGCTTACTTAGGAAGCGGCGATTGTTGAACTGACTCTTTTATGCACACTTCTTGGAAGTGGTAGACGCTCAAACGATCATTTATTTATTTTTGCTCGCTTGCTTAGGAAGCGGCGATCGTTGAGTTGATTCCTTTATGCACACTTCTTGAAAGTGGCATACGCTCAGATGATCATTTGTTTGTTTCTGCTCGCTTGCTTAGGAAGCAACGATTGTTGAGTTGATTTTTTTATGCGTATTTTTTAGAAGTAACGGGCGTTGTTACCTCTCCAAAGGTATTATTTTTAATGCCAATCTTACAATGCTTTTGCTTGTTTTTAGGTACATTTAGTTGCATTATGATGTTAAAATCATGCATTTGCATAAGGAGTTTGGAATTTTGTCTATGCCAGTGTGAAGGGTTGTTTTGTTAGCAATTTTGCAGGTTTGGCATAGGATTTGGCACAAAAAAGCACCACGGGAAGGAATGCCAGAGAGAATGCCGAGTGCTGTTGGCACATATAGACCAGACAATGTCAAGCACCGGATGGCAGAGAAGTGAACTTGATGCCACGCCAAGAAGTTGTTGGACCCCGAAAAAATAGAATATGATCAGGCTCAAAAAAGATAGCAATTGGAACAATCTTTGAAAAAATAGCGGATAAGATGGTGCCAAGACTAGCTGGCAGATTCATGCCAAGCTTAGATGCCAAGGCAGCGTCGGCAGTATGACGTCAACCCTAGCTTGATCAGCTCTTATTCAAATTTGGATAAGAAGATAATCCCTTATCCCTTGGGTAGTTGAAATTCGAAATTTGAAGAGCTAATCATATCCCTTCCTTGCACGCCTATTTAAACACCAACCAAGCTAGCATTTGGGAGAGATTGGATCGTGAAGAGTTGGTGTGTGACGATTAACAAGCGGCTGCACCTTGGAAGGGTGGTTCGACCAGCTTGGCTGAGAAGCCTGGATCTTGAAGGGCTACATCGAGAGACCATTTCTAGCCCATTTTCTCTTTCAAGACATTTATTTTATTTTTAATGATGATGTATTTTGAAAACGTTTGTGGGTTATTGGTTAAATCCCTCACCATGAACTAATTTAATAGTTGGTGGGGGATGTTTGCGTTGAATGATGTTTTTATGTTTTAGTTTTTAATAATAAATCTGCCTTGGCAATATTTTCACTATTCGACATACTTTAATATTTCCTAAATACTATGCCAAGAGAGAGCCGGCACTGTTGGCCTATTACTCCTCAATATCTTAACAGACTTGGGGTGGTAATGATTAAGTTGTTGAATACTAAGGAGAGAAGCTTTGAGAGAAGTCATTCAAGTAGATGAACTTATTTCGGGAGTGAAATCTACCCCTTAGGAATATAGATTGGATCTTAATAAAATTGGTTTATTTTTAAAAAAAGCACTATAGAGATATAGGGGTTTTTACATGATCAATTTAGGGTAATGACCATCGAGAGAGGCTTTGCTAATTTTGAATATGCTCGGCAAATAATGCCAAGACAGGTTGTTATCAAAGGCTGGCACGGCATGAATAGCGTGAAAACCAGGCATTCCCTGCCAACGCTCATCATTCTTTAAAGAACCTTCCTTGCCAACGTTTTTACTTTACTTTACTTTCATTTCTTTTCAATTATTTTCAAAATCAACTTCAAAACAAATCAATTTTTTCTTAAGGCAAGTAACAATCAAGGCAATTGAATTCCAAGTCAATCTCTGTGGGATAGATACTCAGCTTACCAGATGTATTACTTGCAGACCGTGTATACTTGCACGCAAAAGACTCATCTTGGCAAAATTTTTATACCTTTCCAATACATATTTTCTACCCCTTTTGCCATCATTCACTCAGAGAGTCTACAAGCGCTTAGACGATCCTTTGTTTATTTTTGCTTATTTGCTTAAGAATAGGATGACTCAACTCAATAAATACTACTGAGTATTTTAATGGGAAGGATAATTTTTCAATTTTCGTGTCATAAAGTGACTAACTACCCTAAGAGAGCTGTAAACTATTGTCATATAAGAGAAAAAGTACAAAACATGTGTAATCACTCATTTTTATCTGGGGTAAATTTTATGTTAATTTGCAAATATTATGTAATTATTAATATTTACTATTATTGCCTGTAAACATATATTATATTATGTATTTGTGATTAATACATGTAATGTATACATGTTTGATTAATGTGTGGATGCATGTATACTACATATTATATGTGTACGTATTAATAATTAATATGGTATGTGAGTCGTACGTATGTTCGCATGTCATGCATGCTTTAATAGTTTGTATATGTGTTAAGGTGTGTATGGTTACATTAGTGATGTACGAACATGTGTGTACGTGTATGCATGCTTGTATGTCATGTGTTTAAAGGTTTGTGATTGCATGTGCATATATTGTATGTGCATGCATGCATTATTATTATTATTATTATTATTATTATTATAAGCAGATCATATATTAAAAAACCAAAAAAGTTATTATTATTAACAATCCAAGTCCATATTATTACAGACCCAAAATTAAATTTACATGGCCCAACCGGCCAAACCCCAAGCCCAAACCTAATTAAAAACCCTAACCCATAACCTAATTACATCTTCTTTCTTTGTGCGCAGTCAACAGAGAACCATTGGATCAAATCTTGATCCAACGACCACGGTCAAAGGGAGAGGACCCTCCAGCTAGCCGCGTGAGATCACGCGTGGGCCGTTCAGCCTCCCACACGTGCGTGACAGCCACACGTGAGACTCCTCGACTGCCGCATGCCACGTCACTTCATCTCGTGTAATCCCACTCATTACAAGATCAAATCAAGGCCGTCCACTTTCCATTCAATCTCAGTCATTGGACCATATCTGATCCAACGGCCGAGAGCGGATATGGCAGAATGAACGCCTCCACCATGTCGCCCTCAACCACCTCATTCAGAACGTGCAAAAGACAGAAAATAGGGTTGTCGGTACCAAATCGAACAAGACATGTATTATATTGTATTTTCTACCAAAACAAGAAGAGATGAGAATATATGTATCCAAAATCTGTAAGAATCAGTTTCCATGAACGAGATATAAAAAAAGAACAAAAAGTTTCCAGTGGTAATTTCTTTCCTCCCTCTTTTCTTTCTATGCATGCAAGTATGAAACAAAAAAAACAAAGAGTGAAAAGAAATGGGTTTACCCTTGTCGAAATCCTCTCCCTTGTCGCCGGTAACAAACCCTCTAAGGGTGAATCAGTTGTGAATGGAGTTAGTCCTAAAGCCTAAAAGGGTTTTGGTTCTGCTTTTTTTAAAGGCAAAGAGGTTCTTTTTGTTCTGTAGAGGAGTTTTGGTTAGGTTTTTAGGACGGTTGAGGGTTGAGGGCGGTGGCCGAAGTAGCCGGACCACCACTGGCTTTTAGAAACTACAGCGGTCGATAGGGTTTTTTGAGTCGTTTGTTTCTGGAAAACCAGAGAGAATGAGAGAGCTCTTTGAAGGGTTAAAAAATAAGAAAAAGAGGAATGAGAGGCCGGCTGGGGTGTTTTATAGACATATAATAAAAAATATTTGGCATAATTACCCACTAAATCCCACCGTGTTTTGGGTATTTTCAAAACTGTCTTGCCCCTTGGTCTAATTACAGATGTAGTCCTTCTTTCTTTTCAAAACTTTTCAATTTGGTCCTAAAATTACATCGAATCAGTTTCGAAATGGTAGAATTACCGGCTTAATCCTTCCGTGTTTTGATTATTTTCAGTCTGAGCTTGCCCTTTGGTTTAATTACACGATCAGTCCTCATAAGTTTTGTTCAGCTCTCAATTGAGTCCTTGAATGCGTCTTTTATTTATTTAATTTATGTCATCCTGTTTTGGTTTTATTTTATTTTAGCCATTCATTGTATGTTTTTTTTGTTTTATTTTTAATAGCTATGCTTTTATGTTTTTGTGGTATGATTTGTGATGTCCTTCATATGTGTACTATATATATATGGATTTGTTGCCTTTTCTTTTTTTTTATGTGCATTATCATTATTAATATGTCTTTAGTTTGTCCATTCATATTATATGTGTTTTAGAATGTCTATTTTAATCTTCATATTTTATAGGTTGTTTTTTTAGTATGATTGCTTTGCCCATGTATGTTTTTGTGTGTTTTTTTTATTATTTCTTTTTTTATGTTTTGTAATATATGTTTAGTTTATGATGTTATGCTTTTATATTTTCATTCGTTAGCTTATATCTTACATGTTTGATTTGTGCTTGTTTTAGTTTATTTGTATAGGGCATGTTTTTAGCACGGATTTCATGTTTTTCTTGCTTTTTAGGTTATATGTTAATGTGGTGTTATTTGTCACATATACATGTCATGTTTTAATTTATGCATAAATTATGTCATATGTTAAGTATTAGTTTCTTGATGCTAGCATGTTGCTTGGATTTGTTAGTTTGGCTTCATATTTTATTTATATCATGCATATGTTGCATTTTTATGTATTTTAACATGTATATATGATTTATTAATTCTTGAAGCATGTTTTCTTTTCTTTTAATTTTGAAGTATGTTTTTTCTCACTTGTTCGTGTTTTGTTTTTTTTTATTATTATGATAGGTTATGTTATTCATGATTCATGCATTTTATTATTCTTGTTTAATGATGGGATATCCAAGTCTTTATGTTATTAATACCAAGTCAATATGAATGTATGTTTTTTATGTTTTCTAAGATTGCATAATGGATATATTAATTGTCAATGCGATGCCCTTTTATTCGAGCGTAAACGTGGCCAGTATCAAACAAAGTGATGGTGGCCTGTCAGTTTACTCTCGAATAACGGGGCCCTTAAAATTTACTCGCACTTATAACTAAATTTTAATTTAATCGTCACTTTAATCCGGAAAGTCTAATATTAATAAAACAATAATTATTAAAGTACCAATTTTGGGCGGTGTGGGGGTGCTAATCCTTCCCCATCTGTAACTGACTCCCGAACCAACATGTTTTAAGAAATCTCTGATTTATGGTGTCTGGCCTACCTTAGTGGCCGGTGGTGACTCCTTTTTTTTACATAAAACACGGTTCTTCTAAAAATCCCACATAAGATATTTTTAAATACCCAAAAGACCCTAAACACCTTGAAACCCGTTTTTTAGCGAAGAAAACAGAGGATATCGCTACAGATGGCGACTCCGCTTGGGAGAACTTTTTTGTTTTTCAAAAACAAATGAGAGTCAAGCTTTTTAAATAATTACCGCTTTATGAATGTCGGAAGTTCCGGGTTAAAGTGGCTATTAAATTTACATTCGGTTATAATTGCGCGTTTATTTTAACGCATTTAAAATTTGGCATATAAACCCGTCCTTTTTAAGTGGGGGGAAACGCCAGTGCTTTCGTGAGGATATTGTTCCTCCGTATGGGCCTAGCAAAGTACCTTCGGGGCTCGAGTACCTTATGCTTTCATGAGGATATCGTTCCTTCGTAGGGGCATAAGCGAATGGGTCCCCCTGAATTGAACCCGGTTGAAAAGAGTCTATAATGGGTGATGATCAGGGCCTTGCTACTCTTAGTAGGGGACAGCAAGGACAATTCGGGTACCTCCTAGCACCAACACTGCATGTAGAGAACAGAAAAGACCCACCCTTTAGAGCCATGCGGATAACCTAGGTGTTTTAGACGAGATGTAAATAGGGTTGTTTTGTTTGTTTACCTTATCTAATTTGTTCTTTTATTTATGTATTTATTTATTTTATCCGGTATTGACTCGTTTTCTTTTTTTTGTTTTGCTTTTTTTTTGCATATATCATTGCATTTGTATTATATAAAGGTATTGGATTAAGTGGTTTGCCCATTCAGAAAAACTTTCATCATGGAAAAAAGGTATCTTAAGAAGGACGAACTCTACTCAGCCGTCAGACGTTGGTCAGATGTCAATCAGAGGACTCAAGGTAATAGTTTACCGAGCGAGCACATAGTGTCAGGGTACACCTACGTGAGCCTTCAACAGAATGACCTATGAGATCTTACAAGGATTTAGGAAGGATGGGATCGAAGACTACAAGACTTATTATGTAATAGTTACGGCGACATAGCATAGTTGATGTATGTCCGAGTCAACCAGCTGTTACTCCAAGCCATCTTCCAGTTCTAGAATCCCGCTTTTTGTTGCTTCACTTTCAATGGACAAGATATGATGCCTACGATAGAGGAATACACGGCCCTGCTTAATCAGAAGAATGTCCAGAAAGATTGGATCTATGCGAAGCCGCCAAGGAACCAGAATTACCATTCGAAGCTCAAAACCTTTGCCGAGATGAGTGATGATTGGGTTAATGGCCTGATCTAAAATCGAAGAGACAGCCTAGCCTTTGCTTGAGAGAGTATCCGAGACATCATACCAGTGCACCCAAATGAGGTAAAGAAGATGGACCTATTTTCCTTAGGAATATATAGTTTGGTCATCTTTCCGAGGGTTCTTGGAAACATTGATGTAGCCATTCTAGACCTATTTGAGCGTATGAAGCGGAAGACGAATACAGTACCGACCATTTTGACTGAAACTTTCATTTCTTTGAATGCGAGCCGAAAGCATGAAGATGGACGTTTCAGAGGGTGTGTGCAGCTACTACAGGTTTGGATTCAGAGCCATATGTGGAAGACACCAACAAGGGTTTTACCAGGAATATCATTTCGAGACTTTTCACCTTTACGGGAGTACTTAGTGAAGGAATGGCGAGAAGACTTGAACAGGAAGAAATGGACACGTATCTTTAGGAACATTCAAGACGAAGGTATAGTATGGAGAGTTTCGTGGCTCGGCAGGGTTAGTTATTTCTTATACAGCTGCAGCGATTATGACTGGCTAATGATGTTAGGGCTATATGGTGGGATTGTTTGTGCTTCGCTTTTGGTGTCTTGACAATTCGGAGCGCGATAATTTGTTCCAGTCACCGTCGGTTTAAGTCGAAGCGAGTTTCCTTTCAAAGGTGAGTTCAGGACGAAGGTTCAGACCATTATGAGGGCTTGGGATCATTGTTATCGGATCAGAGTAAAAGGAGATACCGAGCCCATGATCACCCCGGATTACGATCTTTGGAGGCGTTTGAGGATTAACGACAAGATTCCAGAACCCGACCAAGGACCAACCATGTCACTTGAGGAACATATGAGGATAGTACCGTCCGAGGCCAACATTTTACGAAATGAACTCTAAGAGGTTAAGAAGAAGATGAAGGCTTTACAGACTCAGCATATGGATGAGCTCTACAAGGTAAGTTTAGAGGTCGACGAACGAGATGAGACCATTAGGCAGTTGAAGAAGCTGAATGCAAATCTGAGTGAGAAAAATGCTCTATATTAGAAAGATACTCTCCAGCTCCAAGCAAAGGTGCAAAATGCCAGCCAAAGCCAGTTCCTAGCCGTGGAGAAAGAAAGAATGAACTATATGCATTTAGTTGAAGAAGAATGAGAGAACGGCAAGTGAGCAATCGAGAAAAAGATAGAAAGTTGCAAGTTAGCCATCAAGAGTGAAAGACGGTCTTTCAAGGACGCTATTAACCAAGAGAAAGAAAGAGCTAGGCAAGAGATCGACAAAGGCAAGCAAGCAATCATCTACGAAAAAGAGAACACTGCCGTTTGGGAGAGAAATTCCATGGGGAGCAAGAACAGACTACTGGAGATGCAAAACTTATACAACGACACTGTTTAAAGTCTGAATTAGAGCCAAGATCAGAATGTCGAGTTAGAAGGGAGACTGGCAGAGTTGGAGCAGTCCTTTCAGACCTATCGTCAGAGGAATGACTTCATCGAGTTACAAGAAAGGGAGCGTGAAATTGGTATGTTACGAGCCCGCATTGAGTCATTCGAGGCAACCGTTCAGGATTACAAGGGGAGAATTAGGGTATTCGAAGAAGCTGCAGTAGGTGGAGACGATTATTGGCGGCGAAGACTTCGTGATGCCTCCCAGATGATCCAAGACAGAGACCAGTATTACATGACCTTGATGGTGGAGATACGACAGGTTGCGGGTCATGTGATGAATTTATCTGCAAAAGCCGAAGCTCTTTGACCTTTCATAACCTCAGACATGAAAGAAGCACCTAGGTTTATCAAACTGCTGAAGGCTATCGAGAAGTTAGGAGATAAAGCTAGGGTTTATGTGTAGAACTCTACTTTAATATTTTGTAATCTGGAACCTTTAATTCCTATGAAAGTTGTTCAAAAGGGTGATTACCAGCAGAATCAGTACCTTTATTTGCATACATTCTTGCATTACATCATGACATTTGCATTATTATTTTTGCATCATTATACATGCATTTATCTTTCTTTGCAATAATATTGATAGTGTAAATATTGTGGCAGTTAAACTACAATATAAGCCGTAACCATTCCGCATCCATACTTTACTCGGTTCCAAAGCAAATTGATGGAGGACAGAATAGTTAGTTTGGAAAAGGGGCAGAAAGATTTGGAAGCACATTTCGATGAAGCCAAACGGAGCCTCACCAAGCAGATCGCTCAATCACAAGCTGCGATAGTATCCGACATAACTACAGTGCTGGCAAAAAGCCTTGGGAAAGAAAAGGTTATAGACAAAGTCACCCAAGAGCTAGAAGGTATCACATATCACAGCAAGGTTCAACCAACGATGCCAAGTTTGGTAAAAAGAGTATATATTGACCTTGTCGGGATATCTGCTAGTCTTCAGGCAGGGGCAACTAAAAGACAACCCGTTATGTAGAGGCATTCTACGAAGAAGAGGTGCCAGATCTGTACTTGGTCGAGAAAATTAAGACGAAAGTGGAAAAGAAATGGGAGGAAATATTTTGTCTCATGGAGGAAAAGTTTAGAGCACTGCAAAACACAGATGAACCAGGCAATGAAGCCAGTGATCTCAGCCTAGTATCCGACCTTGTTTTACCACCAAAATTCAAAACCCCAGAGTTTGACAAGTATAATGGAACCTCATGTCCTTTAGCACATGTGACCATGTACTGCCGAAAGATAACAGTCTTCATCAAGGATGAAAAGCTTTTAATCTATTGTTTCCAGGATAGTCTGACTGGGGCAGCACTCCAGTGGTATACCCAATTAAGCAGGGTAAATATCAAGTCCTGGAAGGACCTTTCGAAGGCGTTCATTGAGCAGTACAAACATGTAACAGATATGACCCCTAGCAAGATCATGTTAGAAAATATGGGACAGAAGTCAAACAAGAGTCTGCGACAATACGCCCAGTGGTGGCGAGAGGTGGCCGCTCAGATCCAGCCACCAATTCTCGAGCATGAGATTACGCCCCTGTTTGTGAATATTCTGAAGGGAACATTATTTGATCACCTCATTAATAATACAACTCAGAGTTTTGCTGATTTGATCAGAACTGAAGAATCTCTTGAATTAGCGATTAAGAGTGGCATGATTGACAGTGGGGATAACTCACGAAAGTACAACAAGAAGAGAGAGAATGAGGTAAATACTACGAGCACTTACAATGCTCTAAAGAACTTCACAGTCTCTCAACCTCAAGCATCGATAGGGAAAGCTCAGAACCAAAGAGAAGAGAAAGCTCCAAAAAAGGAAAAAGAGAAAGCAGCCTTTACTCCATTGCCAGTTTCATACTCCGAGCTTTATTCTCAGTTGCACAAAGCTGATTTGGTCTGCCCGTACTATGTTACTCTATTCAAACCTCCGTTTTCGTCATGGCATGATCCTAATGCACATTGCGATTATCATAGCGGTGCCCCTGGTTACCCCATAGAAAATTGCCGCGCATTCAAGAAACTCGTACAAAGTCTGATTAATTCTAGGGTATTAAAATTTGAGGAACCGAATGTGGCCGCTAATCCATTGCCTAATCACAGGAATCGTGGAGTAAACACTATCGAGGAATACTCTATTAGGAAGGCTAAGGAGAATGTGTCAAAAATTAAGTCTCCCTTTCGGTGGGTGTTCTAGAAGTTATGCATGGCCCGCCTGATTGATAGAGGCATGGTAGTGGTGCAGAAGGGATGTAGAGCCTATTGTGAGTTCCACCAGGACGGGGGGCACGCATCCAACAATGTGAAGAATTCAGGAGATTGGTTCAACAGTTGATAGAAAGTAAAAAGATAGAGTTCTTTGAGGAGGTTTCAAAAAGGAATGGGTTAGATGTATGCTCATCGGACAACCCCAACATCAAATATAGAAAAGAAATGCCTTTTTTCATCTCCTCTAGATCAGAGGGAGCAAGTTCATCTCAAGGCGAAACTGTAAAGGTGGCTCCTAAAATTATTATCTCAGCACCGACCCCGTTTTCGTTCAAAGACATGCGGCAGACTCCTTGGAATTATACCGCCAACGTGACTATACTAGGGAAGTTGGAACCTCGTGAGGAGAAAGAACTAATGGTAGAAGAAGAGACAATACAGAAAGATGAACAGACGAAGAATGATGAAATTGTCAACGAAGTAGGCCACCTTACGAGGAGCGGCATGTGCTACTCTTCAGAAGCCTTGAAATCGGCTGAAGCTACAAAGGATAAGGGAGAAGGTAAATCAGCTGGCCTTGCACAGATATTTGGAGAGGAGCCCCTCCAAAGATTAATGAGCCGGTAACTAAGACTCAGGCACAAGAATTTCTGAAGTTCCTGAGGCACAATGAGTACAATGTAGTGGAGCAGCTGCGAAAGCAACCATAAAGGATTACGGTGTTGGAGCTGCTTTTGAGTTTTGAAAAGTATCGTGAGGCATTGTTAAAGGTGTTGAATCAAACATTTGTACCCGATGATATTTCTGTGTCTAAGCTAGACAGAATAGTGGGCATATCACCGCATACAACCACATCACATTTAGTAATGATGAGATCCCGGAGGGAGGTATGGGGTCCACCAAAGCTCTCAACATCACCACCCATTGCAAATGGTATGTGTTGAAAAGGGCATTAAATGTACTACCGTTGGTGACTTTACAAAAGCTACCGATAGATGATTCCCATATGAAACCCTGTCACAACTCCGTGAGAGCCTTTGACGGTACTCAAAGGGGAGCACTTGGAAAGATTGAGGTACCTTTGTTGATCGGGCCGACATAGTACACGATTGATTTCGTGGTAATGGACATAAAGCCATCCTACAGTTGCTTATTAGGAATACCATGGATTCACTTTGCGGGAGTGATTCCCTCATCACTCCATCAAAAACTAAAATTTGTGATCGAAGGCAAGCTGGTCACTCTAGAGGCTGAGCAAGAAATCATCTCCTCGATAACATCAAACGCCTCCTACATCCAAAACGATAAAGATGTTGTGGAATGCTCTTTCTGAGCATTAGAGCTTGTAAATGCGATATTCGTGGCGGAAGGTAATCGGATCCCCTGCCCCAAGTTATCTAACTGTACCAAGATGACCGTTTCTGAAACTTTGGGCTGAAGAGCCAAAATCGAAATAAGGCTAGGAAGAAAATTGCAAGGAAGCCTACGACCCAAGAGCGTCATCACCAAGAAAGATCGTTTTGGGCTTGGCTACAAACCAAGTGTTCAGCAAAGGAGAGAGGAGTATAGGAGAAAAGAAGAACAAATGGGGGCTAGACTGAAGGGAGAAGACATTCTATGGAGACAGATGTCTTTCCCCCATGTAAAAGATATTTTTGTCTTTGGAGGAATTGACCATACAAGACAGAAAGTAAAGGAAACAATTCGAGAAAATGACATACTTAACGAGAATGAGATGTTTAGTGAATTGCTTGAAGGGATATCCATCAACATGATAGCTGAAGATGATAACGGCAGCAACGTGTTGACCAGCATCTGCCCTTGCCGTCCCGGGGAAACACTCGATAACTGGAGCTATGTTGATCTACTTGTAGTATTTAGGGGCAGATCAGAGTAATGCTCCGAATTAACCCTTTTGTTTTTGCCCATAGGCAATGGGGATCTTTTGTATATGGCACCTATGTTAACTTTTTGTTTGCAATTAAAGAATATCTTCCTCATTTTCTCAAATGGCAAACATTTCATTTACTTCATTCATTCTTTCTCATATTCATTCACTTCATTTAAAATCATTCTTTTCCCAATACATTCGTTCTCATTTCATGCAGGGTCCCCATAATTAACTGTATGAATGATTCTGAATCCAATACCAAGGTAGATTTCGAATGCCCCGAGATCTTGACAGAAATTGGAAAGGAGGACGACGAGGCAGAATGTGAGGTTCCTGAAGAGTTGGTAAGGATGATGGATAACGAAGAAAAGCAAATCATGCACCGACAAGAGGAAACAAAAATTATGAATTTAGGAACTGATGAGGAGAGAAAAGAAGTGAAAATCGGGACTACATTTTCCTCAGAAACTAGGCATGAACTGATATCACTACTTCAAGAGTTTAAGGATGTCTTTGTTTGGACTTATCAAGATATGCCAGGGTTGAATACAAATGTAGTGGTGCACATGCTACCAACAAGGCCAGAATACAAACCAGTCCAGCAAAAGCTCAGAAGAATGAGGACTGACATATTGTTAAAGATCGGAGAAGAGGTGAAAAAGCAGTTTGATGGTGGCTTTCTAGAAGTTGCCAAATACCCTAAATGGGTTGCAAACGTCGTACCGGTGTCAAAAAAGGATGAGAAAGTCTGCATATGTGTAGATTATAGGGATCTCAACCGAGCAAGCCCTAAAGACAATTTCCCTCTGCCACATATTGACACGTTGGTTGACAATACCGCGGGACACTCATTGTTCTCATTCATGGATGGTTTTTCAGGATACAACCAGATAAAGATGGACCCAGAGAACATGGAGAAGACTATATTTATAACCATGTGGGGGCACATTTTGTTACAAGGTGATGTCTTTCAAACTCAAGAACGCAGGAACGACTTATCAAAGAGCGATGGTGACTCTTTTCCATGATATGATGCTCAAAGAGATAGAAGTATACATGGATGATATGATCGCTAAGTCCCGGACTGAAGAAGAGCACCTTCAAAACCTAAGAAAATTATTCCAGAGACTACGAAAATACCAGTTGAAGCTTAACCCAGCTAAATGTACCTTCGCGGTCATATCTAGAAAACTCTTGAGGTTTGTAGTGAGTAGGAAGTAGATTGAGATTTACCCAAAAAAAAGTAAAGGCCATCAGGACCTACCCCTGTCCCGTACTCAGAAAGAAGTACGAGGTTTCATGGGAAGGTTAAACTATATCTCCCGTTTCATTTCTCAATTAACAGATAAGTGTGACCCTGTCTTCAGACTAGTGAGGAAGAATAACCCAGGGGTCTGGGATGAATAATGTCAAGAAGCTCTAGAGAAGATTAAAAAGTACATGAAGAATGCTCTGATTTTAGTCGCATCAGTCCCAAACAGGCCTTTGATCCTTTACTTGACAATTTTTGAAAACTCTATGGGTTGCGTATTATGGCAACATGATGAGTCTGGGAAAAGGAAAGAGCCATCTACTATCTAAGCAAGAAGTTCACTGATTGCGAAGCACGATACCCTCTAATTCAAAAGCTATGTTGTGCTTTGGTTTGGACTACCAAAAGGCTTAGGCAGTACATGTTGTATCATACCACCTGGTTGATATCCAAACTGGATCCCTTGAAGTTTCTAATGGAAGTACCGACATTAGTAGGGAGGATGGCCCGCTAGCATATACTCTTATCCAAGTTCGACATTGTATATGTGAGGCAGAAAGCCGTGAAAGAAAGTGTTATATCATATTTCTTAGCTAGTCGTGCTTTAGATGATTATCAAACATTGAACTTCAACCTCCCGGATGAGGACTTGATGTACGTTACAACCGGGGAAGATGTTGTTTTAGAGGATGACTCGTGGAAGCTTTACTTCGATGGAGCCTCCAATACCTTTGGCCACGGAATAGGAGCCGTGCTAATTTATCCAGAAGATGTCTACTATCCCTTCACCAGTAGACTAGAATTCTTTTGTACAAATAACATAGCTGAATACGAAGCCTGCGTCATGGGACTGAATGCATCCATTGAAAGAAAGATCAAAGAACTTCGAGTATTCAGAGATTCATCCCTAGTGATCTATCAATTACGAGGAGAATGGGAAACTAGGGATCCGAAGCTAGTCAAATACTACGTGTTAATTTAGGAGCTCATTAAATAATTTGAAAAGGTCAGTTTCACCTACCTTCCTAGAGAGGACAACCAGATGGCAGACGCCTTGGCAACCTTGGCCTCTATGTTCAAAGAAAATACGATAGCATAAATGAAGCCAATTGAGATGCAGAATTTCGAGAGGCCTGCTCACTGCTATAATGTGCAAGAAAAAAAAGATGGCAACCTTTGGTATTACGATATCTTGCAATATATCAAGTTTCAAACGTATCCCGAAGGGGCAAACGAAAATGACCGAAAAATGCTCAAAAATATGGCAATAGGATATGTGCTGGATGGGGAGGTTCTGTACAAAAGAGGCCATGACCAGACGTTTTTTATATGTGTAGATGCCCGAGAGACGAAAGAAATTTTGGCAGAAGTGCACAGAAGAGGCCAATGGTCTGTCAATAGCCCGAAAAATCATGAGATATGGCTATTTCTGGTCGACTATGGAGGGAGATTGCATCGATTACACCAGGAAATGTCATAAGCGCCAAATATACGCCCACAAGATCCATGCTCCTCATTTACCTTTATACACCATGAACTCGCCTTGGTCGTTTGCAGCATAGGGCATGGATGTCATTGGATAGATTCATCCGAAAGATTCCAACGAGCACCGTTTTATTTTCGTTGCCATTGATTACTTCACTAAATGGGTGGAGGCAGCATCTTATGCCAATATCACAAGGACGACGATGTGCAAGTTTCTGAAGAAGAAGATCATTTGCCGATATGGGTTACCGAAAAAGATTATCACCGACAACGCCTCCAGCCTGAATAACAAATTGATGACTGAGGTGTGCAACCAGTTCAAAATAACAGACAATAATTCCACGACCTACCATCCTAAGATGAATGGGGCAGTAGAAGCAGCAAACAAGAACATAAAAAAATCATTGCGAAGATAACAGACACCTACAAAGATTGGCATGAGAAGCTGCCCTTTGCTCTGTTCGCCTATTAGACATCTGTTCGCACATCAATAGGGGCAACACCCTATTCTCTAGGGTACGACACAGAGGCGGTACTACCCATTGAGGTTGAGATTCCATCACTCTGAGTTCTGAATGAAGTGAAGCTGGATGAAACAGAATGGGTGCAAACCAGGCTTGACCAGTTAAATCTTATCGAAGAAAAAAGGCTGAAGGCCATTTGCCATGGTCAAATGTATCAAAAGCGAATGATGCGGGCATATGATAAGAAAGTGCGCCTAATAGAATTCTGAGAGGGATACCTGGTGCTTAAGAAGATCCCCCTAATTCAGAAGGATTTTCGAGGAAAGTGGATGCCTAACTGGGAAGGGCCATATGTCGTCAAGAATGTCTTTTCAGGAGAAATGTTGATTCTAACTGAAATGGACGGAGAAGAATTAAAGAATCATGTGAATTCCGATTCAATTAAGAAGTATTATGTTTAAAAATAATAATAATAATAAATAAAAAGAAAAAAAAGAGAGAAAAAAGGAAAAAATAAGAAAATGAAAAATGAAATGATGAAAGAAATGAGGTGAAAACCTGAAAAGGCATTTCAAAAAAAGGGAGAGCTCAAGGCAAAACCCGAAAAAAGGCGTCTTGAAGCAAAGAAAGGATCTGAGTTAAAAAACCGTTAAGAGCGGCTTAGATAAATTTTGAGATTGGGCCTCCGGCGAGCAAAATTACCTTCACAGATACCAGAAGAAAGAGCTTCAGGCAAAGATTCTATCTCGGTTGACAGGGTCACGCATTATTCATACAGTGGATATTTGGGATTCTACATTTCATGTTTTGACTCTGTTTTCCTCATGTTTTCCATGACTTTTCTAAAACTGTTCCAAGTCCTTAATGGCAATAAAATCATATTTTTGTGCATTCTATTTCTTGTCTTCTTATTGTTTTCATAAGCATCATGCAAATAGGTTAACATAGACTTATGATAAACAAAAGATTTCTGAGCATTACTATGATCTAACCCTGGGAATGCAGGTGATTAGAAAACAGAATTAACTTTGATATCAAGCTTTTTTCATAATGTATATCGAGGCACGACGAGGGGAAGACTTCGAACATCAAAGTAAGATAACCAATGTCATGCACCATTCATACTTGTCTGAGGAAATATGCAAGAAGACAATGGAGATCTCCATGGTGAAAACCCGTAAGGGTGCCTAAAAAAACTCTCTCTAAAATGAAAACCCGAAAGGGCACTTTAGAACTTCGAACCAAGAACTCAGAAGAGAAAGGCTGAACAGGTTGAACCCAATAGTGAGATAGGGTACCGCCACAAGAAGAAGAAAAGGAAGAGAAAGCAAGCAAAGAGTCGAGATTGACTGACCATGGAAGCAATCGCATCGAGATATTGACACTCATGCATCATATATAGTTAGGCATCCTAGGATTAGGAGCATGCTAACTCATTTATCATAACATTTTGTCCATTTTAAACAGTACATACATATTACCAATGACTTTCAATTTGCCACTTAGTATTGAAAATGTGGTTTCATTTAAAGATTTTGGTAGCCATTTTCAGTGTGAATCCCCAGATTTGAAAGAAGATTCTGACAGTCTTAGCAGCGTGAGTCCAGAAAGATCGGTAGCCAGTTTGGCGTGAATCCCTAATTCAAAGATAAATGATCTGTATAAGAAGTGGCTGTATTTTTTAGCCCTCACAGTGAAATGTTCTGTATAGGAAGAACCCGTAACTCCGAGATTTCAGAAGCTAAAAGTTCTATATAGGAAGGACTTGCGTCTCCAGGGTTCGAAGACTAGCAGTTCTATATAGAAAGAACTCCCAGTCGGAAGAATCCATCCGTGACGCAGAAGGTTTTATATAGGAAAAACCCGCCGCGTTGAACGCGTAGAGCTCTATATAGGAAGAACTCCAAGCTTTACTGTCTCAGATTGAAAAGTTCTATATAAGAGGGACTCGTAGCTCGAGGCTTCAGAGTGAAAGGTTTTATATAGGAAGAACCCTAACTCCAGGATTTCAAGGCAAAAAGTTCTATATAGGAAGAACTTTTAGTCCGAAGGATCCGGCTAAGAAAGCGAAAGGTTTTATATAGGAAGAGCATGTAGCTCCAAGATCGAAAGGTGAAGAAGTTCCATATAGGAAGAACTTATAAAACTGAAGATTCAGCTAAGGAAAAGCAGAAAGTTCCAAAAGAACACGTGATTCCAAAGCTACAAACAGGGAAGTCGGATAAAAATGAGTGCTTATGATCTTTTCTTGTTCTCGTTCCACGAGAACAAGCAAAGAGGGGCAACTGTAATCACTTATTTTTATCTGGGATAAATTTTGTATTAATTTGCAAATATTATGTAATTATTAATATTTACTATTATTGCATGTATACATATATTATATTATGTATGTGTGATTAATATATGTAATTCATACATGTGTGATTAATGTATGGATGCATGTATACTACATATTATATGTGTACGTATTAATAATTAATATGGTATGTGAGTCGTACGTATGTTCACATGTCATGTATGCTTTAATAGTTTGTATATGTGCTAAGGTGTGTATCGTTACATTAGTGATGTACGAACATGTGTGTATGTGTATGCATGCTTGTATGTCGTGTGTTTAAAGGTTTGTGATTGCATGTACATATATTGTATGTGCATGCGTGTATTATTATTATTATTATTATTATTATTACTATTCTTATTACTATTATAATCAGATAATATATTAAAAAACCAAAAAAAATATTATTATTAACAGTCCAAGTCCATATTATTATAGACCCAAAATTAAATTTACATGGCCCAATCGGCCAAACCCTAAGCCCAAACCTAATTAAAAACCGTAACCCATAACCCTAATTACATCTCATTTATTTGTGCGCAATCAACAGAGAACCGTTGGATCAGATCTTGATCCAACGACCACGATCAAAGGGAGATGACCCTCCAGCTGGCCGCGTGAGATCACGTGCAGGCCATTCAGCCTCCCATGAGTGTGTAACGCCCACTCGTGAGACTCATCGACTGTCGCGTGCCACGTGGCTTCATCTCGTACAATCCCGCTCATTATAAGATCAAATCAAGGCTGTCCGTCTCCCATGCAATCTCAGTCGTTGGATCAGATCTGATCCAACGGCTGAGAGCAGATCTGGCAGAATGAACGACTCCACCATGCCGCCCTCAACCACTGCGTTCAGAACGTACAAAAGACAGAAAATAGGGTTGTCAGTACCAAATCGAATAAGACATGTATTATATTTTATTTTCTACCAAAACAAGAAGAGATCAGAATATATGTATCAAAAATATATAAGAATCAGTTTCCATGAACGAGATATATAAAAAAGAACAAAAAGTTTCCAGTGGTAGTTTCTTTCTTCTCTCTTTTCTTTCTATGCATGCAAGTACGAAACAAAAAAAACAAAGAGTGAAAAGAAAGGGATTTACCCTCGTCGAATCCTCTCCTTTGTCGTCGGTAACAAACCCTCTAAGGGTGAATCGGTTGTGAATGGAGGCCGACGTGGTCAAGGAGGGTCTTTTAGTCCTAAAGCCTAAAAGGGTTTTGGTTCGACTTTTTTTAAAGGCAAAGAGGTTCATTTTGTTCTGGAGAGGAGTCTTGGTTAAGTTTTTAGGACGGTTAAGGGTTGAGGGCAGTGGCCGGAGTAGCCGGACCACCGTCAGCTTTTAGAAACCACGTCGGCCGAGAGGGTTTTTTGAGTCGTTTGTTTCTGAAAAACCATAGAGAATGAGAGAGCTTTTTGAAGGGTTAAAAATGAGAAAGAGAGGAATGGGAGGCCGGCTGGGGTGTTTTATAGACATATAATAAAAAATATTTGGCATAATTACCCACTAAATCCCACCGTGTTTTGGGTATTTTCAAAACTGTCTCGCCCCTTGGTCTAATTACAGATGTAGTCCTTCTTTCTTTTCAAAACTTTTCAATTTGGTCCTAAAATTATACCGAATCAGTTTTGAAATGGTTTAATTACACTGTGTTTTGATTACACCGTGTTTTAAAACTGTCCCACCGTGTTTTGATTATTTTTAGTCTGAGCTTGCCCCTTGGTTTAATTACACGATCGGTCCTTATAAGTTTCGTTTAGTTCTCAATTGAGTCCTTGAATGCATCTTTTATTTATTTAATTTATGTCATCATGTTTTGGTTTTATTTTATTTTAGCCCTTCATTGTATGTTTTTTTGTTTTATTTTAAATAGCTATGTTTTTATGTTTTTGTTGTATGATTTGTGATATCCTTCATATATGTATTATATATATATATATATGGATTTGTTGCCTTTTCTTTTTTTTTATGTGCATTATCATGATTAATATGTCTTTAGTTTGTCCATTCATATTATATGTTTTTCAGCATGTCTATTTTAATCTTCATATTTTATAGGTTGTTTTTTTAGTATGATTGCTTTGCCCATGTATATTTTTATGTGTTTTTTATTATTTCTTTTTTTATTTTTTGTAATATATGTTTAGTTTATGATGTTATGCTTTTATATTTTCGTTCGTTAGCTCATATCTTACATGTTTGATCTGTGTTTGTTTTAGTTTATTTGTATATGGCATGTTTTAGCAGGGATTTCATGTTCATCTTGCTTTTTAGGTTATATGTTAATGTGGTGTTATTTGTCACATATACATGTCATGCTTTAATTTATACATAAATTATGTCATATGTTAAGTATTAGTTTCTTAATGCTAGCATGTTGCTTGGATTTGTTAGTTTGGCTTCATATTTTATTTATATCATGCATATGTTGCATTTTTTTTATGTATTTTAACATGTATATATGATTTATTAATTCTTGAAGCATGTTTTCTTTTCTTTTAATTTTGAAGTATGTTTTTCTCACTTGTTCGTGTTTTATTTATTTTTTTATTATGATAGGTTATGTTATTCATGATTCATGCATTTTATTATTCTTGTTTAATGATGGGATATCCAAGTCTTTATGTTTTTAATACCAAGTCAATATGAATATATGTTTTTTTATGTTTTCTAAGATTGCATAACGGATATATTAATTGTCAATGTGGTGCCTTTTTATTCGAGCGTAAATGTGGCCAGTATCAAACACAGTGATGGTGGTCTATCAGTTTACTCTCGAATAATGGGGCCCTTAAAATTTACTCGCGCTTATAACTAAATTTTAATTTAATCATCACTTTAATCCAGAAAGTCTAATATTAATAAAACGGTAATTATTAAAGTACCAATTTTGGGCGGTGTGGGGGTGCTAATCCTTCTCCATCCGTAACCGCCTCCCGAACCCAACATGTTTTAAGAAATCTCTGGTTTATAGTGTTCGGCCTACCTTAGTGGCCGATGGCGACTACTTTTTTAAATAAAACACGGTTCTTCTAAAAATCCCACGAAAGATATTTTTAAATACCCGAAAGACCCTAAACACCTTAAAACCTATTTTTTAGCGAAGAAAAAGGAGGATATCGGTACAACATGAGTAGTGATAAAGGACTTACGATGGTAGTTCCTCATAGATGATAAACTCATTACAAACCTGCGTTTTCTTGAGTTTTCTATGTACAAAACGTGTGGGACTATGGAAAACAAAAAGGGGAAACAAAAGTCGCGAGATCCAAGAATCCTTCCATCCTCAAGGTTTTTTAGTTGCTCTATTGTCTCACATCAACTTTTTTTATGCTCTTCTATTATGGTTATTTGGTTCTTCTATGAAGTTTAGGCTGATGAGGGTCATCACGATTTTGCTTAAGACGTTAACTATAGGTTTTTTTACTGGGATGAGGCCTCTTCACTAGCATGATCGTGATCCCTCTGCTTCCGTGCTAACTAAAATGAAAGTATGTGGCATTTTCTTATTGTCTTTTGATCAGCCTGTATAAAGTCTTCCCCTGAGGGTGTAAGAAACTTGATTTGTAGGCAAAAGGGGTTGTCATTATTCTAGCTTTTCTCATCAAGGGTCTCCTAAAACTAACGTTGAACACGGACGGGTTGTCGATGACTAGAAAATTGGTCATCTGTGTGACTTTATTATCACCATCTCCCATAGTTATGGGGAATCAGATGGAGCCCTTTACTTCAATGAGTTGGTTGCTAAACCCATATACTGGGCTACCCGACTTTAATTCTAAATTCTAAATTCCTATTTGGCTGAATGTATTCTAGCTCAATACTTCCATAGCACTACCCATATCCACAAGAATTCTCTTTACAGTAAATCTTGTTATCCCCGCTTTAATGACGATAGGGTCATTTCCTTCTTCGTCGAGAATGTTATCATTTTCTTTCTCCAAGAATAAGACTCACCACGAATCTCTGTATTTTGGTTTTTTCATCATTCCTGCTAAAATTAACATTATTCCCTACATATGTGCCTTGCGTTTGGAGCTTGATTGGTTCCATTTTTCGTCTACTTCTATTATCATATTTATGGTACCCCTATTATCTTGGTTGTTTCTTCTGTTGTTTTGTGGTTCAGGCTGATGAGCCTCTTCGTTATCTTTGACTTGTCTATAGCAAAAAACTAAAAATCTCTCCAACTGCCCCATTCTCACTGCGGATTCAATTGCGTTCTTCAAATCTACGTAATTATCCGTAGAATAACCCTGCGCTTTGTGAAACTCACATCTTCATCCAGAATACTCCATACGCTGGCTTTTTTCCATCAGCAGTGGTGGTCTTAAAATTCTCATGTGTTTAATCTGGTGCAATATTTGTAAAGGCGACTTTGTTAACTCGTGATAAGTTTTGTACGTAAATAACCTTTCTTAAGTCGTCTCACGCTACTGGTCTTCCTATGTATGATGCTATAATTGGCCGCTATTCTAAACATATTGTGGTTTACGGAAAAAGTATTGGCCTTCTCTACCAATTCCCTAAGGAAGAGGAGGTCTGCAGTATCTGGGGCTGCAATCGTCTTGCCTCTGGCGTTCATGCTACAAACTGTGTGCTATGGCTCTCATACTATCTGTCTCCTCATTTTTTATGTACAAATGAACCTTCTTATATAACTCTGATAACGTTGTCGGTGGTCATTCCAACAAATTATACTTTAGATGCTGATGGGAGGTGTCGTTGATGAAAGCGAAAATAATAAACTCATTGGAGGCTTTTTTGGTCTGTATGGTTACGACATGAAATCATTGGACAAACTTATGCAAAGATTCGTCTGGCTTTTAGATGACTGACATAAGGTATGTTGGTGACATTTTCAATATCTTATTCGCTAAACAACGGCTCATGAATAGCTTTGGCAGCTGATTAAAACTGGAAATTAAGTTCACCAAAAATTGGAGATACCAGGCTTGAGTTGAATCCTTAAGGGTCATTAAGAATGTTCGACATTTAGCATGGTCAAAAGCACAAAATAAATCTACATGGTTAAAAAAGTGTGTCAGGTGATCTTGAGGGTCGCCTCTTACATTGTACATTATCTTCGAGACATTGAAAGACGTGAATACATGATGCTCTAGGATGTCTTCAAATAAGGGCTTATTTTTGTACCTTTGGGAGTTCTGAGAAGGATCATCCTGTCGAAGGCTCTAGATGTTCTAAAAATTCTTCTCTAACTGATTTATCTTCGCCTTTAATGCTTAATGTTCGTCATTCTCTATGGGACTATAGTCTATATCCTCTAAATCTTCATAATCTTCTTCCAACTCTCGAGGTTGTTCTCCCTCAGCATCCTATTGGGGAGAAGTCTGCTCCTCTTGAGTCACTTTACCTCTAGTACTTTTGGATAATTGCCTGATTAATCTTTCATTCTTCTCTTCTGTGATTCTATATTGTTCAGCCCGCTCTTGAATGAACTTTTATTGTTGTTCAAGTTGCTGCTTATAGAGCAATAAGGCTTCTTCTATGCTCTTTATCTTTTTTGTATTTCCGAAAATTACTAGTTGCTGTCTTTCGATGGAGATACCTATCTCGTTTGTTGTGTACCCAATCTTGTTGTAAACCATGGGGGAGGCTAATCCCAAAACTATTATCGAAAAATCTACTGAAGTTATCATAGCTATTGTATGACAGCTGCCGTCAGTTACTCTATCAAAACATCATATTTGTCGGTTACCGTCGTCGGTAAAGTTGCCAAGGTGTCCTCTTCTGTTGTTTTTTTTTTCTCTGAGTACTTTTGGTCATCTTCTCTCATCCTCAAAGATTTTTGGGGTTATTGATGAATCTGAAGGTCACGCGTTCGGTCCGTGCTCACTGTACCAATTGTTAATTGCCAGAGTGAACATAAGTCGAAGGTGGTGACCCAACGGTGGTCGAGATGGTTGTTCCGAGTCAGAGCTCGTATATTGCTCCTATTTTGTGGACAATGGCCTCTCTGGTCGTAGATCTCCATTTTCTCTTGTTACATGTTCTTTTTATACTGCTAGGATAGGTGTCATGATCAGGTAGTAGTCGTGTATTGATTAGACTGGCTATGATGTAATATTCTAAGTTTACATTATTATCGGTAGCGATCGCGTGCATCATCGCACGATCGCTGGGCGCGGTGTTGTTTACGGTCTTACTTGTTCTCCATGTGCCACGAAGAATGCTAGATAGATCATGGATGGTCGTATGCGTTGTTATGTATTCGCTGGAGGGTATGCGTTGAAGTACGCAGTGATCACGTGCATTGTCATGTGATCGCTAGACATCATTTATGCGATACTGTTTGCGACCTCGTTTGTTTACCGTGGGTTGTGTGACTTTGACACGTGGCGGTAGGTATTTATAGGCACTAACAAGAGTTTACAACCATAAGTGTAAACTAAACATTTAATCTTGACAATTTCATATAACCATTAAAACAAAAAATAGTCATTTGATGTCATTCAAGGACCATACAATAAAAAGGTTAAAAACTCAACTAAAAAGACTCGAACAAAAGAAAGATACGAACAAGACCAGAAATCGTTAATTGAAGGATAAAGTCATCAACACTAACATTTAAAAAAATGCATATAACCCTTATGGCACATTGACAAGACGGTCGTTACCACAACTCAATCGTGAACAAGAAACAGTGATTCTGAACGCATACCCAAATCCAACCTTAGGATTCAAAGCAAGAAAGATCAGATGGATAATAAATAAGTGCCATTTTGATCAGTCGTGTCGTCATCAAATCCACCACTGAGAAAACATAAAATGAAAAGAACAACCAAATGATCAAAAAAGAAGATAAATGTATCGCAAAGGTAGAAGAAAACGTGCCACAAATGCAGAGGTATTCTTATTAAAAACTAGAAAAAAACAAAAGAAAAACAAAAAGTTATGATATGGTAAAGCAAAGAAAAAGAAAAAATACCAGCAGTCGATGACCAACACCAAAACTGGTGTTATCGTCGATCAAATAAAGATAAAAAGGGAAAAATGAATGTTCAAGTTAGAGAGAAAAGCTATGAGCAGTTAGGGTTTTTTGGTTTACGTCAAGCGATCTTAATATTTATCTATGCACTTTTAATTAACAATTTAACATATTCTTCCCATAATGTCATCAAATAATATTTAATCAGTAATTAAAATAGTTTTATATGAAAATGTGCTTAAACATTTTATTTAAATAAATTTAAAAGAATAATAAATATTTTTATATAAATTTTAACGAAAATATTACTATAAATTATCAATTAAACATTATGATGATATGTGGAAACTAAGTTAAGTAAAAGTGTAAATTTTAATTTTTTTAAAAAATTATTTAATAATATTAGTATAAAATATTTAATTCATTAATAACAAAAGTTGATTTTTTTTAATAGAAGTTGAACGTTGTATTTGATTAAATTAAAAAATTGTGATTTAAATAAAAATTGAAATTAGTTTAATAATAAAAATGTAAATCACGATAAAGTTAGTAAAAAGCTTTTTTTTGTCCAGTTTGGTAGAAGAAAATCGAAGAAATTAGGTAAAAATAGGGGTTTAGAAAAAAAAATTGGAAAATAGGGTGGGTTGGAAAAAATTTAGAAATCTATGGTATTTTCTACAATGCCAGTCGTTCTCTATTTTTTAATATTTTTTGAACCAAAAAAATATTAAAAAATAGAGAACAATTCTTACAGGAGGCGTTTTTAGTCCAAAAAATATTAAAAAATAGAGAACGACTCTTGTAGGAGACGTTCGACCGCATTTTTTGACCAAAAAATATTTAAAAAAATAGAGAACGACTCTTACAAGAGGCGTTCTCAGCCGACACTGTAGAAAATATCATAGATTCTAAAATATCCTTTAACGTACTCTATATAAAAAATATTCATCCCTAAATACCTCATTTATCCAAAGAAACCAAGAAAATCATGTGATACGTCATAGGTACGTAAAACAATTTCAACAACCGTGATCATGCAGTGGTATACTATTGAAACGTGTCAATTTGTCTCTTCCAGAATTATAACAAGTTTCACATTCTATCATGCAAAATGTTATAATAATATATATGTTTCTCAGTTGGTGAATATTTTAATATCAATTGGTGATTATTTTAATATTAATTACTTTGAGTAATAAGATTTGAAGTTTTGTTGTGTGCGGGCTCCTTGTCTTCCTTGTTTGGGTCAGCCGACTCTGATTTTGTTCGGTTTTGAACAGAACAGTCCCATAATTTTATTTTAAGAGATAAATTTATAAAATTTTAAAGAATGAAAGTAAATTTTTAATAAAAATATATAATTTTTTAAGTTACATATAAATTTTAAATTTTTAAGAGACGACTGTTATTATCCCTTTGGTCCATCTCTAGTTTTGAGCATATGAAAGTTTAGGGAGCGATCTGTCTTGTTTGGACCGAATTAAAAGATGATAAAGATTCAAAATATTATTCAATTGCTCCTTTTTTAACTTGGTAGGAAAACAAAATTGGTCAATCAATGTGCGCCACTTTCACTTTTGGCCATTAATGTTAAGTCTATAAAGTTTAGTCCCTAAAAAATATTGGACATAAAGTCAAAAATAACCCTTAACATTTAATATTTTGATCACTTTAGCCTTTATTTTTTTGTGCAGACAGTCACCTAACGTTTCATTTCCGTTCAAAATTTACCCTCGATGGATGAAAATCGTTAGTCAACTATAGGTCAACTCTCTTTGATGATGTGGCATGTCTAATAGCAGGACTTGCTGACGTGGTAGAGTAAAAATTTGCATTAAATCTTTCAAAAGTCTTATAAATCAAAACTCAAGGAATCATTATATAAGTTATTCACATCATATATACTGTAAGTTCAATTAATAAAATATATAATCTATGAACCCAACAAGTGTTCCAGTGAAAAATGGATGATATTCATCATAGGAGACACGGGTTTAAATCGCTTTGTCTACAAGGTGAATGCGCATTGTCAAAGGGTTAAGACTATGTATGAACAAATACTACCTTATAATCACATTTAAACTATTAAAAAAAGAGAAAAAGTTTGATACACAATCCGTATAAATTAAAGTTTACACGTGCTTTTCAAATTTAGGAGTTAGGGGTTTAGGTTGTAGGGTTTAGAATTTAAGGTTTATGGTTAGAGTTTAGGTTTTAAGGGTTAGAGTTTAGGGTTTAAAATTTAGGGTGTTAGGATTAGGGTTTTAGATTTTAGACTTTATAAAAGGGTTATGTAAAAATATTTTATACGGGCTGTGTATCAAAATAAAACATTTAAAAAATAGTAAATCTTAGAGGGATGAATAGATCACATTAAATAATTTAAAGAGATGTCAACATGTGCACAGGGAAGGACAAATTTAATTTTATGTGATGTTAATTTTGACTGCAACTTGCCTTTAAATAATGAGTTGCAATAGGTGGGTTATACTACTGCTAATAGTTTTTTCCCCCTTCCACAAATAAAATAGTATTTATTTTCTTTCAAATTAAATACATCTCCAATGTACCAACAATAAGTTTGTCTAAGGACATGAGATGTTAGATTCTTTAAGCAAAGTTAAATGTTTAATTTTAACGTTGTTAATAGAGAAAATTGAGTTAAAATAGTACTTTTGAAAATAAACTTAAAGAAAAATTACATGCACCAAAAGAGATCGACAAACAGATCTACACTACAATCCATTCAACCACCAATCGATGCACCCTCGCGATCATCAGCCACCAAATCTCTAGCAAACGCTGGAATTTGATAAAATACTCGGCTTTCAAGCGTATTGTTCCTTAAAAGTTTCGCCAAACAATCCGCGACTCTATTAGTCTCACGGAACACATGGAGAATCTGAATAGACCAATTGTGTCTAAATAACTCCTGTATATGATGAACCAAGGTTGAAGACGTCGCACCAGTCCCATTATGTAATGTTTTGACAGCAGCCAAGTTATCCAACTCTAGCCTCAATGATTTAATGATTTATTGACCAATGTAAAATTTAAAAGTTTTATACATTTTTGAATCATTTGATTTAATGATTTTAATAATTAAGATTAAAATTTTTAAATTAAAAATAATTCATTTTTGTACAAATTTTCTCATTAACTATTGTTAATTTTAACCATTTCACTAATTCAACAATCCAAAATAAAATCACTCCAAAATATTATACGTAAAGAACAGATACTATCAATAATCATTCCAAAATATTAAAAAATAACTATGAAAATTTTCTAATTTGATTACTTTGATAACTACCCAATCATACACCACATGAACATCAAGTTAAATTCAATGTCCATGTTTGTAAATACTTGAAAGGTTGATAATCTAATCTTTCATTAGATTTCACCATTATATATAAAAAAGTTTTTTTTATAATAGTCACTGAATTTTATTAAATTCATAGAAAATATCACAATTACAATACATGCAGGAAGAAAAATAATGAGACTGAATCTACTCAAAATTTCTTACAACCCAAAAGCAAAGAAAAGTGAACAACTTCTATGGAGATAAGCATACCATAAAATTCAGAAGCTTCCTGAATTTCCTTGTCTCTATCCAGTCGAGACGCATAACAGGTGAAGGAGGGGTGAGCGATCCAAACTATACACAACCATCAACTGAGGAGATCTAACTTTCCATGACCACCAACAAAATCATAATCAGAAACTAGCGCCGATTGCAAGCAACAATCAACCGCTAGGGTATGCTGAATCATACCACAAAGATAGATGAAACAAGCCACACACAAAAAATGTCATAAGGACAGAAAAAACGCGTGCCACAAAAGCAAAGATTCTTATTAGAAAATAAAAATAAGAGAAAACAAGAAAATAATAAACATCGTTTCAATTGAGAGAAAAAGTATTAGCAAAACTAATTACTCGTTCTTTATATAAAAAGTTAAAAATGAATAAAACGTGGTTAATAATATATTAATCATTAGATTTAGAGATCTTACTTTTTACTTAAGATCCTAATTTGATTTGTCCGGTTAACCCTCCATTATTTGATGTGACCTATACTCCCCTCTAATATTTATTATTTTAAATTTTATGCATATGATAAAAATGGCATTGAAAGAATACGAGATTAATTTATATTAAGAACATTCTAAAGACTTTATATTTTAGACACCTCAGCATTCTTTTAAATAAATAGAAATAGAGTTAACTACACGAATGGTCCCTTTTATTTTTTATCTGTTCTCTTTTGATAACCTATTTTGAAAAAGTAACATTTTAGACATTTACGTTTTTGGATTATAATATTTTGGTCACTTAGACGTAAACCCCCGTTAGATCGTTAATGTGGCACATTAACAAAATTGTTAATTTTAATTTAGACCCTTGAATTTTTGAACGTTTATTTTTTCACCCATTTTTCAAAAAAAAAACTAAAATCGACTTATGAATTTTTGAGAGAGCTAAGTTATACTTGATTGATTTTCCATCTAAATTCATAAAGTAAATTCAATATGTTAAGCATTTAACATTGTTTATTATTTATGTATTATTTTGTAGCTATTTTATTACATTTATATATCTAGTGACAATTTTAACACTTGACTTCGGAGAAAATTAATTTTTAAGAGAAAAGTGAATCATATAATGTTTGTCTATAAATGTAAAACTTCAGTAATTATTTCTTTGAAGAAAATCTTAAGAGAGTGAACAAACCAATATGAATTTATTTTTATTTAAAAATATTATAAGAATAAGAGGAAAATAAAAAAATAGATTGATTTGAGAAATAATTAAAAAAGATAATATTGAAACCATGAGATGTGGTGTGGTGGTTGCTCACCTCATCCTTTAACCATGAGGTTAGGAGTTCGATTAATGTCAATGGGAATGGAGTATATTTCATGGTCAGCTGTTTACCTCTTAGTGATAGCACCCGCGGCGAGGGGGTTAATTACTGCTATAGGCGGTGGCAACAAACTCATCCAAAAAGATATCCCATGTCGGGAGCGCATGCTTTAGACCCAACTCTACGGTCTCCCACCACTCGTGTGAATTGCCCTTAAGAAGGGAAACAATGCAATCAAGATCATCCTTCGGGCTTCCCTTCATCTGTCTCAAGATTCTTTGTGTGTCGCGCAACCACTAGTCAGCCTTGATCGGGTCATCCTCACCCAAGCCTTCAAAATTCTTAGGTCTAAAATGATGAAGCCTCTCGACAGGGATCTTGTGAGGCACCTCAAATTACCTCGGGATAGCTTGCACCACACGCAAAAGGGCAGAGGTAAGGTCACAGAAATGACTTGCCTTTCCACTACCGGTTTCACCTTCCATCAACTTCTTTTCTGAAACATAACAAACAAGGTGGCACATCAGGATTCACAATCTTATAAAGTACACTTAGATTTAGGGACATGTATTCACTAGACACCTTACCACGACCTCTATGACATCCTGGGGTTTCCTAGAACTGACTAAACCTAAGCTCTGATACCAATAAATGTAACACCCTGATCCCGTCCCAGATCCGGGGTATCACATTCAGGTCACCCAAAATCGACCCATCAATTTTTTTCATTTAAAACCACAAGTTGGCAATTCTCAAAACGATTTATTTCCATAAAATCCACATAGATAAAAAGATTATAAGGGTTTACAAAATACAATTTCCAAATAAAATACACCGCTTGACCAAATAACAGTAAATTAAAAAAAAGAATACAGACTCGACTGTGGTAAGGTCCTATGAATACAATCAGTCCAAACTAAACATCAAGTAATGTACTCTAAAATTGGCTCGATGTTGGGAAATCCTCCTCGATGTGCTCCTCCAAAAGCAACTTGTCAACCTACGCACAGAAAAACCACAATTTCGCACACTGAGCTAAAAAAACTCAGTGGTACATTTCTACTCTACCACAATTCATGAATATCATAAAACAATGATGCATGATAATATAATTAAGAATGCACAGAAAGGCTTCTCAACATCTAAGGATCATCGTCTAGCCTACCCTAGCTAGAATCCATAACCATCTCTCAAAATACAACTATTATGTAAGAAGTCTACCAAGCCATCCCAAGCTTACCATACGTGAGGTCCCACCGACCACCGACCATACGTCTCGTACTCTGATCACATAGCCCAATGGTTATCTAGCCCATACTCGAGATCACACAGCCCATCAAGTTACTTGAGCTCACATAGCCCATCGAGTAACAACCCTACCCAAATCACATAGCCCAAGGGTAAAATAGCCAACATCGATTATCCATACAACAACGTAAATAACATACATTCCCTAATGGCCAATGAAGCCTTAATTTTTCACATAGCCTCAGGGTAAAATAGGTTACTCACAGTGATCACATATCCATCGGGTAAGGATCATAACATAAATATACATTCCCTATCACTATAGCCACATATACGTCCTAGACATACTTGGATCAGATAAGCCACAAGCAGTCTTTTCCTCAGATCACACAGCCGAACAGGTTACTCGAGATCACATAGCCCATCAAGTTACTATAACTCACACAGCCCCCGAGTTGTATTTCCATATCTTGATCATATAGCCCAAGGGTAGGTTTCGGACCGCATCCATATCACATAGCTCATGGACACGTCAGATGTACTCGATCACATAGCCCGGAGTACACATCCCTTTATTTAAGTGCCCTTACACTAACTCTAGGACATCCAGATTTCTAACCAAGACACATACGATAACACATGCTCCCCGAGCATCAATATATCTCACCGAGAGATAAAAGGCATCCAGCCAACCATTACCAATGCCCCATGGCATGACTCATTTGTTACACTAATTAATATATGTCTTTAGGATTCATTTACACCTTTCTCGTTAGATTATCTTATTATTCGCGGCAACCAGCCTATATGGGCATCCTTTCAGCACACAGTAAGGACCTCGATCTTTTACGTAGCATTAACGGATCCCCCATGAATCTCTATGGATGATTTAACAAGCGATCCACTCAATAATTACTAAGCCATTAGCCATTTATTTCACACACGGGGTTTAACTTTACATTCCTCAGCTTTAGTATTCATTTTACACCCCAACAGACCCCTAGGGCTCTTTACCTCGAATTATAGAACCCCCGAACACGAACTTAACTTTCTTGGGCAGATTGCACAGCGAGTATCGATACTCCCTTTTGGGTATCGATACTCCCCTATGAGTACCGACACACTAACCAGGTTCGAAAGTATTAGACCACAAGCCGTACCGATACGCTCCGTGCAGTACTGGTACGCATCATCAGTACTAGGATCGCCCCGTACCGATACTCTCACACGCGTACCGATACACCAAGCCTCTCTTAGGCAATGCATCAATGCGTACCGATACGCCCCTAGCGTACCGGTTCGCCAAAGCGTTACTGGAATTCTAAACAAGTAAGGGGGTACCGATATACAGGAAGGCGTACCGGTACGCCCCTCACAATTTGCCTTCCTTATAACCAGCCTTTGTCCCCCAATTATGGTTTTACCATCATACCCTCCTCAAAACCCCACTTAAGCCAAGCCTAAAACCCCTAAACAAGCCCAACAACATATAGAGGCCCACAAGGCCTAACAATAAGGTCCAACATAACCCGAACATTTGACCCAACTCGCCGGTCCAAGACCCGGGTCAATGCCCATTGTTGACTCGAAAATCCAGGTCGTTACAAACCCTACGACTTACATCTTAAAACATACACCCTACAATAAATTCTCTAAATTCTAACCATAAATCCTAACTTTAAGCCTTAAATTTCAAACTCTAAAATTAATTTTTAGTGTAGGATATAAATAGGAGCACAAAAAAGGTACAGTAAAACAACCCTTTGTATTTTGTGTCACAAAAGAAAATATTACTAACTGATTACCCATAATTTATTCTTATCCGTTGAACTGTGACAAGAAGACAATGGCAAGTTGACGTGGGTCATTTGTCTTTTTTTTATTTTTATCATCTTCCTACGTGTTCATAGATACGGCAACTATTTCCAGAACTGGATGTGTTTTTCTTGGAACATCTATGATTGCAGGGGAATTTTACTTTAAATTTGGTAGGCTATTAAAACGTGTCAGTTTGTCCTCTCTTCGAGTACTATTACAACAAGTTTCACGTTCTGTTTATATAATATTAGTATTTATTTCTTAATTGGTGAATATTTTAATATTAATTAGATTGCACTTGTGTGTATATATACACATGCAATTTTTCATTACGGTCTCCATCCCAAAACATAGCTCATCAGTAGGATTTGGCTTCAGAAATGGCTTTTTCCTTGGTTACTTCATTCCCCATCTGCACTTTCCCTAGACACACGCTGTACAAACGCTTCTCAAGCTTCCATAGGTTAAATATTTCTTCAACCTTGCAATGTAAAGTTACGATTGAAATCCCCGGTGAGGTTGACGTTGTTCGACGGTCTGCTAATTACCATCCTCCTATTTGGGATCATGATTATGTTCAGTCGCTTCGAAGCGATTTTCAAAGGGGCGGATCGTACGAGGAACGAGCTAGCAAACTGCAGGGTGAAGTGAGAAAGATGCTTTGTGGAGTGGTGGATCCTTTGGAGAAGCTTGAGCTTATCGATACTTTACAAAGACTTGGCTTGTCCCGTCACTTTCAAGATGAAATCAACACTACTTTGAAGAATATAAGTGCTGATTGCAGCAGTGTTCCAGGGGAGGAACATAATTTACATGCCACAGCACTTGAATTTCGACTGCTGAGACAACATGGCTATAAGGTGAATCAAGGTAACAAAAAATAAAATACGATTCCACGTCAGATTTCTTACTTTGTTACAATAATTTCATTGTTATCTTTTCATGTATATAGATGTTTTCACCAGCTTCATGGATGAGGTTGGGAACATAAAAGCAAGCTTCTCCCAGGATTTCAAGGGACTGCTCAACCTGTACGAGGCTTCATACCTCTTAGTAGAAGGTGAAACAATGCTGGAAAATGCAAGAGAGTCTGCAGCGAAGCTTCTGAAAGAACGTCTGAAGCAGAACAACGATGGATATCTTTGGATGCTGGTGGAGCATGCCTTGGAGCTTCCTCTACATTGGAGGATGTCGAGGTTGGAAGCCAGATGGTTCATAGATGCGTACGAGAAAAACAAGGACAGAAACCCCATTCTTTTAGAACTTGCTGTATTGGATTACAACACAGTCCAATCCATTCACCAGGACGATCTAAGATATGCTTCAGCCCGTGTAAAATAGGTGACAAATCTAGAATACATGATATAAATCTCTCAAAACTGTCTGCAGGTTCAATGAAGTTTTATACTCATCTTTCTGGCCTGAAATTAGAGATATCAAGCATGATAGGTGACACATACAAAGAGTTTGTGTTGCAGGCTAAAGAACTTTTAGCTAATGAAAAGCAGTATACAGAATACATTATGCTAGTTGACTTGGGAGAGAACAATGTTGGAAAGGTTTCGAAGTTTGGGTTTGTTAAGGTCGAGAATCTGATTAATTTCACGCAATATTTCCATGTTATGCAGACTAGTTCAACGGCTATAGGAGAATCACTTACTGATGTAACTAATCAGGATGTTTTGTGTGCAACATTTTTCATCAGAACTGTTAGTTGGGGGACAAAGGTAAAAGTAATAGAGTTGATTTGAAGACTAGAAGTTACAAGACAAGGACCGTATAGAGGTGGATTGGGAGGCATGTCATTCTTTGGTGAAATGAATATTGTCTTTGTACTGAGAATCATTGTTTTTCCAATGGCAGCTTATTATGACACAAGGTATTTGTTCAAAGATGAGAACAAGTGTCGAGACTTGGGTGCTTATGTCCAAGCTGGGGTTGGAACAACAACAGGAAATGTTCCTAATTCTTCTCAATTATATCTTATTTTATGTCTCGATGCTCATGTCAAGTCACATATTCTTCAACAGCAAGTCTCCGTTGCCTTTGTTGGGAAATTTGGGTTCAACATCTTTGAACCTTGAGGACAAGGTTCCTCTTGTAGAGAGGGGTATTGTTATGACCCAAGAGCAAACCATTCCAGCTCAGCACACACGTTAGGTTTTTATGATGAGTACACGTGTGAAGGGGCATCTCAAGGGCTTGTTGGGTTTTCGTAGATAGTATTTAAAGGCAATAGAAAATAGAAAGGGGATTATCGAATATTGTAAACATTGGCTGCGGCTAATTCTCTTCCTATCCCTATCTTCTTCTCCTCCTATCTCTTTTCTTTGTTACTGTAATTTTTCTTTCTATCAATGAAATCTAGTTGAATGCTTGAGCTCATATCCTTGAATACTTAAGTCCTTAACATTTGGTGCTTTCGTTGGGAGTTTAAAGAAATGACGAACGATCATGAATCTAGCAAAACCTTGCAAGATGCATTTTCTTTTTTTTCAAAATCAGCTTATGTGGAGTTACCCAATTTGACGGCATAAATGCAGCGTCATGGATTGCTCATGCCAAAGAATTCTTCAACTTTTATCAAACGGAGGATACTCTTCGAATTACTATTGCTGCGTTTAATTTCGAAGGAATAGCTCGTCGATGGTATCAATGGATGAAGCGATATAACCAACTATCAAGTTGGGAAAATTTTACGAGAGCTATAAGGGCAAGATTTCTATCCACTGATCAAGACAACCTAAGCACCATGGTTACCCATGTGTTCGATGAATTGCCAACACAAAAAAACTCTAAATTTGGCCATCAATCGATCCAGGAAAATAAGGGACTTAATTTGCAGACTCGTGCAGTTAAGCTTGAGAACACTGCTGCAGAAAACAAACAAATGCTTCAGGATATAGTATGTCAATTGGTTGTTATATCGTAAAAACTGGACTGACTTCCAAGGCATACATAAAAAATGAAGAATCAATGGATTCAATCACAAAGCCCCACCAGGTGTTTGACGAATTGGCAACAATTATTGACACTGAGATTGACACTGAGATCGACAAGCAAACGATTCATAGCATTGGGAGACTTGATGTTCAACAGAATGATCACTAGGTATTTGATGAATTACCACCATCGAGTGCCAAAACAATTACAGATCAAACGTTTCAAGGTGGTGAGAGAGTTGATTTTCCGATTGATACACCAAGGATCGTATGTTCGTCTAAAACTATCAAGCCAATGAAAAACCACGTGGAAGATCAAAATATTGAAACACAGGTTTGTGGGGGTAAAAATGGTTGAGACACTTTTGTTGAGAGTTGAAAGAAATGACGAACGATCCTGAATCTAGCAAAACCTTGCAAGATACGTTTTCTTTTTTTCCAAGATCAGCTTATGTGGAGTTACCCAAATTTGATGGCACAAATGCAGCGTCATGGATTGCTCATGCCGAAGAATTCTTCAACTTGGTATCAATGGATGAAGCGATATAGCCATCTATCATGTTAGGAAAATCATATGAGAGCTATGAGGGTAAGATTTCTGTCCACTGATCAAGACAATCTAAGCACCATGGTCACCCATGTGTTCGATGAATTTCCAACACAAAAAAAAAACTCTAAATTTGGCCATCAATCGATCCAGGATAATAAGGGACTTGATTTGCAGACTCGTGCAGTTAAGCTTGATAACACTGCTGCAGAAAACAAACAAATGCTTCAGGATATAGTATGTCAATTGGCTGTTATATCGTCAAAACTGGGACTGACTTCCAAGGCATACATCGAAAATGAAGATTCAAGGGACTCAATCACAAAGCCCTACCAGGTGTTTGACGAATTGGCAACAATCATTGACACTGAGATTGACACTGAGATCGACAAGCAAACAATTCATAGCATTAGGGGACTTTGATGTTCAACAGAATGATCACTATGTATTCGATGAATTACCACCATCCAGTGCCAAAAAAATTGCAGATCAAACGTTTCAAGGTGGTGAGAGAGCTGCTTTTCTGATTGATACACCAAGGATCGTAGGTTCGAAAGCAGCCAATGAAAAGGATCGTGGAAGTTCAAAATATTGAAAAATTAGCAATTGTCAAATGAGATTGGAAGTAGCACCAGGAACCTTATCAATGGTAGTAAGTGCAACAATCATAACTTTGAATTTGATTTTCAAACTGTCAGATATTTAAGATTAAAATCTTTGACAGTTGTGTGTGCCGTATGTTGCTAAAAATGGGTACCATTCACAACTTATAGGTGTCGCATTTAAGAAATTATCCAGTAGGTGTTTCATGTTTATTGTTGACGACATTGGGGCAGACCTTAGAGAGGTTTATTCATTGTCGTTTGTGCATGTGAAGAAATTGGCTTATTTTGATGATCCTCGCAAGTTTAGGCTTTTGTCAATGGGAAATTGTATGATCCAATTCATTAGTAGTTTCAGAGCCAATAATGACAAATTTGTTTTTAAGTGGTTCTTTCTTTGTAGGCTTCAACTCGGTATTTTTGGAGTTTTTGATCATTTTCCTAGTGCATTAATTAATTTGGTTAAAGCTGATCAGGTTGTTGAACTTGCAAAAATGGTTGAGACACTTGTTATATATCCTCACTACATGCTAATTTGAAACCTGGTGAAGGTTTGTGGGGGTAAGAACTTGCGATGAGTTAAGTATTTGAATGAAATCCAAAATAGATTAGCTCTAAGTTTTTTGGTTGAGTTTATCAAGCCTAGTTTACATGCTTCTTGTGTTGGAAGTTATTGTGTGGTTGGAGCTCGACCAAACATTGAAATAGCGAAAAAATTATAATTATTAACCAGAATAAGAGACAAAACTATTCCATGGAGAATTATTGAGGGATGTGAGTCCAACTAATTAATTTTTTTTTGAAAGTGTTATGTGGTGGCTGGATTGAACATTTCTTGTATGACATGGTGCGGTTTAAAGAGGAAAAGAAACTTTCATTACCTAGTATTTATGTGGATGATCGAAACATTCCAAATGATGTCATTGAAGTTGATCATGTCAGGAAGAAAACATCAGTGACTAATTGAATGCGGTTAGATATATTTTTCTTTGGTTAATGAGGCTCAAAATGATGGCATGAAACGATTAAAAACTTTAGCATCTAAAATACATGATATAAATCTCTTAAAATTGTCTACAGGTTCAATGAAGTTTTATACTCATCTTTTTGGCCTGAAATTAGATATATCAAGCATGATAGGTGAAACATACAAAGCGGTTGTGTTGCAGGCTAAAGAACTTTTACCTAATGAAAAGCAGTATGCAAAATACATTATGCTAGTTGACTTGGGAGGAAATAATGTTGAAAAAGTTTCGAAGTTTGGATTTGTTAAGGTCGAGAATCTAATGAATATCAAGCAATATTCTAATATTATGCAGATCAGTTCAACGGCTATAGGAGAATCACTAACTGATGTAACTAATCAGGATGTTTTGTGAGCAACATTTTTTATCAGAACTGTTAGTTGGGGGACAAAGGTAAAAATAATAGAGTTGTTTTGAAGACTAGAAGTTACAAGACAATGACCGTATAGAGGTGGATTTGGAGGCATGCCATTTTTTGGTGAAATGGATATTGTCTTTGTACTGAGAATCATTGTTTTTTCAATGGCAGCTCATTATTACACAAGGTATTTGTTCAAAGATGAGAACAAGTGTCGAGACTTGGGTGTTCATGTCCAAGCTAGGGCTGGAACAACAACATAAAATGTTCCTAATTCTTCTCGGTTATATCCATTTTTTTATGTCTCGATGCTCCAGTCAAGTCACATATTCTTCAACAGCAAGTCTCCACTGTCTTTTAGAAAATTTGAGTTCAAACAAACCTTGAGGACAAGGTTCCTCTTGTAGAGAGGGGTATTGTTATGACCCAAGAGCAAACCATTCCAGCTCAGCACACACATCAGTGTTTATGATGAGTACACGTGTGAAGGGGCATCTCAAGGGCTTGTTGGGTTTTCGTGGCTAGTATTTAAAGGCAATAGAAAATAGAAAGGGGATTATCGAATATTGTAAACATTGGCTGCGGCTAATTCTCTCCCTATCCCTATCTTCTTCTCCTCCTATCTTTTTTCTCTGTTACTGTAATTTTTCTTTCTATCAATGAAATCTAGTTGAATGCTTGAGCCCATATCCTTGAATACTTAAGTTCTTAACAGCATGAAATTCTGAAACGGCCATCTGAGGTCCAATGGCAGATCCAAAAATTTAAGAATGAGGTTTAAAATATTTTTTTTTTCAAATGAGAATACAGGTTTTCATTTTTTCCCTCTACACAGTAAATTATTTCTTTTAGAAAAAAATTAACACTAAAAAACTTTCCCCCCAAATAATGGGGTGCAAATGCTCCCCTGCTGGGCCATGTGGCTCCGCCACTGCTGAATTCGAGTGACATAGATCCATGCATTAGACGCCTGATAGTGGAAATTTCGTTTGTGGTAGTTGATTAACTGCTACTGCGGATAGTTGCTTACTGAATATACACAACATCAAGGTTAATCAATCTCCATTCACTTTTCTGCAAACCTATTATCCCATGGTTCAGTGCTACTTAAATTATCATTCACGGGATCATTTGATTCATTATACTTTCGTGGGAGATAAATATCATGAAATCTTGTCTAATGTTTCGAAACGAAAAGCAAATTATCATCTGGTATGTTCTTAATGTTCTTGCCTTAGAGATACTCCATATTTTGAGAGCAGTATTGCCAGTATGTGTTTTGATGTCAATGATGTTTCAGAATGTTCCGTTTTCATGGCGTTTTTTGTGTTCAAGGGTTATTATATCTAACTAATAACATTGGAGTTCATAAACAATCAAGTACGGAATGATTCCCAGAGTTTGAATCCTGGTGGCTGTGCAGATTAGAAAATGCAGCACTTTCCATTGTTTGTTCCTTGACACATGAATACGAACCTTGTTTATAGGCCCTTGGAAGATTCAAACCCAAATCAAAATAACGTTGGGAGAGGAAAGGTGAGTAGAATGTAGACTCAGTGAGTTCAGTGAAAGGAAATGATGCAGAGGGGATTGAATTGAACAGTAGGAAGAAGGATCAAAGTCCAGATGGTGAACAATAATGATGCAACATAAATCCATGCAACAGATGCTTCGAATATTGGTGTTATGAATAGAAAAAATTAAATTAGAAGGGTCGCTCCATAACGGGCCTCTACGGTATTCGGTCCAAATCAGTAAACAAAAAAAATTTGCCAAACCTTACCTCCTTTCCTCTTTCTTGATGCCCCACCTCAATGATGAAGAAAAAGATGGAGAATTTACTTCACCAATCACAATCGATTTTCCATTGCTCCACTTTTCATTCATGAATCCCACATTTTCTACGTTGTTCTCTCAGTTAGAAAATAGTCTAACTCATCCTCCACAGTTTATCTTTTTTCAATTTCATCCTCCCATGTTTTTTACAGGCTCCGCTGTTTGAAGATCCAAATCCAATACCAATGAAGACGTAAAACAAAAATGATGATTTTAAACTTTATATTCTGACTAGCTTTGTTGCAGTGCTATGTAACCCGCGGAATTTCGTTCAAACATATGCAAATGGTAGCTGCAGCATATTCGTTTAAATGTCTTCAAATTTTAAAACTAACAATGTTTTTATTTCTTTTATTAAATAGATATATTAAATTCTCGTATAGGAATTTAAACCTATACAAGATAGAGAAATATGAGCGTCTTTAGCCACTAGACCAATTAGTGGACCTCAATAATTTTTATTTTCATAACATGCGATATTAGTATTTATTTAAATTTAAGGGTAAAACATACCGCATGCCACTTAATTATAGACTTGATAATAAATGTCATTTAAAAAAACAACTTAACCAATCAATTAAAATTTTGTGACAAATAAGTGATTTTGTCGTTAAAATTGAAATATGGTATGATATACTAACAATTTAGTCCCTAAAACTTATAGATTTTATCAATTTAGTCTTAATTAAAAAATAATTCAATAAATTTAACCTTAACATTTAAAAATTTTGACATTGCACCCTCATGACATATCTCCAACCACGTGATGCACTCCATGCTATTGTTCCTCAGCATGATAATTTACATATGTGATGGCTCGACAAATATAATCACTTCACTACTAGTTAGTTGACAAACTAAAGCAACTGACCCATTATGACCTTAACGTCGCCTGCTAGTAAAAAATAACTTCACTAATGAAATTTTTAAATATGAATGGTTAAATTTATTGAATTTATTTTGAATTGGAACCAAATTAATAGAATGGATAAGTTTTAGAAACTAAATTTTTTATTATGCCAAGCTGTTCATTTCAATTTTAATGGTAAAAAGATACGTTTGTTACAAAATTTTAATTAAATAACTAAATTATTACTTTAAAAAAATAAAATGTTTGTTATTGAATCTATAACTAAGTGGTTTGTGATAAAATTTACATTAAATGTAAATTTAAAAATATTTAGAAATAAAATTATATTATTATATTAATATACATAAATTTTTAAAAGAAAATAAATATGCAATTTTCTTTACATAATTCACATACACCAAAAAAAATCACTACCATATGGGTATACATCACACTTTATCAAGTGTCCCTTAAAGACCCATGCCACTAGTCCAATTATTAAAGTTTGAAAGAGCATGACCATCCAATGAAACATTCTTTGTACTCCAACAGGCTACAAATGGTTTTCTTTTTCTTCTTTCAATTAATGAATATATTTTGTTATAATTTATAGATGTCGAGTATATTAATAAAATATAGTTTAAATTCGAATGATATTGAGTAAGCACATTTAATCGGTTGGTTAAATTATTAATTTTTATTTTATTATATTTTCTTAAATTATGTAAGAATATTTTTCTTCCTTCTTTTACTTCTGCTTCTACTTCGTTAATTCTTTACTCTTTTTAGTATTCCTATTTGAGTTTAGGAAATTAGAGAAAAGTGTATAACATTAAGCCATTAAACAACAATAATGACAAAAAAGTAAAACAGAAGCATAACAAAAAGGTAATGTCAAACAAACCCTAGTTAAATCCTCCTTTGTCAGGCTCTAGCTTCTTCTATAGTACCTCACTTCACTCCGAGCAGCCGCACCATTTCTAAATCGGACTCGGCACCAAACAACCACCGACGATGAGCTGCTGCAAAACCTTCACTTCTTCTTCTTCTTCTTCAACTCACCGCTTCTCTTCTTTCTCCAACCCCATCCTTCCCAAATCCTTCAACTTCCCTCCTTTTTTCTTCCTTTCCTCCTCCAATCCCAAGCCCAACAATAACGCTTTCCACCTTCGTTCATGGCCATCGCAACGCTGCCTCTCTCCCACGCCGGCACAACGCATGTCCGTCCGGGCGAGTTCCACCGCTTCCACGGAAGAAAACGGTCCCAAAGTAGGCAAAAGGACGGATTTGAAGAAGATCATGATCCTCGGAGCTGGTCCCATCGTCATCGGCCAAGCTTGTGAGTTTGATTACTCGGGTACCCAAGCTTGCAAAGCGTTGAGGGAAGAAGGGTATGATGTTGTTTTGATAAACTCGAACCCGGCTACCATCATGACCGACCCGGATATGGCTGACCGGACTTACATAACTCCCATGACGCCGGAATTAGTTGAACAAGTCCTCGAGAAAGAACGTCCAGACGCGCTTTTACCGACAATGGGTGGCCAAACCGCCTTGAACCTCGCTGTGGATTTAGCGGAATCCGGTGTTTTGGAGAAGTACGGCGTGGAGTTAATAGGAGCGAAGCTTGGCGCCATCAAAAAAGCCGAGGACCGTGATTTGTTCAAGCAAGCTATGAAAAATATAGGTATAAAGACTCCACCTTCAGGGATAGGGAACACTTTAGATGAATGTTTCCAAATAGCTAGTGAAATCGAGGAGTTCCCATTGATCATTAGGCCGGCGTTTACTTTGGGAGGTACTGGGGGTGGGATAGCTTATAATAAGGAAGAATTTGAGGCTATTTGTAAGTCTGGTTTAGCTGCTAGTTTGACATCCCAGGTTTTAGTTGAGAAATCGTTGCTGGGATGGAAAGAATATGAGTTGGAAGTCATGAGGGATTTGGCTGATAATGTTGTGATCATTTGTTCGATTGAGAATATTGATCCAATGGGAGTGCATACCGGGGATTCGATTACTGTGGCGCCGGCACAGACCTTGACCGACAAGGAGTATCAGAGGTTGAGAGACTATAGTGTTAAGATTATTAGGGAGATTGGTGTGGAGTGTGGAGGTTCGAATGTGCAATTTGCTGTTAACCCTGTTGATGGTGAAGTTATGGTCATTGAGATGAATCCAAGGGTTTCAAGAAGTTCTGCTTTGGCTTCAAAAGCTACAGGGTTTCCTATTGCAAAAATGGCTGCTAAGTTGTCAATTGGATATACATTGGATCAGATTCCTAATGATATTACCAAGAAGACTCCAGCAAGTTTTGAGCCTTCTATTGATTATGTGGTGACTAAGGTGAGGAATTTGTTTCTTTGGGTGGTTTGTGGGTTTAAAAGTAGTTAAGATTGAGACGAGTATTTTATTTTGCAACAATAAAAACTAAGAGAATTGTGGTTTCTTTATTTAATGCTTAAGATCATTCAATTACAACATGATGATGTCTAGAATATTAATCTGTGTGTTTCAATTGCCTTTTTGAGAAGAATAATCTTGTGCTAGGATTGAGTTAGCATCCACTATTTTGTTTACTCTCCTGTGAGTTTATATTATCAGCTGATAAGTTATTTTTTATTTTTATTATGTCTCTCATCTACCCAAATGATGCAGATCCCACGGTTTGCGTTTGAGAAATTCCCTGGTTCTCCACCAATATTGACAACTCAGATGAAATCTGTTGGTGAATCCATGGCCCTAGGACGCACATTTCAGGAATCCTTTCAGAAGGCAGTTCGATCGCTGGAATGTGGTTACTCTGGATGGGGATGTGCTGATGTCAAAGAACTCAACTGGGATTGGGATCAATTGAAATATAGTCTCAGAGTCCCCAGCCCTGAACGAATCCATGCTGTATATGCTGCAATGAAGAAGGGGATGAAAGTAGATGAAATATATGAGCTGAGTTTCATTGACAAATGGTTTCTCACTCAGTTTAAAGAATTAGTAGATGCAGAGCAGTATCTTTTGTCCCGAAGTTTGTCTGATCTGACAAAGGATGAATTTTATGAAATCAAAAAGAGAGGCTTCAGTGATAAGCAGATAGCCTTTGCCACTAAGTCCTCAGAGGAAGAAGTTCGTAAAAGACGGATATCTTTAGGAGTTGTTCCGGTATATAAGAGGGTAGATACCTGTGCTGCAGAGTTTGAGGCCAATACTCCTTATATGTATTCTTCTTATGATTTCGAATGTGAATCAGCTCCTACTGGAAAGAAGAAGGTTTTGATTTTGGGTGGAGGACCTAATCGTATTGGTCAAGGGATTGAGTTTGATTACTGCTGTTGCCATACATCATATGCCCTTCAGGTTTACATTCCCTATTTCCTGTTTATGCTTCCACACATTCAATAATCTGAAGCTGTTTATGGCGATTTCAGTATTTTGATAAATTTGCTGATTTTTTTTTTTTCTGTCCAATCTTTTTTGTGATTTTCCTCTTTGCAGGTTGCTGGATTTGAGACAATCATGATGAATTCAAATCCTGAAACTGTATCCACAGATTACGATACCAGTGACCGTCTCTACTTTGAGCCCCTGGCAGTTGAAGATGTTCTAAACGTTATTGATTTAGAAAAACCTGATGGCATCATTGTCCAGTTTGGAGGTCAAACACCGCTTAAGCTGGCTCTACCTATCCAGCATTACTTAGATAAGCATCAGCCTTTATCTGCCAGCGGAGCTGGGCATGTTCGCATATGGGGTACATCACCAGATTCCATTGATGCAGCTGAGGATAGAGAGAGGTTCAATGCAATCCTTAAGGAGTTAAAGATTGAACAGCCAAAAGGAGGGATTGCCAAGAGTGAAGATGATGCTCTTGCTATTGCAAAAGATATAGGTTATCCGGTAGTCGTCCGACCTTCGTATGTATTGGGTGGCCGAGCAATGGAGATCGTATATAATGATGAAAAGCTTGTGACATATATAGAGAATGCTGTTGAGGTGGACCCAGAACGGCCTGTACTGATAGACAGGTACTTATCTGATGCAATCGAGATTGATGTCGATGCACTTGCTGATTCACATACTAATGTGGTGATTGGAGGGATAATGGAGCACATTGAGCAGGCTGGAGTCCATTCTGGTGACTCTGCCTGCTCGATTCCCACACAAACTATCCCATCTTCATGCTTAGACACTATAAGGTCATGGACTACAAAACTGGCTAAGAGGCTAAATGTCTGCGGGCTCATGAACTGTCAGTATGCAATCACAGCTTCCGGTGATGTTTTCTTACTTGAGGCAAATCCCCGTGCTTCCCGTACTGTACCCTTTGTTTCCAAGGCAATTGGGCACCCACTGGCTAAATATGCCGCTCTTGTTATGTCTGGAAAGTCGCTTAATGATCTAGATTTTACAAAAGAGGTGACTCCAAAACATGTGTCAGTTAAGGAGGCTGTTCTTCCATTTGAGAAGTTCCAAGGCTGCGATGTGTTGCTGGGTCCTGAAATGAAAAGTACTGGTGAGGTGATGGGCGTTGACTTCGAGTTTGCAATAGCATTTGCAAAAGCTCAGATTGCTGCTGGGCAGAGGCTACCACTTTCTGGCACGGTTTTCCTCAGCTTAAATGACTTGACAAAGCCCTACCTTGAAAGAATCGCAAAAGCTTTCTTGGGGCTGGGATTCCATATCGTTTCAACATCTGGGACAGCTCGCTTTCTTGAACTAAAAGGTATCCCAGTGGAACGAGTGCTGAAATTGCACGAGGGGCGGCCACATGCTGGTGATATGGTTGCTAATGGACAAATCCAGTTGATGGTTATCACGAGCTCTTTTGATGCACTTGATCAGATTGATGGCCGGCAGTTGAGGAGAATGGCCCTTGCTTACAAGGTTCCTATAATAACAACCGTCGATGGAGCCTTGGCAAGTGCTGAAGCAATCAAAAGCTTGAAGTCAAGCACCATTAACATGATTGCACTTCAGGACTTCTTTGATACTGAGACGGAGGAAGGGCAGAGCAAAAATTTGCTGTCTAGTACATCCTCTACGGATTGAGTAGGCATTTCGGGGTAAGCACTTCCCCTCTTTTCTCCTTGATGCTTCCTTTAATGTGTTTCAGTCTTTGATTGGGGATAGAATTTCTTCCAATTTGCTTTCTTCCTGTCTAATCCCTTATTTTGTCGTAAGATCCATTTGATAATGAATTTGAAGAATGTAAGGTAGGGAATAGCAAAATATAACATATATATAATAAGATGATGCAGTTTTCAGGTGATTGTACCTGTCTAGTATCTTATGCAACTGATTATGAGCTATGATCAATATGATTTTGAATGTCCTTGGGATCTTAGGATGTATATCTGACATTGCTATACCAAAATAATTTGACTGGTCCAATGGAGTTGATAATTGAAATTTAGGTGAAACTACCTGGCCGGTCCCTCTATAATATGGTCTGGTTCAAAATAGTCCTATTAAGTTCATCAATTTATTCCTTGTACTAGTAAAAAGAATCAAGCTAGGCACTTTAACCTTGAAATTTATCATTTATTGGATGATTGGGAGATGATTGAGCCTGTAAAGGATAGAATCACCTCAATGAAAAAGAAAGTGGATTTGTGTTCTTCAAATGATGAAATAAAGTAGGAAAAGGAAAGCCTAGGATCCAATCCATGAGCATATCTGCAAAAGAAATGCATTTTTACGAGAAATTATGTCTTATGCTCGTCTCGCCATGTCATTTATGGTCTCGACCAATAAAAACTATCCATTTTATTAGTTTTTTCATGTCATTTTTTAGTAAGTGAATCTTAACTCGTATTTATTCTAAATCAAATTTAAAAAACAGTTTTTATTATGTGAATCTTCACTTGGTAAAAAGATTACATGGAAAAAATTAATGAAATGAATTATTTTTATTGGTTAGGACCATAGATGACGTGGCGGGACGGGCCTATTATATAATTTCTCCATTTTTACACTGATAAGGAGCATCTTATTCCATGTTTGTGCTCTTTTTCTTGTGGCCTTGCTTGCATAAAATCAAAGAGAAAAAAGCTTTCCTTTTCCACAAAAGCATCCACTCAATAGACCAACTTTTGTCTGTAGTGTTTATCTTCTCTAGTATGCTGCTTTTTAATGTGTATCATTGATGCATTAAATCACTTCTTTAATTTGGTCACATAAAAACATTAAGTGGGAGACCATGTTGGAAGAAAATGTTAACTAATGTCTAGTCTCTGTCATATCCAAATAAATGTAATTCAACCATATATATATTAAGACTCGCGTTCGGGTAGTCACAAATGAATTTTGATTATATCTGATCCGCAAGTGTTTTTCAATATCGTTCGTGTTCGTTTAATGATCCATGTTCGAGATTGTTCGTTTGAATGTAGATTTTGAAAGTGTAATATGTTTTATAAATATGTATATTTTTTTTACCAAAATGAAATTGGACCCGTTGGAGACTTTGAAGCACCATAATTCTGTCAAAGATCTCCCCCTCCAACCTTTGAAAACATCCTTAAGCAAAGACATCAAGTCTTTAATAATTTTGTTCCCATCAAATCACTCATTTGTTTTTCTTTGTCTCCCCCATCAAACCAATCTAACGGGTCAAAATTGTTCTTTGATGGACCCTTTGCCAATCTATTGCTTTCCTTTCAGACATTATTATCAGCTTGTCACAAATTCATCCACAGCAAAAGATTTAAATCAAAACACCATTTTTTTACTGTGATCCAAAGTAAAAAAACAAGGAGAGCCAATATAACTGTTGTACAGAACTACAGACTTTACAGTTTTGCTGCATCTAAACCAGGGGAGGAAAACTAAGAAATGTAACCCCAAACACTAATTCTTTTTACTGATTTACTCATAAAAGTTGTAAGTTTACAACAATCCTAACAACTTTTTTACTGCATTCCACTAAGCCCTGTTAATCAAAATCAAACTCCAGCCGTCCCAGCTCCGAGTGCAGCCGACTCAAGCTTCTTATTCTCCCAAAAGCAAGCATCGGGAGCAAGCTTAGCCGATAACCTCCTCGGCTCCGACTTAGTGAGAATAAAAATACTCGTGCCCTTTACCCCCAACAAGCTTCTTATCGATCATAGTCCCACTGCCACCACCTGCAGCCGTAGCATTAGTCATTGGTGGAGCATCCCGGAAAGAGCAAGAAGACATAGGAGGGTGTAACAAAATAGGGGCAGGATTACGGTCATTGCTGATCCTTGCTTTGGATTGATATCCACCGTCCTTTTGTTTGACTTCTGATTGCTGCTGCTGCTGATTCTTCTTCTTATCTGGTACAAACCTGATAAAATCCGTGCTACACACCCATGTCTCCTTGGAAACCTCCATTGACAGCTTTTGCTCACACATCATTAACAATAAACAATCTGGCAGTATCTTTTCTTGACTTTCCTTTGACTCATTTTCCTGGTCGGGTTCTCTGTTTTCCGGGCATTCGGATTCGGATCTTTCCTGGGTTGTCTCTGTTTCTTCCTCTTCCACTGTTGAAGTTGAACCCTCTTCTTCTTCCTCTGCTTCAACACTCCCATTTTCATTTAGTTGCAGTTCTTCAACCTGAAGCGTGTCATTAAATGAAGCTTGGGGTAAAGTAAAAGCTCCTTCTTTTGATTCTTGCTGGTCCTCATTTTCTTTAGTTTTTTGCTCTTGTTCTTGATCTTGGCATTTTATGATTGTTTCCTCTTTTAAGTTTGTTCCCAAAATTTCTTCTACATCAGTTTCATCCTTTGCCAATACAAATTCAGCCTTAGTTTCACTAGCTTCATGGTGTTCAATCGATACCTCAAATGAATCATCTTTGTTTTCCTCTTTTCATTTCCACAACATCATCCTCTTGCTCATCTTTCTCTTCACTTCCATTTCCATCTTTATGCTCCTCTTGTTGTTGTTGTTGTTGTTTATCTTTTGGCAATGGAGTTTCCCATATCTTATTAGCAAGAGCAGCCATTTTAACAGGATCAGATCTATACCTCATCAACAACAAAGCATTCTTGGGTGGTATAAAATTCTCACCCTACCTGCTTCTCCTCCTCCTTTCTCATCTCCATCACCAACATTTTCATTACCAAAATCATTTATTACAATATCCCCAAAAACATGTCTCCTTTGACCACTTCCCCTCCGCCAACCACCAACTCAATCTCCCTCCCTATCCCTTCCCCTTCTTCCACCGCCACCACCCACCGTGCACAAACAGACCCTCTTGCTTTCTCCTCTTTGTCCCTATGGTTAGCCATGCAAGAAGACTTACAAGGCAAGAAGCAGTTGAATTCAGCCCCAAACGCCCTCAAAGCTTCACAAATAGTCATCGGCAAATGCACTCATTCTTATTGCTGCTCAAAACATGACCTTGACAGCCACTTGTATCAAAACCTCCATTGTTGACAGTCTCCACTTTCCTGAAACTAACTTCCCCTCCTCTCTTAGATCCGCAAGCTCTAAACTTGTTGCCTTGTTTCTTAGTGTTGACCCTTACTTGACCAATGCAAGTAACCTTGGGGGAAGAAGGTTCAGGGTTGTCAAAAGAACACCCTCGTTTCTTGCCGTCGGTTGGGAACATGGGTGAAGCTTGACCACCTTTCATGCTACCGTTTGTTTTCAATCTCCTGGTGGGACAACCGGGACTAAGGATTGATTTTGAAGAGAGTTTCATTGAGGATGAAGTGAAACAAATGAAGAGCTCGCTTGTCGTGCTTGTTGCGTTGCTGTTGATGCTTTTACTTCGATGGGGTCTCTCAAGATCCATTTTTTTACTACCTTGATATTACCGTTTGAATGTCGTTTAAATTATAATCGATTGATCACAATATTATAAATATTTATAGATAATTTTAAACATAAATTCAAATGATTTAATTTGGCTCGACTTAAATTTTATAAATTAAACTTATTTTTTTAAAATAACATTTGAGATAAAATAAGATTCGTCAACTCTACTAATTTTAATTTCTTCTACTTGATTCGTTTGAATGTTCATCATAACATAATAAAACAATTTAACTAATATATATTATAATATTTAAATCATAAATAGTTGATTGTAAGCATCATATTAAAACTCGTTCATGTTCAAAGGATAAACCTAAAGGGGATGGAGGAGCGATCGCACCCTTAAAAATTTTAAATTTTTATTTGATTTAAATTTTTTAAAAAAATTTATGTATTTTTTATTAAAATTTATTTTAATTTATTTTAAATTTTATAAATTTGCCTCTTAAAAATAGATTTAATATTAATATGAAATTTTACCTGTTCATGTTCCATTCTCAAACATGCCCTGTTCCACATAAATAAAAGTAACTACTTATCCCATCAATCAAAGACCAAAATTCCTTTTATTTATATGTATAGTGAATGGGAGGCGCGTGGCCAAAAAATCAAAGGAAAAAGAACTTGTGGATACGAAAACAATGAGCAGCTGAAAGAATCAGACGTCTGGCAATAAAACCAGGAAGACCTCTCCAGCCTACTCATTACATCGAGAATTGCACTTAAACAGTGCGTCAGTCTCACTTGCCACATCAACACCTTTGCCCTATTAGACTGCCTACGTGTCATTACTGCAGTTTTTCTAAATCACTAGTATCTAATTGAGTAATTCTATCTAGGTTATATATGTTTATTATGGTGATGACTCTTTTAATTTAATATGTTCTATTTATGATGTCAAAATTAATTTCAAAACGACAAAAAAATATGACTTTTAGGAGTGTTTGGGATTTTGACCAAATCAATTACACACAGACAAAAGAAAAATACTGGGAGCTTGAAGGTTAATGACTCCTTTTAATAAAAGAATTAGGGTTAAAACATATGATTTAGCATTCTAAAACAAGCATTTGAGGACAAATTTCAAAATGTATCGTTTTTTAATCTCACTCTAAATATGCCGCAAGGTTAAGAAGACAACTGTAATCTCTCTAAATATATTGGGTAATAATTGATATTTGAGGATTTTGATCCAAAAGCATACGAGATTTGGACACTTCCTGATGCATTTTATGGGTTAGGAATTAGGAGCCACAGCCTGGCTTGTTAGGCTTACAGGTGGTTTGACTGGACCCATGATTCATGACCCCTAGGTTTGATGTCTGAACCATGGCTCGGCTGTCCTAGCCCTAGTGATCAACATAAAAGTAACTTTAGATAGCTCAACAAAGCAACATACTTAATTTTTATTTTACGACTCAAATTATACGACTATAAAACTTCAATAAAAAAGAAGGTTATGCTCGAGTATTTACAGATTCCGACATTATATATACAACAACTTCAGCATATGTCCTAACAAATTTATGTTGAAAAGGAGCATTTAGAAAATTTCCTCCATGTTATTTGTGAATTTTTAGGACTTTAGTCAAGTTCCAGCACTATTTTACCAAGGATTACTTTCTTCTCTTTAGCTTCATGAGCCGCTCTTACTTGAGTTATCGGAAATGTTTTCTCCACCGGTATATTCAGCTTCCCGGCTTCTGACAATTTACGTATCTCATTCAAACCTTCCGAGTCTGTTCTCATGTATATCCATGAATATTCTGCAAAATCAAAAGACTCAGCAGCAGATCATTAATGTCATGGGATATGAATCCATACTTCGAAAATGCAGCTTCTTGAAATCTTCTAACTATTAAGCACACAATATCAAAATATTGAAGAAGAAAATCCCGGAATAACGGTCTTTCATCAGTATTCATTGTTATTAAAATGGCTGAATGCATGGAAGATGTACACGACAACACACGTTCAAATGTCTTTTACGGACTGTAGAGTGATGTTTCTGTTAGCGAGAATGCAACAGACTGAAAATTTTCAGGCATGCTAATAGGTTTTAACTCGAGGAACAATTTTCTTTTTCTTTTTAAAATAATGTTTATCATCGAGAGTAAAATGACAAATCCACTATGTACCTATTCTGCGAGATTTGTATTGAATCCTTTTCTTGAATAACACAGCAGTAGCCACAGGAAGCCCAATCGGTAGTCCATACCTGTCGCTCAGTGCTGCTGCCTCTCCCTACAACGACGGAGTAATAGATAACTAAACATTTGATAATTACATTGCAGAAATCATAAAACTCCCCACGGAAGTTCCCTGATAGCATAGCCGGTATAAGCTCTCAAAGGGTTTGCGCTAGGCTAGGATATATGTTCAGGCAAAGTTCAAGGATTCGAAGAGCCGTAACTCTCTCACTATGTACCCATAAAATTGAACAAGAAAGCGATTTGAAGAAAAGAGTACTCTTCTAAGAGCAACAAGCATTATGGTGTTCCACCTCTCACCTGAAGTGTCATATAGTGCCCGCCTCTATTCAAGAGATTGGTGCCTATTCTTTCTGTCTCGGGCACACCAATGGTGTCCAGGACGGCATCAAATTTTCCTTTGATTACTGATTCAATGTCCTGAAAACAAGCATCTCATTAAACTCAAATCAGTAATCATATAGGGCAGACTCAATTAGTAAGCATTCCAAGCAGCTATCACTGACAAAATAATAAATTTTAAATTATCACTTCACCACCTCGGAAGTATAATCAACAGCCTGCTCGGCACCTGCTGCCGTTAACCGATCTATACTTTGGTCAAGTAGTTGTAACATGGCACCCTGCAGCAACCACAATCTGAATGGCAGAAAAACCCACTGCTCCTCCACCACCTATTATTGACAGCCTTTGCCTGTTGAATGAGAATTCGGTCATGGGAGGAAAAATTGCAACAGTTTCCCATAAAATTTTAGTCTAAAATTCAGTTGGCACCCTCTACCAAAAATGACATTTACGCGTGTATAGAGATTCATCTATTGGACAAACATCAAAAGATCAACAACAACAAAAAAGGTTAAAAGCCAAAGATAACGAGCATCAGAAAAATTATACAAAAACCGGGATAGATTATAATTTATGATCTAGAAGAATAATGTTTTCGGAACTATAAATTTCAGATTGCTATTCGCCATTATAGAAAAAGCCCTTCTGAACCCTCTGACCTTCAATGACAAAAACTATGTACCTCAAAAATGATCCTAGATTTCCATCAACATGCACAAAAAACTTTATAGATGGTAAGACGCTGTTGACGAAACCGAAATATTTGACAACAATTTGTGAAGATTCGGGAAATACATGAAAAACATAGCTGAAAAGGATGAGCATTCTAGAAACAGAAACATACCCTTCAGTTATCCTTGCAGTACTTATTAAGGCACGCCATGCTGTCAATGCAGCAAAAGGGATGGCACTTGCTTCCTACAACACCCAAAAATAATTCTCAAATTCATGTAATGTCGCACGACTATTAGAAAGTATAAGGATGAAACAAACAAAATTCTACGAATCATGAAATCAGATATAGTAAAATGTTTGTCAAAACAGTAAAAAAACAGATAGCAGAGAATGTACAAGCAAAGTATATTATCATCCACCAAGAGCTAACCAGAATGAATGAAAAGCAAGTGAATCACATAGTTCAATTAAATCAATTTTTTTCTGAAAATAATCGAAATTAAAATAAATTTGTTTTTCACAGTACGAAACTGATTTAATAGGTTACCACATGAGTAACTGAAGCTGGTTTCGGAGACAGCTCGTCCTCGGAAAGAATTGCATAGTCGGCATATGTACCCCTCACAGCAGTTGGATGCAGAGCACCAAACACTTCCTGTCCTATAGTCAGTGACTTCACTAAGGCACCAACAGCTGCAACTTCACCACTAACATCACGTCCCAAAATGAGAGGCAGAAGCGGCTCAAATATGGACCGGCCATAGCCCGATCGCATCTGCGGAAAGAGAGATTCGGAAAATTAAAGCAACATAATCTTAGGTGCATGACTTGAGATGTAATTTTGGTTCATTTTGTTTTTTAATATTTTTCAATCTTTTGAAATTAGTCCACCAAATTTATACAGTTTCAACATCCCACAACTCAAACATGCATTAAGAAATTACATGAGAAAATCGCTTTAAATTCCTTCACATTTTCATGGCAACGAAGTAATCAATTCTAGATGAATTAAGCAAATTAAATAAAAATATAACAAATTAAACAAGGAATTCAATTAAAATTCCCCTTCAACATGCATAAAGGAGATTGACTCATATAGCCACTAAATCAACGAAAATAAAACTAAACAAGGAACTAATTTCCGTCTCAGTTCATTTTCTCTCGCTTTCCTATACACCAAACAATCCAACCCAGTGAACAATTAAAAAAACAGATTACATTAAACAAGAAAAGTTCAATCCACTTACTCTGGTATCAAGGGGATTGATAGAAACAAATCGGGCTCGAACGAGAACTTCATTGGGCTTAAGATCAGGAACAGGCACATCGGGTCGGAGCTCCAAGACCTCAGGTCCACCGAACCGAGGCAGCAACACCGCCCTGCAACTGCTGACGTAGCACCGAATCGAACCCACTTTCATTGATAACTCCGAAATGGGTCTTGGTTTTAGGTTTTGAAGTTTGAAAACAGCCATTCTTTTCTGCTCAAATTTTCTGGGTTTCAGCTGCTTTCTTCTGTTAAATGAAAGGAGAGGTGGAAGTGTTTTGTTCACGCAGAGAAAGTAGTTGCTAGTAAAAGGCCTAAGCGGGCGTGGAAGTAGGAGATGAATGAACATTTGGGTGCATAAACAATTTTCAATTTCTTATTTATTACAAAAATAAAGGGTAAACTACATCAGTAGTCACCAAACTATGTTTTTTTCTTATTTTTGTCGCTGAACTATTTTTTTGGTAAAACATCACTAACGTTATATTTCCTTCCTATTTTGGTCACCGAACTATTTTTTTGGCAAAAACATCACTAACGTTATGTTTCCTTCCTATTTTAGTCACCGGCTATTAAAAACTTAACGGTTTTGCTGACGTGGAATTTTATTTTATTTTTTTAATTTTCCATGTCATTTCTTCTCTCTCCTCGTAAGCAATATTGTTATTTTATAATATTTTTATTCAAACTAACAGAATGGTGAAACGTGTCACTACCTATTAGTGGAATAAAATGAATGAAAAATCAAGTCCCTTTGCAGCCAGAGAGATTCGACTAATAGGCAGTTACACGTGTCACCATCTCTCTGGCTGCATAAGGGGCTTGATTTTTCATTCCTTTTATTCCACTAATAGGCAGTTACACGTGTATCCTATTAGTTTAAATACAAATATTATAAAATAACATATATTGCTTACGATGAGAGAGAAGAAATGACATGGAAAATTAAAAAAATAAAATAAAATTCCACGTCAGCAAAACCGTTAAGTTTTTAAAATAGTTCGGTGACCAAAATAGGAAGGAAACATAACGTTAGTGATGTTTTTGCCCCAAAAAAAAGTTCGGTGATCAAAATAGGAAAGAAACCATAGTTCGGTGACTATTGGTGCAGTTTACCCAAAAATAAAATAAAATAAATCAAAAGTTTTAACCTTATATATTAAATCAAGACTTGGGATTTGCAAATTGAAAAATATATATATATTTTTTATAAATAAGATAATATATAATTTGATAATAAATGCATAATTAAATAATAATTTATATTATTATTAAAGGTAAACTACAGTAGTGGTCACCAAACTATTAAACTTTTTCTATTTTAGTCACTAAACTATTTTTTTTATAAAATGGTCACTAACGTTAACGATGATGTGGAAATATTTTTATTTTTTTATTTTCTCTCTCCTCTATGTATTTATTTATTTTTTTTAATCAATAAACTAGTAACACGTGTCACCAACTTACTGGACAAAGAAAACCAAAAAAATAACTAAATGCTTTGATAGTAAGGAGAATCAAACTTGTGACCAAAGGTATAAGAGATGAGGCACTTAGCCACTAAGCTAAGATTACAATTTGTTTATATTTCACCAAATTATATACTTAAGTTATACTAAGTTACCCACCCAAAATAAAGTGAATTTTTACTGGAGAAGGGATTCGATACCCTCTTGCACAAAAACTTTACCATTAAGCTAAAAACAAAATTTTATATGTTTTTAACCATATCAATATATAGTTTGAATGAAGATTTAATTTAAAATCATACTGCTTGGAAAAAAAAATTAATTAAATCATTATAGGTATTTAAATTTATATTATACCATAAATATATATTATAAATTTAATTTTATAAGAATTTATATTAATTTTATAAAAATTAATAAACATATAAATATTTAATCAATTAGTTTTTTTATTCCCAACCAAAGTTAGAAACTAATTTTAGTTTGATTTTGAAATTTAATTCCAGTTTAAGTTATATATTGATTTGGTTAAAAATAAATAAAATTTTATTTTTTAGCTTAATGACAAAGTATATGTGTTTTTGTGTAAAAGGGTATGAATTCGAATATCTTTTCCGGCAAAAACTCACTTTATTTTATGTTGATAACTTAGTACAACTTAATACAATTTGGCGGAATATGGCTTTGCTTAGTGGCTAAGTGCCTCATTCCTCATGCCTTTGTTCACAGGTTCGATTCTCCTTACTAGCAAAGCATGTATTTTATTGTTTTCTTTAGTTTTTTGTCCAATAAGTTGGTGATACGTGTTTTCTTTAGTTTTTTGTCCAATAAGTTGGTGACACGTGTCACTAATTTACTGGTTGGAAAAAAGTCAAATAAAAAATACATAGAGGAGAGAAAAAATAAAATAAAAAAATATTTCTACTTCAACATTACCGTTAAAAAATTAATGGCCGATGACTAAAACAAGAAAAAATGTAACATTAGTGACCATTTTGCCAAAAAATATAGTTCAGTGATCAAAATAGAAAAAAATTAATAGTTTTGTGACCACTGTTGTAATTTACCCTATTATTAAATAGTGTAAACAAAGTTTAGTTATATAATATTTTAATTTAATTTTCAAAATTTTATTTTGATACAGTTCAATTAATTAATTAATTGAAATATATAACAAGATTATTTACCAAATATGTTTTATGTTCAAAACAAAGGCAATAACCAAATTAAAACTTTCATTAACTAGTAGTAATTACATGATAATATCCCAAAGAAAAAACAAAGGTTAGAATTTCAGTGGGAAGCTTTAGCCCCGTTGTAAAATCAGTCTCTGAACCTAATACTTTCCTTCCTGCATGTTTTGAGAAGGGCCACCGGTAACAATTGTAGTGGCGAATGCAGCATTTTTAGATTCAGGATTAGCACTTTGTGCAGCTACGGAGGAAACATTAGCTTGGGAAACTACTACTGGAGCTGTCCTCTATACATCGGGATTCTGCTGCTTCTGCATTATGCCGGTTGCTGTGGCGGCTGTTGAAGGATCTGTGCTAGTTTTATGCTGATCTGTGTTAGTTGAGGCATGCAGTTGCTGCAGCCTGTAATCAGTTTCGGGCCGACGGCAAACCTTCCTCAGAGGTATAATTTCCTAAGGGTGGAATATGCAAGACTCAAACATCGCAAAACAGCTAACTAATACCTCAGATTGATCATGATTGTATCGCACCAAAAATCTACAACGACAACCTCTTGCATCATGCCTCCGCCTTTGCGCGTCAAGGACATGAGCATCAAAGTAAAGGGCCTGATCTTTACCTTCCTGAAAATTTTCAAACCATTCAGAAAATGACTTCTAAGAAAAAGTTTGCTTGTATCCCCTAGATATTACTTGAATGCCATCACCGATTGGTAATAGTAAGTGGAAATCTACCTGAAAACAAAGTACAAGGTCCCCGGGAAGAACTGCAACACACTCGGATGCTTCACATGGGAGGGACCGTTGCCTGACATACTTGCGAACATTAACCCACTCATCCTCCTCAGGTCCGAAACCAGCAAACCTAACCTGTACTTCCTGCAAAAGACAGCAAGACATTTTTGGAATCCTCTTTCTTGGATGCCAAATATTGGTATTCTTGAGTTGTTCAAAATCTACTGAAAATTTATGGAATAGAACCATCAGAACATTTAATTTAAAAGTGAGATGGAAAAAGGCATAATGATGACAAATTTCAAAAGTATCTAACCTCATGAGAAAAAAGAAAGATTGGATTGAGTAAACATAAGAACTAAGAAAAGAATAATTAGACTAGGCAATCAATGTAACTCGACAACTCGTGCAATAAATAAGCACTAGCAGGGGCATATGCAGTGACAATGGCTTCAAAACCTACCGGATCACCTGTTTCCATGTATCTTTGGGCCAAAAAGATTGCAACATCATACCTGAAAAATGGAGATTAAGAGAATTTAGTTGATTGCAAATAATTCTTTTATCAGATAACATATTATATATAAGATGAAAGAAGCTTCTACCTCCAAATTTCACAATCTAAATTGCAAACTTACCATGCACCGTCCCTTGAAGATTTGGCTTCAAACTCCATGTAAGATTCTGACATATGCCTTGCTGCACCAGGAACTGGCAAAGAAAACGAGGACTGTTAGTCTAAAGTGAGATGACACAAAGAGGATATTTACACCGCACGGCAGCCTCAAAGTGAAGTAGAACTCTAGTATCTTTAATCACCGATTAATCATGCCAATTAATCACTTGCATGCTATAGTGGGGTTGTCAAGGTTTTTGTCCCCTTGTACATCATAGATCCGTTGGAAACATTTGCAAACTAGTTTATCTCCAATGAGACAATGCAAGTGATTTCCAATATTTGACGAATGCATCCATAGATGTCATACGACTCATATCTAATGCTGAACCTGTTAGAGTGCATTTAGGTGATATCTCAAGCGTAGGTATTAGTTCTTAATTTGTATGCTGACAATCACCCAGGAGAATCAACATTACCACTAAACTTTAGATGAAACATCATGCTTTTAGCTGAAGTCAATCTGTTCATGTGATCCACATAGTGGATAAGAATATCTTTACGTGTAGCCATAATGTTAACTTTAGATCAAACACAATGCTTTTAGCTGTGTTCTTGACTTCTTGTGTTTTTAAATGATGCATCTAGACAACTATAGGTTCAAAATATGTGAAATGAGTTTAATTCTCTTCCAGTATGTGCTTTCCATAAACATAAGTTTCTCAAGCATAGATTAGTAATATCCATCCCTCAAATGTAAATTATCAACGTATAATTATAGAAAAAAAGCACAGCTAAAAGCAGAATGCATAGAATTCTCCCTTAATGTATCATAAAAATCTAACCTACTGATTGGAGATAAACAGTTTAAAGAATCACTAAAACTAACACCTATGACAGACAGACAAATACTAGCAATCTTATACATTACATTTGAAAACATAAGAACACAGCTAAACAGTGTGTACCCATGTTCTTCGATAATTCACATGAATAACTATGGACGATGAAGCATGCGATTAGCAATCCAAATTTAGGAAAAACAAAGGAGGCCTTCAAGACTTTGAAGCACTACCTGTAGCAGCAGACATTGGAGCAGTCATAGGGGGAGGCAAGGAAGCAGCACCAGTTTGAGGCAAATTTCTCAGAGGATTTGAATCATCCCGAGGCATAGATGAAACACTTAACTTCCCAGGAACCTTACTTGATTTTGCTCTAATTGCATAGCGCCTGTTTTGGAACCAATTCCATATCTACACAAAACTTTCCAGAGTAAAGGACTCTAAATATTTCCTCATTACATGAAAAATGAAATCAAGTTCTTACTTGCTTAAATTGCACAACAATCCTCCCTTTCCGTTCTGCTGATTCACTACAACCAAATAAAATTTCCTTACAGTTTCAATTGCTTATAAGGAGAAAAGAATTATACATCATGCTCTAAAGGAGATTAATGCACACCTGAACTTGTCCGCCAGACTTACAAGGATCTCCCGAGCTGGCATTTGATTATGGTGCTCTTGAAGAACAGTCTCCATCTCCGCAACCTGGATGTAGAGATTATTTTAATAACTCAACACTTAGTGAACACGGAAGAAAATATTCTTAACAAACAACTATACCACTTATTTCAAATACACCATGATTTCATTATTACCTTCAGTTGCAATCAAATAAGCAACCGACTTAAAATTACTTTGCATCAGAAAATTTGAATCCAACACACCTCATACAGGCAGACACGGGAATAGTTATACCGACTTCTCTTTATAACCAGTTTCTTTTCATATATTTAGAAATAATTGCAACAAGCATATTCTCATAAGCTCATGTTTCCTATCCATGCTGTGATTAAAAGGACATTACACCATAAAACTCGGAAGAATCTCTCCGCCAAAATTCCCCTTTTCCAAATCTATTGCTATCAGGAACATTACCTACTTGAAAATTTCATTTAACCCCCATTAGATTTTCCAATTGTATACTATTTTTTCAGTTTTGGTGATACAGTCAGGAATACTCAAAACCTATGCCGGGGCTAATCCCCTCCCCCAACGTGAATTGAGTGCGAGCATGGATGGACCGTAGGGGTGCTACGGGCAGTCGCACACTTATTTTAAATTCCCATATAGTTTTATTAAGTATAAAAGTTCACACCCGTACTCTAAAATCATGCGTTCATTCCTGAGGAACAAAGTTGAAAACCTTGAAGATGTCCAAGACATTTAAAACATAAGAATGAATACTTGCAGTAACTAATACTACCATCAATAAAGAATAAAAATATCTAAGCTAACTATTATCAAACAATCTATCAAGAAAACCCAAGTAATCAAAAACAAACAAACAAAAGTAGCAAACACCTTTAAATCAAAAACCCAGAAATAAAATGAATGAATCAAGCAATTTAACTTATCCATTTGACATTTTGAACCGAAAAAAAAAATCCAAACATCACTGGCGAACATCCATATTCAAATATATGCAATGCAATCATTTTTTTTAAAGTACCTCGTTATGGTTAAAACGGAAGGCAGGGCCACCGCTACTCGGGGGCCGACCCATCTATTCCGACTCTCAACTCTTACTTGCGCGGGCTTTTTTCTTTTCTTCTGAGTGTATTTACGAGGTAAGAAATGTGGAAGAAAGGACTAGATTTTGTTTTGAAAAAAAAATGTCGATAAATTCTGATATAAATTTATTTAAAAAACATTTTTTTTTTCAATTTTGGTTTTGGAGATCGACCCTAATTTAGTCGCCAAATCAGGTGAGTCACGTGCGTTTTGTATTATCCTTTAATCCCATGATAAATACTACTAGTAGAATATATCACGGTAAAGAAAATATGTTATTTTCATATTTATAAATTATAGATGAGGGATAAAAAAATTCAACTTAGTTTTTTTTTAATATTTTAATCAATTAAAATGCAGTATCTTAGTTCAGTTTTCAAAACTTAAAAAGTGCGGCAACTCTTTTCTTTTAGGTTTTGACGTAACCCTTTTTATCTATAGAGTTTTACTTTCTCAATTTTATTTAGTCGATTATACATTAGTTTTGATGTTGGTTGTCGACTGTCGGATCTATTTTTTTTTACTTTTTAATATAAATAATTTTGCCTTTGTGTTATTTTTTCTACCTTTGTGACACGTTTATCTCTGTCTTTTGATATGCTTTATTTTTCTTTCTCGATCTTTTGGTTGTTCTTTTTATTTTATGTTTTTTTCATGATTTGATTTGGCGACGCCACGACTGATCAAGATGACACTTATTGGTAATCATACTGATCTTCTTTGCTCAGGACCCTCAGATTAAATTTGGATACACGATTTGCGCTTGTGGATAGTTTCTTACGACGCTTGGCTCTGATTTGCGGTTCTCAGTGATCTTTCAATGGCTTAATCACCTTTTGTGGTTTATTTGCTGATGCAGTCATATTTGTTCGTATCTATTTTTCGTTAAAGTCTTTTGGATGGGTTTTTAACCTTTTTCATGTACGGTCCTTTATGATCTAAAGTGGCTAGTTTTAGGAAAATGTCCAGATTATTTATTTAGTTTACGATGATAGTTGTAAACCTTTATTGTAATTTTAGATATTTTTTCTTTTAATAAGACTAGCAGCTTCTATTAAAAAAAAATTCACGTATACTTACAGTTACAGATTACGTTGTCCAAACTCATATCACTTTGGGAAAACATCACACTGTATACCACTACAAAGGCGTATGTACATTGGTACCTAGTGGGTCACGTGACCCACCATTAAAAACAGGGATGGACCAAGGGGACTGGAAGAGGTGATAGCCCCTCTAAAAATTTGAAATTTGTATATGATTTAGAATTTTTTAAAAATTTTCTAGGTATTATCTATTAAAAATATATTTTTGCCCCTTATTTACCCTTTTGGGGTAATTTCCATATTGGCCCTTCCATTTTTGTTTGAAATTCATTTTAATATAATTTTATAATTCTATATAGGTTATTTTGACCTTTTTCAAGTTTTATTTTCTTTCAATTTAATCCCCAGTGTGTTTGTTTTTATTTTCATATTTATTTATTATTTTATTGCATTGTATATTTAGTGTTATTAGGTTTTTAGTTTATTATTATAAAACACCACTATTATTTTTCGGTAGTTAATATACTTTTTATTATTGTAATTGTTATTATTGTGTAGTATATTTACCATTATATTATTAGCACTTTCACTAATTAAGTTTATTTGTAGCCATTATTATGTCTTAATAATTTTTAATTTAACTTTTTTTATAATTTTTATGAACTTTTAATTTACTCCAATTTACATGTGATTATATTTATTGTTGGTCAGTGAACCATCAAGTTGAAATTCCTAATTTGCCATGTACCATTGCAACCACTCAGAAGTTTAAATTCAACTTTAGTTTTTATCGATCATTTCCATCTTTTCTAATTAAATTGCTATTAGATAACTTGTGAGCAATAATCTTATGGTTTGAATTAATAAATTAACTATGTTGCAAATTATTTTAGGGTAAATTATATGAATGGCCACTTAATTATGTAGAAGGTTTTAATCTAACTATAAATTTATTAATTTTGTCAATTATGCCACTTAATTATCTAAATGATATCAATTAAATTATGATCAAATTGATAGGATATGTATGTAATAGAGACCAAATGTATAATTATAAATTTCTCGTTAACTACCACAGCGCATCCTCGGTTAGGTTTTAACGGAAAGTTAATTGATATCATGTAGATAATTAAATGACCTAATTGACAAAATCAATATATCGATAGTTAAATTAGAATCTCCCTCGTAATTACATGGCCATTCATGTACTTTACACATTATTTTATAACTTTTCATGTTTATTGAACCTGAAATTCAAACAAATCTTTTTCTATACAATTTTAAAACAGTTAACCACTTTTAATACATTACAATCCAATTATAACTATTTGATGTAACATCAGTGAAATTTTTTCTTTCCACAAGCGGTTTTCAAACGGTATCAAGCTCTAATTCTAAACTTTAAAATTCTAACTATAAACCCTAAAACACTAAATATAAACTCTAAAAATACACCGCTTAAGGAAAACTTTGTTTTCGACCGTGGGTGTAACAAATCATTTTTCTAACCAATAATATAGTAAAAACATAACCATTTCATTGCTTTTTAGGGACTGGTATTCAATGAAGTTCTCATTTCAAGCTCGCAGATAATTAAATTTAGGAATCAATCATTAAAAGGTTACTACGCCAGCTTTTCTCTATTGTTTATATTTGATCTTATCATTTGTATATTGAAAAATGTATCCCATAAAATAGGGTCTCAAAGTTGATGCATTCAATTTTCTAAACTCAATTGCACTTTATATTTAGCTTTGATTTACCCGTTTCTTCTGTTATCCAGAATAATATGTTTGGGTTAAGATTAGTTAACAGAAAACACTTATTAACAATCCATTGTCGTCCAGTGGTTAGGATATCTGGCTTTCACCCAGGAGACCCGGGTTCAATTCCCGGCAATGGAAAGCCTTTTTATGGAGCTTTTTCAGTTCTATTGCGTACGCTATATTTTTTTCCCTCTGCTTCAAATTGGAGTAATACTTTTTCTCCCCTTCAGAAAATAAATAAATATTTTCCCATAACATCAGTTTGCTTACATTTGGTGTTGCAACAAGAGAACAAAAGGAAGATTGAAGATCGCAGATAACCAGGTTTAGGAATCAACCATGCTAAGGTTATCACGCCAGTTTCTCTCTATTGTTTATATTTCATCTTACCATTTGTATAACGAAGCATTTGTCCCATAAAAATAGGTCCCCAAGCTAATAAATACATTCAATCTTCTAAATCCAAATTGTACTTTATATCTAACTTTGGTTTATCTCGAATTACTCGCTCGTCCTTCATATTTGTTATCGAAGATGATCTGTTTGGGTTAACATTGATTCATGGAGGGTTTAAGGATTAGAGTAGTTCTTCCTACTCACTCTAAAAAAGACAAAATTCGAGTCCTTAACAAAGAGTGTCAATGTCACTTAATCATTAGAACAATGAGACTACCAACAGTAATGTTATAATAAATATTATGACAATATCTATATATACATAAGAAAAACTAAAAGGGTATAATAAATTGAAGTTGGGTTTAGTGCATAATTATTCGAGTGACTTATTCAAATGTATTTTAGTTTCTCGATTGAAAAACTATTCGATACATTTGTGTAGACTACACAATTCGTTATGTTTTAGGGATTATGAATATAATTTAGTCTGTGTGATTTAAAATTTAGAGTTTTAATTAATGTTTGTATTTTAATTTGTTGGTTTAAGTTTAATTTTTTTGAATAATTTTTACCTAGGGGAGGGGGAAGGAGAGATTGTTCTTACTGGGACTAAAATTCATAACCTAAGGGAAGTGATTAGATGCCAACTGGAGTCTTTAATTCCAAGTTGTGTTGACTGGTTTAAGTTTAGTTAGTGATTATATTACCATGTATTTATACATCTCAGATCCAACATTTGTAATAGATAAAAAAGTTGAAAATCGATGTGGGACAAAGTTGAGCAGAGAATTGTGTATAAAATATCTTTCTTATCACGTGACATGTATAATTAAAAAGGGGAAACAAATTAAAGAATCCATGGCCACTTAATCTTTGCTCAGAATGGCTTAGGTTTCAATCTTAAAATAATAATTAAGCAATTAATTTAGGAGTTGAAATCAAATATAGTACCAAATTAGCTACAGACTGGTGGTCCAATCAGCTTCACACTGATTAATAAATCCATTATTACATATGGGATTAAGTTGATAAACCCACATAGTTTATTTGATGTTCCCATCATTATTTCATACAATATTAAGAAACCCCAACCACCATTTTTCTTGACTATGTTTTTTTTTGTAAGTATAATCATTATAAATATTATCATGGTCCAACCATGAAATTTGTAATAAAAAAATACTTTTTTTTGTAAATGCATTTCCGTCTTACAGTTTATGTTTGGAGTGCGAGGTTACCCCTACCAATAATATCGTCTCCAAAGTATATAGTGAGTCTATTTTTTGATGTATATAGTAAATCTTTTTTTTCTCCAGTGAAGGAATTAAATGGAGTGTGTGTGAAGAGTACATTCTTTTTAGGTCTTTTCAGTATAAGTTTAAATATTAAACATTTTAACACCTTAATTTTTAGTTTAAATGTTTAATAGATCTTTATATTTTTGTAATAAAATAATTTAGCCCCTTCGTTATCTAATAGTGATTTTATTCCTAACTACGGTCATAATTAAATATTACAATTCCCTGTCAGACTAATAACTATGTTAGCAATTCTAATATTAGTTCATATCGAGTCTTACATATGAAAATACACAATGCTACGAGAGTTTTGGTTCTATTTAAGAATTTAATCCGTTTCAACTTTAAATATAATTGAGACTTGTGTGACTATTAAATACTGAAAAATTTCGTAAAAAGTAAGAAAATTGTTGTTTTAAATAGGAAAAAGAAAAGAAAGAAAACAAATAATGTTGGATTATATCTAGTTGCTATTTGCTAGGGAATTGCCAATCGTCCATCCCAAAATCCTATCCTCCTGCAGCCAACTCAATGTCCTTTTTGCCCTATGGATAGGAAAAGTGATCCACAACTAAATCCATTAATCCGTATATTCGTATCGTATTTATATTAATTTCTCTATATCTATTTAAAAGAATACGTTTTCAAAATACTATGAGGAAATTAGGTCATAATAATGTACGTGATTAATAAAAAAGAAAAAAATGATTATGGTTTCAGTCTTTTTATTATATTGAAATTTAGTGTTTAATCTTTTTTACTTTAATTTGACATAATATAATTCATTTATGAGAATTAAGAGGGATTAGTAGGGTTTAGCCCGTTTTGTTAATGGCATAATTGCTTGTTTAGCCCTTTCAAAACTTCAATAACTTAATTTAATAATGAAATATTGCATTTTGATCCTCTTAAAAACTTTATCATTCAATTTTAGATGTTTTAATTTTTTAATTCCCCCTATTTTTTTGAAATTTATCTCAACCTTGTGACTAAATTTTTGACTATGCCCTACCTTTAGCTACTGCTAATAACATGATGGCATGGATCTTTTTAATATTGATGATGTGATGATAGAAATAATTAATTTCAAATTTGATCTCTAAACTTTCGACAAAATATCTTTTAATAATATCATGTTGAATTAATATCAATAATTTTAATTTAATTATTTATTAAGTGTTTCATTAAATGCAATATTTTTATTTTTCTAACGTATGGTTAATTTATTATCCTATAAAATATCTAGATATCATTGAATAAAATATCACTTTTTACCAAATTAATATCTATTTTGCACCACAATTAAACTGTTTGATATTACCTAATGTGCATTTTCTTAATAATAGTATTTTTAATGGCTTAATAATAGTATTTTAAAAACTTTAAAAGCTCTTAAGATTATAAAAAGGTTTAATATAGTAATTATTAACTCAGTCAATAAAGGTGACAAATTCTAATAATAATAAATAATTTCCACAATATAAAGTATTTACATTTTAAAAAGAATTTCTTTTAATATAAATAAATCTATCATTATTACATTCATGTCATAAAAAATAAATATCAATTATTAATTGATTTGGTAGAATGAGATATTAGGTTCTTAAATAAGATTAAGAAATTTTTAAGTAAGATTAAATGTTTAAATATTAACCCTATAAAAAAACTCAAATTAAAAAATCATTTAAAAATAGATCTTTAATATAAATTAATCGAATAAGAAAAACGTGATTAAAAAATGTTAATTATTACATGGATTTTACTTTGGCGGTTAAAAATAACTAAAAAGAAGAAAAGAAAAAAAAAACTGTTTATAAAAGTAGAAATCTGTCTTCGTCTCCTTCTCTCTTTATATTTGTTCTAAATTAATATAAAGTTTCACAGTTCTCTCGATCGCCCGTTGTTTGTTTCCTCCCTAATTTTGCTTCAATTCGATTAGTATCTCTGTTTTTTGTTTTTTAAATTTTTTGACAGATTTGTTTATTTGTACGGAAATCATTGAATTCTTAGGGTTCCGCATTGCCTAAATTTTGTTTAAAGCGGTTTTGATTAACGAAAACGCTTACAGTTTTCTATGTTGCTTTGACATAAATTCTAGGTTGCTTTGACATAAGCAGGTGGTTCTCTGTTGATGATTATAAGGTACGACAAAGTCAAAACTCGCTTCTTCCTTTGTTTTTCTTTTACGTTTTGAATTTGCATGCCGTTTTAAGAATCTGGGTTGATAATTGTTTTCTGAATATTGGGTATTCAACAATTTGACAAGTTTTTGGAAATTAATGTATGTATTTTTGAAATTTCCTCTTTCTTTTTTTGGTTTCTTAGAAGTTCTAATCAGAGGAGAAGCTTGCCAGGATGATTTTTTGGATTCTATTTAGGATTGAGGATAATTGTGAACAGAAGATTTGAGTCTATTTTTGTTTCTTTTAGAATTTTTTATCAATAATTACGATTTTTTTAATGAGCAACATCAATATATTTTTAGTGGAGAGTAAAATATCCCCCCAGCTTCATATAGACTATTTTGTTGATTGATAGTTTTTTTATGATTGGTTATTATTTTGAGCCTATTTTGATAACGAAAAATCATTTTTTTTTTCAATTTGTCATTCGGGGAAAATTTAAGGTTAGATCATGGTGATGAGTTATTTCTTCTTTTTTGTTTTTGTTTTGTTGATGATTTGATGAAAGAGATTTATGATTAGTATGCGTGGGAAAATGGCATTTAGAAGTTAGAACTTTGGGAGCTGGGAAAATGTCAAAAAACACTTGTTTTAAGAGAATGCTTGTTTCCGTGGAATTTAATATTTTTGAATCTCTTGTCATTGGTGGGAAAATAGTTTTTACTTGCTTTGGCAATCTTTTTCTAGATCATGTTAAAATGATGGACTACATAGTAACTAAAAGTGGAATTGTTGTATTCTTTATATGTTTTGTTATTGTTCGTTGGTTGAATGCAATGCTTCATGTTTCTGGTTAATTAGGAGCATATATTACAAAGTCCAAGCAAATACCTAATATATATAGATGAGAAGGCTTTATTTGCAAGTAATTCTTTGCATGCATGTGTTCCATTTCAGCTCTCATTTTGGATAAAAGGAAATCCTTCTCTCATTTTCAGGTTTAGGTTGAATATGGGCTAAAGTTTCATTTTCTCATGTTCCTTTTTGATTATTCAAAACTTATAGGCTTACTAGTATTTTCATTTTAGTTCTGTTTTTATGTGTTTAGAGCGGGAAAAATTATTGTCGGCCAGATATCTTTTCTTTTTATATTAGTTGAATAATTATATGGTTTATCATTTGGAACCAAGCTGAGTTTTTCTCTTAATTCTTTTCATTCTGAAGCTGCAACAATTTGCAACAACAGTTTATTGGAACAGCATGGGCCAAAGAAATATGTTATGTCCTATTGATTTAGAAATGGATCAGCAAGGTCAGGGTTATCTGCATCCTGAACCCTGCATCTTTTTGAGCGGCGTTACGAACTACCCATCACCTGATATCCAGATGGCCATGACAGCTCCAGGGAACACAACTAACGTTGATAGGCATCCCTTACCTGAGCATTATGACAACGGTATGTTCTTTGGGTTCCCCCAGTACCCTGGTGTTCAGCATCATCATCATTCCCCGAATCTTGATCTTGGTATTGGAAGTGCATCCAACTATTATGTTCCTTATGCGGCTACTTCTTCATCCAGTATTCCCATAAATCGTGGAATTACGGACCTGGTGCCTTCTTCCAGCAATTATGGTCCCATTGGAATGTCTGCAGACGAATATGCAAGAAATTGCCACTTCATGGATAATGTTAGAGGCTTGTATAAGAGAAAGAATTCTGAAGGAATCCCCGGAAATTTTCAGCGTTTTAATGCCTCATCAAGCTCGAGTTCATCCATTACACCATTAAACATTAGGAATCCTGATGGGGTTGGAATGGTGGATCCTGCATCCTTCACTATGTCTCACTATAGGGGAAATGCCCCTCCACAAATTAGAGAAGCTGGATCTCAAAGGAGTGCGAGGAACAGATTAGGGGAAACTGCAGTGGATCCTGTTTTGATGCAAAATGCCAATCATTATTTTCAGGGAAATTACTTGGGTCAGCCTTTTCAGCCAACTATAACAGATGGAGGTGCCTCAGCTTGGGCTCAGGCTCCTGGTGTTCCTTATATGCATGGTGCTTTTTCTATCTAAATACATACTCCTTTTTATTTAAAGCAGTGTTGATGTAAATTAGGTCCTGTAGGAATATGTTTTCACCTTAAAACTGATTATCTTTAGCTTGTTTTTTTAACAGGTAGCAATGTTGGTGGACCTATGGAGACTAGGCATAGAAGTTCCACAAACTTTTCACATTCTCCCCTTGACCTTCGAAACCCGAACTTCCATCATCCTGCACCACGTATTGAAGGAGTGAGAGGCCACAGCATTAATGTCCACCCACAAGTAGCAGCAGTTCCTTATTGCGTTCCAGCAAGTTATGTCTCACAGAGTACCATGAATCCCTTGCAGGATGGTTTGGAAGTGAGGCGTAGACATTTCGGACCAGTTCCACCTACTGGCTTCACGATATATCATCCTCGCCGGGAAAGTGGTGCTTTACCTGAGACATCTCTGAGACACTGTAATCTCCCTCACTTGAGAGTTCTCCCACCTGATGTAAGTACTGTTTTTCATTTCTGCAATGTTATCTCTGTTCATTTTCTGTTTGTTTTCTTTTCTGAAACTAGGAGAACTGAACTCATATATGGATGGCACTTTTTTTGGTATATATATATATGCTGATATCTTTTATTTGACTTGCTGCAGGGAGTTGCTGTACTCGAGTTCCCAGAATTTTATGAAGAAGTTGGGAATCTTATTGATCATCACAGAGATATGCGCTTGGATATAGAGGACATGTCTTACGAGGTATGATGAAGCCCATTAAATGTTGTCTTGTCTTGCATGTTATGGCTTTATTTTTACCGATCATTTCGAACTTTCAAATGACCGCAGGAGTTGCTCGCTCTGGGAGAGCGTATTGGCAATGTTAACACTGGTTTATCAGATGAAACCATCAGACATAAATTGAAAACAAGACGGTATTCGACATTTGCAGCACATATTAACCTTGAAGAAGTGGAAACTGTTGACCAGGAACCTGAATTTTGTACAATTTGCCAGGTAATTGACAGCTTAGCTCACACCAGCTTGAACAACATATCTTTTTCTTTGTTCTAGTTTGCAGCACGGTTTTTTCATCACGGCATCGCCATTCACTCCTAACATACGCCGTTTCCTTTCTTGTAATATTGCAGGAGGATTATAAGAACCAAGAGAAAATCGGAACTCTTGACTGCGGACACAAGTATCATGCAAGTTGCTTAAGAAAGTGGCTGCTCCTGAAGAACGTATGCCCCATATGCAAATCAGAGGCATTAGCCACATAATCCAAGGATGTACAAAGCATGGGGGTGACTTTATCCAACAAAAAGTAATAAACTACATAAAACGGTTGATGGTCTGTTTACCATAAAATTGACATTTGTCGAGTATTTTGTACATGAACTTGCGGATATCTAACAGACAATCATTTATTTGTTGGCTCTGTAATTATCAACAATTGTACAGACTTCCATTATGCTGTCTCTCATGCAATCATATCAACTTTTAGCTATAATTGTTCATTACATATTTTACCTGAGTACTGTGTTTCCTGGTCTATATAAGTAGGAACATGCAGGAACAGTGGATTCTACATTGAAAAACACACCACCTTAAAACTTGTACACCGAGCTTGGATTTTATTCATCTTGTTTAGCAACTTTACACTACTTTTTGACAAGATTTTGCAGAGATTGGATGAAATTGTTGATATATTCTTCTTGAAGATCTCTGTTGGAAAGTGTTTGCTTAAGCTTGGCACGATTTGCCCTCAACATATTGGCTGTTTTATTGTCCTTGTTCCTCGCCAACTTGATGGCTTCATTCAACGACTCCTTTGATACCTGCTTGTTTTTACCTCTCTCGACTTCAACACCAACCTTGAGTTCATTCACCATCAGCCTCGTGTTCAGAATTTGATCCAAATTCTCGGGAATCCACACGATCTGGCAGTCGGTAAGCAGAAACTCCGACATTGTTCCATAGCCTCAGTGGTTCACGAAACACCCGATGTTGGGGTGGTGCAACAGCAGCTCCTGTGGAACCCAACCGCCATAAACCAGCCCCCTTCCTTTAACCCTCTCTTGGAACCCCTCAGGCAGTGCTTCAACAGTGGAGCATCCTTGGGGTGGCTTCAAAGCTACCAAAAATGGTAGCCCACGTGATTCGAACCCGAGAACCAACTCCTGGAACTCATCTTTCTGCAACTCACTCTGGCTTCCGAATGAGCAAAACACCACAGAACCTGGCTCGAACTGGCTTAGCCAATCAACCCATTTTCCCTAGAGTTGCTGGGTGTTTGTTTCAGGCAAGCAAGGCCCTGACAGCAAAGGAGGCTTCCCAAATACTTTAGCACCGTGGTCAAGAAATGGTCCCTCGATTTCACGGCAAGTCCTGAAGGCAATGGCGTCACTTTCTACCCTACTCTTCCTTATCGGTTGTTGAAACGACAGTCCACTCCCGAAATCCTAAGCCATAAACAACACTAAAGGAGCCTCTTCAGCTTTGAGTTTCACAGTGGAAGAAGGGTAACCAGGAGGCATTTCCATCAACTCTTCTACATTCGTTTCCTTGGTGTTTAGTCACTGTGCCATCGAGGAAACCACCACATAGAATACGGGACTGATCCCGAGCTGGCGAGCCAAGTGAGGGATCCAAAACCAGAAATCATATGAAACCATATCTGGTTTTAGAACCTTGAGGATATCTTCAACCTGATCCCTTGTTTGGTCAACGGCAAAAGCAAGGTACTTTTGTTGGTTCATAGGAATAACATATGTGGTTTCAGCACCCGGAGGGAGGCCATCGACTTCAGGAATAACAAGGGGAAAGAACTGAATCAAGTCGGGGTATTGGTTCATGTTTTCAAGCTTTGATTGCACTCCTTTAGGCATAAGAAATGAAATCTTATGGCCTTTCTGAGCCAGCTTGTTTGAGAGTTGAAGGAAGGGGATGAAAAGACCATAGGCAACCCATGGACAATGTGAAGCTTTGAGCTGTCGGATTTGCTCGTCGTTTTTGCTGACACAAAGGTGGTCTGAGAGGCTAAGGACGACCTAATTTATAAACCCTAAAGTCCACAGTCGCCTAACAAACGCCAGCTTTAGTCAGCAAACAAATTAATTTGCATATATTTTTCAAGCATTATTTTGAAGAGGAACAAACATCTCCGCCACTTGTTCTTTTTTTTTTTATATCAAAGCCACATTTTTTTTTATCAAAGCCAATTTTTTTAACAAAAATCCTCTCTCCTTAAGTATATTTTATTTTATGTCTTTACACTAAAAAATATTAAAAAATTAAATTTTTGAACTATAATTCTAAAATTTAAATCTTAAATCTTACACCTTAAAAAATACATCATACACCCAATTTTCTATGCCCTAACTATTAATCTTAACCCTATATTTTAAACCCTAAACCCTAAATTTAAATTTTAAAGTAAGGCATAAAAAACATATTTAGGGACAGACGATTTTTTTTGTGTCAATACCCAACCGATCTGAAAATTAACGTGTTCTAATTTGTTTTTGTTAATTACTATTAATGTCAGCACCTTGTTTGTTCCACTTAATCTTTGATCTCTCACTTAAAAGACAAAAATAAATTATTATAATTAGGATAAATTTTACTAATAGTCCAAAAATTCTTAGGTTGCTTGTAATATGGTCACCGAATTTTCAAAACTTGTAATACAATTATTGAACTTTTATTCACGTTCAGTAAGATCGCCTTAAGATGTGTTAAAAAAAGATGGCGTGTCATGTTAACTTTTAAGAAATGTTTTATTAAACTTTTAATTCGTTTTTACTATAAGTTGAACTTCTAATTCGCTTTTATTGTGATCATTGAACTTTTAATTTGTGACTATGACTATAGTTCATGTTGCATTATCATAAAAAAATAATCATTACGACGGGTCTTTAGTTAACAAATAACATCCTCTACCTTCATAACGTTATTAACTCATCCATCTTGTGTTGAAATCTCATCCAGATTCGACAGCTAAAATTAGTTTACTAGAAGCATTCATGAATTTGAAAGCAAGTTTGTCATCCTGGTAGATAAAACAAACAAGTAAAATATTTACAGGTTAAGCAACTTGGAGTAAAGAACTCACGATCGTTGACAATTCAGGCCATGACTTGTTCCATGTTGTGTAATACTGATTTAAAGAGTGATTACTCTGCTTAGCATCACGAATAATCAAGTCACGTATTTCTATACAGAATCACAATATGTAAGGAAGAAGTTAAAAAAGTATAAACAAAGAAGAAATTGTTCAACCAAGTATATGCAAAGTCTTACTTGAGTTCCAAAACCGACTCTTTAGTCGATAGCCGAGAAAATTTTCTAACAAATCCGACATCATCGGTCTGATTGTATATCTCATAAACTATTGCACTCAAGATGAGAGTCTAGTTGCAACAATTACCTTGAATCTTTTAGACAAACATTAGTACAAAAGTAATTTACTATGTTTGATCAAATGTAACATATAAACAACATAATTGTAAAGTTAAAACACAACCCAAATTTTCATTTGTTGATAGAAATTTATGGGTTTTTGAAAGGCTCGATGTCTTCAACCGAAATTAGCGCCGATGAATGGTGTAGAGGTTTTTTTGGAAATTGGGAAAACAAAAATCGAAAAAGAAATGACAATTTGACACGATCGATTTTAGAGTGGTTCGACCTTCTAACCAAGGTCTACATCCACTACCTTAGCATCCACACTAAGGATTTCCCAATTCACTAACAATGAATTCTTCCCTTTTTAAACCTTACATCTCTATCTTTTTACGGGCTAAGATAGAACCCTCTCCCTAGTTTTTCCTTAGGCTAAACTAGAACCTATCCCTCAATGACGTCTTGACATTTGTAAACAAAATATCTCTCTAGGTGGGTGTTTACACATTTTGGCTCACTAGGATTGGACTAAAGAATTTACAAGAGGTTAAAAAGAAATAAACACATTAAGACTCTTCTCTCTTGAACTTTAGGCTTGGATGTCCATCATCTTCTTCTTCAAGTGTCTTTGGCTTGTATTTATAGTGTGGAATAAAAAACTAGCTGTTAGAAAACTAGCCGCTAAAAACTACCCGTTGGAAAACTAGCCGTTGGGGACTTTTAAATTACTTGAAAATATATGTTTGAGTCAAAAACACTTTTAAAAGCTTTCAAACATATTTTTCAAATTAAATGAACTTTGAATTGTTTTTGCAATATTTGTTCAAGTCCACAAATATTTTTCACATTGTTATATCAAAATAAAAATCTCAACAATCTCCCTTTTTTGATATAACGAAACCACTTGAAAAATTATTTTTGTAAAAGCTCCCCCTCAGGAAAATAATTTTAGAAAAAGAGACTATTTTAGAAAAATATTTAAAGCTCTCCATTTTTCTTTTTGAAATTAAAATTTTCAAACTTATCTCTCCCTTTTTGTTATATAAAAAATAATTCAAAATCATTTAAGGTTCAAAATAACAATAGAGAGTAAGTAAATTCTTTTGAAAATCAAAAGCTCCCCCTTAATAAATACATTCCATTTTAAATTAAGCTCAAAACACTGGCACTTAAGAAAATTATTGAATTTCAATAAAAATGATCAAGTTTAAAAAATTCATAAAATTTAATTTATCCAAGTCTTTTTAGAGTTTTTGCAAAAAAATGAATGAGTGTGTTAAACACACTTATGCATAAAAACTCTTTCGATGTCATGCATTTTTAAAAATTTAACAATTAAATATGCATGAACATTTTATCATTAAAAATAAGCAACTAAAGAAATAACCTAAAAGATTAAGCTTAGGGGTTACCCATCATTAATGTGTGAGCATGTCACCATTGCAATTGAGAGCAGGATTGATGGTTCATCTTTGAATCCTTGAGCTTGATGTCGAACAAAATAGCTCTTCAAGGTCGTTGAATGTAGAGATGGATCGAGCATTCCTAGCATCTTCTCAAATGTTGTTAGGCCGTCGATTTGAGTCCCGCTCTGATACCAATTGAAAAGCTCAATGTCTTCAATCGAAATTAGCGCTGATGAAGGGTGTAGAGGTTTCTTTGGAAATTGGAAAAACAAAAATAAAAAAGAAATGACAATTTGACACGATCGATTTTAGAGTGGTTGACCTTGTAACCAAGGTCTACATCCACTACATTAGCATCCACACTAAGAATTTCCCAATTCGCTAACAATGAATTCTTCCCTTTTTACGGGTTCAAGGGATAACCTTACATCCCTGTCTTTTTACGGGCTAAGATAGAACTCTCTCCCTAGTTTTTCCTTAGGCTAAACTAGAACATATCCCTCAACAATGAGGTCTTGACATTTGTAAATAAATACCTCTCTAGGTGGGTGTTTACACATTTGGGCTCACTAAGATTGGACTAAAGAATTTACAAGAGATTAAAAAGAAATAAACACATTAAAACTCTTCTCTCTTGAACTTTAGGCTTGGATGTCCATCATCTTCTTCTTCAAGTGTCTTTGGCTTGTATTTATAGTGTGAAATGAAAAACTAGCTGTTAAAAACTAGTCGTTGGGGACTTTTAAATTACTTGAAAATATATGTCTGAGTCAAAAACACTTTTAAAAGCTTTCAAACATATTTTTCAAATTAAATGGATTTCGAATTATTTTTGCAATATTTGTTCAAGTCCAAAAATATTTTTCACTTTGTTATATCAAAATAAATATTTCAACAGTTTTAAACAAAAATAAAAAATAATTAAACAACATTACCTTCGTTTAGTATAGTAGACTCTTCTACCATTAAGAACATGATCATGTGTCTAGCAAGAAGATGAGAGTAATTTTTTAAAACTTTTCTGGCTCTTTTTCATCATATTCAACAAGGTTTTGGATGCTAATTTTTTTTTTAAGTTTTACGTTTGTGCAGGACCAACCTAGGCGGTGGTGAGAGGGGCAATGGCCTCAAATTTAATTACATTTTAAACCAATAATAATTTTAAATATAATCAAGTTTTTGTTTCTCCCAAAATTATCTAGTTTATTATTTTTTAGGATCATGCCGGTTAAAATTAATCAAATTAGATCTTAACCCTCCATATTTCTTATTTAATTACTTTAAGACTGTTTAATTTTAAAAATGAGTGAAATTAAACTTTAACTATGCTTTTTTTAATTAAATAGAGAGAGAGGTAATTATATTAATTCTCAGGGCAAATGTCGAAATTCGAACTCGTATAAAATAAACTAATTAATTAGAAAAATATGTACTTAATAAGTATTTACATAGGTAAGTTTTCTTGAGAAAATGAATTCAGATTTGAAAAGAAAGCTAGAAAATCAAAGTGCCTGCCTTTTTCAATTATGAGTATTAAATAGAGTTGGTATAATAAAAAATCTTAGGTCAATAACCTGTAGAGCAAATGATTAAAAGCTCTTAGTTGACATCTCCCATTCTCTAGGTTGTGGGTTCTAGACCCAGTAGGAGCAAATTTCTCCTTCTCCCTCTTCTTAGGTAAAATTTGTTCAAAAAAAAAGCTTAGTGATGCAAACATGATGAAATTAAAAATTATGGATTAAAATGAAAATTAATACTAAATTGAATGATTAACCAGATTTGTTCAACTTTACAATTTCTTTTATTTTTTATTATCTAGATTTAGTTATTACAATATATTCCCAATTTTCAAAATTAAATGAATGATGCATGCTCAAGAGTCCATAAGTTAAAAGACAAAAAATACCACTAATCAGTTGGTCTAATGAGATAAAGTACTAAGCCCCTTAAGTAAGACTATGCGTTTAAATTTTAGTATTGTATGAGAAAACTGGGTTGGAAATGTCACCTTATAATAAGTATAGGCAAAATAGGTCAATAATGCGGACATGGATGTGTTATTCTTTTCTTTCATAATTTGTAAACCACAATAATAATTCACTTTGTATATTCTAACTTTTTTTTTTGTGATATTCATATTATTTACATGCTACTTCACTGTATAATATTTACATCATAGTGGTTAGGTTTATCAAAAAAATTAAAAGAAAAATATATTATAAATAAATGATAATTCTTAAAAAAATGAGTTTAAATTTTCTATACTAAGAGTATTTATTTACCCTATGTTTATATTAGAGTGAAGATGAGAAAGAACAGGAAAAATGAGGGAAGGATTTGTTTAGATGTTTGTTTTTTGTTTAACTATCTGTATTTAAATTATTGATCGATTAATTTAGATTAGATTTTACAAATGACGATCTTTTTAATTCAATTTTCTTCATTCATAATTTTAGGATTTGAACCCCTAAACTTGCTTAAAAGATCTATTGTCTCTTGACAAGATCTTGCAGAGCTTCGATGAAATTTTTGATATGTTCTTCTTGCAGATCTCTGCCGGAAAGTGTTTGCTTAAGCTTGCCACGTTTTGCCCTCAACATATTGGCCGTTTCATTGTCCTTGTTCATCACCAGCTTGATGGCTTCACTCAATGATTCCTTTGATACCTGCCTGTTCTTACCTCTCTCCACTTCAACACTAATCCTGAGTTCATTCACCATCAACCTCGTGTTCAGAATTTGATCTGCAATTTCAGGAATCAACAATATCTGACAGTCACTAAGCAGAAACTCCGTAGGAATTGTTCAAAAATAGAATTGGGTTTATTGGTGAATTTTTAGAACAAAAATCTTATGCCCCTAAGTATGCCTTTTTATATGCCTCAGCATTAAAAAACACTAAAAAATTAAATTTTAAACTCTAACTCTAAATTTTAAATCTTAAACTATAAATCCTACTCCCTAAAAAATACACTCTACCACTAATATACGCTAACTATAAACCCTAAACCCACTTTTTAAAGTGGGACACCAAAAGAGGCATAGCTAGGGGTAGACGATTTTCATTCGGATTTTTATAGTTTCTATCAATGCAAATATTTTTAGGTTTAGAAGTTAAAATTAACCCTCAATGAAAAATTAAAATATCAATTAAGTTTTTATAAAATTTTTGTATTCAATTTAATCATCATAATTTAAATTACGATTAATCAAGCCTTCAAAATTCAAATTACGATCAATTTAGCTCTCTCGTAATATCGACTGTTACAGTTGACCATTAACTAACAGACAATTATTAAGACTGTGACACGTGACACACTCTGGAAGTGTCACGTCATAAAACCGTAATAATCATTAAATTTTTTTAAAAATCCAATAAAATGTTTAAAATTATAAAAAATAAATTAAAAATATATAAAATATATATCTAATTTAAAATAATAAAAATATAAAATAATTATATACTTATTTAAAAAAATAAAATATTTAAAAATTGTATAAAATTATAACAAATATTTTTTTTTAGCTTCATTTAATTTTTTAAAAGAAAAATTAAAAATCTTTTATTTTTTCTAAAACCCCTAAATTTCCTAAATTCCTAAATATCCCTAACCCTAGATCCCAAATCTCATATATTGTCGCCGATTCAACCCTCCGACGACCGTCATTCGTCATCGAACACTCACATCGATCGCTTCTCTATCGTTTGACCCTTGTCATCGACCGACCACCCCTCATATGTAACCATCACACAAAACTGTCCCTCGCATGAAATCTCTCATTCTCTGTTGATGTTCGAAGAATTGTGCCTCCCATGCTCTGGTTCGTCGCCATCATCGTGCCCTCCCGTCTAATGAATCGTGCCAGAACATGTGTTGATCGTTGAGTGAATTTTTAGGTTTTAGTGATTTTTTAGGGAGGGGGAGAATTTAGGTGCTGTTGTGAGATTTTGAAGGATTTACAGGTTTTTTTTTAAAATAAATCAGTTTTTTAGACTTTTATAATTTTTATGATTTTTATACCTTATATTTTATTAAAAAATAAATTTTTATAAGTTTTATAATATTTTTAAACTTTTTTATTTTTTATTTATTTTTGTTTTTTATAAATCTTTTTAATATCTTTATAATTTTTGAACTTTTAAATTTTTAATTTTTACGATTTAATGACGTGATATTTCTAGAGTGTGTCACATGCCATCAAATTATTGGCCGTTAATAGGTTAATATTCAAAATTTATGTTACTTAAAACAGAGACAATGAAAGGGAGGAGGAGAAATATTCAAGGAGGTGTGTTTACAACGGAGCGAAAAGGGAGACTGAGAGTTGTTTAATAATGATAGTATGATTAATTGAATTTTAAAAAATTGAATAATTGAGTTTCGATCGTTTTAGTACTTTGTCAGATATACTTAACATATCATATAATTATTAACGTTTGTGTAGGGGTCGCGGATGGCACTCTACTACTCTGATGTCGGATATAATTGAGTTTGTTACCGCAACATAAATATTAAAAATGTGTTGAGTTGTCCATATATTTCATTAGATTATGAGTTCTAGACTCATTAAAAGTAAAATTTTTACTTTTCCTCCCTTAAGTAGAAATTGTTTAAAAAAAGAATACGAATAAATAAATTTGATGAAAGAAAAATTATATACAAATATTAAAATAAAATAAATGTTTTTGAAAAATAAAATAATAATATAGATAACGAAAACTAGCTACTTACAAATATGGATAGACTCCGAAAAAACTCAAGGCTCAAATTTTGGATTAGGTTGGACAAGTATGAAGTGTTTATCTCATGCATAACCTCAATCCATGAACACCTCTAATTTTCACATATAAATAAATAACAAAATATTAACAATACTTTGAAAAATAAGTCATTTTATTTAATATAAGATGATCTAGAGATGTTCATCTCTTTTTTCTTTAGAGATTGATGAAGTATGAAGACATCAAAAAATTGTCCAAAAAAATAATTAAGACAATAAGAAATTGATCTTACACCTAGTTAAGGAATTGAGAAAGGAAATACAAAAAAGTTGATTCGTAAACGAAAGTTGAAATCAAAATGTAAATTTACTTATAGATGATTGACCAAAGTGAAAATAAAAATATTAATATTTATTACACACTTAACGATAAAGTAATTTGATTGTACTAATTGATAATAGAGTAACTTGATTGTAACTTTTTAAAAAATGATCACCGAAATATAAATTTAGTCATAATATAATAACATGTATAAGTCTTTTCATATTTCATTCTCTCGGTTTTTCAGGTTGGCGATCATTAAGGTTGTTATACCCGAATTTTGACCGGGCTAATATATAAATATAATATAAATAAATAAATAAACCCTTAAATAATGATAAACAATCCAAAAGTTCATTTTACATGTCCAAATTAAATCTTACAAATGCCCAAAGCCCAAATTACATGTTAAAGCCCAAGGTCCTATTATATTAACCTTTCCCGCCCAAACCAGCCCAACTACAACTCATTTACAACTCACTGCCAGCCCAACAAACACAAATATCCATTTTCTCGCCCAAAGGAGTCTACGTGTCAGTCACAGATTCGCCCAAACTATTTCACTAGGATCCTGATTTTGTTGACATCAGCTTTGGTCAGACCCTATAAATACAGGAAAGAGAAAGTGTTAGACTCATTAATAATAAAAAAACTAAAAATAAACAATAATAAATAAAGTAATAAGGAGGAGAGTGTGTGTATACCTCTGGAGTCGAACCGCCACTGAAGAAGAGGAGGAGTCATCGAAACTGAGCCACCAGAGACGCCGGAAACACGAACGATCGCCGGAGTTGAAGATCAGAATGCCGATTTCATGGCCGAGAAGGTATAATCTCTTTTTCGTTCTAATTTCCTGCAAAAAAACAGAAACAAATATCAGATTTACATGGTAAAATGGAAATATGTATGAAAACTTAAATCTGAAAAAGAGGAGTGGTGGTCGGGAGTTGTTTTTCGAGTAAAGACGGAGTCGATATGGTGGTTATGGGTAGATCTAAGCTTAGATTCGGGGAAGATTGGGTGTTTCTAATGAAATAGATTAGGTTTAGGGTTTCAGCTAAAAAATAGGGAAAATAGTTTTTCAGGGTTTCGGCCGGCGGCCGAAAATAGCCTCACGGCTGCCGATCGACGGTTGACAGTGACCGGAGGTTGTATGTGGTTGCCGGGAAACACATCGAAGGTTGAAGGATGGTCGTGGAATGGATCTAAGGGCTGAGCGTGTGGCGGTTGAGGGCAGCGTTCAACCATGTTCTTTATTTTTATGAAGAACACGTTGAACATTCAAGCAAAACCCTAAGTTTTGATCCGATTTGGGCTAAGTTTCTGGGCACAGGGTGTTTTGGTTCAGAGAGTTAGGAGCGTGAAGGAAGTTAATGAGAGAAGGGAAAATAAAAAATGAGGGGAAAGAAGGAAAATTTTGGGCAAAATAGGGTTTTTATAACCAAATCCATACGACACCGTTTTGGTGTCGGGTCATTCTTGACCCGCGCATTTTTAGCGGGCGGGTATAACCCTCGTTTTTTTATCTGGATATCCTTTGGTATTTTCCTAAAGTTTTGCAATCATTCAATTTGGTCACTATTTTCCTCAAATTGGTTCTCAGGTTTTGTAATTTTCTCATTTTAGTCCATCGTACTCTTTAATTGGACTCCAGAATTTGTAATTAGTGCAATTAGGTCTTAGGCTTTGTAATTTTGGCTTAGGGTTTTGTAATATTTTCAATTCGGTCCATTAATAATAGTTTGAGTCTTATGTTTTAATATGTTTTTAATTTAGTTTATTTATTTGTTTTATTTAATTAAATTTTTTTAATTTATATGTGTGATGCATGTTTAAATTAAGCATATAGAATTAAATGTTAGATAATTAAATACACCTAGTTTAATTAATAATTAGAACCTTTAGTCTAGGTTTCTCTAATTAGGATTTCAATATTAAATAGGATATACAATTATAGTAATTAAAATATATTAAATATAAACTTTTAAAATCCCAATTTGGATGGTGTTCCATTGTTTACAATGGGGTGTTATCTCAACATGGATTTTAATGAATATATTTAATATATTACACCTAAAATTGAATATTAATTAGTTCTTTAATTGACATTAAATAAGAGAACATTGTAGATAAATTAAATGTATATCGAATAGAATCTTTGAGGTTCAAATCTGGATGGTGTTCCATTGTATACAATGGGGTGTTATCTCAGCCTTGGTCATAAAGGTGTATATTCGATATACATTTTCACTTATAAAATTGATTAAATAATTTGTTAGAGCCGTAATTAGGACTATAACTTTAATTAAATAGAAGAATTAATTAATTAGGAATATGATTAATTTAGGGGCTTTAAATATATGGAAGGTGTTCAAGAAATTGGCATTTTCACATAAAAACCATTAAATTAATTAATATTCATAGTTTTAAATAACCAATTAATTAGAGCCTTTTTAAGATTAATACTTAAAATTGACAAGACAATAAAATATCATTCATTAAAAACCTTTTATGTTGGAAATTCATTTTTTTAAATACGAATAAGGGTGCCACTTAACGGGGTGCTTTTAATCTTGTATTCGAACAAAATGAATTTTCTTATAAAAGGATATTTGCATTCAGAATTTAAATTTAGTCAATAATTATGGGATAAATTAAATTCAAATAATTATTCGAAATGCCAAAATGCCACGTAAAATTAAAGGTATCGATAACGGGCGTTCGTAGGGGTACTAATTCTTCCCTACACGTAACCGACTCCCGAACCCAATTTTTTAAAGACAAAATCTCTGGTTTGTTTTCGGTGTCCGGTCTACCTCGAAGTGATCGGTGGCGACTCCAAAATGTTTTTTAAGATAAATAAAGGAAAATCCGATTTAATATGAAAAACCCTAAATTATCAAGACTTAATTAAAAATGGCCAGAAAACCCTAATTTTCTAAAAGATCGATCGTCAGGCTATTTTCACACTTCCCGATTTTTAAAAATTGGTCGCGACAGCTTGGCGATTCCACTGGGAAGTTAAAAAATAGAGAGTCAGGCCTAATTAATTTTACGTGGCATTTTGGCATTTTAGGACAGTAATTTGAATTTAATTTTTCTATAATTATTGGATGAATTTTTAGAAAAAATGCAGATAGCTTTTTCTTGTGTGATATAAGCTGTCATTCATGCACAAGCCTTCTACCTGGGCTTTTCACTTTTAAGTGGGAGTGAGACATGATCTTACGTGAGTTATTCAGCTCCGTGATCGGATTTTGTCCTCCTTTTGGTATACCAACCTTATACACCATGAGGTTACGCCTCTGCTATAAGGGGTCGTATACTCCCGAATCGATGTCTTATTAGTTCGGTAACGACAGTTCGGGTACCCAAAGTCTAGATCGAAACCCACATGCTGTAATAGAAACCCACCCTAGTAAAGCCAGACAAGGACCTAGGACAAGGTGTTGCTAATTTAAATTTATTTCTCTGATTATTTTCGTGTGCAAAATAAACTGTTCTCTGGTTAATTTTACGCAATATAAATAGTTTAATTTTATAGCATTTATTTTTGTTTACAATATTAATTCACCATACTGATACAGTTTTTTGTTTTGTTTTTCTGTGTTTTGTTACATGTTACATTGCATTCATGAGAAGTATCGGTTCGAGAATTAGTCGAGTAGGTAATGGTCATAAGAACTGAAGGGTTCGATAGACAAGTGGGGAACAATATGTCACTGTAGACCTGATTCGAGAAGATTCAATACAAGAACGAAGATAGTATCCGTCGAGTCCAGATGTCATTAATGCAAAGTTGTACCAAAAATTGCTGAATGAGATGAAGTTTTACCATAACCAGTTTAATCTGAGAACCATAGGATGGGGAATATGAAGAGTCATTTCCAATAAGATTTTTTGGTTATTGTATTGCTGCCAGACAATCAAATGGAATAATAATTGTTTGGGGATTATGACTTGTTTATGAAACCTAGTAATTGTTCACTTTTTAGGAGAATGTATGTGACACCAGCAATAGAGAAAACACGAGGCTTTACTACACTGCTCTAGTGGTAAAAAAGGACAAGGTTCATACAAGGATTAATAACAGATCAAGTTTCAAGATAGAGTCAGCGGTAGTTACAAAGATAAATAAGACGCAATATCTCGAAAAACAGTGATAATCAGAGGAAGAATAGAGAATGAACAAATTGAAGGGGCATTCAAGGGCTGTTGCTGACAAGTAAGAACTCGAGGAAGAACCAAAAGCTTTGAACTCAGAGGAGATATCCAGGATTCATAAATGATGAAATTTACCGAAGGATACCATAATTAGGGAAAATGCTGATAAAAATGATGAGCTGAGAAAAGTGTCAGAATCAGGAAATGCAATACAACAATTGAAAGATCGGTTTGATAGTTTCAAAGAGGTACTGCAATGAGGGGTAAAACAACTGGAAATCAAGCTGGGGCAGTAATCCAGGTTATCCAAAAATAGAGTGGTGAAATGATTAACTCTAAGAGCCGAGTGTAGGAATTCATCTGGCATGTGCAGATTTTGTTCGATGAAGTCATGAACCTACAACAACATTCTGATATCAACACCGAGCTAGGACAAATGTTGACTTAGAGGCTGAACAAATTGATCAACCAAAGGAGCTGGAGCTAGTGAACATATTGCCTTTGCTTTGTATTCGACCTTTCAGTTAAACGGGTGTTGTTCTAATGACTAATTCTTGAAACCGATACTTCGTGCATTCATGCATTACATCATTTAAACATTATGTAAGATAAAATATTGCACTTTTGTTGAAAAATTGTATTTTGGCTTAAGATATTACATTTTGTTTTAAAAAAATAATAACATTTGCATTAGTTAAATTTATGTTCTGAAAAGCATGGGTAACAAATTATTAAGGTTGAACAGTCACAAAGGCTGTTGAGGACCAACTGGATCAAATGAAGAAAAAGGCTGATCAGTCCGAGAACAAGATGGAAACACGAGCTACCATATTGCTTGGAGTCAGATAAGTTGAGAAAGGAAATATTCCAGACAAAATAGCAACAACGATGACCAAGGAGAAAACTTATCTCACATAAATGTTCAGTCTGAAAGGACTCTGTAAGAAAAAAAAAGAGGTAAAAAAACAAGAAAAAAAAGAAAAAAAAAAAAAAGTAAAAAAAGAGAGAAAGAGATGAAAATAAAAGCCAAATAAAAAGAAGATGAAGTTCAGATCAATATGGCTGGGGGCATTTGTACAGAATCTAGAAGACCTGAGTTTGGATCATGAAGAGAACAGTAAAATGCTCGACTTAGAGGCACTGGTGGATTTTGAAAATGATAAAATGAAAGAAGCTCAGTGGAAAAGTGTTGCGCGTAATAAGTGCTACGCAATTATGCAAGTATACACGTCGCAAGTTATAGTATAAAAGATATCGTCTCCACAGGGATTGGTGCCACTTCAAGAATCTAATCTCTTGCACTATAAAAAGTAAAAACACAAATAAAAGATTATAGGAGTTTTAACTAATAATAATCTAGAAAGCAAATAAGTAAAAGAATAGAAGAGATCAAATGAGAGAGATAGGCCAGGTTATCATGAGTTGAGGTGTGATAGCCGATTGGATCGTCTTGGTAAAAGAGTGCAAGGGCAACTCAGTTGCCGTGGCAACTTGCACAACGGGGTTGCCTTAGTAACTAATCGATGGTTGCCTAGGCGACTAGTTGGGCAACTACTTGGGCGTCTGGGCAGCAACCTTCAAGGTTCGGCAGAGCGTTCTTCGATGGTTTCTTCTTATCCCTAAGTCAAAACTCTAGCTACTTGTGCATGCCTTGATAATACATCCCTGCATGAATCAAGGGTGAACAACAACCAATATTACGCTTCTCTTAGCCATTGAAATCCTTAAGTTATTCCTAAGCCGGATTAATCTTCACCATCAATAGATTGAATAAAGATCATATTCATTCGTTTCTTGAATCTAACTCTCCCGATATTAGATAAATAGATGAAGTTACGAGATCCCCTCCCAATTCACTCGCAAACAAGAATAAGAACCAAGAATGAATAAACCTTGAATAGAAAAGTGCAAACTCTTATTACCTAAACAAAATCCAATAGTTTCTCACAACCACAAGACACAATAACCTTAGCCAAATAGATTTAGTTCATGGCTAGGTTCCAAAGAAACACAAGATAAAGAATTCCTAGCATGAACCTAATTGAACAAGAAAGAAAAAGATGAAGAATGGATGGAGCTTTGTTGAAATCCTCTTTGCCCTTGATGTTGTCGAAAATTCTTTCTTCTCTCTCCTCTTGGAGTTGACAGCTTGGTGATCTATTTATAGGGCTAGGTCAAAGTCCTCATTTAAGGAAAAAGTTAAGTTGGAATTAAATTATCCTTAAAGAATATAATTCTTTATTATAATTATATTCCTTCTAGAACTTCTCCTATCTTCTTGGAATTTAATTCTTCTTTAACCTCTTCATGGAAATCAAACTCCTTTGGGATTTAGCTTTGCTCCACGTCATCTTAGGCTTGTCTAGTCATCAATTTCGACTACCATATCACCTTATTCTTTGTCGACAATTGCCCTAGCAACTGGCTCGGCGTCTCCTTCATGCATTGCCATGGCAACTAGCTCGACAACTCCTTCATGCATTGCCCTGGCAACTAGCTCTAGCCTGGCTTTGGCAAGTGATCCTGCACATACACACAAAACACACCAAATCAACATATTTTCCCACAAAAACAACCAAGTTATGCAATCAAGCTCAATGATGGAAGGAAACATGGATTAATGCATGAATGACTAATTATGCAACTAATATGAGCATAAGTCTAACAATAATATGAGTAGAAAGGGTAAGAAAAATAGTACTTTTGAACACTTATCAACAAGCATAGAAAGATTGAATGAATTCAAATTCTGAAGTTTAGCTGAAAGTTTTGCTGAACGATGGTTCAACAGTAGTCAGAAGATATAATGATTCTAACAGAGATGAGGGGTAGAATAGTCTTTCTCTAAAGCGATGAATGCCGAGGTTAGTTGAAGATTAAAGTTGCTCACAAGGGAGTTGATTACAAGAGGAGCAGAATACAAATATGAGACAAAGAAGCTGAAGAGTTCAGTCAGAAAATAGAGAATTATTCCTATATAATGGTTGGGTATTTTTGTTCCAAAAGTAAAGAGCATGGTTCAATCGAAGATTATTGTTTGCTGGAAGAAGTTGAAATAAAAGAAAATAACAAAAGCTATGAAAAACTTTTGTGAATAACTCATTGCAGTCTGGGGTTTATTAGAGTTAGAGTAATATTTTGGTATCTTTTCTACAATATTTTCTTTGCCAAAAAATTGTTCCAAGATCAGATGTTCAAGATGCTCCTATCAGTGGAAAGTCAAAAACTAAACTGGAACTCATTCATGTTTTTATTGAAAGATATATTTCAAACTGCTTGAAGCTTCGTCGTATCACAAGAAATTATCAGAGCCCCATTAATCGAGTTGTTACAACATCAAGTCTATCGTGAGGTATGATTGAGATGTTGAAGGTTGCTACATTTTCAAGCTGCAAATTCAAAACTTTCTGAAGTATGAGATTTTGGAAGCTGACACTGAAGATCACCTATTAAGATATGTAACTTAAAAAGTAGTCCCCTGATTGAAGAAAATGCAATTAGATTGCCCGAAAACAGGTGCTGAGAACGTCAAGTGAAAAGAGAGAAAGAATTGGATGAATGCAATGATCGGATTCCCAGAAGAAAAAGTCAATTGACTCATCAGGTTTCCTAGAAGATTCCTCGGATAAATGCAAATTTTGAATGCCCATTTCAGACTTATTTTACCCATAGTTCGGTGAAGAAGATGACAAGCCCATCTGCTTAAAGTTATGACCCTGATAATATTTTAAAGCTTCACATGGGGCATCAGAATGTACTACCAAGTAGTGAAGGCCCTTAATGGAGAAAATCAAGAAGTTGTTTAGTCAGAGATCCAGAATGAATGCTTCCAAGATTGTTTGGAGTTTTGAAGTCTGTCTCATTCATGCTTATTCATCAAAGGGATACAACTTGCAAGATTTATCTTTAAAGTAGTATATGAAGTCAACTCAGTTACTTCAAGCTCAAAGATTCTCTTGAATTGTTTCAGAGATGATTTCAAGATATAAGGCTATGGTTGCAAATGTTCAACTGCTCAGGGAAAGAATATGACTGAGTATGGGGCAATCATCTTCAGTTGGTATTTTTTTATTTAGAAAATCGCTTATCAGAGGTCATGATGATGGTAATGAAATACATATATCTGCCAGTTTAGGGACTTAGTAAGTTTTGCCATAGATTTTTGGTGGTTCTGTAAAATTAAAAATAAAATTGATGAAAGTTTAAGAACTTAAAATGTTCAGTGACTTTGGGCATTTGTTTGCCTTAAGTAATAAGGGTGGGGCAAATTTATTGGCGAGAGACCAGTAGAGCGTCATTGAGGAATTTGATCACTGAAGAGTTAGAAAATCTGTTCAGAAAAAACGAGAGCATCAGAGCATGAGAGAATGAGCATGTCTTTGGTGATTGAAATTGAAGAATTGCTGGTAGAATCGGAATGGATGAAATTCAACCAAGTTTTCCTTGATTAATGGTCAACAGTGAACCACGGGAAATCTGTCTATAATTTTAGGACCGTTGCAGAGTAATACCCTGAATCATCCCAATCGCTTTTGCCCGCGAGCATTAGGGGCCCTTTGTAAGGGAGGCTATTTCGATTTGTTTGTTCATGATGCTTGTTTCCTATATATTTTTCTCAAATGGCAAACATTTTGCATTCTTTGATTTTTTTTAATATTTCATTCGTTCTTTGTTATGGGTTAGTTTTGTTCTCCCATACGTATATGTATATATATTCAATAACATTTTTTCTCTCAGGTCCTTGGATATTAAATGTAAGAGTGACCTTGAATCAAATTCAGAGATCAACTTCGAAATGTGACTCTCTTCGATTTTATTTAGGCCAAAGGGAAAACATTAATGAGTGTTTAGGAATCAGAGAAAAATCCCAAATACAAATTTTGAGTGAATTGCCTCTCAAGAATTGTTGGCTAAGGTCTTTGAGTGAAGTGATAACCCAAAACATCTTCCACCTGAAGACGGCTTTTCTTCGAAGATATACAAGTATGGGAAGACATTTGGCATTCCTTCATATCCCTTCACAAAGAAAAAAATAAGAAAAATATCATTTGTTGTCCCCTTTGAGCTTGAGGATTTTCTTTCGATTCAACCCAAACCAAGAATCACCCCTACACTAGGGGCAAAGAGGATGAAAGTTTATTTGCAAGGAAAATTTTCAGTTTTGATCATGTTATGATAGTAATGCCTTGTGAATCATTGGCAAAAGAAACAAAACTGAATATATCAAGCATAAAAGCCAGAAAGTCAGGATGAATGAAAAAGAATGCTTTGAATTCAGTAAAAAAGAAGCAGAAGAAAAAAGAAAAAAAGAAACAATGAGAGTTTGTGTTCAAAAGGATAGCTGAATCAAATTAAAATAAAGGAAGCACTAAAGTTGAAAAGTGCAAAAGAAAAGCAATACATTTATAAGAGATCTTCCATCCAAACAAGTCTCTATCTAAAGGAGCTGTGGAAGATTGGTTTCAAGGAAAGGAAATGAACTCTAGGGTGAAAACCCAAAAATAGGCAATCTAGAGTGATAAAAAAGTGAATATATCAAGCACAAAAGCCAGAAAGGCAGGATGAATGAAAAAGAATGCTTTGAATTCAGTAAAAAAGAAGTAGAAGAAAAAAAGAAACAATTAGAGTTTGTGTTCAGAAAGTCAGCTGAATCAAGTTGAAAGAAATGAAGCACTAAAGTTGAAAAATGCAAAAGAAAAGCAATAAATTTATAAGAGATCTTTCATCCAAACAAGTTTATATCTAAAGGAGCAGTGGAAGATTGGTTTCAAGGAAAGGAAATGAACTCTAGGGTGAAAACCCAAAAATGGGCAATCTAGAGTGATTTAAAAAAAAGAAAGAAAAGAAAAGTGCATTTCATCCGATCATATTCAGATCAATGCAAAAATGATATTTCACTTGGAAAAAATGATCCTTGGTTTCAGCACCCTTAAGTATTTATTTGAGCCTATATATCCATTCTTTGGCAGCCGTGAGCCATAGCCTACATTACAAGCCTTAAAATTCCATTTTGACCATATACGGGTATTGGAATAAGGTGAGTTTGTCTTCAGAGTACATTCCGCCTATCAGGGCTAACCTTTCTTCAATGACTTCCAGACTTCTAATGCTTGATCGAGATTGGAAAATAGGGAAGGATTGGGCATGGTGAGTTAGTGAAGTAAATAGTGCCACCTTAAATGGGATAGAATTAGGAATACGGGAAATGTTTCTCCCAGAAGTTTAATAATTCAGAAGGGGTCACATTGGAGTTGATCTTTGCAATTTGATTCAAAGGCTCTGTTGCACTTGATATTTAGGGGCCTAATCTTGATTTTTGTTCTCATGTTTGCCATGACTTATCAAACTTTTCCAGTCTCTCAAATCTAGTAAATAATATTTTAAGTCTTTCGCTTATCTTTTCAACAAGCATCTTGCAGATAAATTGATTAGATACAAGAAAAACAAAGGATTTCGTGGGTATTATTATGATGTACTAATCCTTTAAGTGCAGGCAGAACGGGAGGTGGCCTCGATACTTGTTTAATGATGGAAAGTATGACGAGGAAAAGATACAATTCTGAGTGTCAACAACATTCAAACAAAAGCTGCAAGAAAATGACAGGTAATTCTAGGGTAAAAAGAAAGAGCATGAACCATCTTTTGGGAGCAAAGATGCAGTCAGATCAATCTTTTGAGGATTTTGCTATTCAAAAGTGAGAAAACAAGGCGAATGTGAGCAAAGATAGTAGTCAAAGTTAAGCCAGAGTGGGGCAATGTTGCAAAAAATAGAACATTATAGAATATACATACCGGTAAACATCTGCAGGCTAAAACAACAGTGAATCATGATTTCTTTTAGAGTTATGAGAAAGAATTTTGTCAAAAAACTGAATAAAGATGTAGCGAGAATGGCTTTTAAGAAAATGGTGATTCTCGGTGTTCAAATTGTGAGAAATACATGGTGAGATACGGCAAAAAAAGGGTTTATGTGCTTGATCCATGAAGCCAATGAAAGCTTCATCAGAATGAACGCAAGAAAACATTGTTGCCAAAAAAGAAAAAAAAAGAAAAAGGAAGAGAGAAAAAATTGAGGTGAAAACCCGAAAAGGCGCCTTGAGAAGAAAAAGAAAAGATAAAAAAAAATCTAAAGTGAAAACCTGAAAAGGCGCTTTAGAGCACAAGATGCAGAGATCCTGAAGATTGAACCTGAGTGCGAGATGAGTCATGCTATTGGTAGAAGAAGTTTTAATAAAAGACGAAGCGAAGAAATTTGGAGCTCTCCAGCAGATAAAAGTTTGTCCAAGTGGTCATCAATTGACAATATTCATGCATCCATAAGAAAGAGCATGCTAATTCATACATTTAAAGCATTTTTGCATACTTTGGTAGGAATTTGTAGATTCAATCGAGGAAATACGAAGATCAATTTAAAGCTTCGAGATTTGGAAGAGATGATCCAAGTAAGAATAAGCAGATATTTCAGAAAAAGATCTAGTTAAGAAAGAATAAAAATCTTGAAAAGGTAGATCCAAGCAAGAGCGAGCAAAGATCTTAGAGGAAATATCCAGTTGAGGTGAATAAAGATCTCGAAGAGAAAAATCCAACAAGGAATAAACAAAAATCTCAGAGAGAAAACCCGACAGCGAGCGAGCATAGATCTTTGAGAAATATATCTAGCAAAAATTACAGTTGTGTTTGTGAGAAAGCAAATATATTAATTCATGATTTTCTGTTTGCAGATATAGATCTCAAGACATTATGTTTATAGAGGCAGATTTTAGCAAAAAAGACAGATTTCAGCAAGAGGCTCTATTTGTAGAAGCAGAATTCAATAAGTATTTTGCTTACAGAGGTGGATTTTAGCAGGATATTTTGTTTAAAGGCAGATTTCAACAGATATTCCATCTACAGAAGCAGATTTCAGCAAGATATTTTGTTCGTAAAAGGCATGTTCAGTCAGATGTTTCGTTTGAAGGGGTAGATTTCAGCAAAGATTTCTATCCATTTGAAGAGGCAGATGCCAGTAAAGATTTCAATCCGTTTACAGAGGTAGATCTCAGCAAAGATTTCAATCCGATTACAGAGGTGGATTTCAGCAAAGATTCCAATCCGTTTTTAGATGCGGATTTCAGCAAAGATTTTAATCCGTTTACAGAGGCAGATTTCAACAAAGATTTCAATCCGTTTGCAGAGGCGGATTTCAGCAAAGATTTTCTAATTGTGTGCACAGGAAAGGAAGTGCATTACAATTCTAAATCCTTTAGGTCATCAGTAAGTCCTTCGGGCATGATGTTAAATCCATCGGGTCATCAGTAAGTCCTTAAGGCATGATGTTAAGTCCTTCGGGCCATCTCCTTCAGGAGTAATGTAATTGTTTGCACAGGAAATGAAGTGCATTACAATTCTAAATCCTTCGGGTCATCAGTAAGTCTTTCGGGCATGATGTTAAATCCTTCGGGCCATCACCTTCAGGAGTGATATAATTGTTTGCACAGGAAAGGAAGTGCATTACAATTCTAAATCTTTTGGGTCATCAGTAAGTCCTTCGGGCATGATGTTAAATCCTTCAGGTCATCAATAAGTCCTTCGGGCATGATGTTAAGTCCTTCGGACCGATACCTTCAGAAATGATGAGAACTTTCTGAATGTTATTGTAATAAGACGGTAGGGCATGATATCAACAGAAAATATTAATCTTTTGGGCCCTCAGTTTCAAAGAAAAAGAAAAAGAAAGAAAAGAAAGAAAACAAGAGTGAAAACAAGAAAAAAAAAAGAAAAAATAGAGAAAGAAAAAGAGAAAAAAAGAAAAAGAAAAGGAGAAAATGAAGAGGAAAAAATAAAGAAGAGAAAAAAGAAAAAAAATGAAAAGAAAAATGGTAAAAAGGGAGGAAGAAAAAAGAGAAAAAACAAGAAAAAAAGAGATGGAGAAAATGAAGAAAGAATGAAAAGAAAAAATAAGAAAAAGGAAAACAAAGAGATGAAAAAGAAAAAAAGAAGAAAAAGAAAAAGAAAAAAAGAAAAAAAAGAAGAAGAAGAAGAAGAAGAAGAAGAAGAAGAGAAAACAATTCAAGTTGCCAGATTGAGAAGCAAGATAGACCAACTTCAGGCTCAAACGAGGAAGATTCATAGTTTTAGCGTCTCCTGTTGAAGCACTTCAAATTTTAATGATATACCCAAATTGTGCAATTTTACAATTAATGATGGAAGATTAATGATAAATTTGACTTTTGCAGGAATAGAAAAAGATTGATCAACGGAGAAGAGAGAAACAGTAGATGAGATCCCATATAAGCTTTTGATAGAAATATCAAGATACTTTAGACAGAAAAACAATGACATCAAAGAACTCAATGCTTCAAGCGAGAAAATTGAAAATATTTCATGATATTTCAGATTGAATTTGAATTAATCGATGATGTTTCTTTTTACAGGATCAATTGTTCCCCAAATGATATAAAATCAGTACTTTTAGTAAAGAAACCAGAGCTCCTAATGAGAAGAGTTCGTCCAGCAAAGAATTCAGAGTTCATAATAAGAAGAACTCGCCAAGAAATATTGAAGAGTTCCTAATAAGAAGAGCTCACTTGTTCATGCCTTTACAGAGAGGTGAACCAGCAAAGATTGAAGAGCTCCTAATGAGAAGAGTTCGCTCTAGAATTCCTAATAAGAAGAATTCACCCAGCAAAGAATGAAGAACTCCTAATGAGAAGAGTTCGCTCCAGAATTCCTAATGAGAAGAATTCGCCCAGCAAAGAACGAAGAACTCCTAATGAGAAGAGTTCGCTCTAGAATTCCTTATGAGAAGAATTCGCCCAGCAAAGAATGAAGAACTCCTAATGAGAAGAGTTCGCTCCAGAATTCCTAATGAGAAGAATTCGCCAAAGAGTTCCTAATGAGAAGAACTCGTCTGATGAAGAATGAAGAGCTCCTAATGAGAAGAGTTCGCCCTTGTGAGGAATGAAGAATTTCATAATAAGAAGAACAGCTTCAAACCTCAAGAGATAAAGTATGTCAGGAGCAATTCTGAGTCTTGGAAGATGGAGAATTTCATAATAAGAAAAACAGCTTCAGATTCTATAGTTCAATAGAGGGGTGAAGAATTTCATAATAAGAAGAACAGCTTCAGACCTCAAGAGATGAAGATTGTTAGGAGTAATTCAGAGCCTTAGAAGATGGAGAATTTCATAATAAGAAGAACAGCTTCAGATTCCAGAGTTTGGCAGAAGTTTGAAGAATTTCATAATAAGAAGAATAGCTTCATACTTCAGCATTGTTCATAATGTAAGACCTACCTTTCAGAGGATGACCAAGAGGCTTGAACAAAATTCGTGTATTTTCAATCTTTGCTCTATCCCTGTTCCACAGCAATAAGCAAAGAGGGACAGCTGTTATACTTGAATTTTGACCGGGGTAATATATAAATATAATAAAAATAATAAATAAATAAACCCTTAAATAATGATAAACAGTCCAAAAGTTTATTTTAAATGTCCAAATTACATCTTACAAATGCCCAAAGCCCAAATTACATGTTAAAGCCCAAGATCCTATTATATTAACCTTTCTCGCCCAAACCAGCCCAACTACAACTCATTTACAACCCACTGCCAGCCCAACAAACACAAATATCCATTTTCCCACCCAAAGGAGTCCACATGTCAGTCTCGGATTCACCCAAACTATTTCACTGAGATCCTGGTTTTGTTGACGTCAGCTTTGGTCAGACCCTATAAATACAGGAAAGAGAAAGTGTCAGACTCATTAATAATAATCATTAATAATAAAAAACTAAAAATAAACAATAATAAATAAAGTAATAATGAGGAGAGATGAGTGTATACCTCTGGAGTCGAACTGCCACCGGAGAAGAGGATGAGTCGCCGGAACTGAGCCACCGAGACGTTGGAAACATGAACGGTCACCGAAGTTGAAGATCAGAATGTCGATTTCATGGCCGAGAAGGTATAATATCTTCTCCGTTCTAATTTCCTACAAAAAAATAGAAACAAATATCAGATTTACATGGTAAAATGGAAATATGTATGAAAACTTAAATCTAAAAAAGATGAGTGGTGGTCGGGAGTTGTTTTTTGGGTAAAGACGGAGTCGAATAGGGTGGTTATGGGTAGATCTAAGCTTAGATTCGGGGAAGATTGGGTGTTTCTAATGAAATGGGTTAGGTTTAGGGTTTCAGCTAAAAAAATTGGGGGAAATGGTTTTTTAGGGTTCTGGCAGGCGGTCAAAAATCGCCTCACGGCGGCCGGTCGACGGTTGAAGTGGCCAGAGGTTGTATGTGTTGCCGGGAAACACATTGGAGGTTGAAGGATGGTGGTGGAATAGATCTAAGGGCTGAGCGTGTGGCTGTTGAGGGCAACGTTCAACCGCGTTCTTCATTTTTATGAAGAACATGTTGAACATTCAAGCAAAACCTTAAGTTTTTGATCCGATTTGGGATAAGTTTCTGGGCACAGGGTGTTTTGGTTCAGAGAGTTAGGAGTGAAAGAGAAGTTAGTGAGATAAGGGAAAATCGAAAATGAGGGGAAAAAATGAAAATTTTGGGCAAAATAGGGTTTTTATAACCAAATCCATACGATACCGTTTTGGTGTCGGGTCATTCTTGACCCGCGCGTTTTTGAGCGGGTGGGTATAACCCACGTTTTTTTATCTGGATATCCTTTGGTATTTGCCCAAATTTTTGCAATTATTCAATTTGGTCACCATTTTCCTCAAATGGTTCTCGGGTTTTGTAATTTTCTCATTTTAGTCCCTCGTACTCTTTAATTGGACTCCAGAATTTGTAATTAGTGCAGTTAGGTCTTAGGCTTTGTAATTTGGGCTTAGGGTTTTGCAATATTTTCAATTCGGTCCATTAATAATAGTTTGAGCCTTGTGTTTTAATTTGTTTTTAATTTAGTTTATTTATTTGTTTTATTTAATTAAATTGTTTTAATTTATATGTGTGATGCATGTTTTAAATTAAGCATATAGAATTAAAAGTTAGATAATTAATACACCTAGTTTAATTAATAATTAGAACCTTTAGTCTAGGTTTCTCTAATTAGGATTTCAATAATTAAATAAGATAAACAATTATAGTAATTAAAATATATTAAATATAAACTTTTAAAATCCCAATTTGGATGGTGTTCCATTGTTTACAATGGGGTGTTATCTCAACATGGATTTTAATGAATATATTTAATATATTACACCTAAAATTGAATATTAATTAGTTCTTTAATTGACATTAAATAAGAGAACATTGTAGATAAATTAAATGTATATCGAATAGAATCTTTGAGGTTCAAATCTGGATGGTGCTCCATTGTTTACAATGGGGTGTTATCTCAGCCTTGGTCATAAAGGTGTATATTCAATATACATTTTCACTTATAAAATTGATTAAATAATTTGTTAGAGCTGTAATTAGGATTAGAACTTTAATTAATTAGAAGAATTAATTAATTAGGAATATGATTAATTTAGGGGCTTTAAATATATGGAAGGTGTTCAAGAAATTGACATTTTCACATAAAAGCCATTAAATTAATTAATATTCATAGTTTTAAATAACCAATTAATTAGAGCCTTTTTAGGATTAGTACTTAAAATTGACAAGACAATAAAATAGCATTCATTAAAATCTTTTATGCTGGAAATCCATTTTTTAAAATACGATAGGGGTGCCACTTAACGGGGTGCTTTTAATCTCGTATTCGAACAAAATAAATTTCCTTATAAAAGGATATCTGCATTCGGAATTTAAATTCAGTTAATAATTATGAGATAAATTAAATTCAAATAATTATTCGAAATGCCAAAATGCCACATAAAATTAAAGGTACCAATAACGGGCGTTCGTAGGGGTGATAATCCTTCCCTACACGTAGCCGACTCCCGAACCCAATTTTTTAAAGACAGAATCTCTGGTTTGTTTTTCGGTGTCCGGTCTACCTCGAAGTGATCGGTGGCGACTCCAAAATGTTTTTTAAGATAAATAAAGGAAAATCTGATTTAATATGAAAAACCCTAAATTTTCAAAACTTAATTAAAAATGGTCAGAAAACACTAATTTTCTAAAAGATCGATCGTCAGACTATTTTTACACTTCCCGATTTTCAAAAAATTGTCACAACAAAGGCATCTACAGTGGCAAATGTAGTTGGTGTGGACAGAGTTTCCGATGACTAGTGGGGTGAATTATTTTCAAGTTTTTTGTTGGAACGTGAGATGGTCTTGCTAAAGGTTATTAGAATCCAAATTGGTGTAGTGGCAATTTCACAAGAAGTGGAGGACAAGTTCGTGTGACTGCAAGATAAAGGTGGCTTGTTCTCTGTGAAGAAACTATCGCAGCTTATTGTCAATATGGAGGTGGAGTGGAACCAGAATTTGATCATGGTCAAATTTGGAAGATTAAGGTTCCTCCTAAGGTGAAGAATTTTCTTTGGATGCTTAATATTGATCGAGTTCCGATTAAAGAGTTTCTGAGAAAATGAAGGGTGGACTGCAATCTCTCCAAGTGTTCATGTTGTGGGTGTGAAACAGGTTAGTAGCTGTTGTCTTGGCTTTGTGGAGTATCCCGATGGCTCGAAATGATTCGGTATGAGAAGCACCCCAATATAAAAGATCTCGGAAATCCCTCATGTTGTGTGATGTGAATTGATTGGTTAGTTGTTGCTTGAGAACCTCCTTTATTGGGGTGGGTTAAGTTTATTGTTTCTTGGTTTGGCCAAAGAAATTGGGGCCGAGTGTGGTGACTTTATCCGTACGGATGAAGGGATTATTAGAGCTTTATTTTCTGGTCCATGCTCTTGGCCAAGGGGTGGTGCTGAAATGGCCAGTATCCTAGCTGTCAAAAAAACGTGGAGCTTTTTATGGAAGCGGGCTGGGTGGAGATGGCTACATTGATTGTGGAGACAGATTCTAGAGTTGCAGTAACTGGATTAGTAACCTGCTTCAGCGTCCCTGGTCGAGGGAGAATTTTGCTTAGCAAATAGAATTGAGAGGGAGAACACTTCGTGCTTTAGTAATGCTCTAGCTGTTTTATTAGCTATGGATGGTGCTATTCAACTGTTTGGTTTAAAGCTCGGTGGTGATTACTTTCTACTGCCTTGTGTCGGTTGTTGTGGGTGTGTAATGTGTGCCTTGCAACTTTTTGTGTATTTCTGCTGTTTTTTTAACTGAACTGAATGTAATCTTTTTCTCCATTTATACTTACGGAAATTTTTAACAAAGCATACATTCCGTGAACAATTGATAAATCTTTTTTGCCGAACAAAAAAATATAATGTAATTTACCCAATTATTTACTCGGACCGGATTCACTATTTGTGCCGCCCACTTAAAAATTTGGTGGTTCAAATTCATTTCACTCTCTTGGCTTTGGGTGTGTGGACAAAAAAATTATTGGTTCATTAATATTTTATTTTTTTATATATCGAATAGTTATGATTGAATTTGATGTCACGTATTAATTATATAGTTACTAAGTTGAAAATTATTAAATTGTTTTTACTTCGAATTGTAATTAACATGTTTCTATTCAATCTAAACAAACTAAAAGTCACACTTTTGAAGATTGAACCAGTATTTTATATGATTTGCATATATTTTTTTTACCACTCCTCCAATCAATTATTATTAAATTAATCTTATAAATACATGAAATGTTTTCTATCGCTCACATCATTGTATGAAAAGTCTAATATACATGGGAAAAGGAGGGAAATGCATTTTTTTTAAATAGAGCAGTTGTCGACAGCATTGGTCCATTTTTTGCATTTCGAGATTAAAATGAAATAAAATAAAATTATAGGAATTAAAATAAAAATTATTTAAATTTTCAAAAAAATAAAAATTATAAAAATGAGACATTTAAATGAAATGATGTATAGAAGACAATTAATAATGTTATTGTTTGAATTATAAATATAGTGCAAAATTTTAAAAATAAAATAAAATTGTTGGATCCAAAATAAAAATTTTCGAAAATAAATAATATTATCATATATTTTAATTCGCAGCATACTTTGACACTCTCATAATAATTTATTTTCTACATAAAGTATTCATTATTTTTTTTTCATTTTTTATACTGAAAATTTTTAATAATTTTTTACATTTTTAATTATATTTAGGTCAGTCTTTAGCCTCTCAGACCACCTTTTTCAGCAAAAAAAGATGAGCAAATCCGACTGCACAAAGCTTCACATTGCCATGTTTCCATGGGTTGCCTATGGTCATTTCATCCCCTTCCTGCATCTCTCAAACAAGCTAGCTCAGAATGGCTATAAGATTTCATTCCTTTTGCCTAAAGGAGTTCAACCAAAGCTTGAAAACATGAACCAATTCCCAAACCTGATTCAATTCATTCCTCTCGTTATTCCTCAAGTCGATGGCCTACCTCCAGGTGCTGAAACCACATATGTTGTTCCTCTGAACCAACAAAAGTACCTTGCTTTTGCCGTCGACCAAACCAGAGATGAGGTTGAAGATATCCTCATGGTTCTAAAACCTGATATGGTTTTTTATGATTTATGGTGTTGGATCCCTCACTTGGCTCGCCAACTCGGGGTCAGTCCCGTATTCTATTCAGTGGCTTCCTCGGTGATGATAGGGATGTGGTTAAGCCCTAAGAAACTAACCAAGGAGACGACTGTAGAAGAGGCGATTGAATTGCCTCCCGGCTACCCTTCTTCCACTATCAGATTCAAAGTTGAAGAGGCTCCTATGCAGTTGTCCTACGCTGAGGATTTATGGAGTGGACTGTCGTTTCAAGAACGGGTAAGGGTAGGTTTGATGGAAAGTGATGCAATTGCCTTCAGGAGTTGCCGTGAAATCGAGGGACCTTTTCTCGACTATGTTGCTAAAGGATGTGGGAAGCCGGTTTTGTTATCAGGGCCTTGCTTGAGCTTGACCGAAACAAAAACACAACTCGATGAGAAATGGGCCAACTGGCTAAGCCAGTTCGAGCCAGGCTCGGTTGTGTTCTGGTCATTCGGAAGCCAGATTGTGTTGCAGAAAGATGAGTTCCAGGAGTTGGTTCTGGGGTTCGAATCATGTGGACTACCATTTTTGGTAGCTTTAAAGCCACCCCAAGGATACTCCACTGTTGAAGAAGCACTGCCTGAGGGGTTCCAAGAGAGGGTTAAAGGAAGGGAGCTGGTTTATGGTGGTTGGGTTCCACAGGAGCTGTTGTTGCACCACCCCAACATCGAGTGTTTCGTGAACCACTGTGGCTATGGAACTGAGTGACTGCCAGATCGTGTTGATTCCTGAAATTGCAGATCAAATTCTGAATACGAGGTTGATGGTGAATGAACTCAGGATTGGTGTTGAAGTGGAGAGAGGTAAGAACAGGCAGGTATCGAAGGAATCATTGAGTGAAGCCATCAAGCTGGTGATGAACGAGGACAATGAAACAGCCAATATGTTGAGGGCAAACCGTGCCAAGCTTAAGCAAACACTTCCCGGCAGAGATGTTCAAGAAGAATACATCAACAATTTCATCCGAGCTCTGCAAGATCTTGTCCAGAAATAGTCTTAAGTTGCTGAAGAAGATGGATAAAATCCAAGCTTGGTTTGTGGTGTTATTATACGTCCCTTGTTAATACAAATAAGAGGAAATGTCGAAATTTTCAATTTGCTTCTACAGATTCATGTTTCAAGTGGAGAGGAAATGATGAAGATAAAGTCTGTAAACATTTATCTGAATTGTGTGGCCATTTTGCAATTGTTGATAGCTGGTGTCCTGATTATGTAGCACAACATAAGTCATTGCTTTGGTATGTAACAAGTCTTGAGTGGTGTTAGAACCCACTTAACTGTACTGGTCATCAATTATGCATAGATATTTTTTGTTTATGACTGCCCATTATTCTTTCGCCTGTTCTTTTCACTTATTTATCAATGAGGCATTTTTTCATTAGAAAAAAAATAATACACCATTCTTTTTATTAGAAAATTAAGATAAACTACTCTCAAGGTAATTTAACTATAACTTTAGTAATAATAAACAACTGACAAGCGTCCTGAACTGTCAAAATAATTATCCTTAATCTCTAAAGAAATAATTAAATAATATAATAAAGAGATGAAGGGTCGATCCACAGGGACTTTGAAAATTCTGACATAGAAGGCTTTTGATCTTGATTTAGGCGAAAAGAAAGTAAATAAATTGGGGGGTATGGCAAGAGTTTAATTTAAATAAAACTAAGAAATAAACGTTTAAATCTAAGAATAAAAGTAAATTTAAGAAAATATTCAGTTTAAGTAACAGCCTCAAGCTTCGCTTTGACTCATTTCCAATCGATCATCGAATAAGATTTTTACTTCGGATAATTGCCGGTTACAGTCTACATGGCCTAACCCTTGTAACTTATTTTTCTCTCTGGTAAACAGATAATCCAAAATCAATTTTTGAATTTCAGTTTTCTGGCTAAACTAACCACGACTATCGCCGTTAGAATAAAACAGTTTAAAATCTAAAAAAACCCGACTCGAATTATGTTGTCTCAATGAGAATCGAATCCGATCTCAATTTCCCTTAGCTGACCGCCGCTAAGTGTGTTCACAGGAAGTTGAATGTGCTACAAGTCGATCCTTCCTCCTAACTATAAATCGAAACAACATTCAAACCAATAGGCCCTTTTTGAATTTGAAAGTGTAAGGATTTTAAATGGAAAAGCCGATTGGAAATCCAAGTTTGCAGAAAATTGAGAAATATATTCGAAGTTATAAAGTGCTTTTCAATTCTCACAATCGAAATTGAGTTGTTGCTAAAGCCAAAACTTAAAATAAAAACTTTATAAAAGTAAAAACCCCAAGAACAAATAAAACTAAGTACAAGATATATTTTTCAAGCTTCACCCTAATGTGGTATTTATAGCTTGAAAAAAACCCTAGAGATAAAAAATATTTAAAATAAAATACCTAAAGATAATCCTAAAAACATTCAAATAAAATCCTAAGTAATAGATAGATTAAAATCTAAAATAAAGTGATAATTCCAAAATATTTAATTTCAAACTTAATCTTAAAATCCTAAGTAATTGTCGTCCGTTCTTCTTTCAAGATGATGATGACTGGATCGCCTTCTGGAAGCTGCTGCTGACCGGACTGCCAGAATCTGCCACGCCGGACATCGTCATGCCCAAAGTCAAGCCCATTTGTCCAGCCTCAATTCCAGAAAATAAAAAACTGTAGAACGTGCTCTTTTAACGATGTTTTCTGGAAATTGAAGTCCTGCACAAAAACGAATAAAAACAACCCAAATCAGCAATATCAAAGAATATACAATGAGTAATTAATGATAAAATAATAACAAAATAAAACACTCATCAAATTCCCCCTCACTTATTCGATGCTTGTCCTCAAGCATGGCTTAATCAAATATGTCAAAATCTCAAGTTACAATCCTTCATTTTGCCTCATAGCCAATAACACCAAGTAAGTCAAGATCATATCAATTATCGGAATCAAGAATAATGATCAAGTGAAAGGCATAAATAGGAATAAGTTAAGCAAAACATGACATCCCATTAATCCATCAATTTCAATGTAACAAGACTCAATACCTCACAAGGATTCACTCATTTCGCTCAAAGTGTTTCGAGTAAAAGAAAATGCTCAAAGCCAGAACCAAACATGACAATACCAGAAGCTTGTAAGAAAATCAAGTCTCCGCCACTAAAAAGGAACGAGATGCATTAATCAAGGGGTCTTTAAAAATGTTGTAACAGGGCTTAGGTTAAGGTAAGGAAAAAAGCCAAAAATATGGGTTAATCATCAAGACAAGAGATGTACAATTTATAAGTTCAAGCCACGAAATAAACAAAGTAAACAAATGCAAAGAAGTGAAACAAAAATCAAACAACCAAAATGGTTTTGCTTTTTTGTTTCTTTTTTTCGAATCTTTTTTTGTTTGAGCACAGTCTGAACCTATTTTTTCTTTTTTCCTTTTTTTTTGTTTATTAGCACAATTTGAACCTTTTTTCTCTTTTTTCGAGGAACAAGTCAATCTCTGCTTGACGAGGGTAACAAAAGAGGAGAAAAAAAGGTGTAGGAGCCCATTTTTGACCGGGCCAATCCATTACAAAACAACCTACATAACCCAATAAAAATATACAACCCCAATAAAACCCAAACTTCTTTACAAATCAACCAAATACCCATACCCAATATACCCATTAAAAACCCAGACCCATTTTACATTAACCCGGCAACCCAAAACAAATATACCCTAATTACAAAGTTGCCCCTAAACCCTAAACTAAACCTAACCCTAACCCTAACAAAGGAACCCTAAAAATGTTGTCGCCGCCCATTCGACCAATCAGCTTCTCGCGCGTGGCCGCCACGCGTCGCTCCACCAACCGACCACCGCTTCATCACGTCGACACGCGTCCACCACTGCCCTTCGAACCAGTAAAAAAGGAAAGGAGAAGATCATATTTGAAAAAACAAAAACAACTTGTATTTTATATTATATATTTTCGGGTATAAAACCCGTTCAAAAATGCAATGTAAGAGGGGGAGGCTTTTCGATGAATAAAAAAACGAGGGATTTCAGAGGAATAAAAAAACTAAAGGTTTGAACAAAAAATGATTCGAATAGCAAATAAAAAAGAAAAAAACAAAGAAGAATTCGAGTTAAAAAAGGTAAAAAAACTTTTATTATACCTTTATTTTCCATCTCAGATCTAGGTGAATAGGGGATTTGGTTCAAAAATCGACCTCGAATTCTCACTCAGCATGTCAGAAATATTCAAAAATGTGCGACCTTTCAAGCCCTCGGTCGCCGAAAGAGGCGGCAGCGTCACTGGTGAACGACGGCACGAGACGGCAACATCGTCGGTGACCGGCGATGCGACACAGCGACATCGTCAGTGACCAACAGCGTGTGGCAAAGGCATCAGTTGATGACCGGCCGAAGAAGAAAATAAGAGAGCTTCTGATTTTTAGTGTTTGAATCAAATTTGGTTCAATCAGGTTTTTTCTTAATTTTTAACTTATATACTAGGGTTAATGAGGGTAAAATTGCATTATAAGTCCCTCCGCACATATTTATTTTTCACTTTAGCTCTGTCGCAAGGGATAATCACTGTATAAGTCCCTAAATCTTTTAAACGTTTTGCAATCTGGTCACTAAGTTGGATTTAATTTGGTTTTTAATGGCATAATTACGCGTGCAGTCCCTTCACTTCTATATCTTTTCATTTCGGCCTTTAAATTTTGTTTTCATCCCATTTTAGTCTTCTCTTTTTAATTTCTTTTATTTTTCCCAATATTTTTAGTATATTATTATTATTATTATTGTTATTGTTATTAATATTATTGTCATATATGCATATGTACATAGATCTATAATACAATATATATTTATCACGCATATTATACTTATTATTATTATTATCATTATTGTTATTGTTACCTTTTTTATCATTTACCTAATATTTCTAATCTAATATATAGATCGTATATATATTTTGTACATAGTTTTAATTGAATTTTAAATTAAAAACTTCTCTATTAGGGATTATCGTAAAAAATGTACCTCGAACGTAAAGGGTGCATCTTTCTGTTAATCTCCATTACAAAATGTCATTTTTAAATTTAAATTGTAATTTTCAAAAATACCCCGAGTGTAGGGGTGTAAATTTCTTTCATACAAAAATATATTTTAAATATTTTAATGGGATCACAAATTTTAAATTAAATTCGAATTCTTAATTTCCCTCGCTTAGACAATAAATAACCGACCAGGTACCAATTTTGGGCGTTGAGGGGGTACTCACCCTTCCCCACACGTAACTAACTCCTGAACCTATTTTTCTGGTTTCGCAGACCAAAACTCGTTCTAGTAAAATGATAAAAACATGTTTTTATTAAAATAAACGGGTTTTTAGGTGATCCAATCTCACCTAACTAAAAAGATTGGTGGCGACTCCCATCCAAACCAATTTTTCGTAAGAACGCGTCAAGCGCCAGTCGCGGCGCGTGGCCGTTGTTACAGTTTGGCGACTCCACTGGGGACTACCTTTTTTTGAGAGTCAAGCCAATGGTCGATTACTTTTTGTCTTAGCGAGTGGAAACTATAAATTCGGTTTGATTTATTTTGTGATCCCTTTTCCTATTAATTTTTTTACAAAAAAGGTTTTTTTTTAATTTCTCCCTAATTTTTCGCATATCATGAGCTTTATACCCGATCTTCGTCCCTCTTAAGTTGGAGTGAGAAGCTACGCCTTCGTGAGGTATCGCCTCCGTGCAGGATAGTGGATCACTTTCGGGATACATATGTACCTTCTATCTTCGTGAGATATTCATCTCCGTGCAGACCTAGGGAAATGTATCCTCCTGAATCGATGTCCTAGCGACAGTTTGGGTACCGTTACTTTAGAACCTAAACCACATGTAATGAGCCGTAAGAGCCCACCCTGTCTAGAGCTATACCGAACCTCTGCTCGTTTAGAGAGACACCCAATATGTGCATGGTAGAGAAAGTTAGGGGGTTTCTTTAATCTCTTTCAATTATGCCCTTTAATTTCAGTATTTATTTGTTTGTTTGTTTTGCAATAAGTAGATACCATGTCTATATTTTATTTATGCGAAACAAAGTATGTGGGTAGAAAGCATGTTTGGGTATGATCCTTTTTTTCAAAAACATGTACAGGTAGAAAATTATGCTCGGATAGGTTGTATAGACTTACTTTTAAGCAATTATCGTTTATATTTTCAGCATGATTATTCCATGCGCACTAACTGATTTTTGTTGTCTTTGTTTTTTTTCTTTGTATTGCATATTCATGGCATAAATAAAAGGTGTTGATTCACGAGCAATCCTCCATTTAGAAAACTTTCATAATGGATAAAGGGTCATGTGATCAAATAAAAAGTAATGCAGATATGAGGCAGTCCCCTGAAGTGATGCCAAAAGAAGCGAAAGGTTTTTCTTTTGAAGGTTACGCGTCAGACGCATATGCCGAAACTCACATCAATACCAAGATGAATGAAGTAGAAGAGCTGAAAAGATAAATGACTGAGATGATGAGTATGATGACCACCATGACCAAGGGAAAAGAGCCCGATATACAAATAGGGAAAGATAAGCTGAATGGAAGCCATGTTATGACGCCCAGTATCCAGAATTCTACTTCTGAACACGGTGAATCTAGTAAGCCCAATGGATTACGCGCTGTCACAGTCATCATCAATAAAACACCTGAAGACACAAAAGTGGCTACATCAAAGAGAATAGGGACGAGCCAAAGAAAGGCCCGAAAGGAAGAAACTAGAGAGGAACCCGCGTTCCATATTCCAATAGCATATACAGAGTTGCTTTCGATGCTAATCAAGGAAGATCTTGTGACTCCAGTTCAGTCAAAGCCAAAACAACCCCCTTATCCTAAAGGTTACAACACCAAAGCCATATGTAACTATCATCTATGAGGTACCGGCCATACTACTGAAAATTGCGGAGCCTTGAAGAATAAAGTCAGAGACTTAATTGAGGAAGGGTTATTAAGTTTTAAAGAAGAAAGCCCTAAAACTTTTAAAAGTCCAAGCAGTAGTGGAGCACAGAAGTATGCGGAGAGGAGTCAATATCCAACACTCGTAATCCAGTGCCAAGGCCAGAGTTTGAATTATGTTGTCCAGTCTTCGGAATTATCTTTGACTGGTGGCCAAAAGTCGAGAACCAATGGTTCTTTCAATCCCATACCCATTTCGTATGGAAAACTATATCTGCAGTTACTAGAGGCACAATTGGTTACCTCGTACCATGTTATGCCTCTACAACCTCCATACCTCAAATGGTACGACACTGAAGCTCATTGTGATTATCTGTTGCCATTAGGGGCATTCCATTGAAAATTGTACAACCTTTAAACTTCGAGTTCAAAGCCTCATATACTGTAAAATGTGGGAGTTCAAAAAAGAGCATCAACATGATTCAGCTACTGTTCACGCAACTGGACCGAAGCTGAAAGAATTAGAAGTTGAAGAAAACGAAAAGAATCATTCGAAACATGACACCCAGGTCAACATTTTAAGGAATGAAAGAGACGTTCTGAACAATGAACTAAAAGCTTGTGAGGTAACTACCAAGAGCTTTGTTTAGCATTCAGATACGCCGTTTCGGGAGATACTCTAGATCAATGGAAGAAAAAAAGTCATCCAATTAAAAAACAATGTTGAATATTGGAAGAAAAAATCCAAGGCCAATGAAAATCAAGCTAAGACCTTATATTTCAAACTTCAAGCAATGGAAGATCAATGTATTACTCTCAAGGATGAGTTGAGAAGTAGTCAAGCCAACTACGAGGCTTTGAACATATGTATACGTCTACATGAGAACACTGTTGTTGAGTTGAAAGATAGTCAAGCTGAAGTTGAAACGCTAAAAAAGTAAGTAGAATAAGCATAACAGTGTTCTACTGATGTTTAAGGATCTCGTGGATGACCTTAAGAAAGCCTTACAAGAAAATAATGAGAAGTGGTATTGTCAGCTACAAGAGTCGAACGAAAAAATAAAAGAAAAAGACCACCACATGAAAGATGTCATTGCCGAAGTACGAAAAGTAGCTCAACAAGTGGTGAGCTTGGCTGATGTAGCAACTGAGCTGAGTTAGGATGACGTCATGTTCTCGGGCCATGACGAGAATCTAACTTGGCTTTTGAGAAAGATAAATAAACTATGTGACAGGGCTCGATATTATCTGTAACTTTGCTACATGATGTAACGAGGCCTTTACCTAATGAAAGTAATCTTATCATGGTTACTCTTAGAATCAATAGCTTTTTTGCATACATGTTTACATCCAATATTGCACCTTCATTGCATTTTAGTAGCATTGCATATCCATTTCATTTTTGACCTGAATCATTTACGATTCAATAGAAGTAATCCAAGAATTGGTTGAAGATTTAACAAGTTTGATACCAACATAGATGTTGAGATGAAAGTGATCGACTAACCTCCAGAAGAGCTATAAGAACAATTGCAAGCCTATTTGTCCAAGATTGAGCATGATACAAAAGATCAGGATGAACAACTCCAAAAAGTGGTCGAGACTCTTTTTGTTAAGCTTTCTTAGTATGGGTGCTCAGTTTGCTAAGACATCCGCGTAATTTAAATTTCTAGAAACAAACTTGTTGCCTAAGCCCAAAGGCAGATAGGTTCTTTAATAAATGATGCATTACTACACATTTTTACAAAATTTTTCATACATTTATCATGAGTTTTTTTGCATGTGCATACATGTATATATATATATATATATATTTCAGGAGCGGTAGCGATTTTAGTTCGACAGTTGAGGTCGAGCAGCCATGTGTCTAGAAAAAATTGAAAAGTGTGAAGATGAAGGGGCATGTGACCTATCTTCCGATCTACTTAGGCCAACAGAAGGATAACTGAGTGTTCTAGGGAGCGATGGAAATGTCTCAAACACAAATTTTGAGTGAACATCTCCTCTTAAACATTGTTGTCTAAGATTTTTGAATATCATAATAACTCTAAAACACATATCTAACTGAAGACAACCCTTCTTCGATGATATCTGTGGAAGCCCAGCGATGATATCGGTAAGTCACAGCTCAATCAAGTTTTGAACACAAAAATTGGATCAAATTATCGAGGTTAGCAAATTTTCTCGATGAGACCCAAAACCCGAAGAATCTCTCGACAAAGGATAATCAGAACAATAAGGCCAGTGCACTATCGTCTTCTCTTAGACCATGTTGGTTTTTAGCTGATGATTGCAAGAACTTATTCATCACTGCCATATCTGTATCCATTCCAGTTTACCACGATCATCTCAGTTGGGGCAATTCATGAAGTTTGGTGATACTCCAGACATCTTCGAGTTATGATGATGGGATTAATTTTAAAATCACTATCGTCTATCCACTTCCCAGATTGAAGAAGTGCCAGTATTTTCCTACTCTTCTGTTGAAAAAAGCAACAAAAACACAAAAAACAAAAAAAATATTGGAGCTTTCATGAGAAAAACGACTGAATAATTTTATCCCTACTTAAAAGAGATTTGAAAGATCCCTCATCTGCAAAATCGAAGCAGACGCCAATGGTCGGTCAAAATACAAGTTTGATTAAAGTTGCAAAGGTTCAAACTATATGGAAAAGGAAAAGAACTCTAGGGTGAAAAACCAAAAACAGGTAGTCTATAGCGATCCAAAAAAAAGGCGAAGAGAAAAACAATGCATCTAAGCAAGTTCAAATCAAGCACACCAGAAATAGCATTTCATAATTGCAAGTTCTGGCCTATATTGTACGTCTCCAAGAACCATCTTAATCAAACCTGGATATCTGAATTGAAGGAGTTTATCTTCAGATTACATTCTTTCTTCAAAGATTTGAAACTTCTAATGCCTGATCGAGATCAGAAAAGAGGACAAATAGAATAGAAAGTTCGTGAGTCAAAGAGAGCCACCCAAATTTTTCAGAAATTAGGTATGCAGAAAATGTCCTTTCAAAAGTCTGATGGCCTGGAAGGCAGCTTACATCTTCAAGCATCAACACAACGTTAGAGGTCTTTTAGATACAGGCTATGTTTGGGATAACCTCGGCAAGTGGGTTCAAAGACGCTCCTACACAAAATATATAGGGACCCTATTTTTTGAAAATCATATTTTTAAAAGAATAAATACTCTTTGCTCATTCATATAAGCATCTTGCACTATTGGAAACTTATAGAGATTTAAAGTATAGGGACCTAAGGCATGTGTCTACTCAGAACATAAGCTTGAAGCCTTCGGAGGTATCCAAAGTATATAAGCCTGAGAATAAATATGGCATCGGAGCCTCAATCAATGATGAATTCAATCTCTTTAGAGAAAAAGAAAATAGAAAAAGAAAATAGATGATACCAAAGGTCATTCGGCTCAAAAGCTCAAATTTTCAGGACAACAAAATTTGGGGGGGCAACATAATACATTCTTGAAAACAATGAAGACTCATCAAGGTGTAAATATACTTCAAGCTCCGAGAGTAGTCTCAGAAGAAATGTTGGGAACATTCACCTAAGGAAGTAATCCAAAAGATGATCAAACCCAAGAAAGGTTGGGGCATCCTTACATACAAGGCACAAAACACTACTTAATCAAAAGTGAAGACCCGACCAGCAGAGAGTCAGAGGCATCCCTTTGAGGGACGAGGAAAATAATGTCACATTCATCAAGCGCGTCATGCGTGCATTTAGACTAAAAACATACATTTAAGCTGAAGACGCATTCATACATTCTTTGGCTTGAACGTACAAACAGGTCCAAAAAAAGAGACTAAAAGACCTCAACGATGAGGACAACAACATGATGACAACCTTTAGCCCTGAAGGAGGCTGAATATGCAACATCTGGATGACAAACGGTAAAACTTTTTGAGCAGATTACTAACTAAAGTTTTCTTTTGTTTTCAGGTCATGACTCCCCGCCATCAAACTTTTTCTGACCTCACCTCCGTCAATGGTGATAAGCCAGTTTAATCCAGATTTTGCATCTCCAACTATGATGTCGTCAATTTTCTTTGAGAAGAAGATACGGGATGACATCAAGGTCATTTAGTGCAAAAGTTTAAATTCAGAAAAGAATGAGAACAATGAAATTTGAGCGGCAAATGTTTGCCAAAGTGAACTTTGAACCAGAGTTAAATCTGAAGAGAAGTTGAGCTAGAAAGAGAAGACTTTTGCATCTACTCCATCATGAAAACATATGTGTTGCTGCATCATCATACATGTTCAGCTGACATCCTCAAACAGAATGAGCATATCATCGTCGTCAACAAATTTCAGTATTTTTGACATGAAAAGGTGGGGTAAGTATAGTCTGACACCTTCAACCAAGAAGAAACAGACATCCTCGACAAAAAGGAGTGGATCAACCAGCCAAACATTCAAATCAAACTTTACAGTCTCATTATGAAATAGTTAATTTATAACTCATTTTTACCAAATACTATTTAAACTTTTGCAAGTCTTATCTTACCCATAACATGGTGTAGCAGATCAAGTAATATCTAACAGATTCTGTCTCTTCAACGAATGATGGAATAGACCAAGCGCGACAACAAGTTCATCTCCATAAAGTGGCAGCGAAATAGACCTCTCAATCATCTTATCTCCCTAAAGTGACAACAAAATGAGTACACCGACAAGTTTACCTTTTGAAGTTGGTAGCATATCCCATATTTTTTTAGATCTCGCTTCGTCGTTGTTGGTGCAGCAGGTTTGATTTTTGTCCATGTCTAATTTCTCCAATGATGGAGCGACTATACCAAATGGTTTTTCTCAAATTTTCTCTCCGAACATAAAAAATCATAACAAAAAAGCCAAAAAAGAAGGAACTCTTGGATCATGTCTCTTCGTCAGAGTTGTAGCTTGATCAAAATCAAACTCTCAGATCATGCCTCTACTTCAGAGTTGTAGCTTGATCGAAATCGAACTCTTGGATCATGCCTCATTGTCAGAGTTGTAGCTTGATCAGAATCAAACTCTCAGATCATGCCTCTTCGTTTGGTTTGTAGCTTGATCAAAATCGAACTCTTAGATCATGCCTCTTCGTTAGGGTTGTAGCTTGATCAGAATCAAACTTTCAGATCATGCCTCTTCGTCAGGGTTGTAGCTTGATCGAAATCAAACTCTTAGATCATACATCTTCTTCAGGGTTGTAGCTTGATCAGAATCAAACTCTCAGATCATGCCTCTTCGTCAGGGTTGTAGCTTGATCGAAATTGAACTCTTAGATCATGCCTCTTCGTCAAAGTTGTAGCTTGATCATAATCAAACTCTTAGATCATGCCTCTTCGTCAGAGTTGTAGTTTGATCAGAATCAAACTCTTAGATCATGCCTCTTCGTCAGAGTTGTAGCTTGATCAAAATTAAACTACCAGATCATGCCTCTTCGTCGGGGTTATAGCTTGATCAAAACCAAATCTTCTCCAGACCTTGTCTCTTCGTCGGTGTTACAGCTTGGTCGAACTATACTATTCTTCGGTCATGCCTCTTCGTCGGGTGTTGTAGCTGGGCCAAATTTTCTCCTTCAGATCATGCCACTTCGTCAGAGTTAAACTATATGTTAGCACAACATGCTTAAACACGATAAAGTTTAAGATAATAGACATTTAAATGTCCATCAAAAATCCATTTTTACGAATGGTCGAAGGAAAATAAATCCTTTGAAAAATCTAATGTAATATTGGTAAAAACTTATTGTACCCAGGGGAATTGTACAACTAGCCTAGAGCACACGGCTATCGGTAAAGGTAACTCAAATCCGTTGATCCCTATGCATTTGGGAAAAATGCAAGAGAGATCTATGAATCTATCAAAAATCCATTTTCACGAATGGTCAAAGGAAAATAAATCCTTTGCAAAAATCTAATGTAATATTGGTATAAACTGATTGTACCCATGGGAATGGTACAACTAGCCCGGAGCAAACGGCTACCGGTAAAGGCAATCCAAATCCGGTGATCCATGTGCATTTGGGAAAAATGCAAAAAGAAATCTATCAGTTAAGCTCTGGATTAAAACTTGTTGACTTTCGGTCATGCCTCCTAGGCGATATGGTAGCTGAGCCAACCCATCATCTGGCGATCATGTGTCTTCATCAGAATTGCAGCTGGATCAAGTTTTGCAGACCTAACCTCTCCATCAGTGTTGCAGTTAGGTTAAATTTTCTCCAGGCATTGCGTCGTCATCAGAGTCGTAGCAAGCCGAGCTTGTTTTGTCTCTTCCAACGGATCACCTCCGATTTTTATCTTCCCCAGCAAATCCTCTACTTTTGAAGGTTTTGCTTACAAGAGCGGCCGAGAAAATCAAGTAAAGCCCAAAGAAGAAGCGGCGTCCAGAAAGAGAACCCAAACCTAACCGGGCAAAAATAGTCCTCTTGTTGTCTTTGCCTCATTGTCGTTGCACAACAATGAGCAAAGAGGTGCAGCTGTAGGAGCCCATTTTTGATCGAGCCAATCCATTACAAAACAACCTACATAACCCAATAAAAATATACAACCCCAATAAAACCCAAACTCTTTTACAAATCAACTAAATACCTATACCCAATATACCCATTAAAAACCCAAACCCATTTTACATTAACCCGACAACCCAAAACAAATATACCCTTTTTACCCTAATTACAAAATTACCTCTAAACCCTAAACTAAACCTAACCCTAACAAAGGAACCCTAAAAATACTGCAGCAGTCATCGCCCATTTGACCAATCAGCTTCTCGCGTGTGGTCATCACGCGCAGCTCTTCCCTTGCCCCGTGGCTGCCATGGATTGCTCTACTGACCGGCCACCGCTTCATCACGTCGACACGCATCCACCACCGCCCTTCGAACCTTTAAAAAAGGAAAGGAGAAGATCAGATTTGAAAAAAACGAAAACAACTTGTATTTTATATTATATATTTTCGGGTATAAAACCCGTTCGAAAATGCAATGTAAGAGGGGGGAGGCCTTTCAATGGATAAAAAATGAGGGATTTTAGAGGAATAAAAAAAACCAAAGGTTCGAACAAAAAAGGATTCGAATAGCAAATAAAAAAGTAAAAAAACAAATAAGAATTCGATCAGAAAAGGTAAAAAAAAACTTTTATTATACCTTTATTTTCCATCTCAGATCTAGCGAATAAGGGGTTCGGTTCAAAAATATGACCCCGAATTCGCACTCAGCACGTCGAAAATATCCAAAAATGTGCGACCTTTCAAGCCCTCGGTCGCCGGAAGAGGCGGCGGCAGCGTCAAAAAATGGCGGAGCGCGACGGCAGCATCGCCGGTGATCAGCGACGTGTGGCAGAGGCACCAGCTGATGACCGGCCGAAGAAGAGAAGAAGAGAGCTTCTGATTTTGAGTGTTTGAATCAAATATGGTTCAATCTGTTTTTTTTCTCAATTTTTAACTTATATACTAGGGTTAAATGAGGGTAAAATTGTATTATATGTCCCTCCGCACATATTTATTTTTCACTTTAGCTCTGCCGCGAGGGATAATCAATGTATAAGTCCTTAAATCTTTTAAACGTTTTGCAATCTGGTCACTAAGTTGGATTTAATTTGGTTTTCAATGGCATAATTACGCGCGCAGTCCCTTCACTTCTATATCTTTTCATTTCGGCCTTTAAATTTTGTTTTCATCCCATTTTAGTCTTCGTTTCTTAATTTCTTTTATTTTTCCCATTATTGTTAGTATATTATTATTATTACTTATTATTATGTTTTCATTATTACATATTATTTTCATATATGCATATGTACATACATCTATAATACAATATATATTTATCACGCATATTATACTTATTATTATCATTATTTTTATTGTTAGCTTTTTTATCATTTGCCTAATATTTCTAATCTAACATATAAATCGTACATATATTTTGTACATAGTTTTAATTGAATTTTAAATTAAAAACTTCTTTATTTGGGATTATCGTGAAAATTGTACCTCGAACATAAGGGGTGCCGCTTTCCGTTAATCTCCATTACAAAATGTCATTTTTAAATTTAAATTGTAATTTTCAAAACATGTTCCCTTTGTTGGGAAACCTAACGGAAATTATACCCCGGGTGTAGGGGTGTAAATTTCTTTCATACAAAAATATATTTTAAATATTTTAACGGGATCACAAATTTTAAATTAAATTCGAACTCTTAATTTCCCTCGATTAGACATAAATAACCGACCAGATACCAATTTTGGGCGTTGTGGGGGTGCTCACCTTTCCCCATACGTAACTGACTCTCGAACCTATTTTCTGGTTTCGCAAACCAAAACTCGTTGTTTTAGTAAAATTATAAAAACATGTTTTATTAAAATAACCGGGTTTTCAGGTGATCCAATCTCACCTAACTAAAAAGATTGGTGGTGACTCCCATCCAAACCAATTTTTTTGTGAGAACGCGTCAAGCGCCAGTCGCGGTGCGGGGCCGTTGTTACAAAAGGTTTCGGGTTTTTTTTCAATATGGTAAAAGCAAGAAAAGGGTAAAGGCACAAAATGGTTCACTAATGGATATAAAAAGGGTAGTCAATTTTTGGGTAGAGAAGTGGGTTAATCCTAAGTGCCCCTATCATATTAAAGCATCAAGTTCAAAACATGTAGTCTCGATATGCATTTACTTACAAGTTCTAGAATATTGATATTAGTCTGGCACACTCAATCAAACAAATGAGCAAAAAAATATAAAGATGCTCATTTAAGCTCAAATCTCGCAGAAAAGTATATTATGTATCAAATCAAGAAACATGTAAATCAACAAATGCATGGGATATCAAGCAAAATTTAAATAAAATACTAATCATGCCATTTCACTATAATGCACCCTAATTCCGATAAAACTGGGATCACAAACTCACAAGGTAATTAATAAAATAACGCAAAAATCAGGATCGGTAACAAAATATCTCAAATATAAACTAAGGCAACTCAAATTAAAACATATAAACAAGCAAGAGAAAAAAAGTGATGCAAATCTCTACCCCTCACTTAAGGCATATTGTCCCAATATAAAAATTGAAAGTGAAAGAGAAAGAATAGAGATACTCTCTGTGTTTAATGACGACTGTGGCCGCGACGAGAGGTACGACCGATGGAAGGGGATGGGATAGACGGAGTAGCGGTGCAAATAGAAGACGATTCAGGTTCTACTGGAGGAGATGTGGATGCTTGCTGTCGTTGTCCACTACGGTGAGGAGGAGGTGGCGTGGAACTGGAGTCGCTAGGCTCTTGGACGAACACTGGAGCAGTAAGCCGACGATGGCCTCCAAGAACGACCGGTGATAGGGAATCGCGGTTCTCTTGACACCTTGTTCTCACCATCATGAAAAATGGAGGATCGGTGAAATATAGAGGTGGGTGTGCGGCTGAGAAGAAAAATAATGGAAAATGTGTAGGTTTAATTTAGCACGTTAGGAGTTTTAGGTAAAAGGAAAGGAAGAATTTGTTTGGGAAAAAGAGAACAATGTTGGTCAAATAGGTGTCGGGTCCATGAGAGTTTTAAAATTTAGAAGAAAATTTGGGTTTAAAATAAGGATAAAGATAAGTAGATGGGCGGGTAGAATGGCATGAGATGGGATTTGGCTTTGGTTAATATGCACCGAATAGGGGTGAGGGTTTAGCTAACGTGCACCGTTAAATAAAAGTTTTCTCTACTACTGATCCACGCGTAAAACATTTCCATGGACTGGAAATTATGTGTTGTTCGTCCAAAATCACCACAATTATCTTTATGAAAGTTTGATTCAAAATATTTTGGGTGCCTAAAAAATATAAAGAAAAATAAAATAAATATAAACAAAATAAAAAATAAAAATAAATCTAAGCAAATAAAAATAAAAATGGGTTGCCTCCTATTAGTGCACTTTATTTAACGTCGTTTAGCTCGACGACCTGATCATAGATCAAAAGAAATTATATCAGTAACTTTGCCGAAGTCCCCGGCAACGGCGCCAATTTGACAAGAGTCGTGAACTGACAAAATAATTATCCTTAATCTCTAAAGAAATAATTAAATAATGTAGTAAAGAGATGAAGGGTCAATCCACAGGGACTTTGAAAATTCTGATGTAGAAAGCTTTTGATCTTGATTTAGGCGAAAAGAAAGTAAATAAATTGGGGGGTTTATTGTAACACCTTAAAAAAAAGGGAAATGTAGGTTGTAGGATTCGAACCCGCAACCTAGGGGTGTATGGCCAATAACCCAGCCAATTGAGCTAAAGAGCTCTTGGCTTAATGTTACCCCATTTTATCCTTAAGCCTTGTTTGAGGGTTATGGGAAATTTAATTATATCAGACTTTTTGGTCCCTTTATCTTCCCCGTGCGAACCAATCCACCCAAAACCCCCCAAATTTTTCTCCATTTTTACCCTTTTTGACCACCGTCAGATTTGCCGCCACCGTCATTCGTGCCATGCACCACCAGCACCAATAGTTTCCCCTCAATCGTCCAACCAAAACCCCCAACTCCCTTACCGATCAGCCTTGCCGTTCGTCGGCGATTTAAGTTCAAAGGTTCGTCGAACCTAGGGTTCGAATCCCTAATTTTTGTTTTCATTTTCGGACGTCATACCCGTCCGTTGTCGATTTGGTGGCCATTGTTGTCTCTCTCGCGTCAATGAGAACCGAGCTTTGGCCGCCAATCATCCAACCGGCAGCATAGAGCCTTCACTGGAGCTCGACCGTTTTAGGTAAGTTAGGTAAGATTCGACTCATTTCTGGCTTTTATAAGATGTTTTGGGATTAATGGATTATGGCAAGTGATAGATCAGGCCAAACTGAACATTTTGGGCTATCTATTCATTTGTGAAAGGCCGCACGTGGATCTCACGCGCCGCCCAGGCGATTTTCAACAGCCTTGGACGGTGGCCAGGGAGAATCGTGCCTAAACCGGCCTTAAATCGATTCTGCAGTGAACTGGTCCTGCTTCAAACCAATCCGACCCGTCTGACCTGACCCGTTGACCGAGTCAACTCAGCGAGTCAAGTTGACCGAGTCAACTCAGTGAGTCAACCCGCCCGAGTCAAACCTAGTGAGTCAACTCGCCCGAGTCAAACCTTTGACCGCTGACATCAGCGTTGACTGCTGACCTCAAAAAAAAAGAAAGTGCAGGTTGCGAGATTTGAACCCGCAACCTAGGGGGTGTATGGCCGGTGACCCAGCCAATTAAGCTAAGAGAGCTCTTGGCTTAAAGTCACCCCATTTTATCCTTAAGCCTTATTTGAGGGTTATGGGAAATTTAATTATATTAGACTTTTTGGTCCCTTCATCTTTCCCATTCGAATCAATCCACCCAAAAACCCCTAAATTTTTTTCTCACTTTTCACCCTTTTCGGCCACCGTTAGATCTGTCGCCATCTTCATCTGTGTCGTGCACCGCCGGCACCAATAGCTTCATCTCAACCGTCTAACCAAAACCCCACAACTCCCTTACCGATCAATCTTGTCGTTCGCCAGCGATTTAAGTTCAAAGGTTCATCAAACCTAGGGCTTAAATCCCTCATTTTCGTTTTTATTTTCGGCCGCCATACCCGTCTGTTGTCGATTTGGTGGCCACTGTTGTCTCCCTCGCGTCAAGGTGAATCGAGCTTTGGCCACCGATCATCCAACCGGTAGCGTAGAGCCTTCGCCGAAGTTTGACCGTTTTGGGTATGTTAGGTAAGATTCGACTCATTTTCGGCTTGTGTGAGATGTTTTTGGGATTAATGGATTATGGAAAATGATAGATCTGGCAAAACCAAACATTTTGGGCCATTTATTCGTCCGTGAAAGGTCGTGTGTGGACCCCACGTGCCACCCAAGTGATTTTTGGCAGCCTTGGACGGTGGCTAGAGAGAATCAGGCCTGAACCGACCTTGAACCGGTTCTGCAGTAAACCGGTCCTACTTCGAACAGATCTAACCTGATTTGACTCATCCGATTCGTCCCCTTTGATCGAGTCAACTCAGTGAGTCAAACCGACGATTTAAGCCTGTTTCGCAAAATTCTAACCTGAAAGCCTCCAAAATTGACCTTAAACACGATCATGCATAAGTCCTTAAATTATTTAAATTATGAGCAAAGTCCGGATTAAGGATTCTGACTTGATATATTATTTTGTTAAAGGTACTCGAGACTCGTTTGATCATTCGTCAGCTTAGCCTAGTTCCTCCCGATCCGCTCATCAGCGCGCCCCTATAGTTACTCGTATGATCTTGAACTCAGTAAATTAAATTAAATAGAATTTAAATTCTTCTTTTGTAACCTTGTACCGTAATATTTTAGGATCTAGCACCGTTGCAGATCTTGGCGAGGCATGTGCCCAGTAGACCCTTTTGATCAGCTTTTTGAGGTGTGTTCCGTGTGTGCTATATTACTATTTTAATTAACTGTTAAAAATGATTTCTCTGAATATATATATAGTACTGGATGGCTTTTTGATTTGAACATGAATATTTTTTCGTTATAAAAGCATGTTATCTTATTCGTGAAAGTATACCCTATACATGATCTGAACTTGAGATATCTTATTTATATTTTATTTAGTTGTATACATATCTGCAAATTAATTTCTGATGACTCTATATATTGATTTACTTGGGGTACTCTGTTGGGATATGATTTGAAGTGTCTGCAGGTACAGCCCTGATCCAGCTGATAAATCCTTCTGTTAAGCTCCTATGCCCAATGGGCTTAGGGTAAGTCTTTCTGGGCCTAAAGCATAACCTTAGGTAGGCTCCTACGCATGCGGGCCTAGGGTAAGACCTTATGGGTGCAATTCATGGGGGACTGTACATCGGTGTTCGGTTGGAGGGTAGATAGGTTTAAAATAAAAATTTGCATGGAAAATAATATGATTTATTGAAATGATTTAGGTTTATCTGAAATAGTATATGTTTATCTGCACTTATCGGGGCACACTAAGCTCCCTAGCTCACACCCTTAAACTTTTTCGTTCTTGGATAGGCTCTCCAGATCTGGCACTTGGAAGATCGACATATTTTGTACTTGACTTTAGTTGTAATATTTCTATCATTCAGACTGTCTCAATCACGGTGACATGAGCCTATCTTTTGTTATTGTTTGACTTATTATGCCACCCCATGGGGATTATGATGTAGTATCGCGGAATATGGTTTATTTTGGATAACTGCTTTAACTTATGCTTTAAATTAACTGTTGTTTTTAATATATTAAACCCCTTGTAAACGTTTAAACATTTACGTGGAAAAGTTTTTTTTGCATGTAATGTGATCTCCTACATTTGGACTTTACGCATAGGCCGGTCTAGGGGTTACATTTTGTTGGTATCAGAGCTTTTGGTTTTATAAACCTCAGACCGTGAATGGGTCTTAAATAAAGTAATTTTAATAAAAACGTTTTAGAAATATCTTTTGAAATGGGTCATGTCACCGAATTTTATATGTTTAATTATATGTGGTACTCCAGTGTCAGTCCTAATCTTAGATTTTCTTACTTATGTATAGTGAGCCGAGATCATCTGATGAGCACTAGAAGAGAGCATCGACCTTTCCGTGGGCGAGGTTGCTCTGTTAGATTTTCTGACCCGATTGAGGATATGCCTATGGGGTTACATTTATAGCAAGAGTTTAATTTAAATAAAACTAAGAAATAAAACTTTAAATCTAAGAATGAAAGTAAATTTAAGAAAATATTCAGTTTAAGTAACAGCCTCAAGCTCCGCTTTGACTCATTTCCAATCGATCATCGAATAAGATTTTTACTTCGGATAATTGCCGGTTACAGTCTACAAGGCCTAACCCTTGTAACTTGTTTTTCTCTCCGATAAACGATAATCCAAAATCAATTTTTGAATTTTAGTTTTCTGGCTAGACTAACCACGACTATCGCCGTTAGAATAAAACAGTTTAAAATATGGAAAAACCCGACTCATATTATATTGTCTCAATGAGAATCGAATCTGATCTCAATTTCCCTTAGCGGACCGCCGCTAAGTATGTTCACAGGAAGTCGAATGTGCTACAAGCTAATCCTTCCTCCCAATTATAAATCGAAACAACATTTAAACCAACATGCCCTTTTTGAATTTGAAAGTGTAAGGATTTTAAATGGAAAAGCTGATTGCAAATCCAAGTTTGCAGAAAATTGAGAAATATATTCGAAGTTATAGCGTGCTTTTCAATTCTCACGATCGGAATTGAGTTGTTGCTAAAGCCTTCGGCTAAAACTTAAAATAAAAACTTTATAAAAGTAAAAACCCCAAGAACAAATAAAACTAAGTACAAGATATATTTTTCAAGCTTTACCCTAATGGGGTATTTATAGCTTAAAAAAAACCTAGAGATAAAAAATATTTAAAATAAAATACCTAAAGATAATCCTAAAAACATTCAAATAAAATCCTAAGTGATAGATAGATTAAAATCTAAAATAAAGTGATAATTCTCAAATATTTAAATTCAAACTTAATCTTAAAATCCTAAGTAATTGTCGTCCATCCTTCTTTCTAGATAATGCTGACTGGATCGCCTTCTGGAAGCTGCTGCTGATTGGACTGCCAGAATTTACCACGTCGGACATCGTCATGCCCCAAGTCTTGCCCATTTGTCCAGCCTTGATTCTAGAAAATAAAAAACTGCAGAACGTGCTCTTTTAACGATGTTTTCTGGAAATTGAAGTCCTGCACAAAAACGAATAAAAACAACCCAAATCAGCAATATCAAAGAATCGACAATGAGTAATTGATGATAAAATAATAACAAAATAAAACACTCATCAACAACTCATTTAATTATGGAAAATACTTTGATAGACATGCTTGTTTACACAAGTCTTCATATTTAAGTTATAAAATCTAAAACTTAAATTCTTAACCCTAACACCATAAAACCTAAACTTTAAATCCTAAGTCTTAAACTTTAAATTCTAACCATAAACCTTAAATTCTACGCCCTGCACATTAAATCCCTAAACCCTAAACTCTAACATAAATCCTTAAACTCTAAAATTGAATGGTTTGTGTATCAAAGTATTTTTCTTGTTATAAACATATCACTCAATTAACATATTGTTATAAATAAGAGATTCCATTTACAAACGAGTCATTTTTTATTTGATATAATAATATTTAGTCTCAAAACTTATACGTTCTATTATTTTCTAATTCGAAATATTTAATAAATTTAATCCTTCATATTTTAAATTTTCATCAATTTAAACCAAATGGGGCTCCGCAATACCCGATCCAGATTAGTCAACCAATGGATTGGATATCGGTGGTTAAACAAAAAAATTTCCATCAATTTAGTTTTTTTCGTGATACGGTCAAAGTAAGCGAGCACATCAGATCAAATCAATAGTTCGATAATTGCATTCTGCCATAAAAGCGGCAACAAGTTACTCTTAAACCAATTATACCAGAAAAATAACAAGAAAAATAATATTTTGGGGATAAAAACAAATCATTTAAGAGAAGAATAAAGATCAAAATATAAAATTTTTAAATATTTAAATTTATTGAATTGTTTCAAATTAAGATCAAGTTGATAGACTGTATAAGTTTTAGGACTTAAGGTTTTATTATACCACACCATATTAAAAGAAAAGTTACATGCTTGTAACAATATATTAAATCAGCTGTCTTTTTGAAAATATTATTTTAATTGAGCTGTTTGTAAACGGAGTGACATGTTTGTAACTTTTTAGAAGAAAAAGTTAACCCAAAATTTTACTAAAGTCGTGTTCTATTCGAAACACTCAACTTTTTATAATAATGTATTCCTTAATCTATCAAAACAGATTTCATAATAAAACAGATGAATTCTATTAAGTCTGGTAAAATACAACATCAGAACTATGAAATGAAACATTACATAAGAAACTAAGATAACCTAAAGAACCATGAAAAAGGAACTAAAATCAAATCAAGGAAATTTAGGTAACACTGTTCTTTTGACTTCGACCTCAAAACTGGGGGAAGCGAAAGGATGATAGTACAATGAGAATGAGATAAAAATTTGAGGAAACTCGAAATCATGTAACAATTAATCAGAACAGCAGCCAAGTTTCTTCATGGCTGAAACGTCATCTTTGGTTCCGACATTGACGGTTTGTCCCTTAGGCAATGCTGCAGGATCATCCCCTACTTCAAGAGCTTTTCGACTCGTGACATGGTAGATTTGAGTCAGCACTTCAGTGAATGCATTCTCTACGTTCAGCGACTCAAGAGCAGATGTCTCCATAAAGTAGGTATTTTCTTTCTCAGCGAAGGCTTTGGCGTCCTCTGTGGAGACAGCACGCAGGTGTCGTAGGTCTGCCTTGTTACCGACAAGCATAATCACGATATTGGAGTCTGTGTGATTTCGTAGTTCCTTCAACCATCTCTCAACATTCTCAAATGTGATGTGTCGAGTGACATCGTAGACAAGCAACGCACCAACGGCTCCCCGGTAGTATGCACTTGTAATCGCTCGATATCTGAAAAAATATATAACATGAAAACAACTCAAGCATCTGTAGAAAATCATTTGTTTTTTACAGGCACCTAAACAGTTGATTTCAAGGAGAGACAACACAGAATGTTCGTTTCATGCTCTAGAAGCTCTCAATGTTCGTTTCATGATATTGTGGAGCCTCACTCTGGTATATATTCCCCAGAGAAACACCACTGAGAAAACTATCCATGCAGCAACCGCAAATCATCCAAGAACGAAACACGTGCCTCCTTCTAACAGAGAGGCTAAACACAGAACTCATCACAGACAAATCCATCTAAAATGAATGAAGGAAAACAAATTGTTCGATAAGTTGGATATACAAATGACATCATCTTCAAGAACCCTATATTCTAAAGATGGTTACTAATATAGTTGATGATTCGATTAGGACTTTGAAGAACAGTAGATTTAGTTCCACCTTTCCATCAATAAATCAAGCTGTAACATTTATCGAATTAGACCGAAATGCATACTCTATGACTATGTAGCTCATCTATTAGAAAAGCTAAGTATGGAATTTTGTGTATATAACCCAACACATGCCAACTAATCAAGAAAAATAGTCTTTCAAATATGTTTCAAATTTAGAACAATACCTATTTTCACCATATAACCATAATCCAAGTCCACGTACTTTTAACATAAAAGGAAAAATTCTGAATGCAGTTTGCTTCTACATTTTCTTAGAACCCAAACAACCCAAACAAAGATAAAAGAAATCCCAATACTTCATCAAACCAAAAGCACCCTTTTCCCCCAGATCACTAATAAATTCCCTCAAAATCCAAAAAAAAAAAAAACTTATAAAAACAGAGAAGAAACAAAAATGAGATCAGAACTAGTTATAATTTTCCTACATCCCCATAGCTACTAAACAGCTCTAAAAAAATACCAAATACTACATATCAACTCACAAAACAATCATTTTTATGAAATTATAAATAATAGTAATATAGAATGAAGAAAGTAAGTTTTAAAAGATCTACCTTTCTTGTCCAGCAGTGTCCCAAATCTGTGCCTTAACGACCTTATCATCGACCCGAATGCTTCGGGTTGCAAATTCTACTCCTATTGTGGATTTTGACTCGAGGTTAAACTCGTTTCTCGCAAATCTCGACAACAAATTCGATTTCCCGACACCCGAATCTCCGATCAATACTAGCTTGAACAAATAATCGTAGTCGTCATCTGCTCTGTACGCTGCCATTCCGGGTCACCGGGTCGGTTTTTGATAGAAAGGAATGGAATTTATGAAGATATTTTATCAAGTGACAGAGATCGGTGGAGTCGGAGAGATAGATTTTTGAAATTGCAATGAGACAGCGAGAACGATGTGGACTTAGATTGAGGGGGAGAAATGTCGGGTCGGGTCGGGTCGGGAAATTGAATATGTTGATGGGGATCTATTTCGGTAGTCTAGTTTAAGGGGGGAAAGGTTTTCAAATTTTAGTAGTGAATTTAGTCAAAAGGTAAAAAGAATGGTGACAACAGGAGATCACATTTTGAATTGTTGATGCATTAATTTATGAATATGTTATTTATTATTTATTGGATTTAAATATTTTACTTATATATTATGAATTTAGATAATATGAATATTTTAATGTTTAAATTATTGTATTTTTTGAACTCAACGAATAGTTTCAATAAAAAAAATGATTGTGTTCATCCTAATCCTGTGAAATAAAGTAAAAACTAAGAATAACCGAACAAATAAGGTTTTATACATATAAAGGTCGATGTTATTAATTTCGATAAAACTCACTAATGCTTTATAGATAAAGTTATGTAAATTCAAATTTTTTAAAAAAATTAATGTTTCTTATTCTAATATGACAACTCGTTAAATTCAAGTATGAACAATTATCAAATGGAATCAATTAAACCCTTGAACTATTTTTGCACACAATTAAGCCTTGAACCAAAAAATAGAATCAATTAAACTCTTGAACAAAAAATTTGAATCAATTAAGCCATTTGACCAATTTTAACCATTAAATCTTAATAGTTTTTTAAATATTATTATCACATGATAAAAATATTATTAAATGGAATCAATTAAACCCTTGAACTATTTTTGCACCCAGTTAAGCTTGAACCAAGAAATAGAATCAATTAAATCCTTGAACAAAAAAATTGAATCAATTAAGCCATTTGACCAATTTTAACCATTAAATCTTAATATTTAAATATTATTGTCACATGATATTCTACAATTCTATCATGTTGTATTTACATATTCTTCTCAAAAATATTTCTTTATAAATTTTATTTTTTTAGAAATTTTAGAACTTGTAAAGAGTTTTTTAAATAAAATTAAAAAAATATGAATGTCAAGTGAAAATAATATGACACGACGTATTATATCAACAGATTAAAATAACTGTCAAAATTTAATGGTAAAGATTGTTCAAAATACTTAATTGATTTAATTTTTTGGTTCAATGATTTGTTGATTTAATTTACTGATTCAATATTTTTTTGACAAATTATAATCCTAATCCTATCTAGAGGGGAGAAGAAGTGAGACTATAGGGGAATGAATGAGTGTTCCTAGTTGGTCTAGAATTCACGACTTAAGAGAAATGAGAAAAACAAAAATAAGCAGCTTAATCAACTGGCCAAATATATTTATCATGATTCAATAATTTAATTCCATACAAAAAATATTCATAAACTTAATTAATTTCTTTTCAAAAATTTAAAAACTTCTTCCGCTTGCACCTAAAACTACTTATTGAGTTTGTACCTTTCGCTTTTTAAAAACAATTTATTATTTCCTCGATATCACATATTATAAATTTATAATAATAAAGAAAGATAAAATATAGTATTAGTGCCGAGATTAGATGTAATCGGAAAATATAGTATTAGTGCCGAGGTTAGATGTAATCGGAAAAAAGACAAAAATATTATTTTTTTCTTTTTAAAATATAATATAACCCAGATTAATTTTTAAAATACTGTAGTTCTTACATTAACTTCAAAGATATTAACATTTGATTTTGTTTTGAACAATAAATTCAATATTTTAAAAAAAGTAAAGTTGATAGCAACATGTGCCGAGTTTGAACAGTGGCTATAGAGCCACGCGGCGTGCACCCAGCCGCGCGGGCACTGTTCAAAAATGGACTCATCTGACTGCCTATAAAGAGTGCTCGCATTAAATGTTACAGTCAGTGCAGCTTTGCGCAGGGGCAACTTTGGGCAGGCGGCATGCATGAGGTTGGCAAGCACGGTTGGATATAATAGGTTGGATGGGGAGGTGATTGTAAAATAAATAATTTTGTTGGGATATTAATAGGATGAGTGATTTTAATTTTTAAGTTAAATAGGGGATGAAGTGGGGAGTGAGAATTTGTAGGAATTTTTTTTTTGAAGTTTTAGTTGAGAAAAAGAAGAAGGAAAAAATACAAAGTATGAGTTTGATTTTTAAATTTATTAATATGATTTCATTTTTAAATTGTATTTCATATCTATTATTATTATATTATAATTTTGTAGGAAAGTTGAAGAGGAGGAAGAAAGAGTTGAAGTAAGTTTTGTAAAAAAAAATTTAGAAATTTTTAACGTAGTAATTTTATTGTTAATTTAAAGTAGTTTTATTGTTAATTTTGTAGGAAAATAGAAGTAAAGGAAGGAAGATTTGAAGTAAGTTTAGTGAAATTTATTTAACTTATTTGCAAATTAGTAAGTAATTTATTTATGGTCATCATAATTTTTTTTAATTATAGATGTGCATGTAAAAAAAATATTATATTTTAACACTGAAAATTAAATTTCAAACATTGATTTATCAAAAATATCTATAAATATAAAAATAAATTATTAAATTAAAATTAACTAAATATTCGATTAATTTACTTACTCCTGATTAAAAATGTTATATATAATTATCTAGTTAATTTCAAATATATATGAAATTTGTAAAATAAATTAATACTTTTCATTCATTAATCAAGGTTAATTCATTTAAATTTAATTGTAAATTAATACATTTAAAATTTAATTTTTGAAGTAATTTATAATTTATTGTATATAATTTCAAACATATAGTGTATAGTCCTTTTAAAAAAACTGCATTGTATATATATATTTTCCTATACACTGTTTTTTTTATATATTACTGTATTGTTATATATATATATATATATATATATATGTTATGCATATTTACCTTTGAGAAAAACTTTAATAAACAGTCTGCGTAAATTAGTTTACACATACTTTTTAGTTTTAGGGGTTAGAAGTTTAATTTAGGGTTTAGAGTTTAGGGGTTCGGGTTGTAAGGTTTAGAATTTAAGGTTAGTGTTTAGAATTTAGGGTTTAGTTTTTTAGAATTTAAGTTTAATTTTGATTTATAGTAGAAATAGACATGCTTGATTAAAATTTATTTTACACAGCTTTATATCAAATTTAAACCCTTTTACCTTTATATATATATATATATATATATATATAAGGAACCGTTTGAAACATTATTATTATATTATTATTAATATACGTCATATGATCATATGTATACATATATATATTTACGCACTACTATATTATATATATTATATGTTCTTTTTTAAATATATGGTATATATATATTGTATACCATCCTTTGTTGTTATTATCATTATATATATAGATGTTCTTATATGTATCTTTTTACACGTCATCTTTTAATTATGTTAACATTTATTTTTTTGTTCATGCATTTTAATTGCTATGTTAAGTAAATTTTTAATGTAATAAATTTAGTTTTGAGTTACTAATATTTTCTTACTTGTCATATAGGATGGCTGAGCAAGTCCCTCTGTTGTATTTATAGGATCGACACATTACTAGTCTTAGGGTTGATGAGCTGATACAAATTTTATAATAATTTATTTATTACGAAATTAGTCGCTTATGTATTTTTGTTAATAATTATGTTTAAATAATGTGTTAATTACATGATACAAATGATACATTTAAACATCATCGGAGCATGATAGCAACTTCCCTAGATAATAAAATCTTGCATTTCTTGCATATGACGAGATTTTATCATGCGACATACCTTCGTGGGTACAAGTTGATCCCCGAGTTGATTACCGCTCTAATTCAGCGTTGGAGACCTGAAACTCATACATTCCATATGCCTTGTGAAGAATGCATGATCGCGCTAGAAGACGTGGTTTATCTTATCAGGGTCCCGGTGAATGAGAAGCCATTGATCGAGCGTACTTGGGGTTTAACTGCTGCAATTTGCGAAAAATACCTTGGAAAGGTGTCATATGGAAGTAATGTGAGCGGTTCTCGTGTCAAATTGAGTTGCCTGGAAAGTGAATTTAGACTCAATTGGTATAGTACGGTTGACAAGATTTATAAGGCCAGTCGAGCATGTATTTTGCAGATGATTGGAGGGATATTGATGTCGGATAAATCTTGTAATCTGGTCAATGTACAGTATCTACGATTTTTAGATACTCATTGGGAAGCTGGTTGTCAATATAGTTGGGGATCAGCCATATTAGCGTGCTTGTATCATGAGTTGTGCAAGGTCGCTATACTAGAAAAGGGCAAGAAGGTAAATGATATTGGTGGATGTCTACTGTTATTGCAAGTGTGGGCTTGGTAGCGACTTCCCTTTTTTACACCGATTACTCGAACATAGGTACAGTTTTCTCTTATTGCAAGGTAAATGTCATAATTTTGAGTTGAATGTTTAAATTAAATATACTTTTTTTTAAAATATTATTGTGATTTTTATGCAGATGGTGCGAGGAAAAATATGAGACGGGAGTGGCGTACAACAACGTCAGAGTATGTAGATCTCAGTTTGATTCGTATTGTCAAGATCATGTAATGAAAAATTTATTTGGTTAAATGTATTATTTACATTTTAGTGAGATGTATTATTATTACAATAGTCGAAAAAATTTGCAGTTTATTTGGATGTTGTACAACGATGACCTCCTAGTTATACCAAATTATTTGAAGATTAATTCTGTTTTGTGGTGTAGTGTTACATCGATGATCCACTTTTCTACTGTCGAGTTTCACTTTAGAAATAGGGTGCTGAGGCAATTTGGCTTTCACCAGCCCATTTTGCGTATTCCACGTGATCGTTACTTTTTTTCACAATTTTGATGGACGCAACAGATCAAATATGGATTAGAAAGTCGTACATGTATATTATATTGCTTTATATAACGATAGAGTTTCATCGTTGCCGTATCGCAGTCTAATACAAGCTGATGATTTTGATTTTGAGAGTTCATAGTACATGATCTACTATTGTAGTCATGGAAAGTCGTACTTAACTACTCTCGAAGGACGGAAAGAATACCGAAGGTATAGGAAAAAATATGGTGGCAAAGGTAAATTATCGAAGACTGCAGTGGGCGCATATGAGAGTAGAAGCGTTTGGAGTAGAAACCCTGAAGGTTGGCCAACTACATAAGAGCCAGATATGAGCAGAGTGACGTCGACAGTTGTATGAGAAAGGGAACCGCCTCCTACATGTGTACAACCATAAGTGGTCCTGAGCTCATCAGATAATCTAGGGTTTGATGATGCTGGTTTATACAGACCCAAGTTTTATCCGTCACAGTGACCCATTTACTCGAACTTTGGCGAGAGCGTGGATTTTTAGGAAATACAAAAAATCTTGAATTCACCAAAGATTATGGGAGTACAGAGTGGTTACATGGATTTGTTCACAACACCGCCTCATATTCCCTCAGTGACTGATGAGGTGAGCAACACTGAAGAGGATGCTGAAGATGATCTCAAGGCAGTACAGAGGCCACAACGTGCTCGACGACCGTCGCGGTATTATTATTCGACCATACCCCGTCATGGGCAAAAATTACATAATAAGTGATTTTCTGTCTTTTGTGTAATACTTTTGATTAACTTTGAATTTTTCTTTTTTTTATTTTCCAATGATTTTTTTATTATTCACATAATCTAATCTCTAGTAATGAGTTTAAACTAAATGATAAAAGTTAAAAATTAGAAATGGCTTAAATGTTCATACTTAAGATCGGGAATTAAGTTACATAAATTATTAAAATTCTCAATTGAACTCTGATTCACCTAATCTAATTTTTACGTTTTGGTCACTATCTCATAACTTTTTCAATTGAACTTCGATTAAGTCGCCGTTTTTTTGAACTTTAAGTTTTGTGATGAACATGAAAATTTTACCTAATCTAATTTCATTGGTCCTTAAAATATATACAAATTTATATGTTAGTCTTTGAACTTTGAATACTTAGCAATTTGGTCCAGAATTATTAAATCACAATGAAGCAATGATAGTAGTAAAAACATAAAATTATAACTAAATAATACTAATGCAAAGTAGAATACTTTCGAATACAAACAAAAATCACTGATGCAAAGTATAATATTTTTTAATACAAACATAAATCACTGAGGCATAGGCACGAATCTTGGTTCATTTGGACAGTTTGATCTCAAATGTCCTTCAGCCCTACATATGGTACATCTCTTTCGTTGTCCCATCTCTCTATGATGAAGATCCATACTGGTATAGATGCGAGTCGATCTAGGTTGGCCAGTTGGAGTTCTACGGAGTTTAGGATACGGTAACCATTTTTCATGCTCTATTGACGCCCAATACTTTGAATTCACGATCGGTGGGAACTCACTTCTGTAAATATTGACCATCATGTAAAGATCAAATCATTCATCAACATAGGTGTACGGGTCAACAGCCATACATGTTACAACTGTATGAGCACATGGATATCGTCATGCCTGGAACACGCTACAGTCACACCACTTACGTCTGAAATCGACTCAAAATACATTTGAGTACGTCTGAAATCGACTCAAAATACATTTGAGTACGCTACTTCGTTGTTACGTATGGAACAAACAACATCAAAAGTCTAATTAATTCGGTCAAACCTATGAACATTCATCGACGTTATATTCTACACATTATCTTGCATTTTCCTCACAAGCTCGGGAGCCCATCTTTACCCTATATTTTTTAAGGACTCAATTTATTTTTCTTCAACGGATTAAATTTTGGCTAATATGTAGTACGTCTCTTTCACCAAGCTTGTTATTGGGAGATGACGTGATCTTTTTAGTACTCAATTTATACACTCTACAAGGTTGGTTGTCATTTGCACGTATCGTCTACCACCTTCATCATACGATTGGGCCCATCTTTTCCTCTCGATATTATTTGCCCAACTCCAAACGCGTTCGTCGTACTTCATTAAATTTTCCATATTCCTCTCAAAATTTGGTCGTAGTAGTAGATATCACGAGTCATAATATATGTTGTTAGTATCGAAAAAAATCAAAACAAATACATGGATATGCATATATATTGTACTTCAATAAAATGATACTTACCCATGCTTAAAATCTCACTACGAATGTATTGGTTTTTGAACTGTTCGTAACTGTTCTTACCAATGTGATGAACACAATACACGAGATATACATACGGATGTGTCCAACGACTTCCGTCTCGATTAATTATTGATTTGATACATGTCCCTTGATTGAATATAATGCATACCCTATCTTCTCAGATGACATGCTCACGTAAATTGCTCAAAAAGAAATTCCAAGCTTTCGTCGTCTCCTGCTCAACAATTGCGAATGTAATTGGGAAGACATTGTTCTTACCATCTTGCGCAATGACAATCAATAATAAATGAGTGTATCTCTCGTACAACCACATGCCATTGACTTAGACCATATGTTTACAGTATGAAAAGCCTTCAATGCATGGCTTGAACGCCCAAAAAAGTCGATAGAAAAATATATGCCATTTAACAAGTTAACCTTCTCGTTCGTATGCATCCGTTGTTTGATACCTTACTATGGTGTCTGGGATAAAACGTGTCATTTCTCGTAATAAAGCCAATAGCTCATTGTACGACTTATCGTAATCACCGTACACTGACTGTATTGCCTTATCCCTTACACGTTGCCCCTTCTTATATTTTACCTGATATCCAAACTATTGTACAATGGTTGACTGGATCATTGAAATGGGAACCCTTGGATTTGCTTCAACCAACTTCATCACGTAATGTCTTATTACATTCGAGTCTAATTTACGGTAGTCCTGGTCGATGAAAGTTCATAAAAATGTGTGATCGCCACTGTACTTTGTGACCTCCCAATCATTTTTCCTTGAAAACTTTTGTAATACCCATTTTTTGTCCAGACCCCAAATTATATTCAAATCGTCTACCCTATTTAAACCAAATTTCCAAAAAATAAAATAAAAAATAATATAATGGCAAGGCATGGCAGCCCATTCCCCTACCTCACATTTCCCCCACGCATCACCATGCCACCCTGCCAACACTCCCTCATGCTTCCTCATGCCTTGCTCACCCACCATTCTAACATCATCTTCAATTTCCCACACTACACGCCACCAACATCCCTTATTCCCCTCCCATCACCCATTTTATAACCACAAACAAATGAAGAAAGAGGGGGAGCCAGCCATTTCAAACAGAATGAAAAATTGAAAAGGGAGAGCCGGCCATTTCAAACATAATAAAAAATTGAAAGGGGGAGCCTACCATTTCAAACATAATGAAAAATTGAAAGGGGAGAGCCGGCCATTTTCAAGAAAAAAAAAGAGAGGAGCTCTCGGGTTCAGATCGAAAAAAATAGAGAGAAAAAGGAGTTGAGTTCGAAAAAAATAGTGTAAAGAGGGGATTTTTAGGAAAGAAAATAGGGATTCGGTTCTGAAAAATTAAAATTCAAAAATAGAAGAAAAATTGTAAGAGAGGGTTTTGAAGAATCAATAAAGATTTTTTCTGGAAATTAAAGTAAGGGTCTTTGTTTTTGTGTGTGATTCGAATCAAAATCCTTATTTCAAATTCGTTTTATTCAACGAGACTTACCGGTCGGAGCTTAAATCTCGCCGTAAGGCCTTGTTGCCGATGACCGATGCACTGAGAGTGGCGTCGTCGTCCGTCAAGATTGTTGAGAGCGTTGAGAGTGTTGAAAGGTTAGGGTTAAGTGAGAGTAATAAGTTAGGTTTTTTATTATTATAGTTTTGATTTAAAACAAAACCAATATGTTTTAAAATTGTTTTAAGCTGGTAACTTATAAAACGACGTCGTTTTAAGGCCTTACCCGTGCGGTGACCCGGACCCAAGGGGAGGATCCGCGTTTTTTGGGTTTTTGGTAAATTACTGGTTAGGTCCCTGGTTTTTCAGCCCACTCATGCTTTTGTCCATGGTCTAATCACAGTTTCAGTTACTGCCCTTTGTTTCCGCCTCCTTTTTCATCCTTTTTTTTGTTTTAATGTTGCACTGTTATTTTGCTTTTTGTTCGATTTAGTCATTGTTTTGCCTAATTTATTTTATTAGCATTTAACTTTGTTATTTTATGTTTTGTTTCATTTTAGTCTCTAATATTTGTCATTTATGCCATATAAACTATCGCATCATGCATTTTAATCACTAGTTCTTTTTTATTTGGTTCACATATTTTAGCATGTTATTATTGTTATTGATTTCTTAAGTTAGATTAATATTTATGAATGTGTCAAATTAGCGTTTTATTTATGTTAGATTAATATTTTATTATGTTAGTATTTGTTTATATTTTTATTGTATTGTATTTATTTATGTCTGCCATGTTTGTTTTAAGTTGCATTTCGTATATATAAATTGTCAATGCGGTGCCCTTTTATCCTAGCGTAAACGGGGCCAGTATCAGGCGTAGTGATAGTGATTGGGCGTTTACTCTCAGATAATGGGGCTTCTAAAATTTACTCGCACTTATAACCAAATTTTAATTTAATCGTCACTTTAATCCGGAAAATCTAATATTAATAAAGCGGTAATTATTAAAGTACCAATTTTGGGCGGTGTACGGGTGCTAATCCTTCCCCATCCGTAACCGACTCCCGAACCCGACATTTTAAAATCTCTAGTTTTCATGGTGCCCGATCCACCTTGAGTGGCCGGTGGCGACTCCATTTTTAAATAAAACACGAGTTTTATAAAGCTCTCCGCAAAAGAAAATATTTTCAAAACAAAATAAAAAAACACCTTTTTTTAGCGAGAGGGACATCGCTATAACTTTGACACTTAAATCTTCCAATTACATTATCGTCCATATTTCACAAACTTGGCAAAAAAAAGTCCTCTGCCTAGATTCTACAACAACGTAGTCCATATGCTTCTTGATGTTATACTCTTTAACTACCAATATAGCTTCATTATTTTCATTAAATTGAAGCCCAATCGATAATTCACCATGCTGACTCAAAGTTAATTGGGGCATATCTAAGAATTGAGGCACACTTATCGCATCGAAATCCATTAAGCTCATGTGACCAGAAGGTTCATAGTATGTAATGTCGTCCCCGATCAAAACGAATTCTCCAGCACTAAAATCAGGGGCATCACCAACGTTATCAGAGAACAAATTGGGATCCCCAATGTCTTCATCTTCGCTGGAATCTTCAAGTGTTTTCCCTATCGACCTCGTAGGTTTTCCACATCAGCATCAACAATGGGATCAACAGTTAGCCCTTATGATGAAGCATATGTAATGCAGTCGATGTCCCACTTGCCAACATTGCGACAAAATTGCCTCCGGACTTATCAATCTCATTACCGAAACCTATTTGAACAGATTTTCTAACTACATTTTTGGATGGGTCGGGAACATCCGCACCTTAGCAAACAACTCGATATTTTGAATCTCTATAGATTCATGCTCTGTAATCATCATTCCAACATCATCATCATCTTGGAGAGTGATTGCACAATATCTGACTGGATTGTCACATGTTAGCTACCGGTATCGCAAACTATGAATTTCAACTCTAATTTTTTGGAATATCTTCTTCTTCATTTGTTAAAGCATGATTTCCTTTTCAAATCTCATATTCGTAGTTCTTTTAGATTCAACTACAATCCTGACATCAGTTTTCACCATTTTTCCATTGTAATGGACAATCGTCATAAATCTATTGTTAGCTCATTTTCTCTGCATGTTCAAAACACATAAATGGATTTTCAATTAGAATACACAAATCAAATGAACATACTAAATTTTAAATTACTGTTACTAACACCGGGGATGAGTTCTTTTCGAATATATTTTTTTTATAAATATACTAAATTATTTTGAATATTTTTAATAAACTAAATTATTTTTGCCTTTATTTTAGCCATTTTTGAATATATTTTTTAATTTTAATTTTTAAAAATATAGTACATATTTTGAATGAACATACACTTCCAAAATTTAAATTTTCGTACTAATTACACTATAACATATAATTTAAAATTTTAAACTACAATTATTTAAAAATAATATTACTAAATTAAAAAATATATATACACACTTACAATACTTTTTCCAAATCTTCTTCCTCCTTCTGCTCTATCAACTCAAAAAAATCAAATACACATCTATACCATTTCTCACCTTCAATCTCTATTTAACATCATCAAATTTAATCCCAACAACTCATCCAACCAACCAATCCACAATAAAAAAAACTTATTCCCAAAGCTGCATGCATGCACACTGCACCGCCTGACACCCTATGCTAATCAAGGTTGCTAGCATTGTTCATAGGCGAAGCCAAGTGAGTCCACTTTTGAACAGTGTCTGCGCGGCTAGTTGCGCGCCACGTGGTTTTGTAGCCACTGTTTAAACTCGACATATGCTGCTATCAATTTTATTTTTTAAACTATTAAATTTACTGTTTAAAAAGGAAACCAAATGTTATCATTTTAAAATTACTGTAGAAATTATAATATTTTAAAAAATAATTTGAGTTATACTATATTTTGAGGAGAAAAAAAAAAGATAATATTTGTCTTTTGTCCTATGTGATCCGAAAGTAATTTATTAACGAAGTCATTAATTTATTCTTTTATCAAAGGTCTACTGTTTGAGCACGTACGTCTCTTCAACTGATGAACTTTCCACGTCACGTTGATGATCTCAATCTCTTACATCATTTTTTTTTTTGGATAAATTATCATTTTTCATTCATTATCTTTCAAAGATTTTCTTTCGTACAAATTCAATTCCGACACTGCATAATAAAAATACCCCGGGAAACATGGAGAAGACGGCGGCGGATGCCATCAAACGCGACAGTTTGGGGAAATTTCCTGATAGTTTAGAGTACCAAGCAGGATTCGGCAACGATTTTTCGTTGGAGGCGATCGCCGGAGCTCTGCCACGTGGCCAGAATAGTCCTCTTATCTGCCCTTTCGGACTCTATGCTGAGCAGATCTCCAGCACTTCCTTTACTTCTCCTCGCAAGCTTAATCAACGCAGGTAAATATTATTTTTTTTAAAAAAATCAGGTTTTTATACAATTTGTTTACTGATGTAAATAAAAGAAGTTTTTTTTCCCAAAAAAAGAATTAATCTTTATGCTTGGGTTCAATAATCAAATTGATTTTTTTTTGTGGGAACAGTTGGTTATATAGAATCAAACCATCGGTGACTCACGAGCCATTTTGGCGGCTTGAACCGAGTCATAAGAAGCTTGTGAGTGAATTTGACCGGTCCAACACGGTTGCAAACCCGACTCAGCTCCGGTGGAAGCCTGTGGATATTCCCGATTCGCCGACCGATTTTATTGATGGTTTATACACTATATGTGGAGCTGGCAGCTCTTTCCTTCGACATGGATACGCTATTCACATATAATTGGTATTTTAGTTGGCATTTTCACTTTTTACATGAATATGATCACAACTGCGAATTATAGTAGCCATTTTTGTCAATAATCAAAACTATGCATGTTACTAACTTTTTACCTGTTATCTAAGAACTATGTTAAATTTCGGTGGGACGACACCGCCCTTTTATCTCCGAATAGTAAACCTTGCCTGACATTGCTGTTGATTTTGATATAAGAAGGGAAAATGATGCTAAAAAGAAGAGATTATAATTGTTACTACTAGAACAGATCGCTGGCAAATGTTGTGGAGAAAATTAGAAACCGAGATGTTTACTAATATGTCGGATGTATGACTTGAAACTTACTTAGATGTCAACTAGACTCCAGGAAGATGATCTTAGTAGACTTGATATCAAAGGAATTTCAATTCTTGATGCTTTAAAACTTGAAATTTGGCACACTTCTTAAGATCTGAGCTGAGTGGACTAGGATGATTCTCTGAATTGCAACTTGTTCATTAGGGAAATTGAAGCGAAGTGAGAAAGGTTTTGTTTGCAGTTTATATTTTGGCTTGATACGTTCATCGAAATGCTAATGTGCTTGTTTGAAATGAGTCTTGCCATCATAGCTCTCTGTGTATTTTTGATGTATTCAAACGGAACTTTTATTGCATTGATCCTTTGCTAGGAGACTTCAGTCATGCTCTATTGTTTAGCTTAAACGTGAACCTTAAGGGGGCAATAAAATTTTCCTTACATGTAGGTACACTGCCAACAAATCGATGGACAATTGTGCCTTCTGCAATGCAGATGGTGACTTTTTGGTAGTTCCACAGCAAGGAAGTAAGTTAAAATCCTTTTACCGTAGAATTCATGACCGCTTAAGAACTAATTTCTGATGCAAAGGAATACTCTCACTTAGCAACTTCCTTCATGATTACAGGGCTATGGATCACTACTGAATGTGGAAGATTGCAGGTATCTCCTGGTGAAATTGTTGTCTTACCTCAAGGCTTCCGCTTTGTTGTAGATTTGCCTGATGGCCAGTCACGTGGTTATGTTGCTGAGGTCTTCGGTACCCATTTTCAGCTTCCTGATCTTGGTCCGATAGGTACCTAATCTCTTGTTTAGATGTGGCCTGTGAGTCGATGAAGCATAATATTTTGTTGTTAGCATAGAATTAAAAAAATAAGCCACTTTTTTATCATGTTGGATTGATATGCCCTTAGGATACGATTTTCATCTCGCGTAGGTGCTAATGGTCTTGCTGCTTCAAGAGACTTCCTCGCTCCCACAGCCTGGTTTGAGGAGGTTCCCCGCCCAGGGTTTACTATTGTACAAAAGTTTGGTGGAGAACTTTTCAATGCAAGACAAGATTTTTCTCCTTTGAACGTAGTTGCCTGGCATGGTAATTATGTCCCGTATAAGGTGGGTGTAATCAATCTTCAAACTAAAATGGCTAATCTATAAGATTTTGAATATGATACATTTAGTGATCTGATTTTATTCAAAATGTTGCATTCAGTATGATCTTAGCAAGTTCTGCCCTTACAATACTGTTTTAGTCGATCACGGTGATCCATCAATAAATACAGGTATGATGATAGAATATAGATGGACTTTGTTTTTCACATGGTACTTCTCCTCCAAAGATTTATTTGAGCAATATCTTGCAGTTCTGACCGCACCAACTGATAAACCGGGCGTGGCATTGCTTGATTTTGTCATTTTCCCTCCCCGATGGTTGGTCGCTGAACATACATTCCGACCCCCATATTACCATCGCAATTGCATGAGTGAATTTATGGGCCTAATACATGGTGGATATGAGGTGAATCCTACAATATTCTGGCTGTTATCTTTTTAGCTTGTACAGTTTGAGTATACTTCTAGTAGAACCGTCGATTATAGGCTCATTCCATAGTGATATCTTCATGCCGATAGATGGCAAGTCGTTTCTTTCTAATGTTTCGGTTTCTCTTTCATATATATATATATATATATATATATTATATATATATATATATATATATACATTGTAATTCTTTCTCAACAATGATGAAGACTTTAAGACAGCCTTATTTATTCTTCTGATTTAGAGTTTCGGATTGGTTTCAGGCAAAAGCTGATGGCTTTCTGCCGATGGTGCTAGTCTTCACAGCTGCATGACTCCTCATGGTCCTGACACCAAAACATACGAGGTAACCTTCTTGAGCACAACATCGAGGTTCCTTGATGCCTTTTTGTTCTTTGGGTAGTCTGATCGACTAGAACAAAATGAGACCATTCCTTCCTGTTATTTGGTTGACAATTGGAAACTGGCCCCTCTAGGATCACTCATCTGTTTTGGCAACTCTTTCGACTTGCAGGCCACTATTGCACGTGGAAATGAGGCAGGACCTCACAAGATCACTGATACAATGGCCTTTATGTTCGAATCATGTTTAATGCCTGGAACCTGTCCATGGGCCCTCGATTCCTCCTTCAGGTATTGTGATTATTACCAGTGTTGGATAGGGCTGAAATCCCATTTTTCTCGCGAAAAAAGTCAAAACCAATGTTTCACAGAATGGACTCGATGAGACCCAGTCCGAGTGTCAAAGCCACCGTGTTTGAGTTGATTTTCGAACATTAATCTCACATCAAGCTCTTATATAGTCGGACACCATGCTCTTATACAGAATAAGCAATAAAGTACTTAATCTCACAGGGCTGGGAAAGGTGGGAGGGTGATTTTATTGTTCCTTAGCTCGTGTGAATGTTCCAAGGATTGTGTCTAATCTCGAAAATGACTTGAATACAGGAATGTACAAATTGTGTTTGGTATAATACGAAGAATACGTATTTCATATAATATCCATGTCAAGCTATCTTTGTCGAATAGTTTGTATCATCTCTCAAGTATGTGAAAAATATGGGGAAAACGAAAATTACGGTATGGTTGATATTTTTGCAGGTTTAGAACACTAAACCAGGCCAGTGGTCAACAATCTCTAGAGTAGATGGCTAAAGCTCTTAGTTGACACCTTTTTTTTTCTTAACAAATTTTTCTTTTCTCCTTTTAAGTAGAAATTGTTCAAAAAAAAATCAGGCCAGTGCCATATCATTCCAAAACCGATGAAAATGACAGCACAAACATGTGATATATACCAGTATATCTTAAAAAGAAAAAAATATAAATAATGATAAATTTAATTCTAAAGTTTACACATTTTATTAATTGGGTGTGATTCTTCTTTTTAATTAAATTTGACCCTCGAATACTTCTCTTTAGTGACATGAAATTGTAATCATTATACTAAAACTGATGATTAAGGTTATTAAATTTTTCGGTAAACTATCATTTAGTACCCAACATATTCTTGCATTTTTGCTTTTGTAACCCATCTATTTTCTTTGGCAAAATGGTATTTAACGTTACGTTTTTGTTTTGTTTTAGCACCTACCAGTAAAAATCAACAGAGATAATAATATGGCTCATTTTAATTAGGATAATAACAGTTTTAATCTCAAAAGTTATACATTTCCATCAATTTGGTCCAAACTTTATCAATTAATAATTATTTTAAATATTTGGTTAAAACTGCAAATGGGCCTTTAAGCCTTAAAAATATAATTAATTACATGTGACTTTCATTAGAAGAGTCCAAATATAGAGCAAACGAGCCATTAGAGTTAATACACTATAATGTGTTTGGACTTGTTAAACAAACCTCCATTGGTGAGAATAAGTACATAGTGACTTTCATTGACAATTTTTGTAGATATGTGTGGATCTATTTTATTAAGGAAAAATTTGATATTCTTTTAAAATTCAAAGAATTTAAAGATGTTGTGAAAGCGAAAGTTGACAAAAATATTCGTTGTCTTCACACAAATAATGGGGTGCGTACACTTTAGAGGACTTTGTAAATTTTCTCTAAAAGTATCAAATACGTCATCAATTTACATGTGCTAGCACTTCACAATAAAATAGTATAGCTGAAAGAAAGAATAGATATTTGACAGAAATATGTCGAAATATACTTATTACAAGATACATTTCGGGGCTTTTTGAAAAAAAACAATGAAAGTTATTGTCAAACTCAGATACTTTCAAGAGAGCATTATAGTCTTCTGAAGTTTGGTTGAGTATAGATGAAACTAAAATTGTTGATGATGACGAAGTTGAAGGTGTAACTCAAAGTCCATGACAAATTGGTGTTCACCACAAACCAATCGAATATGGTAAGTCGAATGAAATAGATAAATCAACATCACTTAAAAGATCAACAAGGGTTATGAAGCCAAATCCCCATTACTCTAATGCTGTCGTAGTAGAAAAAGATGATGTAAAAGAACTAGAAACCTTTAAAAAAGTTTTTCAGAAAGAAGAATTGACTGAAGCCACGAGAGACGTGATTGATGCACTTGACTAGAATCAAACTTAAGAGCTCGTACCAAAGCCAAAAGATGTGAAGCTCATTTTTTATAAATGGACCTATAAAATAAAGCATCGTACAAATAAATCGATTGAGATATACAATAATATATTGACAGTTTCAGGATTCTCTCAACAATATATACTAGATTACGATGAAATGTTTAGTCTAGTGATAAAGCTTACAGTTGTCTGAGTTCTACTAGCAGCTAGCAAGGATTGAATATATGGTAGGTGTACGTGAAGAAAGCAATATTCTTGCATGGAGGGCTAGATTGAGAGATTTACATGGACTAGTTGATGAATTTTCGTAGTCTAGATCATCTTGATTATGTCTACAAGCTTTGAAAGACACTTTATGAATTGAAGCAAACACCCATGACTTGGTATGGTAAGGTTGTTGCGTTTTTAACTCGTAGCAACTATTTTGTGGCTCCTTCATATTCTAGTCTGTTCGTTAAAGCAAATGAAAAAAAAACTAGCTATCATACTAAAAATTTTGATGAAAAAATTCTTATAATCATGGATAACTTACCAGTTTGCTTCCAAATGAAAGAACTGGGGTAACTAAAATATTTCCTTGGTTTAAAGATTGATCACACCAAAAAAAATTCTTTTTCAGAGAAAGTATTTCAATGATCTATTATAAAAGTTTAGAATGCTCAATTGCAAGCCAATTTCAATATCGATGAAACCAAATGTCAAAATATGTGCTAATGAAGGGAAAATTTTAAAAGATGATACGATGTACCGACAACTAATTGGTAGTCTTATTTACTTAACTTTAACAAAACTAAATATTTTTTGTAGTTGAAATTGTGAGTCGAAACATGCAAAATTTAAAGAAACCTCACTTGAAAACAGTTCGACAAATTTTGAGACATGTGAAGAGTACAATTGATCATGGTATTCTGTATAAAAAAAGGTAAAAATTGTAAATTAGTTGACTATTGTGATACTAACTATGCAGGTGACCATGATATCTAATGTTGTACTACATAGTATGTATTTATACTTGAATCTGGAGTAATTTTCTGGTGTAGCAAAAAACAACCCATGGTGTCTTTGTTAGTCACTTAAGTAGAGTATCATGCGGCAATAATGGTAACTCAAGAGAGTACTTGTATTTTGTAATTGTTGAAAGACTTGCATTAGCAAGTGTAGTTTTCAGTCACCTTATATTGTGACAACTTGTCAGTCATCGCTTAGCTTAGAGTTTAATTTTTCATGCAAGAACTAAACATGTAAATGTGCATTACCAATTTGTTAGAGAAAAGAAGTCTTGCGAGAAGAAATCAAGTTTAAAAATATGAAGACAAAAGATCAAATAGCAGACTTGTTCACGAAAGGCTTGAGAGACAACAAACTCAAAAACTTCTGCCATCAACTTGGCATGACAAACAAAATAAAAGTTGGTATTGCAAGAGAGTGTTAAAATATCAACAACGCATCATTAATGTCTAATTAAGTTCAACATTAAAATGCTAATCCAGTTTTGCATCATTTTTGGAATTTCTTCCTTAATATCAACCATAAGATTTTTCAAATTATGCCGATTCAATTTAACTTTGTCCAACGAACCGCGAAAACTCAATAGTTTAACGGATTATTTAGCCAATTGTCTAGAATGAAAAAGGATCAGATGTTCAAAGTTTGGTGGTAGTGTGTCTTTAGGATTGCTTTTAAATGCAATTTCCCCTTATTTCTCAGACTATTTTTCTGTTGTATTTAATTTTGTCCCTCGTAACTTTTTGATGTTGAAAGCTTTCAAGCTTTCTTTAATTTTTTAACAATTGTTAAAAAAAATTAAAGTTTAACATTAATTGGTTCTACGCCTATATAAAGGATTGTAAGCTTACATTTTATAACATACCGAATGAAAAATAAATCAAATGTTGATTCTTCTCTTTCTTTCTTTCTTTCTCTTAGTGTTTTGAGTGTGGGGGTGTGCAACACCTGATACATGGTGGATATGAGGTGAATCCTACAATATTCTGGCTGTTATCTTTTTAGTAGAACAGTCGATTATAGGGTCGTTCCATAGTGATATCTTCATGCCGGTAGATAGCAGGCATTTCTTTCTAATGTTTCGGTTTCTATTATATATATATATATATACACACACACACATTGTAATTCTTTCTCAACAATGATGAGGACTTAAAGTCAGCCTTATTTATTCTTCTGATCAGAATTTCGGGTTGGTTTCAGGCAAAAGCTGATGGCTTTCTGTCCGGTGGTGTTAGTCTTCAGTTATTCTGTATAAGAACATAATGTCTGAGTCTGACTACATAAGAGCTTAACGCCGAGATTAATGTTCGAAAATCAACTCAAACATGGTGGCTTTGGTGCTCGGACCAGTCTCGTCGAGTCCATTCTGTGATTCATTGGTTTTGACATCCTTTTTTTCGCCTGAAAAATGGGATTTCAGCCCTATCCAACACCGGTAATAATCACGATCCCTGAGGGGAGACTAGAGAGCCCATAGACAGGTTCTAGGCATTAAACATGATTCGAACATACAGGCCATTGTTTCAGTGATCTTGTGAGGTCGTGCCTCGTTTCCACGTGCAATAGTGGCCTGCAAGCCGAAACTGGTAATAGACTCTTTCGCAGGCCACTATTGGACGTGAAAACGAGGCAGGACCTCACAAGATCACTGATACAATGGCCTTGATGTTCGAATCATGTCTAATGCCTAGAACCTGTCCATGGGCTCTAGATTTCCCCTTCAGGGATCGTGATTATTACCATTTACCAGTGTTGGATAGGGCTGAAATCCCACGCGAAAAAAAAAAGATGTCAAAACCAATGATTCACATAATGGACTCGATGAGACCGGGTCCGAGAACCAAAGCCACCATGTTTGAGTTGATTTTCGGACATTAATCTCGGCATTAAGCTCTTATATAGTCAGACACCATGTTCTTATACAGAATAAGCAAAAAAGTACGTAATCTCACAGGGTTAGGAAAGGTGGGAGGGTGATTTTATTGTTTCTAAGCTCTTATGAATGTGCCATGGATTGTATCTAATCTCGATAATGACATGAATATAGGAATGTACAAATTGTGTTTGGTATAATATGAAGAATATATGCATATATTATGTTATTCGGACTCTTCGTATTGTTAGAATTAAACCATAACAGATATGAAATCTAAACCCAGGATTTATCATGTCAAATCATCAAGAACAATAAACTGAATGAACTGAATTGCGGAAGCGTACCTGAATTAATCGATAGACTGAAAACCTTGAATCTTGATGTTGAAATCCAAATCTTTGGTATTGATCTTCCAAGAAGATATGTTTTCTCTTGACGTAAAACTCTCTGACGGGGAAGGAGAGAAAAACAAGTTAACCTATTTCTTGGGGACCACTACCTCTTTATATAGTTGATTTTAATAATCAACTATTAAGTATTTATAACTCTGCCCCTCATCGAATTATAAATACATCTTATGGTATCTACACTTTTATTTTCACGACATTTTAATACCCATGACACGCCTAACATAATTGGTCACTTAATTTTGTGTCATACTTTAAAATAGCAATATACATTATACATATGTGCCCACTATTACGGATTTAAATCCAACACGTATTTCATATGATATCCATGTCATGCCATCTTTGTCAAGTAGTTTGTATTATCACTTAAGTACATGAAAAATCTGGGAAAAAATGAAAATGATGCACACTTGTAGGAGTTTTAATAAAAGGTATGGTTGATATTTTTGCAGGTTTAAAACAATAAACCAGTGCTATATCATTCCAAAAACAATGAAGATAACAGCACAAACAAGGGATATGTACCGGTATAACTTACAAAAAATAAAAACAAGAAATATCATAAAATTAGGAATAATGATAAATTTAATTCTAAAATTTAGATTACTAAATCAATAAAATAGTGTTACATCAGTAACAAAATTTACGTGGATTGTTATACAAATTATCCTATTAACTTCGTAAAAAATTTAACGGTATAATTAACATTTTTATTAAAAACCAGTGATAATTTGGCTAAAAAAGATAAAAACAACAATTAGTTTATGAATTTGATAATTCTACTCAACTTGCTCTTTGAATTTTTTGTCCACAACAGCCTAATGAACTTGACAACTTTTTTTCTTTATTTTTAATTTTTTTGATAACGTAATTTTCTAAGATTACATGTGAAGCAATATCAAAGTACCACGTTATTAAAATAATTAAAATTTTAAGTTTAAGAGTTAATGTAGATGAAAAATATTTAGAGATTAAGTCGAGAAAATTACCGAGTTTAGAGAATAAATATTCTTTTGTCTTAGAAAATTAAGGATCAAATTAACTAAAAAATCATAATCAAATGGATAAAATATATAAAGTTCATAATAGATCATGGGGTTGGCGGGGGCGGTCGTCCCTTTGAAAATTTGAAATTCTTATATGAATTAAAAAAATAAAAATTACCTGTGTTTTTTCTATTGAAAATCCATTTTGTCTCGCTAAAATTTTATATATTTGCTCTCCCTAACATAAAGTTTTGCGGTCATATAGCTCAGCTTTGAATAACAATTATAAATATTGAGTACCGAGTTTGGTCAAATCTTTGAATTGGTTTTCTATCGGCATAAAGTCAACAAATACTCTCAACGTTTGACTAAATAGTTACTTTGACCTCTATTCTTTTTTGGGGGGTAATTCAACCATCAACGTTTTATTTTGGGTCAAAATAATCCCTTTGTGGATGAAAATTATTAGAAAATTGACTGTAAAAAGTTTGAAATAACTTGACAGAATGATAAGTTAGCAGAAATAATTATTTTATATTTTATATAATTTTATAAAATTATTTTTTACTGATGTAATATTTTTTTAAGTCAACACATTTATTTATATGATACTGCCAAGTCAGTTTCCACTGTCATATAGGTTTGTCACGCCATTTCAAGTCATTTATCGTCAGTTGACTAATAATTTTCATCTATATCGGAGCCAGTTTAATCTAAAATAAAATATTAAAGTTTGAATTACTCTAAAAAAAAAGTAAGAGCTAAAGTAATTTTCCAATTAGACATTATGAGATTTTTTAGCTTTATGCTTGTTCTGTCATACCAAAAGTTGATTTATTTGGTCCCAATAAAAAAGTTGATTTCAAAACCAACCCTACTCTAGTCCCGGTCCAGGTTGCTTCCTCGGCCTGCACCCAGGCTGAGGGGCTGGTTCCATATTAGGGTTGTTCAAGTCGTAGCCGGAGCCAGAACCCTAACACCCAAGTGGACCAAAAGTTGGTCAATGGTCAAGCCCCCAAGATTCATTATGACTCACACCAACAAATCACCATGGACCGGTTGACTCAGCTCCATAAAATCTTTTTAACTGTTTTCCGATCCCAACTTTACTCGTACATTTTTTGATTGAGGTCATAATATCATTAGTCTTAATCGATTTGTTCTTAGACTCGGAATTTGTCCGGTGGGAGCTATATATGTCTCTCTCTATACATACATAATTTTTTTCACAACTGAATATAATTAGGAATGATCATTCGATTCAAATCTGATGGTTTTTGACCCAACTTGATCTTATAGAGTTAATTTTTTTTAAAAAAAATGAGTTTAGGTTGGGTTATTTGGATTGGATCAAATTCAAGTTTAGGGTAAAAAATATAATTACAGAATGTCTTGTTTAGGGGACCAAATTATTTCGAATGCATAAATTTTTGAGACTAAATTTGTTATTATACCAAATCATTGTTTCAATTTTGATGACAAAATAACTTGTTTATCACAAAATGTTAATTGAGTGATTTGTTTATTTCTAAACCCATGATCAAGTGCTTGAATTATTACTTTAAAAAAAATGACATGTTTATTATTAAATGTATAATTAAATAACATCTAATGTATTTTGTATTAAAATAAAAATAATAAATTTAAAAATAAGGACGGAATGAAGTAAAACAAATTAATATTTTGCTATCATTAAAGTATGATTTTATAAAATATAAAAAACAGATATGAAGTTAGCATGTATTTTTTACAAAATGTCAGAACTTTTTATTATATATATGGAATAAAATAACAAGAGCTAAGGTGCAAATGGATGTAACTGTACAAAAGTGGTCACCACCTTTCTTTTTATTTTTAATTTATTGTAACTTGTTTACGCGTCCCCTTTCTTGGCCTGCTTTTTATTATCCTAAAAGAAGTAGCCCTCAGTTTTTACTTACTGCATTTACGTTATTTCTTTATAAATTCTTTTGGTAAATTACACCGGGTACTATTAGATTTTAGGTATTGTATAATTTATGTCACTGATTTTTTAATTGTTTCAATTATAATACTAAACCTTTGTTTTGTTTTTATTATGTCACCGGGTCGTTAAAATCCAAACAACGTGATCAGCGTATTAGTACGCCAAACCTTTTGATCGGAGAAGTATATTTTAAGAAGACAAACAACATACTTCAGAACTAATTGGATGATCATTGAAGGAGATCGGAGTATTAGTACGTCGAACTTTTTAACGGTTTTTCGTCAATTTTGAGTGAGTCGTGAAATACCAGTCCAATGAGAATGAAAAATAGCGAAATACACATATTTTTTCATTGATCTTGTCACGAATGACGCTTACGATGGGTGACAGTAGACTAGAAGCGGCGGCCAAAATTTTAAGTGCCCAAAATATAATCGGTTTAAAAGTTAGTGATAAAATCGATACATTACTAAATTTCAATAACTAATATGACGTTGTTTGGGCATAAAGAGTCATACAAAAAATGACGTCCCTTTGATCATGTCATTATAATGACAGAAAATTTTATTCACGTTATTACACCGTCTAAATTTTAACGATTTAGTGATATAGTTAAAACTCGTAATTAGTGTATGATGGACTCTAACCGGTGTAGGATTCCCCTCCTTCCACATGCAATAATGCTTTCTTCTTCCGCAACTCAATTACAAACGTCCTTATCTCTCTCCCTCTTCTGTACGGCACTTGAAAATTTTTTGGGATCCAAAATTATATCCAAAAATAATAATATATATTTTTAAAAATACACCATTTGCTGTTATTTTGTGTATTAAGTCATGGTTTGCACATGCAAATCCTTATTTTTTTTTTCAAGGAATATTGTTTTTTGTTTATACTTCATGAAACCATGATTGGTTTCCATAGAACTATGCGCAATATTTAATTCCACAGAATATTTCAACTGTATTAAGAAAAATAAAACTTGGTATTTAATTTTTCTATTTGTAATAATGTTCAAAGGTATGCATTTAACTTACCATCTTACAACCACTATTAATCATTTGATTCGAGCAAGCTGGTCCAATACTTTTACTTATCTTAATTACAAATTAATAAACAATAAACTAATCCAAAATTTCATATTCGAATCTCAACATTTATTATTCTTTTCGTATTCCAAACCGAATTCCTTTATATACATAAAAGAATAGAAGTAATCATAGACAAAACTTTTACTTGCCAAAGGGGTTACTGAATATGCCTTATTATTTTACACTAATTATGATTAGGGTTTATTTTTTCAATCACCGGTATCTAATTCATTGGTAATTAATTCGAACTTAGTACTGTAGAGGCCAAATTATGGAGGTGGCCTTCTTAACTCAATCTTTTTCATTCAAAACGCCATGACTCAAACCTCTGACTTTGTTTAAGGGATCTAGTGTCTCATCCTACTAGACCAATTGATTGCTGGTGATTAGGGTTTGTTTTTATTTTTACAAAATCCCAACAGAAATGTCAACATGAGATGATGGAAGGTACCAAGAAGCTTGGGGGAAAATAAAATTTTAAAAAAATTAAACAATAAACAATAAGGGTCACATTAGAGTCCATGTGAGTCTGATTTGGGGACAAAGCAAGGGAAAGGGAAAGGGGTGGGGGCTCCTACAAACAGTTCACATGGGGGGAAGAAGAAAGGACATGATTCTTACAAGTTCACTTTCTTTCACAGCTCATCCCCCTACCCCCAAACTCCCTACATCTTCCCACTACATACATTATTATTTTTCTATATATGTATATATATAGTGCATACTTCATAATACACTTATATCGTCGATTAGGGCAATGATGAAGTCAGAAAATTTGTATTCGGGTCAAGATAAAATTACAAAAGTTTAGGTGGTCTAAGCTAAAAGAATTGTTTAAAAGGGTTTAAATTGAATCACTAATTTTTGTGATAGGTCAGAAATGAAATTGAATTATCAACTTTTAAGAGGGATTATCTAAATTTGCTAATATGCCTAAAAATTTGAAAAAAAATTATCTGTAAATGTCATAATATTACTATTTGAATTCGAATTAAATATTACAATCCGTTAGCTATTTGAATCCATGAAAAATCTGAATTTGGAATTTAAAATCATATATCGAATAATTTAATCTACAAAAAATCTGAATCCACTAAAATCATTTTAATATATATATATATATATATAAGTTAGAATCTACTTCTATAGTGTTAAATTATTTAATTTTAAAAAATGAATTGACAAGAACAATACCAAAAAACTTATTCATTTTTTACCAATAAATGTTGGGTGCAATGGCAAGGCACATTGCACTCCCAAGGATATAACATATATTTGAGTCTTGGAGACGACATTATCAGGAGGAAAACCACAAATCCTGGATATTGACCATAAAATGGACATAACAATACCAATATATATATATATATATAATTTTATATTAATTTAGAATCATTGCATTAATTGAGGTTAATAGGCGTCGTTAAAACTTTTAAATTGAAGATAATTAATTTCTTTTTCCATAAATATATAATTATTTTTTACCGTTAATCTTTGTCATCCGTTTTCACTCATCCAACTATCTTAAAAAGATATAAAATTATGTCAAATAAAAAATATATAAATTTAAATAATTTCACATTACTTTATATATATATTGCTCTTTTAACCTACTTTTATCAGCCACTTCTAATAACAATGGTTTACCAACAGTTTGGTACCATAATTCATTGAATGCTTCTGAATATGTATAAATTTTCAAATTAATATATGTTCTGGAAAATGGACCAATATCTACCCTTTCCATTTTTTACTTTTCAACTAGGACTATATTTATTTGCTACACTGCTATAATTTAATTAATACGTACCATAGATACAAAAAAGGAGAGATACAAATTTAATAGATACCGTATAGACATATACAAATGGTGTTAGATCCCTTCCATTATTTTTTTTTCATAAATTTACTTCTATACAAATAATTAATATGTATAAATTTGCTTCTGATAGCTTGGTTCGTTCACCGCTCCTTTTTCATCTCATAAAGCGTCTCGTTTGGATAGAGACAAGGAAATTCACCAAGGTTTCTAGATTTTGGTATGCTAATCTCGATGGAAGTGTTTGCTTTTCTTTGCACCATTGTAAAAGACTTTTAGTTAACTTGTCTTTTTTTCTCTTTTTGATGCATTGTATTGTATTATCGTTCGTGGTGATTAATAAAATTCAGATGTCATTATTCAAAAAATTAAGAACAGGGTTAATTACGTCAAACTCCCCCCAAACTACCACCAAAATTCTAAATTAGTCTTTAAACTTAAAAACATTCTTATTGAGTCCTTTAAGTCTCAATATTATATCCATTCGGTCTGCCGGTTAGCCTAGCTGTCAATTTAGACATTAAATGTCACTTTGAATCTGATGTGGAGTATTTTTAAATGTGTGTATCAAATTGCTAAATACGAGATGCCTACTGCATAGACAACTTAAATCTGGTGTGTTAAAAAGATGTGTCAATAAAACACGACATGTTTAAATTGTCCATGCATGAAGTACACATGTATGTACAATTTGATTAATATATTTTGAATATACTTCATGTAATCTAAACTGACATTTAGTAACATTCAAGCTAATGGCTAGAGTGAAGGAAAGAAGGAAAGACTTCATTGAGATGATATTGATTTGTATGGACTCAATTAGAACGTTTTGAAATTTGATGATCAATTTCATATCTATACCATAATTTGAGGACTTTTAGTTGAATTAACCCAAAATACAATGTAATTTTTTAAGGAAGTTAAAATAGGGGACAAATTTTATTATTAGTCCATGCGCTATGCCCAAGTTGCAAATTTAGTCCCTACACAAAATTTGGTCAATTTCACTTCACACACTTTCCAAAATTTCAAAATTTAGTCCTAAACCAAAACTACATGGATAATATGACTAAATTTATAAAGATTAAAAATGATCAAATTTGAGAACATAAACTAAATTTACAATTTACGCATGGTACATGAACTAATAAAAGAATTCGACTTAACATATTTAACAAGTAATATTTGGACAATATTGAAACCCAAAATTTGAAAAGTAAAAAGACTAGATGGACTACATCTGCACCTTATTCAAATTGTAATGACTAACAGTAGAATTTGACATGAAACAGGTGTAGAATTAATGAAAATGAATATCAAGAAGTTAGTGGATGTGTAGGGCTCATCAAATAAATAAATATATTTATAGGGAAGAGGGGCATATATTATACACAAATGCATATTGCCTTATGTGGAAAAGGTTATAATAGATAATGTTCCTATAAATATACAATATGGTTGATGCTAATGAAAGGGGTCACATCGGCACGTGGTGGTGTTGATCCCACCAGTTAATTAAACTCACACTGCGACTTGTCCATCGGAGAAAAGCCCCCAGCTGTTGCTAGCTGTCCCTAATCTCCCCCCATGTGACCCATCTCCCCCTCCTCCCTAAGATATAAACTAATAAAACTACCCTTATCCCCCCATTGCCGAGAATTCTTCATATCATTGGCTTTCTTGTTGTTTTGCTTTGCCTTTTGTGTTTTGAGTTTGGGGTTTGTGAGATTAGCTTTAGAATGGCACAATTACCTCCAAAGATACCCAACATGACCCAAAATTGGCCTTCATTCCCACACCAAAGATTGCCGGCTATGGCAAACTTCATTCCCACCACCATGAATGACCCCAACCACCAGCCTTCATGGGTGGATGAGTTCCTCGACTTCTCATCGGCACGCCGCGGGGCTCATCGTCGGTCCATTAGCGACTCAATCGCCTTCCTCGAGCAACCATTGATGATGGAAAAATGTAGGGACTCCCCCAACAATAATAACAATAACAATGCCATGATAACGGCTGCCAATGTGTTCAACCGCCTCGACGACGAGCAGCTCATGTCTATGTTCTCGGACGACGTCGCCGTCGCCATGGCTGCTGCCCCGACCGTATCCTCGTCGAACCCTTCGACTCCCACGTCGGATCAAAACAGCAACAATGACGAGAAACAGGTGCCGTTCCTGGATCTGCAATACCCCAGGAGTGAACCGGGAGAGGTGGAGAGCTCATGCAAACCCGAACCACAAGCTACTCAGCCACCGTCCAACTCCAACGGCGACTCTATCGTTGATCCGAAGAGGGTTAAGAGGTAAAAAAAGAAGAAGAAAAACAACCAAACCCCATTATTTTTTCCACCATTTTAAGACCTTCCGTTGATTTACACAATGAACAGAATTCTGGCAAACCGGCAATCAGCACAAAGATCAAGAGTGAGAAAGCTGCAATATATTTCAGAGCTAGAAAGGAGTGTCACAACATTACAGGTGCAAATCAGACCAAGATATCATCCATATTTGTATTTTTTTTTCTAAAAAAAAATTTGATTTTTTTTCTTGATTTAATATACAAAAATGAAGACTGAAGTATCAGCATTATCACCAAGGGTTGCTTTCTTGGATCATCAAAGACTGATTCTCAATGTTGACAATAGTGCTTTGAAGCAAAGAATTGCAGCTTTGGCTCAAGACAAAATTTTCAAAGATGGTAAGTCTGGTTTCTTAATTATATAAGTAATTATTTAGTATTAGTATTAGTTTAAGAATTCAATATTAATTCGGTTGGTTTATATAGAGATAGACGAACATAAGCTGCCAGAAAAAAATTTAAGTAATAGTTTTTTGTTAATAGAAAATAGTCCTTTTCATGAAAGGTACTTTTTCCAGTGCAATTATTTGGATTAATTCCATAAAAGTCTATTTTATTTTCATATACATGCAAATTTCCTATTTTTATATCAATTTTTGTATTAAAATTTCAGCTCATCAAGAAGCATTGAAGAAGGAAATCGAGAGACTGAGACAAGTCTACCAGCAACAGCAAAGCCTCAAGAAAATGAACAATGCACCATCGCAGCCGCCTCCGCCGCTGCTGGAGAATGAAGAACAAGTTATCAGTTTATCAAAGAAATGGCAGTCAGAAGATCTGGTGCAAAAATAAAATAAAAAATGAACAGAAATGCAATAAAGCTATTTAACAATGGGGGTTGGGGGATACTTTCTTTTTCATGTTATGTGTTTCCCAATAGCTGTTTTTTTTCTATTAGTGTAGGGGTCCCTTTAAGACAAAAATTTTTTTTGAAGGGCTAAGAGAAGGGACACGTGGAATGCTAAGATAGGAGGGTGACAATTCAATTCTTTTTTTTAATTGATTAATTAATGTTGTTGTGTGGGTTTTGTTTGGGAATTGGTCTTTTTTTTTTCTAATTTATTATGATGAAAAATGATAATAATTTAACTTTTTTTTTGTAATTAGTTCGTGGGTAAAACATGGTGGGGATTTTAAGGTGTGGGGTTGTGTTGAGGGATGAAATTGAAAAGAGTTAGTATTGTCAGAGACAATGGTGGATATGTCTGATTGTGCGTAAAAAATGAATTGTTGATTTATTTTTTATCATTATTTTATGTTTATTGATTTGTTTAGATATATCAAAAGGATAAGGGTAAATTGTGAATTTCATCACCCAACTTTCTTCTCACTCATTTTTGTCACTCAAGTTTAAAAATTTTAATTTAATCATTATACTTTTGATTTGTTCTTAAAAATTTTAATTTAATCATTATAATTTTGATTTGTTCTTATTCTGGTCACTCCGCCATTAAAATACTTAGTGGCGTTGTGATTGAACATTTGTCTTTTAAAAATTATAAAATATCTCTAAATTTTTCTTTATTTTTTGTGAAAAAGCCTCTAGGTTTGGATTCCTTTGATTTCTCAACGATAGAGCATCTTCTTTCAAATTCCAACGGTGGAGAGGTGGAAAAGGAGGAAGCAAACAATATATTTTGATTCCATACTGATTGAACAGTGGATATTGTAGATCATAGTAGTTTGATGTTTTGTGCGTTTTAGGTTTTGGGTTGAGTTTTACGAGTTTTAAAGTTATTTTGGAAAAAGCTAAAATAATAGTGTGGTAGAAAACGATGATGTGAGTTTATTGGTGTCTTGAGTGGTCGGAGAAGACGCTGAAGAATGATTATTCCAATGTCGAATAATGACTGTTCCAATGCCGACGTAACATAGGGGTGAAATTGTAAAACTTTTACCTTTAGGGGAAGAAGATAATAAAAAAGAAATAAAACTAGGGGACAATGACGTGGATGAATTGTGGTTGCCATGCCATCAAAAAGCACTATAAACCAACACATGTGGTTGTCATGTCACCATTTCATTTTTAATCTAATGCTCGAGTGACCAAATAAGAACAATCGAAAGTTTAATGATTAAATTAACTTTTTAAATTTAAGTGACCAATATAGGAGTGAAAAAAATTGAGCGACGAAAATTGTAATTTACCCAAAAGGATAGACTACAATTTCGAGTCATTGTCTTTTTTTTTTTTTTTACCAAACTAACTTATGATTGGCTTTATAAGTCACTCTGTTTAAGCCCTCTAAGTATTATACTAAACTAAGTTTGGATAGATTTGTATAATGCTTAAAGGGCTTCAACTATTATTAGATTACTTGATTAAATTTATTCATTAAGATGGATAGTTTTTGTTGGATATAATCATCTTGTCCAGAGTCGTCTCAGAGATTTTTGGGGTCCTGAGCGAAAACTAAAATTGGACCCTTATATAAAGAAAGTATATCTCATTATAAAAATTCTCTACTCATATTTAGGCCCCAGCAGTAAAAAAATAGGTTTAGAGTTTAGGGTTACATTTTAAGGTTATGATTTAGGATTGGGTTTAAGACATTGAGTGCATAGTTTAGGATTTAGTATTTAAAAGTTACGGTTAAGGGTTAGAATTTAATTTTGTAATGTTGGGCATAGAAATGGGCACCGAAAAGGGACAAAGAATTTTTATCCATCTCGTTACTTTGAACAATTAATTTAATATTTCAAACACATTATTTTCATTGTTAGATTAATTAATTAATTAATTTAGGAAAGAGAATTAATTTTTTACCATTAAATTAATGTATTTAGTTGATAAATTAAAAATTAAAAAAATACGGATAATAAAATTTTAGGGGTCCTAAATTAATTAGGGGCCCTAGGCTGGTTTGAGGCCTGAGCGGTCGCTCAGGATGCTTCCCTTGTTGTAGGCCTTGATCTTGTCCAATACTCCTATATTTTTTTTCATAACTCTCTACAGCCAATCTCGAATAAAAAGACACGTTCAAAAATATAAGGATAGTACAATTTATTAAAATTGCATTTTTATTTTTTAAAAGAAATTTAATGTTTGTTGACTTGTTGTCTATGTAATAGAATATAGAATGGCTTTTGAATAAAGAATGAGTCTAACATGACTCAAAATTAATAGAGTACAACATCATCTTGCTTTCTTCATCTACTTCATCAGTAGTCCGAAACTAATATTTTATTTTTTTTACAGGTATTTAACTTAACTAATTTTGAACCTTCAGTTCCTTAGAGACCACATACAATTGCTCCTATTGTATATGTCCAAAACCACCATGTAGTTTCTCCGCCTAAATTACCTCAAACTTTCAACATTAGATATAGTTTCAATAAATTTTATTAAACATAAAAAATTTTATTTTAAATCAGGTTAGAATTAAATTAATATGTATTGTATTGAAATCTTAGAAGGAATTGTATGTCTAAATTGGGGAATTTTACATTCTAAATTATTAAATTTAATTTTTATTTTTATTTAGATCATAAATCTTTAGTTTAATAAAATTACATCAATTAACTTTTATTATTAATAAAGCAAGTCACTTATACTAATGTGGTTTAATAATTCTAAAAAAAATAAAAGTGACACTTTTACTTAATATAAATTTCCACAAAACATTATCAAATAATATTTAGTTAATAATTTTATATTATTATGAAGCTTATTATTTTGAATAATTATAACTAAAGCCTTGTTATTTTGTAGCTGGTGTGCACAATATGGTCTAATTTCAGCCCACTGTGATATATCGTGTCAATGAGAATAGGGCCCAAAAACTGTGATGGCGCTAAGACCATTATTAAAACACACACGAACTATCGAAAAGTTATTAAGCTCCAATATTACATTGCGGGCTATCTGTCATGCTTTACATAAACCGTCTAACGTACCCCATAAGCTTAAATTATACATTTTTTAACATGTACGTTTTTTGGTTTCTGACTCCATGATTAAAAGATGAAGTGAGCAACACATTTTATGGTTAAGCATGCTTGATCTTAATATCTCCTTTTATATTGTACGAGCAAAATGTCAACCAAGTTAAATTTAATAGGCAATTATGCACCTTCAATTTATCAACCGAGTTAAAAATCAATCGACATCATATAAATTTATTATTAATTTTACAAATGTGATATCTTTAAACCAATTTGATATTTATATTCGTCAGGCATTACATATAAAATATTTGAATTCGTCGAACACTACCCATAACAATTTTGCAAACATTTCACATTGGTCTAATAAATACAAACACGTAACCCTTGTTGTGTCCATTTCTATATTTGAGCAAGTGGGTGCTACATCTTTGAAATCCTGCCCTGTCTAACAGATTTGAAGGTCTACACTAATTCCGTGTATGAAATGCGTTGCCGACGGCGCCTCCTATCCTACAACTATTTTATTTCTTTCACTTCTTTTTTTTTTAATTTATTTTGAAGCAACAGTTTTCCTTTTAATTATTTGTCTGAGAAATAGATCTAAGTTCGATTGTCTATAATCTAATTAGTTGCAGTTGTAATTGTGTCAGATTCAATTCGAAATACAATTTAATTTTTAATATTAGCTTAAATGAAAAATAAGTGCCTAAAGTATAACACTTTTAAACTTTAGGTGCCCAAAGTATTTTTATAAAAATAGGTGTCTAAAATTTCAAAAGTTACAATTTTAGGTGCTCGGACGTTAAAAAAACAGTTATCCATTTAAAGCGCGACACATGACATGAATATTGATTTTTTTAATTATTTTTTTAAAAAATTAAAAATTATTTTTTAAAAAAATCCCAAAATTTTTAAAAATGTTCAAATCAGTCCCTAAATCCCTAAATCCTAAATTCTCAAAGCCTCATTGCTGCTGCTACCACTGCCGGCTGCCGGCCCCACCCTTTTGGTCACCGGACCCAGTCGACCAATTCCCCCAACTCGTCGTCGCTAGAAACCGGCGAACGATGTGACAATCGAACGATTATTTCATATTTGACGTTCAATGTTCGGTTGGCACACCGTTTGTCGGTTTTAAAAGACGACAAGTAGAGGAAAATAGTCAGCTGAGTCTGGGGACCAAAAGGGTGGGGCTGACGATTGTCGTCAGCAGCGGCAACAGTGAGGATTTAGGGATTTAGGATTTAGGGATTTTGGGAGTATTTTAGAAAGTTTTAAAATTTCAATATTTTTTTCCTTAAAATTTTTAAATTATTAAAAAAATAATTTAAAGAATGAATTTAAAGACATACTTTAGGCACTTATTTTCATTTAAGCCTTTAATATTTGATAAAGACGATTTTAAAATAATAAACATATCTCTTAATATATATATATATAAATAGTATAACAGTAATTAGAAAGTAGTATTTGACATATATATTATTAACCTTTTGTCTATACACATACACACCTTACAAACAATACAATTTAAATTTGAATCTCTTAGAATAAATATTATCTATTTTTTAATAGAACTACTTATTGATATATTTAAATCTTTATTTGATGAAAGATAGTTGAAGTTTTTGAGGGGGTAGTTGGAGATATGGAAATGTAAGTGAACACACAAATTCACATACCACACAATTTTCTTCCCCTAGTGGACATTTTAGTTGCAATATAAATATTTTCAAAAGAGAGAAAACTCACACATTCCACACCTAGTCGAATTGTCGTATTCAAAATTCTTTCTCGGATACAATGGTCTAAAAACTATAAACTTATTTTTTTTATACACACGGTTTATATAAAGTAATGTTTACACAAGTCTATTAATTTTAAAGTTTAATTTTTTTAGGATTATAGTTTTAGTGTTTAAATTTTAAGATTCAAGGTTTTATGGTTTAAAGTTTATGATTTTAAAACTTATGTTGTATGCTTAAATTAGACAGTTTGTATTTTACACAGCTTGTATTTCAAAAGTTAACTCAATTATCAAACTTATAAATTATGAGTTATATTTTGATATATAATATGTGTAAACAAACACATAATCCTTTTTTAAAATTTAAAATATAAACTTTAACCTTAAATCCTAATTCTAAATCAACAACCAAACATCTAAGCCTTAAACTAAACACATAACTCCTAAATTCGATAAGTATGTGTAAACTAAAGTTTATATGGACTTATATATAAAAAATTTCTCTTAAAATATTAAATTTGATTAATGTTGTAATACATGATACCATAATTGGTGCATAATCTCCATTGAAAATATATAAACTAGATTGCATAAAATATTTGGAATGGGTATATCCTTGTCCAAGTAATGCATATACATATTATATTGTGGACCTACTCAAACATTAGTTAGTGTTCCCCTTTACTGTCAGAAATCAAATTATGAATAGTGTACACTAAAAGTTATATATATAAAGAAACGGAACTAAAAGTGGAATATATTCCTAAAGGGTAAAGAATTGCCGCTAAAAGTTTATCGTACTCTCGTCAATTCAAAAGTGGAAACAAAAAATATAAAATGGAAAATGATTTTAGGCTTAAAGATTGATTGAAGTTCCAAACTTTTTAATAACGTGTATAAGTAGAAAAGCGGATAATATTTATTTTAAAAGATTTAAGTTTAATTATTTTGTTTGTAAGGCGTGTGTGCATTGTCAAATAGTTAAAAATATATATGAATAAATACTATCTTATAATTACTTTTAGACTATTAAAATTTTTTATTTAAGTTTCTAATTTTTTTTGCACCGACATCTAATTGAGAAATTGGATCAATTAAGTCCTCGAATCAAAAAATTAAATTAACTAAGTTTTTTGTCTAATTTTAATTGTTAAATCTTAATATTTTCTGATATATTATTGCCTCGTGACATATTATGGTCTCATCGTGTGGGATTTGTAGACATTTTAAACCTAAAAATTCATTAGAATTCTAAAAAAATATTAAGAATAAATAAATAACACGTGAAAACACTGGGACGTGACATGTGATATCACTAATTAGTCTAGTGGTTAAGGATGCTCATCTTGACTTGTCTTGTATAGATTCGAATCTCTATATGAGAATATATTACCTATCTATATAAACCAAAAAAATTGTTGGATTAAATGATTAACGTTGATTAAATGGATGAACTAGAATGAAAAAAAAAATCATAAACTTTATTTTTTTAATAGCTTCTAGTACATTTAAGCCATAACTGTACTTTTTGTATGCGACTTCTCAATATCCGACAATATATAGCTCTCGATATATCTAAAGTCGAGTTTTATATTAAACTAATATATTAGAGGTAAAAAAAATCAATAATTGAAATAATGGCCAAGTAACCTTATGTTATCTCATTTTGTTTGAATTTAAAATTTAACATTTGCCTTAAAAATAGAAATACATTTCTATTTAATAAACAAATAAATTAGAGGTAAAGAAAAAGAAAATAATTTAAAGGATTTTTAACAAAAGGGTCACAATTTCGGGGATTACAAGAATAAAACGATAAATTTTGAATATTAAATATGTTAAATGTCTTTTGTTAAAGATAATTATATAATCTAAATGAACTCGTGGAGTGATTCCAATAATAAAAGATGGTGTATTTCATTTAGGAGATTCGGGTTCGAGCACTATATGTACACAGTATGTATGTATTATTAAAAAGTTAAAAAAAATTAAACAGATACTACCATATAATCACACCAATATATTAAAAAAATTATATAATCTAAATGAATTAAACTCTGGTTTCAAATCATTACATACAATGAAAAAAATATGATCCTCCTCATTAGTGGGAAATGAAAAATGGTGGAACGTTATCCTTACATGCCTACTTCTGATATTTGTTTTTAGTTTCTTTGGTCTCAAATCTTTTATAATATTAAAATTTATTTTTCTTCCTTGGTTTTATCTTTTAGACCATTTGAATCGTCAAATTTATTATTTAAATAAGCAAAATATGATATTTGTTTTTTTATTATTTATTTTGTCAATAAATTTCTTAGGAAAAGGAAGAAAAATAAATTCGGATATTATTTCATTAGAATAAAAAAGACACAAATAAAATAAATTTTTATTAAATAGAGATATTTACATTCATAAAATAAATTTTGAGATTTGAACCCATACGAGATTAGACAATATGAACATTCTTGACCACTCGATTAATTACGACCAATCAGTAGATTTCATTTTTTTCTTTTTCTTCTATCGCACTAAATTGATATAATAAGATATATGTTAATTTCCATTTTTTTCCTTTTCGATTCTCCAATAAATTGATGGATGAGTCTACCACGCTCGACGAGCACCGTTGAACACTAGTACACCACTAACGATGAATACCACTGAACAACATTAAATTAATTAATAAAGATTAAAAATCTAAAAGATTCAACATGTAATTATAAACTATTTAAAATAAAATATTAATTAAATTATTTTCCATATATAATATATTTTAATTTTTTTAAAAAATAATTAGATCAAATACCAACCTTAGTGAATTTAAAAAATAAAACCCAAAACCATAAACTATAAACCATAAATATAAAACTCATAACCCTAAACTATAAACACTAAACCTTAAACCCTAAGTTTAAATATTGGGTTTAGGATTTAGTGGTTAGTATTTGATCCAATTATTTTAAAAAATATTAACAAATATTATATATATGAAAAATAATTTAATTAATATTTTATTTTAAATAATTTATAATTTTATATTTAAATAATTTATAATTGTATATTTAATCTTAAAATTTTTAATTTTTATTAATTAATTTAATAATATTTATCGTTAATGATGTTCAGCTGCGCTCCGTGGTAAAATTTTTCTAAATTGATATAATATAATATCTTCAATATCCAATTTCAATGTGCCAGTTCACTCTGTCCCCTAACTAAATCCGACATTGAGTTTTTTTCCTTTTCCAAATTTCTAAACCCTTAAATTAGAAATTTCGGTTTTTAGAGTCAACCAAATTAGAAGCTGCTTAAAATTTATGGTTGAAAATAAAATTATTACAAGTAATAAATATATTTAGTTATCAATAATTAATTGGTCTAGTGAGATATGACGTTAAACCTTTTAAACAATGTTTAAGATTCAAATTCTCACATTGTGAAAGGAATAAATTGGGTTCAAAAAGTCGTCCTCACAATGAACCTTCATATTATCTAATTTAGATTAGTCAACCAGTAGATTAAATATCGGTAGTTATACTCAATAAATAAATAAATTTAGTTAAATTATCATTGTGATTGATCAAAATTAAAAAATATATTAAAATTAGATCCCAAATATGTCAAGTGTCCTTATATAATAGTAGTGTGTTGTATCAAATTCACGATGTAGATGAAAGAAAATGTTTTATGTTAATTTAAAAAAAAAATACATTCAGAAATGCTTATTAGTGAGTGACACAGGGTTCATAAATGATTTTATTGAACATGCGTTTAATCCTTAGTTGTTTTTAATGGGAAAGGGGGCATAGACGCTAAAAGAAATCAACTACATTGTAAAAAATTAGAAGTTTCTTTCTAGGGTACTCTGGATATATAAATGTCGATTGAGGTGTCCAGTTTTATCAAACCATAGGTCATCATTTTCCTCTCCTGTTTAATCCTTAGGTAAATTATATTTATTTTCAAAATAGAAATAAAAACATATTTATTAAATAATTAAAACAAAATATAGTTAAAATTATTATTATTATTATAAATAAAATATAATTAAATAAACTAATATTTTTAAAAATAACATTAAAAAAATTCAAACCCGGGTTAAAATGAAGTTAAAATTAAAAAAGAACATTATTTTTATATTTTTCACTTTCCTAAAACATTTTCAATGAAAATATTTTTTTTATGTCTTCAAATGTTCAACTAAAAAATATTTTTTTTAATTTTAAAATCAAACACGTTTTCTTCATTATTTTTTATTTTTTAAGAAAATAAAAAAAAACTTTATTTTTCCAACCAAACGGACCCTTATTCTCCTTGGTGTGTTTTTCATGCACTAGAATCATATATTTATAATATATGTGAAGATGACACATTGCACTCTTAAGGAGAAGATGTGAGTTCAAATCTTAAAAGCAATATTTTTTGAAAGAACAATTTCACAGCTCAAATATTAATTGTAAAACGAACATGCATATTGCTAAAAAAAACTACATGAGAAAAATGAACACATAAGGATAAATAAGTGATTTATTCCGGATAAAAAAACCACGCAACTATTTTGTAATATTGTGGCTAACTACAATAATTTATTATATGTATAACATATGGATTGAAAGTATAAAAAAATAATTAAAACTGACCCAAGAACGTAGCTATATAGGAATTGAACCCACCCTAAGATTTGTTTTTTATTTTTATCCTTTTATATAAATATTTAAAAATTAATTTATTTATAAATTTATCTCCAATTTTAAATATTTATATTTTACCTCTAATTATATTTTCGTCCTTAATTAACAACACATTGTTAAATAAATAAAATAAGTCTAATAATTTATTTTTTGTGTTTAGTTAACTCGTATACAAATAGACATTTTATGATTAATGGTTGAGATTTATACCCTCCCTCAACAATTTTATCTTTAAAATTCGCACCCAAATTCTCTCTTTAATAGAATAACATAACTTGTTATTATAATCATTTTTTTGTTGGTGACTGTAACGTTTTTTTATTCCAAAAGATTGACATTTATTATTTATTTGAAATCTCAGTTACATATACATTATATTTCCTTTTTAATTAAGCCAAACGTCATTGTACGCAATTTTTTATTGGTGACTTTATCGATTTTTTTAATTCCAAAAAAATAGTCAATACATTATATTTTCTTTTTATTTTGGTGTAGTTAGATAAGATGTTTAAATTTTTAAATAATATTAAATATTTGAAAATTGACTTTGTAAATGAAATAAATTTAATTAAAAAAATTAATCTTACTATAAACATCTATAATATCTAGATTTAATTAATAAATAGATACAAATAATTATAAAAAAGTTAACTATTTCTTAATCCGATGTGTAAGATAATATTCTTTAACAAATAATATTTTAGTAATGCTGAATCCAACAAGCGTGATGATGTTCATTTTAGAAGACACAAGTTTAAATTGTTTTATCTATAAGTATATACGCTTATTGTCAAATAATTAAAAATATATATAAACAGACATTACCTTATAATCATATTTAGACTATTCAAAAAATATTTTAATAATACTTACCATAAACATTTTTTTAATATTTATCCCATTTCTAGTTCACCCATGATAGTCATAATCATCCTTACACACGGTTCAAACACTCCTCCACTATCGCCCCGTTTTCAGTCACTTTTCATTCCTTTATAATACTCGAAGATTTCTTTTCAATTTCCATTTTCTAATTTCCTATCACTTTTCAATGTAAAAATTCCCTTAACAAAATATGACTGCCAACAATTTCCTGTTCCTCATCCTCTTCACCTTGTGTTTGTCTTCTTTCCCATCACACGCTCGCTTCATCACCACCCGTCCATCCCCGACCGGTCTCGTTTCCGACGGTATCTCCACCGTCGGAAACCCACATTACCTCCTCCTCAAACCACTGGTTTCGGCTGAGGAAACGTGCGAGCAGTCGTATGGGTTCTTACCCTGTACCACCACGGTTCTGGGAAACTTGTTTTTGATCATTGTTTATGGATACCTTATGTATTTAGCTGCAACTTACTTGTCCAATGGAAGTGAGCTTTTGCTTGAGATCCTCGGTCCCGGTATCGTTGGAGGGTTGTTCTTGCCTATGCTCGGAGCTCTTCCGGATGCAATGCTCATTCTCGGTAAATTTTTAAATTTTTTTCTGTTCTTTTCAGAAACTTTTATTATCTTGTTTGGTGGTCGAGAAAATGCGATAAAGTTTCATTTAGTTTCCCACCGCTTGACTCATCAAAAAAGGCGGAAAGTTGAAAAGTTTAGATCTTGACCCTTTTTTTCTGGAAACTGAATATTCAAATCATACCATGAATAAGCTTTAATGTGATGCAAAATTTAAGATTCTATATACGGAAAACTAGCAAAATTCAGATTCTGTATTCAGATTATAATTTCTTTTTGGGTTTTTCCAAGTCCCTATTAGTCTTTTTCGATTGTTCCAAGCTTTTCTGTCATGTTGTATATAATTAATTTAATTAATTCTTTTAATAAGAATTTGCTTTTGTATTGAATATCCTTGTTACTTTATTAGTATTTTCATTTAGCCTTGTATTTATTTAGAAATTTATGCTTTTGCCTTTTATATTAAAAAAGAGAAATTTATGCTTTTGGACCATGTATTTAATCTATTTGCATATGGATTGGGTTGGACAGAATCAAATGTTGCTTGTTTAGTGACCAATGGCAGCAGGAGACTTTCAGCAACCCTTGATTAATATTATAAAAGATGTGGTGGGGTTTTGGATATTTGAATTCAACCCCTGCAAGTTCCTTGTTTTCTTTCCATGGTAGTTTGTGGGAAAAAGACACTTATTGGAATTTTTTAGAATTATTACACATGTGGGGTTATGCTATTTTTTTAGGACACTGCAGTTGGAACATGAAAATCTTTGTTGCTCATGATTGGTTGTTCTTGTTTGGACTTAAAAACGCATTCAACTTTAGACGTTGACATAGGAACTTGGGGGGATCTCATTTGGATTGCAAAACTTAAGGATTTGATGGTCTAAATCACAATCAAGAATGAGGTCTAGAATGTTTATAATTAATCTGCCTGTTTTTGTCCAGTGTCTGGACTTTCCGGAACGGCGGAAACTGCTCAAAGCCAGGTCTCTGTCGGAATGGGGTTGTTGGCAGGGTCAACCGTCATGCTTCTCACGTTGATATGGGGATCCTGCATCATCGTTGGCAAGTGTGATCTTCGTGATTCGTTTGCAGTCGATGGAACGAATACAAAGGGGTTTAGCTTAACAGGTACATAGTTTTGCTTAACATTGTTCTTTGGTAGTTTGTGACTTTGTGTTATAAGTGGTTGAGGGTTGTTTTACCATGCATTATGTCATGCAATGGCCAAAAACAAATGACTAAGTAGTCTAAACTCTAAATGCATTCTTTTAATTCCCATAACCGGAAGCCTATCTGATTTTGCAGAGTCGGGTGTTAGCACTGATATCTGGACATGCTATGCTGCGAGAATAATGGCTATATCGGTTATCCCGTTTCTTATTGTTCAACTGCCACAAGTTCTCAATTCAACTTCGGGAAGACACTTAGCCGTTTTGATTGCACTTATTGTTTCGATCTTGATGTTGATTTCTTATTGCGTTTATCAGGTTAATATTATTTTCCAGAAAGGAATTCATCATCATATGTTATAATATTTCTTTTTAAAATTCTTTAAGAAAAATATTAGATTCTCTTATAACACAAGATTTTGTTATCATGTATGTATATTGCAGGTGTTTCAGCCTTGGATCCAGAGAAGACGACTTGCTTTCGTGAAGCACAAGCATGTCATATCGGGAATTTTAAAGCACTTGAAAATGCATTCTCTGGGAAGGCTTCTTACTGATGATGGGGAACCCAACACAGAGATCATAAAGAAGTGAGTTTCGAGTTTTTGACATTCGAGAAAAACTTGCTTCTTCCTGTACATTGTACATGTAACATTTACGTACTCTCTGAACTACAGGTTGTTTGCGACGATTGATGAGAATCACGATGGTGCTCTTTCACCTACTGAACTGAAAGCATTGATTATAGGAATCCGGTTTGAAGAGATCGACTTGGATAGAGATGATGCTGTGCGAAAAGTATTGGAAGATTTCGATACCTCCCTTGACTCTCTCGTTCAAGAGGATGAGTTTATAAGAGGGATCACAAAGTGGATTTACGAGGCAAAGCAAACTGGGGGTAACTATTTTGAACCTAATGCCGGAACGTTTAAGTTCATCGACGATTTTCACCAGGTAAGTATAGCATTGATGCCTTCTTTCTGATCATAACTTAGTGCAGACTGACTTACTAGAATTACTTTTGCAGCAAACGAAGAGAGAACATACTTTGTTAGGGTCCGAGGAACAAAGTGACGAGGTCGTCGAGAGCGTTGAAAACCCTCGATTGATCTCCTTCAAAGCCGTACTAATGTTATTACTAGGTACCATTATTGCAGCTGCATTTGCAGATCCACTGGTAGACGCCGTTGATAACTTTTCTTCAGCAACAAGCATTCCATCTTTCTTCATCTCGTTCATTGCATTGCCATTAGCTACCAATTCGAGTGAAGCTGTGTCAGCCATCATCTTTGCCTCCCGTAAGAAGCAAAGGACTGCATCCTTAACATTTTCCGAGGTATGTTTTCGTGTAACTCAGCTTGTTTACTGAGAAACAATCATGTGACTGATCATCAACTTATGATGCAGCTTTACGGCGCAGTAACGATGAACAATGTCCTCTGCCTATCGGTTTTCCTTGCACTTGTTTACGTAAGGGGATTAACATGGGATTTCTCCTCCGAAGTGTTGGTGATTCTCATCGTTTGCCTCTTGATGGGTGCATTCGCCAGTTTCCGTACAACATTCCCGCTTTGGACGTGTTCGGTCGCTTACATACTTTATCCGTTTTCTTTGGGGCTCGTATATGTTCTCGATTATGTCTGTGGTTGGGCGTAGATTAATGAATGTAACAGCTGGTGTAGAGCTCAGCTACTGGTTCTGATTTGCATTTCGGATTTTCAATTTGGTGAAACATTCTGATGTCTTTGTTCAACAGTTTATCTAATAACTAAAGCTTAAGTTTACCTCATTTGGGTAAGATTTCCGTTTTGTTGCTTTGGAAGGCGAAACTTCCTATCAGGTCCCTCAAATTTTCGGACCGGTTTAGATGAATCTTTATATTATTAAATAGATTAGGCTTAAATGAAAAATAAGGGCCCAAAGTATACAATTTTTAAATTTTAGGAGTTTAAAGTATTTTTTTATAAAAATAGGTGCCCAAAGTTTCAAAAATTACAATTTTAAGTGCCTGACCGTTAATGGGTGTTAAAAAAATTTAACAATCAATGCTTGACACATGGCACTAATTTAATTTTTTTTAAAGAAAAACACCCAAAAATTTTAGTTTTTCATAAAATTTTTAAAGTTTTGTAATTTTTACAAAGCAGTTCCCAAATCCCTAAAATCTTTTAAATCCAAATCCTCAAACGCGAAAATGGCGTTCGGCTGTCACGCCGTTCATCGTGCTCGGCGACGCCGTAATAAAAAAAACGATCGGCTAAATTTGGCGACCAAAGGGATAAACTTAGGGGCGGCGGCAGAGGTGGCAGTTTAGGGGTTTGAGTTTAAGAGATTTTAGGGATTTGAGGACTGCTTTGTAAAAATTGCAAAACTTCGAGAATTTTATGAAAAACTAAAAAAATTGTTTTAAGTTTTTAATTTTGAAATAAAATAAACATGTCAGGTGTTAAGCATTGATTGGTTAACAATTGTTTTAACAACCTTTAACGGTCAGACACCTAAAATTGTAACTTTTGAAACTTCAGGCACCTAAAATTATAACGATTGAAACCTTGAGCACCTATTTTTACAAAAAAATACTTTAGACACCTAAAGTTCAAAAAATATATACTTTAGGCACATATTTTTCATTTAAGCCAATAGATTAATGTTTTCATTTAATTTTAATATTAAATTAATTCAATTTTATTTAATTTAATTTCATTACGTTATTACTATATAAAAATCGATCCAAAAAATGCAAATCTTTATTTTTACTTGATTTTATCATTTTTTTTATAATCTACAATGATAACAAAGGGGAGAAAAATAAATCTAAAAATAAATACCATGTTATATATGGTAATACGAGTAACTTATTTTCCTATATAATCCAGTGTGGACCCTCCTACATATCACCATTCTGCAACTTGTACAATGAAGGTTCATTTTTGACAAAGACAATACAATGCCTAATCAGATCTTTACGGTCCCACATGCAAGTGTGACTCACCAACGAAACCAACAAACCAAATGAAAAAAAAAATCAACTTTTAAATTAATAATTGTTTTATATATGATTAGTGGAGTTTTTTAAAAAAATTATTTAAAAAAATAAATGTCGATTTCTTAAGTATGCTTCTGAAGTTACAAATCTCACTCTCTTCTTCATGTTATTAAAACTACACTATAGCATATAAACATAGTGGTAAACGAGTCGTTGGGTTCAGATCATTCGGTTTGGGTCAGTTTATGTCAGATTTAGTCTAATTCAGTTTAATTCGGGTTTATAGTGATTCGGGTCAGATTGGGTCGATTGATATCATATCGAGTATTTTCGGGTCGGGTCAAGATCGGTTCAATAGGAGATCGATATGTTTCAGTAGGTTTTAAGGCCGGATCAGTTTTTTACACCCACATATGGCTTTATAAAGCCAATATATTTGACTTTTGGTAAGTTGTGCGACAGTTGACATCAAATCTTTCTTTATTTCTTTTAATATATTTTCTTTATTTCGAGTTGCCTTCGGTTCGGGTTGCTTTCGGTTTAGATGAAACCGGTTCGAGTTCATTTGGTTAGCTTGAAAATCAGTTTGGGCACGTTCGGTTCTGTTGAAAATCGGATCGAGTCCATATCGGTTCAACTAAAAATCAAGTTCGGGTCGATATCGGGTCTCAGATCAAGTAAAATCGGTTCGAATCTCGGGTTTCGGGTTAGTTTGCCACCTCTACATATAAAGAATAAATTTTATATAAAAATATTTCTTCGCGTCTTATCTTAAATGTGTTAAGCATGATTTAACAAATGATTCCAATAAAAAATATGATGTTTATCTTAAAATATCTATATTCGAGCACATGTGTGAAAGATATGTATCTTATCAAAGGGTTAAGACTTAAAAAAAAGTATGAACGGATACTATCAAGTACCAGTATATTAAAAAATTGCGTTAAACATAATTGTTATTTATTCAAGGAATTAAAAATTATGAATAAAATTTAACTCTATTATAAATATTAATTATTTCGAAGTTTACAAAATGAGTTATATGGACTTGATTATCGCTGCCAGTGTTAAAGATAATTTGCTTAATGTCCGGCCAATACTTAGGGATGCGACCCCTTTTGTCTGAAGCTTATCAGATAATGGTTGGGTTAAGCTGAATGTTGATGGGGCTGTAGATATTGGGGATGGTGCGGCTGCGATTGGTGGTGTAATACGGGGAGACCAAGGCGAGTGGTTGTTTGGGTTCTCTCGTAGCATAGGGCGTTGCTTTGTGGTTAATGCCGAGCTTTGGGCTATTCTTGACGGTCTTCGCCATGCATGGCGTCTCCAGTTAAGGCGTGTTGTGGTGGAATCTTATTGTAGAGAGGCGGTTAGGATTGTTCAGAAGACGAATTCTAATAATATAGAAAATGCTATGGTTACTGCATTTCAAGATTTAATTCGCAAGAACCGGGTAGTTTTGATTAGACACATTGGGAGGGATGCTAATGTGGTTGCCGATATTCTTACTGTTGCTCTATGTGGACATGCACCGGGGGAAATTCTTCATGCTTGTGAACCGGCTACTTTAAATGACTTACTTCGAGAGGATCTTTATCAGGCAACTGGAGTGGGTTAATCTTCAGTAGGTTTTGTTTTTATGGGGCGTTATGTCTAGGGTGTACTTCTTAGTACGCGATCTATGTTGGCTTTGTTTCGCTTGGGTGCCGAGGTTTTGCCCCTCTTGTTAAATTTGTAACTGCTGTCGCATGCATTATTTTTCTTCCATTTAAGGTTAGAGATGTTTTTTAACGAGACATGTGGTAGGAGCATTCATTCTTAAATAAAAAAAGATAAAATTTAATTTTATTATAAATATTAATTATTTCGAAGTTTACAAAACGAGATTCTTAATATGTTCTTCATTAAAAAAAAACCATAATGACACAAAAGTAAGCAAAAAAACGAGATTATTTCTTTTAAATGTATGTTTATAGCTTTAAATTGAGATCAACATGTCCAGCAACTTCACTTTTACAATTAGCCATTGTTCCTGCACTTCCTCGTTCAATCTGCGCCATTGCAGGTGTTGGAAAGAAGCTATAGAAAGGTCGCTGCAGATTCAATACACCACCACCTTCAAAGCTTCCCTTCAAACAAAAAAAAAGTTTTATGTATGCAAAAAAAAATCAAATAAGCATAAAATTAAATGAAAATGGAGATGGTCTCACATGATGATAAGCTAACAAATCGAGGCCCGGCGGTTCATAAGGGATCGAGTTCGATAGAGAGTGCTTGGATTTTGAGGTTGAACGCATTGATGTAGTTGTTGGAGGGGCTAATGTGAGTAAATCCATGTTAGAATATAGAATATAATTAGTAGAAAATTAAGTGTAATTAGTTAGTAGGTTGTTATAAATTTGTTAGTATTGTTGTGTTGGTTATAACCTTTAGATATTGGGCTATATAAGCCATACTCCTGTATTGGGCTGATCACTCTAATCAGATTCATTTTGAATAAAAATCAGATATCCATCTTTTCTCTGTAATTTTCTTTATCTCTTTAACCCTCCACTCATCACTTCTCATTTACAGACTTCACCACCGTACAACATTATCTCCGACCACCATGGCTGCTTTCTCACAATCCGTAGCAAATACCCCATTTGAGGTTGAACATGAAGGCCCTTCCCTGGAAAGTTAGTATAAATTAGAATATAAGGTACGAAAAGAAGTCATGGGTTTGAATTTTGGATTTGGATGTTTATGATGTTACGAGGACGGAAAGGGAGAATCGAACCTGAAATTCGCGGTTTCGGGTTCGAAACCGAATGTGGGAGCTTTGTTTCTTGAAGTAGCTTCAACTTGTCCATTGATGGAATGAACAATGGGACTAGGATAACATTTTGTGAGAAAGGAGGGGACTGGTGCATTGTCTAAGGAGAAAGGATATGGTCTCTTCATGCCAATCACCTATCGAAAACGAAAGAAAACCTAATTCTTTATTGATCTCTAAATTAATGGAAAGAGAAATTGAAAACTAAAATTTCCCATTGGATCAAATATGTATGCGTGCATGCATATTTGTATGCATGCATGTATGTATACCTTGTCTTCTTCAGGCAATAAAGGTTTAAAATTTTTGTAATAGCTTTGGTTTGAAGGGGGCTCCATCTGGAAATTCATTACAGATGTTGATGATGAAGTTCTTGATGACAAATTCACCTGCATATAAAAACAAAAATTACCATCAAATCCCCCATATTTTCATTAATTACACCAAATACACCAAAAAATCAATGTAATTCTTACCATTGAGAAAGAAGGTTGTTGTTCCCTTTGCATCAAACTAGCAAAGGCCAAAGTGGCTGAGTTTCACAAGGCAAACTCAAGTTTGTCCTGAAAACCAAACCAGGATCCAGCCCAAAACAACACTCTTTTCCAATGTTGAAATCACAAGAACCCCAGAATTTATGACCACGGACACCTGTCAATGGAACAGTACTTGTGTTCCCATCACAGACATCAGCAGCAACAGCAACCAGATAGGCTGAATCTGTCTTCTGTTGTTCTTCTAACCTTATCTTCTCAAGCTGTGCCACACCAAGCCCTCTTTTGGGTACTTTTTTAGGCCTTTGCTTCTTACCAATATTGCTGTTGTTTCCACTGCTGCTGGTTGTTTGATCTTCTTGAACCATTGTTTTCACCAACTTCCATAAAAAACCACCAAAAAGACTGAAATTTTGAAGTTTAGAGGAACACCCAAAGCTTAAAAGCTTGTCAAAAACAAAAAAGTTAACAATTCCCAGCAAAGCAAACCCTGGTTTGGTTAAGCTTCATGCATGTTACTGTTTATATAAATAGAGATTTAGAGAGAGAAAAGGGGAATCTTTGAAATCAAAATATGTTGAGGATAAGAACTGAGGGAAAATCTAGAGAAAATTTGCAAAGTTTAGAAAATAAAGATACCCAAAATCTCGCAGAATTTGGGAGCCAAAGGAGAAATTATATCATGGGTCATTCCCGCCACGTCATCCATGTGACCAACCAATAAAAATCACCTATCTCATTATTTTTTTCATGTCATATTTTTATCAAGTGAATATTCACTTGATAAAAACTGTTTTTAAAATTGATTTACAGTAAATATGAGTGAAGATTCACTTGGTAAAAATATGACATAAAAAAAAATTAATGAGATTGGTGATTTTTATTGGTTAGTTCCATGGATGACGTGACGGGAATGACCCATGATATAATTTCTCGAGCCAAAGAGATCAAACAAACCCCAAAGGCTTAGCCATTAGCCAAGTTTTCGGCTAAGCATATATCATATCAAAAGATTTATACATTAATTCAATTATTATATTATTTTTCAAAATTCAGTGCATATCTTTAGATTACTATACATGATTACATGAATGTGTGTGTATGCATATTCTTCTCTTATTTTTGGCCATTCCTAGACCCACTATTTCTGCTTCTTTTTTTAACACTTGCGTATGTCAAATTATACTTTCAAAGTTCTAAAAGAAGCTTAGTTCCAATGCTACTTGGCAATGTGACCTTAGTTTTGTTTCAGTTTGGGGTATCCCTGGCTGGCTTCTCAACTTTTCGACCTAATTATCAGTGGCGGAGCCAGAATTTTCATATAGTGGAGTCAATGTGAAGTATGAGATATGAAAGATTCTCGTACCACTACAATAACTATTATTGATCCCATACGTCAACAAATTAAGTGGGATAATATTTCCTATATAAAATACTAAAATTTTTTGTATTAGTTCCTTGAAAATACCATATCTTAATAAATTAAGTGGGGTCAATTGACCCCTTAAATTTTGATGTAAATCTTCCCATGCTAATTATGGGACCCTTACCTTTATACCTCAACACATGCATGCATTTACTATCATGTATTTATTCTACTATTTGAGGGTTAAGATTTAGGGTTTAAAACTCAATATTATCTTATCATTTAAAATTTTTTAGCATCACGTATAATCGCATCATAAAATTATAAAAAAAAAACTCATGTCAATAATGAAATAGGTATGAATTACCATTTGATGTGTTACCTTCGTGAAAATTATAACGGCTCAATTATCATACTTGTTAGAATAAAAATATTTTAACTAAAATAAAAGATTCTAAGTTTTTTTTTAACAAAAATAGGATTACATTAACAAAAGATATAAGCGTTTGATATTAAATTTATAGTTTAATTAAGGGGAAAAACTTAATTATTTCGTGTAAAAAAAGAAAAATCAAAGACATAGATCGACAAATAAGCAAATTCTATCTATAACTTTACATTTTGGACCCACCTTGGCAAAAAAACGAATAATCATTTTAACTTCTATTGTAAAGAAAGCAAAAATTATTTGTCTTCCAATAGAACCAATTTCCAAATGCAAAGCCATTATATCCCTTAATTTCATGGATGACATGCTCTTTGTCATATTACATGCCAATATTTCATTCTTTTTATTTTTTCTTTTTATATAAAAAAATAATTTTCTTTATAGCTTGCATGATCTATTACTAGCTTTGGATATTTTTCTATAATCTATAGAAAATTGGCAAGGGGTATGTGAATTGACATCAAAATTCAACAATAATTGAAGAAGTCTTGGCCCTCTAGCTTCAAAATACATTAATTTTTGCGGGCCTGATAAGAAGTTTATTGCAATTATTTTAAAATGATTTGATACATAAACAGAGTAAAATTTAGATTACATTAATTTATTTATATTTTAGTATAGTTAATATCTGTTTTATGATTTATGTTAAAAATTTGTGTTCTCCCTCTCAACAATGTTATCTCTAAAGTTCAAATATAGGTTCTCTTTGAGAGTGTAATGTATATTGCCATTGCACCAACAGTTATTGATATAAATTTATCTATTATGATATTATATGTTCTATTTAGGGTTCATAATTGAATTAAGTATGGCGGTGCAGTCTAAACTTAAGGTATAAATCAAAATGTCTAAACTATTTATAATTTATGTCTCTTAAAATAAAGAGAATATTTAAACATAGTCAATCAAATTCATGACTTCTTGAATGTAATAATAATAATAATAATAATAATAATAATAGTCACTCGATATTATTTAATTTTTTTGATAAATTTTAATACTAATCATATTTAGAAGAGAGTGGAAGTGGGACCATAGAGAAGGAATGGGGTGTTTCTAGTAGATCTAGAAACCATAACTTAAAAAAATATGATAGAACAAAGATAAACAACTTAATCAATCAACTAAATATGCTTAAAATCATCATCATTAATTATCAATCTAATTATATGAGATGAATTACTGATTCATTTATAGTGAAGTTCCAATTGGTTTATAAATTTCATATTCCGTGCTTCAAAACTAAACTCACGAGATAAATTATCATGTCCATTGCTAATATAGATTGTAGTATAAAAAAGTCTTACTTTTTTATGAATTTGATGATAGGGTGGTCGGACGGTGCTCTTGGACGGAAGAGATGTCTGGTTTAAGTTGCGGTGAGGAAGTGTTTTGACAGTGGATCTGAGGAGAGTCTAGTGCCGTCCTAGGTCTTATTTGGAGGGATATGATCTTTTATAAGGGTTTCGAGGAGTTATAGACACGTGTTAATACTCAAGGAGGAACACGCGTGTACAGATATTGATACCCAAGGAGATCCACGTGTGCTATGACGTGGTTCTGTGGTAGTTATAATCGTTCGCATATTGGCTTACGAGAAATCGAGAGGTTCGCACTCTTAAGGGTTCGTGTGGTTATACTTCGTTGGTACTGATATTTTGAGAGGTTCGCATTTTGAGGTGTTCGCGTGGTCATAATTTGTTGGTATTAATAGAATTTAAAAGATTTTTATTTCAGCAATTGTTCGTTGGTTTAACAGAATACAATATTAAAATTTTAAAATAATATCAAAAATTTAAATTTTGTAATTATGAATGAAATATATTACTTTAGATGAGCCTTGCAAGTTAAGACACCTCAACCAGCTACATTTGGGGTTATATATAAAATTATTTTATTCTTATAATAATAAGAAGAAAAATTCCCTCGAAAAGTAAAATGCTTAATTTTACCCTTGGTCTCTTTATTCTTATAACTTTTGAAATCCAGCTCTCTATTTTCTGATTAAAATTAATGTACAATTCAAAATATTGTTAATGGATTTTATGTTAAATTCGGATATTTGACATTTTAATGTTCAAATGTTAGGTTTAAAAATTAAAATCTAATTTATAAATACATATTTAAATTTAACAGATGTTAATTTACTATGCTATTTTTGGACTTTAATTTTTAAATTAAAAAATAGAATAACTAAATTCATGGAACTAAACAGCATGGATTAAATTTTAAAAGTCTAGGGACTAGGGCATAATATGGCTACAATAAAACGATGATCAATTTTAAAGGTGGTGTAAATTCTATGGATAGTTACCAAATTATGACTTTAAACATAAATCAAGAAGAGCATATAATGTTAAATAACTATAATGTATTAAATAAATTCTAAAAAAACATAAGTTACAAATTAGGGTCACAAAGAACTCAAATTGTATATTCTTCTGCTTTCTTTATAATATTATTCCTCCTTACATTAATTGAAGTGAGTTCAAACCATACGATTACTGTATTAGAAAAAATATTCATGTAAATATAAATTCAATACATTTGACCTTCAAATTCTTTTCTTAGAGAATTTTGATATATATTAAAGAAAATTATTTCATACATTATGAGTGAAATTAAAAAACTCTATAAGCAGAGTTGAGTGGATGATGTGCGATATTGAGAGATTAGAGTTTTAGAATATAAGATACGTGATAATATTTAAACGCGGCTTGTGAAATTAAAATTTTCCGTGTTTAATAGTTTGATTTTCATCCATTTCGAGCTTTCTAATTGGTGTACTGATCATTTTCTTTTGATTAATTTGGCATTATATTTTGTTCTTGATTCTGCAAATTCCCCATTATTTCTTTGTATTTCCAGGCTGGAAAATTTTATGTTCCTGAAGGTTTATTTCATCTGTTCCTAAACTATAGAATTCTAAATCGTAATAAAATAGGTGCACTTTTTTCCTCCAATTAGGATTATGGAGGATTTTAATGAGGTTTATATCAGTATATCATATTAATAAGATTACCATTTTAAAAAAATCTTCATTGATGGGTTCAGGAAACTGGTTTAGATCATTCATTTGTTTAAAGAAATCCAAGCCAAGCAGATCCAAACAAGCAAAGGTAGTATATACATGCATGCATACCCCGCATTCAAACATAGGTGTAGGGATATGACCATCGAATGTAATTGTATTAGACACATACTTATATATGATATTCGTACCGAAGTTTGAGAAATATGGGTGATATTTAGTAATGTAATTCTTGGGGGTCATCTCTAATTTATTCTCAGGCCCCATCAATACAGGTACACTCTAGTAATGAAAAACAAATGGTGATGAAAGGGTAGGTCATGAGGACCCTGAAGAGGGAAGGAGCCAGGCGACGACCGGCGGTTCATGAAGCAGTCCTGGAACCACAGTGGAACAGATTGCGGCTGTTCGAATTCAGAAGGCTTTCCAGGCTTGCAAGGTATTAAACATGCTTGTGTCTGAGTAACATAGTTTACGATTTTTCCTGGCATAGTGAAGAAGCAAACAACAAGCACTATAGGCTTCTTACATTCATGGTGCAATGTCCAGTCTCAAATCCGAGCCCGAAGAAACTGTATGGTTACAGAAGGTAGGCTTAAGCAAAAGAGAATGGAAAATCGGATGAAAGTTGAGGCCGAACTCCATGAACCGGAGGTTACAATAATCACTATGAACCTACTCTTTTTATTACCTTTTAATAGTTAGGCATTCGATTCGATATCTACGAAGAAATGAAAAATTGAATCCATCTTTTTACATTAATAGAGAGTTAAGCCTTGCAGATTAGTAAATAATAGAGGGTAGCATCTTTATTAGCTTTCAAAGCCTCCTTTCTTCTGTTTGGCAAGCAAGAAAATGAGAAGCTGGTAATCTATGAATCAAGTGTTCTTGGGGTTGTTTTTAACAGTGGATTGGTTTACATGTTGTGTTATATTTTGACTCAAATTTTAATTGGTAATTAAGTTGGGTTTTATTATAATTCTAGTGATTGGAGATTACTTGGTAATTAAAATTTACTATAATGAGTAAATATCTATTTTAGGTAGAGAGAGGGGGAATTAGTCTGGACATATATAACCACTTTTAGGATCTCTACAATTGTTGTGCCTACGTTGTAAAAATGGTATTGTAGGGATGTTGGGAAAAGTGTTTTAGTTTTACCGGGTTATGAGATTTGTACACCGAGTTTTGGGATTCATGAATTATCATGTATTTGTACTCTTCGGATTCTCTACATTATTAGTAGATTGTTTGTTTCTCTTGTCGAAGTAGACTATGTTGAATCATGTTGTAAAAATATCAAGTTAAATCTTATTTTATGTGCATGTCTTGGCCTATATCGTTATCGCTTTGATTATTTTGCCGCATATTAAGTTCCTAACAGATAGAATGGTGTTGTGGCTCCGAAACTATGGAGGAAATTCTTTCCGGGATTCAACAAAGAGAAGCTGCGGTTAAACACGAACGAGCCATGGCATATGCCGTCTCTCATCGGGTTACGAACTTCGTGTTCATTCAATCACTTTTAAGAAATAAAAATTTTCGACTGATTTCTAGTGAATACAGTGGAGGGCGAATGCAAGCCTATATCTAGGCCAAGCATCCTATGCAGTGGGAAAAGAAAACTGGGGTTGTAACTGGATAGAGCGGTGGATTGCGGCGAGGCCGTGGGAGGTGAGGGTTCATTCTCAACCTATCCACCCGAGGAAGACTCACGGAAAGCAGGAAAGCAAACATAGAAAGATATGAACAATCCGGCTTCGACGAAACCCAGTTTGCCGAAAGTCAAAAACAATGCCCCATCTGATGGCTGAAATCAGATAGTTTCATGGAGCTCGTTGATCATGTATGAAAGCTTTCAGCTATTTTGAGTGACTCGATACAATTTTCAATTGTACTTTTTGTGTGGATTTGCAACTCATAACACATTCACCACACAATAACAAGGTTTTGTTGCACCGAGAAATCCGATGACAAAACCCTAAAATTACTATATCAATCAGATTAAACCCAGATCTAAAATCTCCTCTTGCAGAAACTGTACATGTAAAAATCTTGAACTGGTAATTTCCTTGATACTTTTGCACAAGGGATATATGGAACACAATCATATGTACATTACCTTATAAGATATAAAAATCACATACGAATTTAAAATGTTCAAAAGATTGCAGATACCGAGATTCGAATCTCGGACCTACCCGAAACCTCCTAGATATCAAATCTTGAGAACAGCTAAAGCACAAAACACCCAATTTTTATGTTTTTCTTAAATGACAACTCCTCAATGTATAACTTCAGACAGAGGTCCAAAACTGACAGAAAAAAAGCCCTACAGCAGCAACCATTAAAGGTAACAAAATTTTTTATTAAAAAAGAACTTTGATCTTATTATTTCTTTTAGAAAGTCACATAATGCACCAATTCATTGCTCCATTATGCATTAATTATCATAGCACAATTATTCATTCTCACATTGCACCATTCAATTATGCAATATCATAGCTAAGCCCCCAACAAGAACCTCTGCAACAATCCAACCACCACTCCACCTCAAAATTTATATCTGGTATGGTCTCAAAAATCCCAACTTTAACATCCCACCATATAAAAAAAACTATATTGTACTACAAAATCAAATAAAATACGAGTACGATACAGCTTTTATGTTCTTATTGGTGTTACTATATAAAATAAGTGTCAAAATGGATACTCCTCAGCCAACAACTATACAGCAAATATCAATAGAAGCCAAAGTATACATGCATGCATTATTGGTATCATATTTTTATGGTAATAAAGAAAAAAAATAGGAATTCCAGCTAGATTCAAGGGGACCAATTTGGTGGTATCTAATACCCCTATAATGTATTCTACTATTCTATACCACAATTGAGCTTTTATTTGTACATTCATACCATTCCCAGCACTTGCAGAAGGTACACCATTTATAGCCCCACTTGCTCTACTAGGCTAACATGCCCTCATTGATTGCTGTTGTGTGACCTTAGGGTGTCCCATAACCCGGTTGCAATCCTAATGTATTCTTTGGGACATTATTCGGACAAACCCCATCTTTCATGTTAAAGCATATAGGAGCTGAATTCTGCTAATTTTGGCAATTGTGATGTGATGGTGATTGGTTCATTATTCTCTTGTTTGGATTTTAACTAATACAATGAATTGGGTTCTCGATTCTTAGTTTCTGTAAAGAGCTTTTGGTTCGAACAAAGTCGATTCTAAACTGAGACATCTAAAGCAGACCAGTATTTAGAAAAACGACACTCAACGAAAAAGAGTTATAAGGTAGACACCGACGGTGGAATTGGCAACCACTATCCAAAAATCCTACTGTTTACAGAAAAAGATTCCTCTTTCGATGCTACCAGATTAATTATTCTTTCAACTCTTTTTTGCAGGTTTAAGGTGTTCCCGGTACAACCTGTTCCATAAGCAATAAAGCAACAAAACGAAACAACTTACCGAGTTCGCTTTCATCAACATGAGAAATTGACAACTTCTAAACAACAAAAAAGACTCTGGATTGCTTCTCTAATTCAGTATCTAATATAAGGGGTATAGGGTTCGGAAAGACTTTTTCCAAGATTAGCTGATCAGGGGTTATTACCTTATTTCACAGTAATTTCGAAAGAATAAGCACATGTGCTAAACCGTGTCGGTCCTAATGGAGGGAAAATAAAATCAGAATTAAAACAAAATAGGTCCGCATCTTAGTCTCAACACTAGGAAACAACATTGTAAACAAATCGACTGGCAACATGAAACACACAAGTCCAACAAAAAAGGAAACCATTGTTAAGCTCTACGAGCCCATGCGAATGTAAATTTGAGCTACAACACAATCAACTGATAGAAACTAAATAAAACCGGGGATCGAAAAACCTGAAATCCACCCAGATTTCTTCTTCCCACGGCGGCTATAGGCCATTGATTCAACCATTGATACAAAGTGTCCAAAATCTTCCCTCGAACCGGTCTTTGATTCTTGAATCCATCGTACTATCTCCTCATTGTGTTCACAGTCAACAGTCAATGATCGACGATCAACTAGTGGTTAAAAACCAATCACCTAAATAAGCAGAAAAGCTTGTAAGTGCAATATATGGTATTTAAAACTAGAAGGATTTGAGAAATAAGTGCTAACCTGATACACGGGAAAGACTTTTGCTTCCCTTTGATTTACTATATCAATGGTGAGAATCGGACGAAGCAGAGGACGGCTTATTGGCGATGCTGTCCTGCTCGTCTTCGCCTTGAATTCGTGCTGGAATGCGAAATCCAGAGAATACACCAGGTGTGGTGAATCCAATGCCGGATAAAGCAGCTTGATGATGGATGTTTTCTGAGATTTGATGGTGATGTTGATGGTGCTGGTGTTGATCGGTTGTGGAAATTGGCTGGTCTATCCAAGCACGAACAAAGGGCGTGTTACTGGACTGAAGGGGTCCCCTCTGAGAAAACAATTGGCTGTTATGGCCAAAAGAATGCGGCAGCGGTTGCGGTGTAGGAGTGCCAAGGAGAAATCCTCCGCTACTGCTGCCGCCAGCACCACCGCCACTGCCGGTGTCAGCAGCAGCACCACTATTATTCCAGGCAAACAATCTCTGGAACCTTCCGATCTCCACTGGATGTTGGTGGTGATGCTCCCATCCAGCAGAAGACCCATCAAAACCAGCTAAAGGGCTGGTTCCAGAGAATAAAACAGGCTCACTGTGCTGTGCCTGAGCTGTAGCAGCTTGTGCGTGGTGGTGGTGCTGGTGCAAAAGAATCGGCTCCGGAAACGACTGGAGTGAAAGCCGAAGATTCTGACTGTGGCTACGGGTCCTCGACAACAAATCCGGTGGATAATTCTGAAACTGTATGGAAGAAGACGGCGTCTCACTCGAAGCTCCCAGTGGAAAGAAAGACTTAATGGTATCATCAATCTCATCAGAAACTAAAGAAGGTGGAAGAAAACCTGAATTATTATTTGGGTTATATCCCATTTCTTGTTGCTGAAGACTTTGAACTTCATTCCCCATTATAGTAGCCGTTCTCCTCCGAGTACACGACCCGGCAGCAAGGTTTTCCACCAGATTTCCACCATGGTTGATGTGAAACTGATACCGCTTATCATTGTCGGTCGTCGTCGTCGCCATCGCGTTTTGGTCTTCTTGGTTACTAGATTTACCAATCGAAGTCGTCGTATTCAAACTGTCTGGGTTCCAAGGAGGTAGCTCAGCGAGCTCGTCAATGGCGGGCTTTGCTTTTTTTAGAAGCCAATCCACGGCTTTGCTAGGACGGTCATAGCCGAGGCGGTCCTGGACGTCGTAGAACTGGATGGCGGTGTGAGCCGAGAGACGAACACGTCGGTCCCGAGGACCTTTAGCGGTGCAAACTTTGCTGTGACGGTCTTTTCTTCCGGTTGACCGAACAATGTGACCACCTTGGACCTCAACAATCTCCCCTCCGGAGTGCCTTATCCCCAATCTTGACGACGTTCCAACTTGGCGGTGGCTGTCCCCCATTTTTCTTGCATGTTGTGTCGATTTCGATCCGAAAGATGTACTGGACGACGGCAAGTATGAGCGCTTCTTCGGTGGCTGTGGATACTCTTGAGTTTCCAGGCTTGCATACAACTGTTGCTGCCCTTGGAAGATCCCTTCTTGGTTTTCAGCAAGCTCTTCCTCTTGTTCTTCGTGTTGGTCCTGCTGGTCCTGGTCCTGCTGGTGCCTTTCTGGATCCAGGCTAAGCTCCTTGTGCTTTTCCTGTTCCAGCTTTTAATGGAGGACACACCACCACTGAAACCTGCCTCTAACAAAAGCCACTGCCATTCAATGGTTCTAATTTAACCTCACCACCAGCCTCCCCAAAACACCCTAAAAATCCCAGCTTTTATTTCCAGGCTAACCCATCTCTCTCAAGAACTCAGCTTTTTGGCAAATTGGGTCTCTTTTTTATGTGTACTATTCTATTCAGTAACCAAACTACAGAAATGGGTTTCTAGCCACCAACTTGACCAGGACAATCCAACAACAAAACCAAAAGATAAGTCTGCTTTTTTTTTTCTCTGAACAAGGGTTTTCTTGGGAAAATATACTACAAACTATAAACTTTTTCACCACCACCACAACAAGACGGATTTTTAAGGTGAAAAGAAAAGATTTTGGTTTGTGTTTTTTTTTTTTTTTTTGGGGGGGGGATTATAGCTAATAGGTAGTATAGGGAAGAGTAAAATCTCCACTTTTCTTTTAGCCTATAGAAACCCTTGATTTTGATGCTGATGCCACTGGTAAAGAAATGGCAGAGCAGAGAAAAAGATTAAAAATGTCTCTGTTCATCTTATAACCATCTGCAGCTGATTATTGTACTATTACCCTAAACAAGCACCAATTTTTTTTTTTACTTTTTATGATAAAATTATAAACCTTTTACTTTTTTTTACTAACTACAGACAGTTATGATTTGATGCCATTATTCCTTTTGACAGAATAGGGTTTATTTTGACTAAAATTTTCAACCTGTCTTAGAAAAAACTTGTTAACCTGGTAAGTGGTAAGAAAGTTACAACCGTTTTAGAATATTTTTTAAACTTAGTTCATGGTAGAAGTTAAAGAAGTGTTTGGTTTTATAGTTCAAGAGATTTGTCTGGACGCTTTGTTTTGATTAGATCAGATTGAATGAATAGATCCTTTCTTTACATGCCACCATCACAACTTTTGACAGTGACCCAATTCACGGCTTTTATTATTGTTATTACGGTTTTAAAATTTATTTTTTTAATTTTTTTACTTTTCACTTTATTTAAGAAATAACTTAAATATTCTCTTTAGAGAATTTAATTGGAAATTTACTCTTTAGAATAATATTTAGAAAAATACCCCTTATTCAATTCACGTAATTAAAATTTGCAGTCTGTCAAACGTGTTTTTTGAACTCGCGCTTAGGAAGACGCAAGTTTCAGTCTCATGTGGCGTCACTTATTCGTTGGCCTATTTTTTAAACTGTTATCAAAACTCGCGCTTACCTGAATGCGAGTTTGACGAGACTTTGAGACAATACGACGCGAATTTATCGCATCATCTAGATAGAACTCGTAGTTGGTGGGGCGCGAGTTTTATGTATTCCTTCTGTTAAAACAAGGCTCGATAGGTTTTAGGGATGGACGCAGGACTTTAGTTTAGGGTGTAAAAAACGCATTAAAAACACTATGAAAACCATAAAACACAGCTTGGAAAATTGTTTATGATGCAGTGGGAGGAATCGTACAGCGAGTTGCAAACGTGGCTAAAGATGATATAAAAATACAACCCGGGAACAATTGTGCAACTAGAGACAGTGTCGTCATACTATAATGATCGTGTCGTACCTGGGGAGTGCCAATTTTTATTCCTTTTGGATATTTTCGTAATCCGTTAAGACTTTTCGACACTACAAGCCGATGTTGCAAATCGACGATATATTCTTGTATGGCATATACACCCATATCTTACTACTGGCAGTTGCATAAAACGGCAACATAAAATGCATTCCAGTCGTGTTTGTAATCGTTAAAAATGAAGATATCCCTTCGTAGACGTTTTTATTTCACCAACCTGAGCACACATGTCTTACGCAAGGTTCTAAGAGAAAAGGAATACGAGATATGTATTATTTCAGACAAAGGCACAGAGATATGTGGATCAATCAAGCATTTGGGCCCGTCTTAGGAACCTCCATATTTTCATCACTGGTACTGTCTGTGACACATTATTGCCAATTACTACCAGAGATATAAGAATGATGATGAGCGTATAATGGCTCTTCAAATGGGTACGCCTTCCACTATCAAAATTAGTAATTAACATGGCTTTTATTATTATTTCTCATCAACTATTTCATCTTTTATTAAATAGGCAACACACACCAAGCTGATGAAGTTGAAGAGCTGCTAGAAGAGTTGAGAGTAAGAAATTCACATGGATATGACTATCTTGTTGATATCCCGAGGGATAAATGGCTGCGATGTTATGATGGGATCGTCGATATGGTCACATGACAACGAACTTAGCTGAGGAGATTAATTCGTCTCTAAACGGAACACGCCATTTACCAATCACATCCGTTGTCAATGCGACATATTATCGACTGGCTACCCTTTTTGCAACCCTCGAAAAATAAGCAATGGACTGGATGAAAGGTGGCCACAGGTTCCATCCAGATCTCCAACAAAAAAATTAAATATACAAATCGCACGCAAACGCGATGGATGCGATCTATTTTTCTCGTCACGAACATCACTTTCAAGTTACTGAATATTCGCGGCCGCTTGAAGGAATAATACAGAACAATTATGTTGTTAATCTACGCCGAAAAACATGCGACTATAGACGTTTTCAGACATTCAAGTACCCTTGTACATACGTCTTTTCTGCATGTGCATCCGTTCCTTTTGACGCAATGACACTCGTTGATCTGGTATACCGACTTGAAAACGTATTCAAGGTATATTGATACGAGTTTCCTCCAATCGAAAATGAACATAATCGCGATGTAGTTGACGATGAACCTAAGATACTGTCAGATTCTTCCCTGCGATGCAAGAAAAAAAGATCGCCTGCGTTTAACTAGGATTCATTGTGTCGAGGATATGGTTCCACGAGAACGGACCGGGCAACCTAGGCTATATACTAAATGTAGGAACCCTAGACACGACAGGAGAAAATGTCCTCTTAGGACAGGCCCTCGAATCAACTAATTGTACTTCTAAGTGCAATGTTTTATTTCTAAATGTCCTAAAAAAATCTTTCAATCTGCGTTTTATGGTTTTCATAGCGTTTTTTACACCTTGTCGGGTGCCTTATATTTTCCAATTTCTAGACCATTTTAAACATATGTTCACGTACTACGACGTGAAAGTTACATAACAAGAAAAATGATCCCACAAAATGCCCTAAAAATCTACTTAAACATGCCTATCGACCATTGTTTTCATGTTCTTCATGCAAACAAAAATGGCAACATAGCTTAACGCGATTTTTTACACCCGTTCGGATATCTTGTACTGGTCGATTTCTGGACCATTGTAAAAATATGTTCTCGTACTACAATGTAAAAGTTAAATAACTAGCAAAAATACCCCCCAGCATACCCCCAATATCTACTTAAACATGCCTATCGACCATTATTTCCATGTTCTTCATGCATAAAAACATGGCAACATAGTGTTTTTAACGCGATTTTTATACCCGCTCGGATGCCTTATACGAGATGATTTTTACACCATATTCATGAGATGTATCAATAATACGATGTCGAAGTTCAAAAATATGAAAAAAATATCCCTCAACACCATGTAAATTTACCTAAAATATACCTATCGAGCCTTGTTTTAACAAAATGAATACATAAAACTCGCGCCCCACCAACCACGAGTTATATCCAGATAGCGCAATAAATTCGCGTCGTATCGTCTCAAAGTCTTGCTAAACTCGCGTCCTGGTAAGCTCGAGTTCCGTTAACAGTTTAAAAAATAGGCCAACAGATAAGTGGCGCCACATCAGACTGAAACTCACGTCTTCCTAAGCTCGAGTTCTAAAAGCACGTTTAACAGACCGTGAGGTTTAATTACGTGAACCGAATAGGGGTATTTTTTAAATGTTATTCAAAGGCGATAAATTTCTAATTAAATTCTTAAAGGGAATATTCAACCAATATTGCCTTAATTTTCCCCCACAAATTTCCCTTCATTTAAGAATCCCCCCCTCTTTTTTATATCAAATTACATGAATTCTTTGTTATTTTAAATGGTAAACTGCAAGATTAATCGTTAATCGTTCGTGTTTCAATTTTGTTCACTTTTGATAACTGGTTCTAAAAAAATTATGTTTTATTTATTTATATTATCATTTTTTTATATTTGAGTATTGAGTCATTTCTTTTACCAGTTGACGTTACATGTTAAAAAATAGAGAAGGAAGAATAGTAAATAAAACTTTTTATTTTAGTTTTTGGTGGATTTTAGATAATCAAAGCAATCATTAGTCAGTCCCAACGATGATTAACCCGCATTTGACGAGATCAAGAACATATTCGACTCTGACATTGATCCAACAAATAACGGTCTAGATCTTGCAATGGAAGTCGAAAGCTTAGATTTAGTTTCACGAGCTTTCAAATTATTTGGGTTCTAACGTGAGGCGCTTAAAATGAGGTTATGCCAAAATTCTTACAAAAATTTGTAAGAATTTCGGTATGTACAGAAAAGTGAATACTAAAATTCTTATATTTTTGTAAGAATTTCGATATAACCTCAATTTTAGTCTCATTTTAGGCTGTCTTATACTAAAATTTTCCTATTTTAGGATAGTCTAATTCATGAAAAAAGAAGCCGGCAAGAGTATTAGTTGAAGACCATCATTGATCTAAGGAATTGACCAGAGTGATAGTAGTGATGACGATAGTATATAGTTTTTTCAGTTCAAGTTTTAGATGTTTTGTCGGAAAACAAAAGAAAAAGAGGAAGAGAAGAGGAATCATTTGATAAAGTGGCAAGAGCAAGGATGACAACGATGATTGTCGACGGGAAGCAGAAATATTTTTGAAAGCGGTACAACTCATAAAAATTTAAAAAAATTTAAGGATTAATTTATTAAAATTAAAAAAATTAAAATTAAATGTATAAAATTTAAAAATTTTAAGGTGAACATGTGCCTACTCTAAAATATACTTGAATTTGCCGCTGGTTAAGGGTTCTTTTGGTTTAAAGAATTTTCTTTTGAAATAAATTAAAAAAATATAAAACATAAGAGTAAATTAATATTCGACCTAGAACTTAGAAGACAGATTGAAAATTAACCATTTTTATGCCTCACCCGATTTCGTATAGTATTCGTTTTTTTTTTTAACATAATATAGTATTCGCTTGTTAAGTGCAAAAGTACTCCAAGACATAATTAATGGATTAGTTAATGTGTTACATCATATTTTAGATTATTATTTTTTATTATTACCATTATTAAGTTTAACTCAGACATCAGGTGAATACAATGTTAACCCGCAGTTTTTTTAACTGTTATAAACTTACAATAATGTATTTGATTTGCTTTTCTAGCATACAATAACTTTTTCGGTAAAGTGGTATAATTGTATTCATAAGAAATCGTACATTAATACGTATTATCATGTGCTTCATTAATTTTTTTTATAAATTTAAGTGGAAAAAAAGAATACACGTGATAATACTTAAAGCAATAAAGGAAATTATTTAAATTTGTATTTAAATTTATTATACAAATTGCTCTATAATATAGGAATTTGTATAACATTTACCTTTAAATGTTAATCCATAGTTAACAGTATTAGTTTTTTTAAAGCGACAAAAGAAACTGTTTAAATTCGTATTTAAAATTTAATACCAACGAAAACATAAAGAACATAAATAATTTACTTGCCAATTTGAGATTTTGAATCCTTGGTCGTACGGAACACGACATTCTCTTTTTCTTAATTTTTAAATAATACGTGTTTCCTAGATAGACTTTTAAGACAAAGACTGGTGGCCTTTTATAAAAAAAATAACATAAACTAAAGGGTTTAAATTTAATACATATGTACGTAAAATAAATTTTACACAATCTTTTTTATTTTTACTATAATTTAAAATTAAATTTAAACACTAAATTCTAGATACTAACTTTAGATTCTAAACCCTACAATCTAAACCTCTAAACTCTAAACCCTAAATTAAACTCATAAAATTAAAAGGTTTGTATAAACTAAAATTTATACTGACTGTGTATTGAAGTTTTTCTCTAAACTAAACTGGCGACAAAACCTAATTAAAGGCTGTTATTACATTTTACCGGCTATATTTTCTTGCTATTTAACCAACGATTAAGTTCTCAATATAAAAGGAAACATCGTTATTTTTAAATTATTAGAGTTTGAGCAGTTTATTTATAAAGTATGTATATATTTTTAAAAGATTGAGAATAATATATATACATATAATCACGTAAGAATGTAAAAAAAACCCTTAAATCTTTGTATTTATGTTGGAACGTAAGGGTTAAGATAATATATATTAAAGGCTAAAATTCACATTATTAATATGTTAAAAAATATTGTAGTTGTTATTATTAAAAATATATTTTTACTATTTACAACATTATTTTATGGAAAATATTTTGATACACAAGCTTATATAAATTAAAGTTTATACAAACCTTTTAATTTTAGAGTTTATAGATTTAGGTTGTGGTTTAGGGTTTAGGAATTTATGTTGTAGAGTGTAGAATTTAATGCTTGTTGTTAGAATTTAGAGTTTAGGGTTTAAGGTTTAAAGTTTAGGTTTTAGGACGTTAGTGCTAGGAATTTAGGTTTTAGATTTTATAACTTAAATACGAAAAGTTGTGTAAATTTTTTTGCATAATGTAAAAAATGGCCCTAACGTTTGACTGAATAGTCACTTTGGCCCCTATTCTTTTTTGAAGCAATTTAACCCTCAACGTTTCATTTTGGGTCAAAATGACCCCTTTGTGAACGAAAACTGTTAGTCAACTGACGCTAAACAACTTAAATTGACTTGACATAATGACACGTTATAAATAAATATTTTATAGTATTTTATACAATTTTATAAAAAAAATTGACTGATGTGTTATTATGTAAAGTTGACATATTTACTTATACGACATTGTTATCGTGGCATGCACTGCAATGTAAGTTTTTCACGTCATTTAGCGTTAGTTGACTAACAGTTTTTATCCGAAAATGAATCATTTTGAACCAAAATAAAACGTTAGGGTTTAAATTGCATAAAAAAATAGGAGTCAAAGTGACCATTCAATCAAACATTAGGATATTTTTTGATATTACACTATTTTTTTATACAATTTATGTATCAAAATATAACTCAAATTTTATTGATCACTTATTAATCAGCTCGACTAAATGATAATTATGTCTTGTGTAAGGGAAAAAGCCTGTGGAGAAGTAAATTCTAAGACTTCCATTAAGCACGGACTCATTTTTTTACTGTTAATTTTAAATTAGGAATAAGATTAACCGTTGAGACTTTCCGATTTTGGAGATCTTACCCCCACTGTCAGCATCGAGATGAGAGAGAAAGTAATTATTTAATTTTTTAAATAATTTAAAGTTGAGTACAAGGTAATATCTGTTTATAATATTTTTAATTTTTTGACAATGTGCATACGCCTTGTAAATAAAGTAATTTGAACTGTATCTCTAAAGATAAAATCATCCGCTTTTTCACTAAGACGCTTGTTGGATTCAAAAAATAATTATTTAATTAGTTATATATGTCGACTGTAAAATAATACCGAAAAATAAGATTTCAGCAACTTCATATAATTAAGAAATAATGATAAATTTTAAAACATTAATAGTCCAATAATTTATATGTACGAGATTAATAAAATATAATAAATTATTTTATTTAAAAACAACATAAAAGAATAAAATTTTCCAAATTTTAAACGCATAATGATGCTTCTTACAAGTAAAGACAAGTTTCATATGAACATGTTACATGTGTTATTTTTATAGGTAAAGTAAACAGATGATCACTAAACTATTCTAAAAATATAAAATAATTATTAAATTTTCAAAAGTTATATAATGGGCATTAAACTTTAATTTTTATCACAAAATGATCACTAAGTCGTTAACTGCCGTTGAGTGAATGATGTGAAAGTTATGAAAATTTGATTGATGACACATTTAATTCTCCATATTTACACATTCAATCAATTTAGTCCTAATTTAACCCTCATTGTTTAAGTCTAAGTCGATTGAATGTGTAAATATTGAGGATTAGAAGTGTTGTTATAAAAAAATTCGCAACTGTCGTGTCACCCATTAAAAAATAGCTAACGACTCAATGACTATTTTCTAACAAAAACTAAAGTTTAATGCTCATTTTGTATTTTTTAGGATGATTTAGTGACCATTTGTGTACTTGACCCTATTTTTATTATCATTCTATTTATAGATTTATTAATTTTATTTAAAAAATAAAAAAATAATCAACGGTATCTAGTTTACTGACAGATTGAACCAAATTTTAGACATTCAATGAGATAGGTTGGATTAAATTATGAGAAAATCCTATCCGAACTAGATGATTAATAAATCTGATATCGGTGGTTAAATAAAAAAATATGAAAAAACAAATTTAATATATAAAATTACAAACTCAATCAATAATAACTATAATAATGACGAATCTATTGAATAATCCCAATGATAAACAATGACATTGTTTTATTAGGTGATTCGGATTCGAACAACGTAATCTACACGATGTGTGTGCATTTTCAAAAGACAAAAATAAATAACATATACTAGCACATAATCAAACCACAATATTAAAAAAACTATAATAATGGTTAATTATTACAAGTTTTTCATTAATATCGACTAATTATTTAATTCAATTACAGAAATGCACTGGTATCAATATAATTTTAATAGTAATTAGAGTTGACACTGATCGTGTCCTATGAACATATGTTTACTTAATATATTATAGTTAAACATTATTTAATTATATTTTTTATTTAAATATACTGATATGATTTATAATATGATAATATTTGTTCATGTATTAATTTTTTTTTTTAAATAATAAAACTGGTTAGAATTGCCTATAGGTTATTTATTTATTCTTTTGGTAAATGACAAAACAATTTGAGCAGTTTTGTGTGACTCTGTTAGGCGTAGTCGCTTTCACTTATTCGCCGCCCACTCATCTTTTACGAATGAAAACGACTACACCGTTTCAATTTATCAGTATTTTTAAGAAAATGTAGAGAAAAATAATGCAATTAGAAAAAAATATTTTTTTTAACGAAGGTCGCTGGCATTCAAAGGAATAAAACAATACAAACAGAGAATCGATATAGGTGGATTGGGGGGAAAACCGGACGACAAATCCAAAAAGCAAACGGCCACCAAAGCCAAAGAGAAATCAAACAAAAACACAACAAGCCGGTCAAACTAGACCGGAAAGAAACAACAAAAATACGAAAACAAACAAAACCCTGCAAAAAACAATAGAACAAAAAAGAGAATAAACAAGATCGAAAAAAAAAAGTCAGTATTCATGAACTTGCATTGCATGTCTTTTCGGTGGTTATCGGAGTATCTCGACGAAGAACATAATGCAACAAGAGAAATAGAGTATTCAAGAAACTATTTAGAAATTTATAATATTTATTATAGTATAAGATAAATTTATCGTGTAGTCTCGACGAGCTATAAATAAATTGATTTTTGTATGAATCTCGTTATAGAATCTCGATAAAGTCCTTTGATTGATTTTTTTAAAAAAAGAAAATGCATGAGATTCGTTAATAAATCATGACAAGTTTGCTTGATCTTGACATGAAAATGAAATGAAGGCAAACTTAATGATTGGAGGAAAAGGAAGGCAAAGTTGGGGGCTGAAGTATAAAATCCTAAAAATCATGACACCATCCGCCTAACTTCTTCAAATTCTCAATCCAGCCCCCAACTTTGCCTTCCTTTTCATTCCAGCCATCAACTTTTTCTTTCTTCCAATTTCACCCCCAAATCAAGCAAATCTGCTATGATTTTTGGACGAGTCTCGTATTTTTTTAAAAGAGTACAATGAAACACATCCGGAGCACACAACAAGTTTCATAAAAAATTGTTTTCATATGCAACTCGTCAATACTACACGACTAGTTCACCTCTTACTATAAAAAATGACATAGATCCCTGAATAAATTCATAGATGCCCTATTTCCCTAAATTTGTCACATATTTAGTATATTCGTTTTACTTTTACCGCACCTTATCAATTTATTCGGTTTTATTTTTTTTGAACAATTTCTACTTATGGGAGGGAAGGAGAATTTTGCTCCTACCGGGTCTTGAACTCACAACCTAGGAGAAGGTGTAAACTGAGAGCTTTAATCACATGCTCTAGAGATTGTTGACATTTATCCAGTTTTATTTAAGGTTAAAAAATAACAAGTATTATTATAAAATTATTAAAACATAAATTTTAAATAAATACTGAATTTTATTAAAAAATCAAAATCAACCGTGAAAACCTAAAAATTTAGAGGGCAATAAAACTTGAAAAATAAAGGCTACTACCAACTTCTACATCATCGTCCATAAAATTTAGTATCATGGCTTAATTTCGGAGTACTTGTCGTGAGTAACTCATATTACATAATTACCTACTATTCGAAAATCAAAGAAGATGAAACATTTTCTTCAATAAGAAGACTATTTTTTTAATATTATGGTGTAATTACATGGTAGTATCTATTCTTTATTTTTAGCCTTTCAAAAATACATACACGTTGTGTTAGCCTTTTGACAAGACACGTGTGCTTGAACCCAGATCTTTTAAGATGAACAATGAACATAATCTTTTTTTTCACTAAACCACTCATTGAGTTCGTAATTAGTGTTATATTTTATGTATCACTTTTTACCATAACAAATTATATAGCGAGTTCCATATGAAAATACAATATATTCAATTAGGCATAAAGTAAAAAAAATGACTCTAATGTTTGACTGAATAGCCATTTTTGCCCATATTCTTTTTGAACTAATTTAGCCCCCCAAAGTTTTATTTTGGGTCAAAATAACCTCATTGCGGATAAAAATTGTTAGTTAACTAATGATAATGACTAGGAGTGACGTGACAAACCTACATGGCAGTACACGCTTGCATGACAGTATCATATAACAAATGTGTTGACTTGAAAGAATATCACATCAGTCAAAAATAATTTATAAATTATACAAAATATAAAATTATTTTTCTGTTGACGTGTCATTCTGTCAATTCATTTCAAGCTTTTTATAGTTAATTGACTAATAATTTTCATCCGCAGATGGACCATTTTGACTCAAAATAAAACGTTAGGGGTTTAATTACTTTAAAAAAATAATATGAGTCAAAATGACAATTCAATTAAACGTTATGTGTATTTTTTGGCATTATGGCATTCAATTAATACTATTGATTATGTGGGTCATTAGAATAGGCTTAAATTCGGTTTTGAGGTCCTCAAGGCACGTGACAAATGGCCCTACTAGAAATGGTTGGTTTAATTTTCTCAACAATTTAAGAAATAAAAGGAAAATTCTGATATCTGCTGCTGGATTTCTTTAAAAGTATAAAGTCAAGTTCTGCAGAATACTGTGTAAAGTTTAATTTTCGTAATCTTTTTAAATAAAAAAATTATATGAAAAAGTAAATAATTCATTGTTTAATGATATATTTTTGTATTACATTCTACTTCGTTTAGTTTTTAATTGGTTTGGTCACAACTTAGGTTAATTAATATGTAATTTGAACAAAAATGTTGCTTTTTAATGACATGAATTTTAGTCAAATTAGCATGCAATTGGTGGGATTTTTTAAGAAAACAAAACATTTTCTCTTTGTTTTTGTTCTATAACGATATTTTTAAAACTGTATTATATTTGTCAACATGAATTAATTTAATTAGTTGAGTATTTATTAACACCTCGATAAAAATTAAGGTTCGAGTCTTATTAATAACTTCATTCATATATAAAAAACGATTACATTTGCATGTGTTTTTTTTTCGTTTAGATTTATTTCAATAAAAATTTAGTTAGTTCGAGTCTCATCAATATAAATATGATAGGTAATTTTTTCATTTAAATTTATTTTGATTTAAAATTTTTGTATGTGAATTAAGTTTAAAACCTTTTCATTCTAGATTCAAATATATTTCGATTATCAATCAATATGTTCATTTATAATTTATAATGATTAATTTTAATTATAATTATTTAAAGTGTTAATTATATTTGTAATTATTGGAATTATGGGGATGCATTGTTTATAACTAAAAAAAGAAAAAGAAAAAAAAAGAATGATTTATGATGCATCCACATGCTATGGACTTTCTGGGAAAAAAATCAAAATGCCTAACATTGGGAATTAAATGTATAATTAATTAAGGTTAATTGAAACAATTAAAAGTTTTAGGGGTGGGACCAAATCGATCATTAATAATGAGTTGAGAAACTTTAATACGATTAAAGAAGATAATTAAGACTAATTGAAATATCATTATTATGAATTTATTATTGAGTTATTAGTTTAAGGTAAGTGTGCCAAACTAAAGATATTTGAAGTACATATTTACTTTTATATTTTAGGGTAAAATACTTAAATCATCACTTAACTTTGCTATGTGACCTATTTTGGTTATTGAACTTTAAAAACGACCAATTTACTCACTAAACTTTTAACATTGTGTTTTTTTCCATCACTCCTCCGTTAAATGTTTAACACCGTTATGATGTCTCATATATAAATGATAAAATAGCAGAATAAATAAATAATTGATAAAAATTAAAATCTCTAAAATACATAAATCTCAACCCAATCCCCTCTTAAACCCTTTGAGTCCGATGAGAGCATCAAAGTTCGATGACAACATCGTCATCTGTCATAGTAGAAAAACCTCAACATATTAGCCATCCAAGCATACATGGTTCAAAAGGGTGACTAAAAATATTTTTGACACCAACGTTGAATGATCATGAAGCAGTTTGACATTGAAACCCTAAATTAAACTAACCCCTTGCTAAGAATTTGTTCCATTGTCAATCACTCATATACATTTCTTGGAAATGTATTAATTGGCACAAATTACACTGAAACTCTAATTAACTATAAAGAATCAGACCCATACACATTTTATTCAAAACGCAAAAATAAAAGTCAATAAGCAGAACCAATTCGTAAATGAATATAAATAATGAAACTTATAGTTGCAGATGACGGGGATTTTAGGAACATACGGGAAATACCACTTTGTGTTTCGGAACTCGGAAGACCTAAATAGTGTCTTTATGAGTTCATTAGCATGGCCACAGTCACCAAGTTTGTGAAGCCAAAGAACAAAGCTCTGAGCAGCCATGAAATCCAGCTTTGGAGAAGAAGATGACAGGTGGCATGTAACACCCCAAACTCGGATGCTACATTTGGGCCACAAGCCCAAACCACTCATATAAAAAAATTTATTTGTAAATCCAATAAACACAATTCGTCAAGTCCAAACCATGAATTTCCAAAATATTAAGTTTAACAATATTTAAAACATTTAAACATTCATAAGGAGCTCCAAATAACCAACATTTAAAATATTTGACCGATACAAATTTAATTCAAACAGAGTTACAGATACAAGGGTCATGCGAATACATAGCCTTTACATCTAAGTACATGTACTCTACCACAATGGCCAATGCTGAATTCTTCACTTTGATGGTGCTCCGCTACACGCAAACAACCTATTTACCTACGAACGAAAACAACAAATTCGAACGCTGAGCTAACAAAGCTTAGTGGATACACAACCACTCGATCATGCTTCAGGTGAATCATAATTAGGAGCATGCTAGATGATATGATATCAAGGTAAGATAAAGTAGTGGAGCTACCATAACCGCCTAAACACATGTTATGCACAATACAACATCTCAAATAACATAAGTACATCAATAAACAAACCAAGAGTGAGGCCCAATGTCACTTGACATTGGGAAACCCACTCATGCTCGGAATCTCATATCGAGCAGATATACTCAAAATCTCACATCGAGTCTTCACTCGGAATCTTACATAGAGTGGGGCTCAGAATCTCGCATCAAGCAAATATCATCACCTAGAATCTCACATCGGATGGTCTTCATTTCATCACTCAGAATCTCACATCGAGTGGCCTTCTTGTGTTGCAACACTCACTCACTAGGTATCTAGTTCCCAACAAACAAAGACACATAACCAAACAAGTGCCCACACATGACACAACCACATATGATCCCACCAAGGATCCCTAAGATTCATTAACACAAGTAATTCCCTTTTATTCAAACACATTATTGTCCAATTAATTCACATAATAAGTTAGAATCACACTTTCTCAATTTTACTACTCATTTTACATCATAAGAAACCCATTGAGACCTTAACCATAAATTATGGAACCCTAAACTCAAAATGTAAAATCTTGGGCTGACTGTTCAGGCCGTAACGATATGCCTCTATGGGTATCGATACCCAACTTTAGTTCAAAGAGCTGGTCAACAAGTAGTACCGATACGCCTTCATGGTGTATCAAAACCCGACATCGGTACGCATACCCTGTGTATCGATCCCTAAGCCCGTATTGAAATGCCTACGTAGTGTATCGAAGCCAAATATCGGTATTTCTACCTTGCGTACGGATCCCAAATCCTATACCGATACACCCCTTAGTGTACCGATACCCCTTTACAATTTTGTAGTGGAAGACTCATCTTCCATAAGGGCGTATCGATATGGGCAGGAATCATACCAATACTCGAGCCCATATTTCATGCTCTAAAGCTCGAAAGTCCCCTGATTTCGCCCTTACCCTTAACCATTGAGTTTCAGTTAAATCCTACATGTTATGAGGAGTTATTTAGGTGTGTTTCTATCAATTTTTATCCCCAAACAACAACAAACATAGATTTTACCATGGATGATCAACCAAGCTCTAACTTAACCAAAATATCATATTTCAAGCAAACATACCAAAATGATGATGCACATGAACACACATAAGTTAGAAGTGTACTAACCTCGAATTATAGGTTGGAAAAAAGCTATTGGCACTCCTCTAAGCCTTATCCTTCCCCAAGCCTTTGGAATGACCTCTCACCTCTTTCACTACAAGAAAGATTGCCAAAGGATTACTACACCATTGGAGAAGTTTTAGGAAGCTGAAAACTCACATTTAACCATAAATGAAGCTCCCAAAACACACTATCGTTCTTCCTCAAGAGCCACCACTAAAACCTCAACCCCACTATTTTAAACCATTCTTACCTAATTTTATAGATCCTTGAATTCTGATAAAACTTCCCTCTACAAGCCAAACGTGATTCAAGAGGCTAAACTTCAAAATCTTACATTTGGTGATGGTGTTTGAAGGGGAAGAATGGGTTTAGGAAAGATGAAGAAGACATAAAGATGGTGATATCACCAAATTATGCACAATGCAGAAAATTAAGGCTTCCCCCCTTTTTTACCCCATTTTTTTTACCAAAATACCCTATGTCATCTTCTCAAGCCCACACCCAAACTAAAAACCCAAGCCCAAAAAGGTTCATAAGGCCCAATAATATGGCCTAAACACGAGGTCTTTGCCTTGGGTTAACCCGATACTCAAGTTCAAAGCCCGGGTCGTGACATGGCGTGGTTGGAAAATAGAATAAAAATGAAGGTGCTACCGAGAATCACAACAAAAAAACTATAAGGTTGGTTAACAATATTGGATGCATATCCTCGACCATCCACACTGAAACCTTAGTATGTTCTTTTTTATTTGTGTATTCTGATTGAAAATATATATTATTTTGAACATGCAAAGAAAATAAGCAATAACAGATTTATGACGATTTTCCATTACAATGGACAAATGATAAAAATTGATGTCGGGATTGTATTTGAAACTAAAAACACTACGAAGATGAGATTTAAAAAGAAAATCACACTTTGACAAATAAAGGAGAAGATATCTGAGAAAATTGGAGATGAATGGTTTGCGGTATCAGTGGCTGAGAGGTAGTAATCCAGTCATATATTGTGCAATCACTCTCTAAGATCTTTCCATAGAAATTACCACTTGAGGGTTGGTTTGACTTTTAGCTTGAGTAAGGGTGAACCCTAGAGGATATATAAGATCTTCATTTTCTTCCCCGGGACCTACCCCAGAGTTGATAGCAGAGGCCTCTCATTGTTCAGGAAACTTGTGTCCTAGCATTTGTGCTAATTTCACCAGTATGTCCTGTTGAGATTTCGCGAACCGATCCCTCATATCTTGTTGGGCTTTGGCTAACTGGTCATCCAGTTTTTGGGTTAAATCTACCGCAAAGTCTTCTGGTTTTGCTCGATCCTATCCAATATGTCTTCGTTTGCCATCTTTTGTCTTACTTCTTGTTCTGTATGGATGTTGAATCGATTGATCTTTCGTCTTTCCCAGTATTGCTGTCACAGGGCAACTCGAGGATCAGTATCAAAGTGAATGCATCTAAAAAAAACAAAGTATATGTCCTATATGTGAATGCACCAATGCAAAAATCAAAATGTTATGATATGACATGTAGTTAATGCAAAAATGAACAAATGTAATATAATGTGATCACAACAGAAAAAATAGGTCAAATCGAATTTAAAATAATCAACTGAACAAATTAAATGGTAAATACGTTAAAAATAAAACAGATGAGAAAACTGTACATTAAAAAAATGCATCCAAGACTAAAAGGTTAACCGCTAAACGGGCAGAGTTTCACATGGCTCTAAAAGGTTGGCTCCTACAGCTCACTATATGCGGGTTTTGGTTCTAGAGAAGGGTACTCGAATTGTCCTCGTTGTCCATTACTAAAGTAGCAAGGCCCATGATCCTCACCCATTATAGGTTTCAAACGGACCATGTTCAATTCATGGGGATACATCCCTTATGCCTATACAGAGGTAACCCACACGAAAGCATAAGAAATGTATCCTGAAACCGATTCACCAACCTATACGATAGTAACCCACACGAATGCGGTATCACACATCCACTTTAAAAAGACAGAGCTCGGGTAGGAAATTCATGAAATGCAGTATAAATAAACCAATAATATTTACAGAAAAATAAAATCCATGTCTTGTGGTAAAATAGACAGAATCATATTTTAAATCAAAATCAAATTTGCCAATTTCCAACGACCAAGACTAAAAAATAATCGACTCGTGGCTTGACTCTCTTTTTCAAAAAAAGTCCCCAGCGGAGTCGCCAGCTGTGAGCACCCAAATCGGTCTGGCGCTCACTTTTATTCGTTATTTGTTTCGGGTTTGAAAATTTCTTTTTGATGTATTTAAAAAATGCCTGCCCGATTTCAAATTTAAAAAATAGAGTCGCCACCAATCATTTTAAAAAGATAGACCGGACACCAAAATAAAACGAGAGATTCAAAAATTCGAATACGTGAGCCAATTACAGACGGGGAAGGATTAGCACCCCCACATCGCCCAAAATTGGCACCTAACCGATTATTTAATGTCTTGGTGTTAGAAATTGCGAATTCGATTAAAATTTAAAATACGAACCTTAAATGCCGAAAACATCAAGTGAATCGCATCCCTTTGTGCCCGGGACACGATTTCCTGTCTTTTAAAAAAACATCACATCCCTTTATGCCCGGGATATGATTTATCGAGGTTTAAAAAACATTGATTTAAAATTCAAGATTAATTTCTTTAAAAAACATTTTTTTGAAGATTCTAAAAAAACGTTAAATATATGATGCAAATAAATTAAAATGCATGATCAAGATGACATAATTAATGATGACATAATTAATGAAATAAGTGTGATACTTATATAAAATATGCATATTAAATATATAAAAAAACTATGATATAAAATAATAAAACTATATTATATCAAAATATACGTAGCAAATAATACAAATATATATACATACCGTACATACGATAATAATATATTATATATAATAATATATAAATGTTATACATAAAATATGAAAAAAAACATTCACATATATATTTTATATTTCATATTAATGTATATAAAAAACTTATATAATAAGAATAATAATATTAATAATAATAATAATGCATGAACTAAGCTAATAAATGAAACATCATGTAAAGACTAAAATGCATGGATTAATTATTTACATGGCATGAAATTATATGAAGGAGGGGTTAAAATCAACAAAACTTAAAAAGAATCATAATAGGACTAAAACGAAACAAATGCAAAACATAGAGGGGTAAATATAAACTAACAGAAGTATCATGCTAGAATTAAAACATATAATTCAGTGACTAAATTAAAATAAAACAAAAACCTAAAGCCACGAAAAGAACAAAAAAGGGACAATTTTAAACGCGCTAAAAGAACAGAAATGATCAAAGGGGATTATCCCACAACCATAAATTAAGACGGACTGAAAGTATAAGGACTAGACATGTAATTTTCCCATTAAAAAGACGCGGATCCTTCCCCTGGATCTGGGTCACCGCGGGTCGGGTCAATCGAAACGACATCGTTTTATTCAATCGGGTCGGGTCGGGTCAATCGAACCGAATAAACCCTAAAAAAGCTAAACCTAAACTCTCAGCTCTCAAACTCCCCTTCCTCAACTCAGACGCGCGGCGACCTCTCCTAGCCTTCCAACGCTGTTCACCGGCCAAATGGCCTCGCAGCGGCTGAGGAGTAACGGCGACAACCCCAAACGGTCAGGTAAGCTCGAAATTTTGTTTATTTTATTTTATTGTTTATTTTTATTTTGAAAAGCTTTCTTTGATACAAAATGAAAACAAGTTGAAGGATTTAAAAACAAAACAAAAATTTTGACTCGAGTGAGAAAGGAGATTAGGCTTGGAATGTCTAAAAATTTTATTACCACTTTCGGTTTACAACTTCAGATCTCTTTTTTCCCTCTTTTCTGTTTTTTTTCGAACCAAAATCCCCCGTTTACATGTTTGATTTCGGTTTTATAACCAAATCTAACATACTAACCCTTAATTTTTTATTTGTTGTTGCAGAGATCCAGATTTCACACCGGATTTTGGGGATTTGCAGATGGTAGAGCATGAGTGGATAGGGGTGTGGGTAGTGATGGCATAGGGTTAGGCTTAGGGATAGGGTTTGATTTTTGGTTATTTTATCTTTAGGGTTAAATTTTTAAGGTTTTGGGATTGGATTTAGGGTTTGAAACGGGTAACTGGCGATGGTGGCTGGGATGAATGTCGGCGGCGGCAAGGATGGGCGGCTGGGTTTAATATTTTAGGGTTAGGGTATTTTAGAACTAGGGTTTTTTTTGTTCGGGTCGGATCTGGGTCAGGTATTGGGCTTGGATCTGGGTTTGAGTAAGAAGGGTTGTAAGATTTGAGTTGGAAACGGGTTATTACAATCAAAATTTAGTTTTTTAAAGTAAAATTTTAAGTTTAAAATGAGAATTATTTTCGTTGGACTCTAAATTTAATTGAGTTCTTAAAAATTATGGAATCTGACATTCAATACTGCAATAAAAACATGAGATGAAAAAAAAAACGATTCTACAACAGGTCTAAGGTGCAGTTAAAGATAGTAAGTTTTAATACTTGTCCATAAACTAAAAATGATAAAATTTTTTTATAATATTTTAGGTTGGATTTTTCATTTTTTGACAAGTATCAAAACTTATTTTTGTAAGCATCGATACTTGTTCAAAAACTTAAAATGTTATTAAAAAATTTAAGTATCAAAATTTATTTTGTAAGTATTGAAACTTGTCAAAAAAACTTAAAATGTTATAAAAAATTAAGTATCAAAATTTATTTTGTAAATATTAAAACTTGTCAAAAACCACACCAAATTCAACTTAAAATATTATAAAAAAAAGTTTAACATTTTAAATTCTTCGATAAATTTTAAAATTTATCGTTTTTAGCCGCATTCTAAACATACAATACTCCGGACCAACCAAAAAAAAACATTTTTTTGGACTTTTTGTGAGATTTGGGAGAATGCGACGGATGGTAAAATTCAGTAGAAGTAAATATGGTTTGTTTGTCAATCTGTCTTGTAATAAAATAGCAATACTTTTTTTTTGAACAAAATAAAATAGCAATACTTTTATGTGTGCATGTTCTAATACCTAAAAATAGGTTTAGACCCTACCTATATCATATTTTGAACTTACTATATATTTATATTTTATATATATTTAAGGGTTTAAAATGCCATTCACCTATTTAAAAAATCAAGTTTATTTTTATTTTTTTCTTCAATTAGGTATTCAGATGAATAAAATGAATTAAATAGGTTATTTGATTGACATTAACTGTTATTGTATTGATTTAGTCGTTAATATTATTGACGTGAAAGTCAATGTAGAATGATGACATAATCAATGACAGAACTTAGGGTAAGAGCTCGGGTAATTTAAATTTTAAAAAAATAAAAGTTTAAACTAAAATTTTCAAAATTGTTGAGGATTTAAATAAAAGTTTTTAATAAATTTGAGAGTTTTAATAAGAACCTTAAAAAATTATGAGAGATAATTTAATTAAAAATTAAACCATGCACGATTTACCTTAGTCCAATTAAGCATAACATGCAGAATGAATTTCTTTAGTTTTTTTTTGAGCATTTAGTCCAATTAAATCCCACAGTAATCAACAAATTAAACCTGGAAAAAGCTACCAAAAAATTAGATAAAACCTAGAGATGGATGCCAAGGCTTTCTCCTAGTCATTACGGCAATGTTTCAACGCCAATTAATGGATACATACAAACACTTGCATATATACATATTTTTACCAAAATGTTATATTTTGTTAAAATTAAAAAAAAAAGGAAAAATGATGTCCAAAATAAGTCTATTTCGAATAGGTGCAATTGCAAACGTTCATAATATAACTTTACCGCTGGTTTTGATTTGAAATTCTTTTGCTTGCAAGTAAGCTAGCTAGCCATTTGAGACGAAGGGGTTGTCATCTTTTGAATTTTTCTAATTTTTGTTTGAAGTTTGTACGTGTACAGTCAGGGAAGGACGTAGTATTTTATGTCAAAAAAATACAAACATTTATATTTAATAAAACTTTATATATAAGAATTAATTTTTTTTTAGAAAATACGATTGCTCTAATACAACGAATTCTCGTTGTCATCTTCGATATTGGAATGTGCGTCAGTGTTAGATGAAGCCCTTTGATTGATGTTGCAATCAAAATTTGTGGTCACTAAAAATATAATATTATCACATATATTCGTATCCGATATTCGTATGCTAATACTAAAAAATTAAGAGAAAATGGGTCTTAATTGGTATGATAGTGTGAAGGGGGTGAAATGATGGAAATGCAGCAATCCAACTTTTATTGTGATGGCAAGAGTTTCTTCAAAAAAGGGTAAGCAAGTAATACTCCCCCCAAAGGTGCTTCGTCGTTTTCATTGTGCTGTGGGACAATGACACAAAAATACCAATTCCACAACCCCAATTCTCTTTTTTTACAAAGCAAGAATGGAACTGTTGTTATGACCCACACAACCTGGAATCCACAACTCACATGGATGCACTGTTTCATTGAAAATGATGTGAAAATCATGTCTCGCAAAACAATCATATCATTTCCTCTAATTTCTTTTATAATCATCGATATCTAATATACTGACCGACTAATTTGAATAAAGTAATATAAAGACTTATTATAGGGACGATTCTCCTAATCCAATTGTTCTATTCACAACGCTAAAATCAAAACCCTGATATTTCTTAAGAGATCTAATATTTCGTTACATTAAACCAACGGGTTGTTAGTATTATTTCCTCCCACTTTGATACTTTTAAAAATATGATATATACCTATGTATGTTTTCATGGCTTGGTATAAAGCAACAACTTGTTCTCCTATCATTTTTTTGGTCGAATCAAATTGTACTTTTGAATAAATGGCAAAACTCTTGTTAAATTAGAATCAAACTCAAAATAAAAATCAAGTTGTTAATTTAGAAGAGATTCTTTATTATTTTATATTTTAAGTCTCGAAGGATTTTACAAGTTAAGAGTTTGCAATTAAAGATTACGACAACTATAAAACCTGTTTGACAAGTAAGGAAATGATTAATATTTGAAGTTAAAAAATGTTCTTGTTTTTTTTTTTGAAACATGGAAATCATGTAGGAAAAACATTATTGTAGATGAATTGAATTGTTTTTTTCAAATATGAAAATGATTCTTACACTTCCCTCTCAATGATAATGACTGTATAAATCTTAATTTTAATATAACAAAACAATAGGGCATGAAGCCCATTTGCAAACCAACATGAATAAGCCCACCAACTCTGAAGCAAACCCATGAATTTAGAATTAGAAGCCATCTCATAATGATTTCTCTAAATATTCTAATTACTCTTGAATTCAATAGAATTTATTTATTTTTTGTTAATCACCGGTATCCAAATAGATTAATTTAGATTAAATTTTACAAATGCGTAATATAAGAAAGATCCTCCTAATTCATTTCTCTTCAATCAGAACGTCAAAATTTAAACTCTAACAACTTTTGAGTATGTTTTGTTTTTATTTGACCATCGTTGTGGATTCTATCTTAATTTGACAACTAAAGAAATACAACCTATTTTTTTTTTATTTTATTAAGATTATATTATATATATATTGAACAATTTCTACCTGAGGGAGAGGAAGGGAAAATTTGCTCTTAATAGGTTTTGAACACACAACACAAGAAAGAAAAAATAGTGTCAACTCAAAACTTTAACCACGTGCTCTAAAGATTGTTGACTATATTATTTATACTTATCAAATATTTTAATTAATTCAATCAGTAATATGCCAAATGAATTTAATAATTTATTTAAAGAAAAACTAACTTTAATAAATTGAAACTGTTGTTCGTGCCATCCATGAGCCATAAAGCTTTGAAGATTGTACAACCTATGCTAAAATACACCTTAATCGAGCACTCTCCAAAACATTAGCTCATGTTCTATATATTGTTTGAAGATAATTTTATTTTATGTATCAAATAAATTAGTTATCCAACTAAATTTGTCGGATTCATGCTCAAGACCAGTGGGTGGCTCCTTTTGAAGGGGAAATTAAAATCAATGTCCTTCATTGCTACAGATGCACATCTGAGGAAGACAACTCGGTTGAATCCCTCTGTTTTGTTTTCTCAGAGGGACTATTGTTTTTTCGCTTTGTTTTTTTTTTTTTTAACCATTTCTGAACTATTGTTTATTTTGTGTTTTTATCCCTTAAAATAAAGTCAACCGACATTTGAAATAAATTGTCGGATTCTAGAAATTTGATACTTTCGTTAACCAAAAGGATCTATATTGAAACAAATATTCAATAAATACTTAAATTTAATTATTTAATTATTCTAGAATGTAATATAAGATTAATTAAATAGAAAAAACTTTGATACACAAGCCGTGTAAACTTTAGTTTATACGTGTCTTTTAGTTTTAGTTTAGGGGTTTAGGTTGTAGGGTTTAGAATTTAAGGTTAGTGTTTAGAATTTAGTGTATAGGGTTTAAGGTTTAGTTTTTTAGGGTTAGGATTAGGAATTTAGGATTTTGGTTCTTATAGTATAAATACACAGGCTTGTGTAAAATTAATTTTACACAGACTGAGTATCAAAGTTTTACCCTAATTAAATTTAATTTGTAAACATATATCTATTCATCCTTCTATCTTAAGCATCATTACTTTTTCTTAAGTAATCCAAAGTTTATAATAACATAAGTTTAAAATTAATCTCTCTCAATTGATAATTAATCCCAACAATTAAGGAAAATAATACATGAACAAAAAATTAAGAAAATAATATATTTTACTATTTTTATCAACCCTTTTTCTTTTAATTCTACTATGACCTTGTTTGGCAATTAGCTGATAGCTGATTACATTAGCTGATTTGATTAGCATATTGTATTAGCTGATTGTATAAAAGTGGTTGGTAAAATTAACTGATAGCCGATAGTTGTTTGATTATTTGAATAAGCAAAATGTCGTATAAGGACGTGATTATTTTCGATACTTGTTTGAATAGTTTATTAGTTATCAATATTTTGTATATTAATTACAGTATAAAAATATTTTTTAATATAACATTACTAAGACCTTGTTTGGTAAACAATTTTTTGAGCTAAAATTAGAGGTTTTAAGCATTTTTAGAAGTTTGACCAGTCAAATCCGCTAATTTGGATGTTTGGTAAACAGATGATTGTAATAGCGGATTGAGGTGAAACCTCTCATTTTGAAAAAGTTTCTTTTAGGAGCTTTTTGAATTAGAGGTTTGGATAAAAGACTTGTAAATACTATTTTGTCCTGATAATTATAAAAAATTTCTCTAAATAACATAAATTTGATTAACTACTAATTTTAAAAAAAATAATTTTATAATAAGAAATTAATATATAAATTTAATAATTAATAAAACTATATTCAAAACATAATTTCATAGACAAGAAATTAATAAATACATCTAAATTTAATAATTATTAAATTTATATTAAAAATATAATTTTAAAAATAAAAAATTAATATGTACATCTTCATATATGCTCATCCTCATATATGCTCAGTAATGATATTAAAAAAATTAATTTTCATAATCTAATTAATATCAATAGATACAAAATGCTAAAAACTACTACATTATTCAAACAAGTATTAAATATAATCATGTCCTTATATGTCATTTTGTTTGTTCAAATAATCAAACAGATATTAGCTATCAGTTAATTTTACCAAACACTTTTATACAATCAGCTAATGTATCCGCTAGTCAAATCAGCTAATGCAATCCGTTATCCGCTATCAACTAATGTAATCCGCTATCAGCTATCCGTTAATTGCCAAACATGGCCTAAATATATTTAAAATCTATATATTAATTTATTATTTATATAATTATTTTTAATATAATTTAATTAATTATTAAATTTAAATACAAATATAAACGCGTGAGAATAAAAAGAAAAAAATATTAGTTTACAAATGTCACAATGTAAATACATGAAGGTAAAGAATCAAAATAGAAAATGTTAAATTTATGTTGTTTGTAGAGGTGGCAATCGGGTTGTTCGTATCGGATTTGGGCCGGGCCATTTCGGGTCGGGTTGTTTTCGGTTTAGGTTCGATACATGTCAGATTAGGTCTGGTTCGATTTTAGTTCGGGTCTATGTTATTTCGGATCGGACCGGGTAACAAGTCGGGTTAATATCGGATCAGTTGATTTTTGGGTCGGGTCAACATTGAATCAGTTGACTTTTCGGGTCGAGACAATATTGGATTGATTGTTTTTCGGGTCGGGTCAATATCGGATTAGTCGGCTTTCAATTTGAGTAAATATATGAAGATGATCTTTTAAAAGAGAACAAACGATATTAAACCACTAAACTATTACTAAAGGTAGTTGTTAGTTAGTAATATAATACAAAATGAGAATAAAACATACATATTTGAGGAAATTAAGGTTGCTTTTTGGTCAGGTTGATTTTCGGTTCGAGTTGCTTTCAGTTCAAGTTGATTTTCGGTTATGGTTGCTTTCGGTTTCGGTTATTTTCGGTTCCAGTTAATTTTGATTCGGGTTGTTTTTCGGTTTAATTTAAATTCAGGACGGTTTAGGTTCAGATTCGGGTCAAATTTAGGTCATCATGTTTGGGTCTATATTGGGTCTTGGGTCGGGTAAATCAGTTCGAGTCTCGAGTTTGGGTCAAGTTTGTCAGGTCTAGATTTTTTATAATTGTTAAAGGTAAAATGGTCTTTATAACTCTTATGTCAGAACCTCTAATTTCAAAAAGCTCTTATTAGCATCTTTTTCAAAACTAGATGTATCACCATAATCCACTATTTACCAAACATTCAAATTAACGAATTTGACGGATCAAACATCTACTATTAGCTCAAATCTCTAATTACCAAATAAGGCTATATCATTTCATGATTCACGACGTTGAAGGCTGATCACTAATTTATTTATAGTTTTTTAATGGCCTTTTTAGTACTTATTATCTCGAAGATCGTATATAATAATATATAATTAGTGCAAATTTATCCACAAAATAATAATATATACTATAGAATTATACTTCAATGCTGGTAGTGACTAAGGAAATCTACAATTAATAAATATATATAAACTATTGTGTAAGTCGAAGAGTCAATACCAAAAAAAATCAACTAACCAATAAATAAAATATCATTCAGTACAATGCTTTGTTGGATTTTCTTATAATACAATAAAATTATGAACCCTTCCTTAAATAAAACGATAAAATTATTCTAAACTAATCAAACATTCGCTCTTATCAAAAATAAAAAAATGCACGAGTGTAAATTAATTCAGAACCTAACAAATGGTTTTATTGAAAAAAACTGCTTACCGTAATTTTTCTAACAATTTTTATCCGCAGATGAGCCATTTTGACCTAAAATGAAACTATGAGGGTTAAATTGCTTAAAAAAAATAGAAGCAAAAATAACTATTCAATAAAACATTAAGAGTATTTTTTAACTTTATGCCTTAAATAAAAATAACTATGAATATGACCCACGTATAATAGGAGCTAGAATAAAGTTCAATAAAAAAACGTACTTGTAATATTTATCAATATGAAATCAAACGGACGCACTTAAGATCTATATCAACAATATTTTTAATCAGGTTTAAAGTGGTAATTTTGTCTACGTATTAACTCCAAATAAGTAATGTTGTTTCTCCTTTTTAATTACATCAATTTAATTCTCGTAGTCTTCCAAAATCAACAATGTTGCATCTCTTTTTTTAATTTTATTAATTTATTCTTCAGACTCCTAAATAGTATTAATCTCGTTCTTTGATTGTTGTTGACTGACAGTCATTAAATTATGTGCATATGATTGCTATTTGCTTCCACTTAAGTCGTTATTGTCAACTATCTTACCATGTCAATGATGACATATTAGTTTTGATGACATGATAATACAAGAGGAGAATTTTAGAATTAAATAATTATTTTTAAATTATATATATTTTTAAAAATCAACGTCAACTGTATTGACACATCATTGAAATTGACCAGTCATCATCTTATTTTATGACATTAATTTATTGAAGAAAATTACATATGGACATGCCAATTCACACATTATTAATTATTTAACGACAAAATGTCTGATATGACAAAGGAATAACAGCTATGTTAGTCAACGACGATAAAAATGTGAGATTAGTGTAATTCATGAGTTTGAGAGTTAAATTGATGAAATTCAAAAAGGAAAGACAACATTACTAATTTTGGAAGACTATAGAAGATTAAATTAATGCAATTGAAAATAAAACAATATTGCTGATTTATGATTATTACACGACAACGTTACCCTTAAACATTCTAATTATATTTCAAAGTTTCATTTTCTGAAATATTTTTTTTTTAAAAATGATTAGATAATATAACTGAACTAGCATTTGGAATTCGGATTAACATTGGTATTTAAAAAGTGTCAAAGTGGTGATCATATGCTAAGCACTAAATATTTGACAATCATAAACTAAATGGATGACGTGGTAGTCAAATTGAAGCAACATCCACATCATCCAAGCACATGGCCACGTGTTAGCATCGACAAACTTTAACGGTCGTGAGTTGGCACTCGACTGATTGGCCAATGTGCCATCTTATAGGCTGCAAATGCCATGATAGAATCTATTAATTTCTTCAAAAATTTTAAAACACTTCAACGGCCATTTTTTAAGATTTTTTATTGTGCAAATTTTGAGTTTGTGTTGCCATATGAATTTGAATATGTAGAGAGTACTAAAAGCGTGAGAGATTTATAAAGGTTGAAAGAATACAATTTTATATTATATATTCATAACAGATCCATAAAAATTAGATCAAATAAAATCGTAATTAAATATATTAAATGTATGCTTATAATGAGACTTTTGCCTCTATTCACTATTTTTTTTACCATTAATATATATATATATATATTAAAAATAGGTCAATTATGAATTTGTTTCTCCCATTTAAATTTTATATTTTGTCTTAATCTTCAATTTTAACTCCATCCCTAATTAGATAAAATTTATATTAGATCTACTCCTTCTCTTTTCTTTCTTCTCTACCACCGTTTTCTTGAATTTTTTTCTCAGGTTATTACAGCTTTCATTTCTTTGCTCTACTTAAGAAAATTATTTTTTAAAAAAAGATTTTTAATTTTCAGTTTATCGATTATTTATCTCGATTTCTAATTTTTTTAATGATTCCTAAACGTCACACGACTTTTGACTTCATTCTATAGATTCAACCAATCAGATCACCAATTTCCAATTCAATTATTCAGGGCTTTATTATTTGAATATTTGCGGGATTTTATTTGGAAATCATCCCTTTGAACAATATTTGAAAAAATATTTCTTATTCAGACCACGCAATTAAAACTCACGTTATGTGAAACTCAATTTAAGAACTCATATTTAACAGGACGCGAGTTCCATGCTGATGTGACGCCATTTATCCGTTGGCCTATTATTTTAAGATAATTAAATAATTTGCGCTTACTAGGACGCGAGTTTGTCGATAATTTAAACCGATAAGTGACGCCACATCAGCATGGAACTCGCGTCCTGTTAAGCATGAATTTTTAAATCGCGTTTCACATAACGTGGGTTTTAATTACGTGGCCCGAATAGGGGTACTTTTCCAAATATTGTTCAAAAAAGGTGGATTTCCAAATAAAATCCCTAAAGATAATATTCAAACAATATTTCCATTATTCAGTTCATCGAATTTTAACAACCATATTGTCCAATACGTAAGCAAACGAATCCTATATCTCCTCAGTCTGTGCCATCGACTCCCTTTATAAAAAAATTTGAATTCTTGATTTCAAACTCATAAAACGTGAAGCAAACAGGGTGACAGATGGTCTGTCAAACTTGAATGTCACGACTGACACTTTTATAATTTCGTATAATATAGTTGTTTTCGACGTTAAACCTTTAAGATTTTTCATTTTATTTTTGATAAATCCTAAAACTAATTTTAATTTTACCTAAACGAAGGATGAGTACTCTAAGAAAAAGAAATAAAGTACTTATAATAGGTTTAAAACTCATAACTAAAAAACACGAGAAAATAAAAACAAATAACTTAACCAGCCAAATGTATTTAAATGTATTTGCTCAAAACTATCCTTTCAATTAAAAAACAACGGCCGTCCTCAGTTTATATATAAAAGCTTGCAGTTGAGAAATTATTATATAATTTGGACTGTTGAGTGGAAGAAGGTTGTTGGTTAAAGTCAAAGTAACAGACCATGGAATAGTATATTTGATCAAACAAAGAAGTCTGTTGCTAAATGTTAGCCAATTTAATACTAAGTACATCTTTAGACCTTTTTTAGTGGAATCAGTTAACACAAACATTCTCTAGTTTTCACAAACTGGTTTGTATCAATGTCAATGAACTCAACTCCCTTTTGGACCAATTTTTTTAAATATACTGGTGTGATTACATAGTAGAATCTGTTCATATTTTTTTCTTAATCTTTTGACAAGAAACACACACAAATACTCGAACTCGAGTCTCCTAAGATGAACACCATCATCTTTTTCACTGAAGCTATTGGTTGGGTTCTTGGACCAAACATGTTTGAAAAAATTAACACAATAAACCAAACATGAACTATTAGATGTTATGTCATGAGAGTCACTTTTAGAATCATAATGTCCGGTATGATTTCGAGATGAGTTAAGAGATTCAAAGATAATTTAGAGATCTTATGATATTCTTTTTTTTTCCTTTTGCTACTTAGAAGTAGTTTAATCTTAAGCCAAGAAACAATGGTTTGTGTAACATTGTTTATTTTCTATGGGAAAACCCTAAAAGACCTTTTGTTTGAATCAATGAAAAAAGAGAATAAACTAGCAAATACACATTGTTTGTCAAGAAAGATTCAGAGAGAAAATGGAAATCCAGAACCTCACTGCCTTTCCAAAAAATGCTGATGCAAAATGCCATGTATCTGACATGGAGCACATCTTTTTTTCAACATGCTAGAGACTAGAAGATGAAGAGTAAAAGGACACTCCTTACATAATCATCATTGGTCCTCTTCATTCATAGATAAAAAATCTATACTAATATGAATTTAAATAGTTCCGACTCAATTTTTTTTAAATCTCACTCGAATTGAAAATTCGAAAAGAAAAATTCAGACGAGACAAGATATATTAAGTCAAATTTAAATAATTTTACCATCCCTAAGATCAGAAGAGGAGAAGGATGTAATGAAAAGAAAGTGTAGGCATGTATATGATGTCTTAATCAATAGTCTGTTTCACATGCGGATAAGATATGCTCCGATAGACTGCCATATCCTAATCTTAAGTATTCTTTTTGATGCAACACTTCGCACTCATTTATCTATCAAGTTTTGTCCACAAGATTTATAAAGGGTTAATTTAAATTCATTTTAAGCATGCACATAGTATATTTTTTTTATTTTTAATTTAATATTAATAGTTTAATAAAATTTTAAATATAAATAATTTAACATATTCTTTTAATTTTTATGTCATAGTATTACGCAGGATTATACATTTAATTTTTATGTGCCATAAATCATAAATAATATATAAAGGTATCATACTCCATATTTTATATTAGAAAGTAGAAACATAGAAATAGATCATTGATCATCATACACGAACCTTAAATGTTCCAATCCAAATCTAAATCATATTTTAAATGAGACTTTTTTTTCAAAGCTAATATACATTATTTTTTTCGGAAAATAAGATTTTATTTAAGAGGAGAATCATACAATCTTTAAACTTACATTGTATGCCTTATTTAAAACTTGTCTAATCTTAATTAGAAGAAAAGATTACAATACAAATATAAAGAAAACTAATAAAAAACAAAGCCAACACACCACAAAACATACAAGGTAAATAAACCATACCCCTTCCCATCATATATAATCACCTAAAAATAAAAAATGCCACAACGCCATACAGTTCTCAACCTGCCACTGCCATACGATAAGGGCATTGAACCGTGAGATGTCCCTATTTTAAATGCCACAAAGCTAATATATATGCCTAAACTCTTATAAATTTTGGGTGTGTCTTTAAGTTTGGGCAGATGACTCAATCCGTCAATACTTGTAGTAGAATTGGGAGATAAAATTTCAATCGAACATAATACTTAATGTTAATATCTCAATTTTATAAACTCGAATAACAATTTTCGACTTGACAGCACTTCATAAACATAGGTTTTACTATGCAAATTAATAATATATTATTCAATGGAGACTACACTAACCATAACATAGGTTTCATTTACTATACAAATTAATACTTGTCAAAGCATGCGGACAAAACAACTTTTTTAATGGATCATACATGCGAGCGGCTCGAAAATGGCCAAAAACATAAAGAAGCTATATCTTCCATATCCATACATAAGGACAAAATTGAAAATGAATTCCCTCCAATTGGAGAAAAAAAAGTCCTAGGACAAGACACAAGGGAGGATGAACTAAGGATCTAAAGTTGTATTGTCTTCATGAGCTTTTCGAGTTAATTCTGTCATGATGTTGAAAAGAAAATAAGATAAGCACTGAACAACAAGAACGACCAGATCAATTTCCGAGTTGCCACACCCAAAAAAGAGTGGCCCTTTTTGGCTGTTTATGATAGGCAAAGAACGTCAAATTTTGCTAAGCAAATAAGGGTCGAACATTAAAACATAATGTTGTTTTATGTGTCTAATAACATTAATGGAGGTGAGTCAGGAAGCAGAAAAACCAGCTGAGTTTTGGGGTTAAGACAAAACCATGTTCTGTCAAGTTTTATCTGGTTATACGTTGATGTTCCAATACATCAATGTCTTATATGATAAATGTCATTTCCGAGGTTGATCTCCTTTACTATATAAGCTTATTGGTATGTTTATTGATGATATAACTCCGTTTCTTGTTGTTCGAAAATTTTACATACAATAATCCATGGCTAATGCTTCAAGTTCTAGACTGGTGTTGTTGTTCATCATCATTGTATTGATGCTTGCAATGAGAAACTCTGAAGCTAGGTCTTATGATCATGGTAAGCCCACCGTGGCCGGAAAGATCGATAGCATGACTATGTTGGAGAAACTCGGTTACTATTTATCGAAAATCGAGTATTACAGAAGGATGCTGAGTGGTAATCCGGAGAGAATCTCGGCCGGAGGGCCGGACCCTCAGCATCACTTTTAATCATCGGCAGCTTTGAAGTAGATGATCAGAAAATTGCAGTGTTGTGTAGGGGAATTAGTTATTTACATCTTTGGATATATAGCATGAAAGATTAAGTTCATTGATCTTCATGTACTATGGGAAAAGTTGTTTTTCTTTTAGACTTTTTTGTGTGGAAATTTTAGGTTTGAGGTAGTTGATGTGTCTCGGCTCTACCGAGTCTTACGATTTCACATGTTAGAGATGTACATCACACAAGTCGAATCCCCTAACTCGATTTGTGTAATGTACTCGGCTTGTGAACATGTAGGACTCTTGGGGAGTGGAAGCACATCGACATAGCTATAGTGATTTAGGCACTGTAAGAGTTTTTTTATGCTTGAGTTGTAATAAATATGCAATTTTATTTGTCAGAATCTTCTTTTTTCCACCAGATTATCTTCATTGAAGTTGTGGATATATTAAATAATCTGTATATCTAACTGACAAGGCCAAAGTTTCGGATTATTTTGGCAAATGTTATCTGAAAAACATGTTGCTTTCATCGAATTGGAAATATCCTTAGGATAATCATCCAATAATATTAACTTTACTGAATGCATACTGTTTGCGCACTAACTGTAGAAAGAGCCTTTCACTGATCTGCAATGTCTTACAATGATTGCACCAGCTTAGTGCTAAAAAAGTATGGTTGACTAATACAAGGCGTTTCTAAGATTTTAGTGGTTCTAGGGTGAACTTAAAAATTGAGCCCTAAATTAGAGATTTGAATTGAAGTTGTGATCGTATATTCAGTCATGTTGTGTTTATCACGGTTGGAGACATTACGAATGTTATTTCCATCACTGCGGGTATCGCAGTTATGAAATTTTTAATAACATATGCTATTGTGGACATAACGGTTGTAGGTTTTGTGATTTTGGATGGTGTCTCTACCGCTATATAACGATCTCTGTTGCGGTTACATACCTCTATTTAAATACATGTCTATAATATCAAGTATTGAAAAAAAAAAATTTAAGAGTATGCTCAATAATAAATAGTGGGAAAAATAGATCCCTAATAATAAGTATTAAAAAATTTAATTTTAATATTTGTTATTACGAGCATACTCTTAAAAATAGAATTATTTTTAATACTTATTATTAGGGGTCCGATTTCTCTCCAATATTTATTAATATAAGTATACTCTTACGATTTAATTTTTTAATACTTATTATTGGGGCCTTCAAAACTTATCCAGCTATATATATGTTTATCACTGAGTTTTTTTTTCATCTACCCGTAAAAATTAAGAACTACACTTCTAACTTTTTTGGGCATGAGCCTTGGGCAGGGTGGGGGCCCTGGGCGGACGCCCCTGGACTGATGCTTCTTACAGCCGTTTGCTCAACATGTCAGCTGATTCATACATGTTTTCAGTTTCTGTAATAATTTGAACTCGGTGTTAGCGTCAGATATGGGTACTTGGTTTTTTTCGTTCATAACATTAAAATTTCTCCTCGACTACGTTGTTTTCACTTTTTATTTTTTGGGAAGTATTTTTATCCGACATTCGTATTTGACACATCCAAATAGGATAGATGTTCATAATGCATTGCTAGAATCAAGGAAAGATCGAGCCCTCGAGGCGTCAATGTCAGGTTCACAAACACGGATAGCTCGGAAGCCTCCGATGCGCCTAAAACCTTCACATCTAACTGTTCTGTTTGGATGAAGTTCGTTTCACGGACAGTTCATATCATTTTTCCCGGAACATTGGACCGGGAACGAACTTTCTTCCATGTGGATGTTCACAAATAGGATGAAGTTCGTTCACGGACAGTTCAGATCATTTGGCTGCAAAATATACATGAATATTACGTTCATGGATGTCAAGGCAGTGAAGAACATGAATTTCATGGCTTTCAGCAGTTATATCATGATAGAAGGTAGCGGCACCATGTCACCAAGGGCAAACGTAAAACAGTTAATTTTAACTAACAGCGACACCACACGATAATATTACATGATGTTCGATTTGATGTTAAGTCAAGTTCGAACTTAGATTTTAATGTTCGATTAAGTTTGAACTGAATATCAAGATCTGAATATTGAATCGAACTTGAACTTGAACTTGTTATTCGAGCTCGACTTGACTCAATTACATCCTAAAAACGTAACATTATTTTGTGGTATTATGTATAAATTTTTTTTATAAAAGATAATACAATTATAATATTTATTTTTTGAATTACACAAGCCGTCATTAGAAGTTGTCATACGTTAATTGTAAAATTGGATGAAACAACTATTTGTACTGCCACGTGATGTTTTTTTTAACACAGTTAGAGGGGATAAAAATCTTTTACTTTTTCGGCGTCTCTTTTTATTTTTAATATTAAAAATATTAAAAAATTAAATTTTAAGTTTTAATTTTAAATTATAAATCTTAAATCTTACATCATACCTTAAATTCTATAAATTCTAACCTTAAACCTTAAATCCTAAATTTTAAACATAAATTTTATTGTGAGAAATAAATAGGGGCACAAAAAAATAGATAATTTTTATTCGAGGAGCTATCGGTTTCAAAAACAGAGGTATCACAATAGAAGGCTTGATAAAGTGTAGGGGTCAAACCTGATTTATCCCGTGCGCAATATTATTCGCTTAATTGTACTAAGGTTCCTCTGATGTGGCAATACCTTAAACATTTTTTCCCTTTTCCGTCGCGCTCTCTCGCGTAACTCAGATTCTTCACTGTGAAAACAAACCAAAACGAAAGATACAAATCCCTCCAAATTCCCTCTTTACCAAAAACCAAAGGGAAAAAAAGGAAGCAATTCCAAAACCCTAATTCTCAATTTTCTTTTACCCCTCTCAAAAACCCTTTTTCCCTCCCCAAAGCCTTGATCTTTTCGTACAACCGAAACATAAGCCCTAATAAGAAAAAAAAAAATTAAGCCTTTGACTAATCTGGGTATTTTCCAATTAGGGGGTTTCCCCTTCCTTTTCGTTTAAAATTTGATATTTTTTTCTTATATGAATGACGACAGGGAAAACTGAAGGCGAAGAATCAAAGTTTATACGAGAAAACCCCACAATAACAAGCCCCCAAATCCCACTTTCCACCTTCAAAATTCTCCTCAGCAAACACTATCCGACGCCACTACAGCTGGTTATAGCAACAACTCTCAGCAGTTGTCACTCCAACCCTTTGATGCCGCGGCGTCAGATGATTCGTCTAGCCATAAACAGTTGCAGCAGGGTTCACGGACTACTTCCAATGGGATTACAGCTTCTGGGTATGTAAAATATGATAACCTCGTTAAGATTAACTTGAATGTTTTGTCCAAGAAGGATATTAGAGTTTTGCAGAGGAAGTTAGCTAGCGAGCTTGAGCAAGTTAGGAGTTTACTGAAGAAATTTGAGGCTAAAGCAGGTAGGTTTAGTGGTGGGTATTCGATCGAGAACGTTGATAGATGTAGTGGAAGTTTAGTTGGAGTGAACTCGGATGTTAGCTCAAGGCCTTTTGATGGATTGCCTGTGTCAGTGGCAGAACATGATCAATGTAACAATGGTGATGTCGGTGGGAATGGGAGTGAGTTTGTGGAGAAAGAGAAGAAAACCCCTAAGGCGAATCAGTATTATAAGAAGTCGGAGTTTGTTTTACGGAAGGAGAAGTTGAAGCCTACTGAGAGTAATAAGAAGATTAGACCGACTGTTGGGAAGAGTAATCCGGGTCAAATGGGATGTGGGACTGTGATGGAGAAGTTTTCAGGTCAGTTGTTTAAGAGTTGTAGTAATTTGTTAGGGAAGTTAATGAAGCATAAGTTTGGCTGGGTGTTTGATAAACCAGTTGATGTGAAGGCACTCGGGTTGCATGATTATTATACCATTGTTAAGCATCCGATGGATTTGGGTACGGTGAAGACTAGGTTGAACAAGAATTGGTACAAGTCACCTAGGGAGTTTGCGGAGGATGTGAGACTAACTTTCAGTAATGCAATGTTGTACAACCCGAAAGGACAGGATGTGCATATTATGGCAGAGACATTGTCAGGGATATTTGAAGAACAATGGACAGCTATAGAGTCTGAGTGTAATATTAATAGGAGGTTTGAAAGGAGACATGATTACAGTCTGCCAACCAATTCGAGGAGAATTCCGGCTCCGGCTCCGGCTCCGGCTCCAGCATCAGCACCAATTCAATCCCATGATTCTGCTCCGGCTCATTCATCTCTACTATTAGAAGCTAGGACTCTTGAAAGATCAGAATCCATGACAATGCCTGGTGACCCAAATCCAAGAGATGCGGAGTTGGCTCCTACTGGTAGGGTTGCAGGATCAATGGAACCCAAGGCAAAGGATCCTGAGAAGAGGAATATGACTTATGCGGAGAAGCAGAGACTCAGTGTAGACCTTCAGAACTTGCCTTCAGAGAAACTCGATAGCATTGTCCAGATCATTAGGAAGAGGAACACAGCACTTTTCCAGCAAGAAGATGAGATTGAGGTGGACATCGACAATGTTGATCCAGAAACACTTTGGGAGCTTGATAGATTCGTGACCAACTATAAGAAGAGTTTAAGCAAAAACAAGAAAAATGCTGAAGTTGCTCTTCAAGCAAGTGCTGAAGATGTCCGTAATATTCGGGAGACCGTAAGATGATGAACAAGTGACTTTTGAACATCTAAATCTTTTGCTTGCTTCGAATTGTTGTTCAATGGAACATTTTGTTGTTATTCTTTTTGCAGAATTTGGAACCACGTGTTAAAGAGGTATCAAAAGTAGCTGAAACAGGTAACCACTATGTACCGACAAGAATTTTCCTTCTTTGGTATTTCTTTACTTGTTTAGTTCTGAAGATGAAATTTTCATGCATTGAAAATTTCATGCACTCATTATTGAAACTGGTTGGATTCCAAAGCAGCGGAAAGGATTGGTCACACATTATCTCCAATTCATGGAAAAATGCTTCAAAATGAAGAAAGTGGATCGAGTAGATCAAGCAGTTCTAGCAGTGACTCTGGATCCTCATCAAGTAGTAAAAATTAAGCTTTTCTTTTCGTTACGCTCTAATGAGTTCATATATGCCAGATTTCTTACGTTAATACTTTCATGCAGGCTCTGACAGTGATAGTTCATCTGGATAACGTGAGTCATTTACCTTGTTTTTAATGAACTTTTTACCTCCTTATTTCTCATACAAGTTGTGCTAAGTATCGGTTTCATATGAAATATTTATCAAGACACAATGTTACATGGTTTTTGTTCCAATCTAATGCCACTGTTCATTAATTCTTTGATGGCTTTCCTTATTAAAAGAGGTAAAAAGAAACTCTAAGAGGGTTTTGGACCTTTTGTCTCATATTCTGAAATTGGACTGTACTAGGAACATGTTCCATGCATGTCGAAGATGCTTTTGGAACTTTTGATGTCAAATGCCAATAAATGTTTGACTTCGTATTGTTGTATCTGTTGCTGAATTTCTAATTACACATCATTCTAATTCATCTCCATTATCACAAAAATCTTAAACCATGAATGTGTGACAACTCGGTTACTTTTGAATACCGAGGATTTAAATTTGACATGAATCTTTTGCTTTAACCGTCATGTGCACGCTTCTCCAGTTTTAAGCAAATTTAAATCGAGCGTAAAGCCGATTCCTTTTAGATGATATGGGATCATACACATCTTTGTAGAGCATATGCTAATTAGCTTCTTCGTGCCTTTTTGTAGATCATCTTTAGAGGGAAGCTGATTCAAGATCTTTACAAAGTAGCAACCAACAACATTAGAAATGTGATTCTACCATTTTCGAAGGGGATGAAAGACAGGAAACACTCCTTTTTTTATATATACAACTTACGTGTGCAAAGCTGGTTCTTTCAGTTACATCGTGTGAATCTCATCATGTTTTTTTTGGGACAAATTGTAACATAAAGATCAACATAGTTGTGGCAGGGCAAAATGGTTGGAGGGGAAATATTTTGTTCCCAGTTTTCTAGATGAAACATGTTTAAACCCAATGTAGATTAAGCTTTAAGAACTGAGTAGGGATGGATTTTGACAAGATCGGGAATTTTTTAATAAAAAAAGGGTAAACTACCTAGTTGACCACCTAATTATTGGGCGTGATCTGTTTGGACCACTCAACTAAAAAAATTCAAAATTTGATCACCTAACTATTTAAATGGATCTATTCTGATCATCGGCCGTTAAAATTTAACGGAGAAATGATGTAGCCGTTAAAGTAAAACTTGTATAATTACACATTTGGTTCTTGATAGTTACCTATTATATCAATTTAGTCCTAGTTCTAAATTAAATAAATAAAAGTAATCAACCAATCTGGTGACGACACGTGTTGTCACCTGATTGGATGGTTTTAATTTAATTATTATTTTATTATATTTAATATATTTATTTTCCAATTAAGTGGTGACACGTGTCACCATATGATGAAAAAAAAATCAAAAATAAAGGGGAAATGCTTGGCATAAGGTTTGAACCCACGCAACCTCAAAAAGAGAATCTCATGACTTTACCATTGCACCAATCCATTTTTGGTGAAATGGATTGCACCATATTTTATATATCTTATAATGTAGTAAATGCTAGGGAATAAAGAAATAAAAGTGGTTGCAAGGAGACTCGAACTTAAATCATTTGGAATATGCAAAACCATACAAACCACTTAACCAACTCAAATAAACAATTTAAATATGAATATATTTTAAATCTATTTAACGTATAATCAAAGCAAGATTTAAAATGAAATTAGATTTATGATTTTTATATTTTTAAACTAGATTGAATATTTTTTCTTGTTCACATTTATTTTAATAATTTCATATATATAATATTGAATCGAGTTCTTTAATTTAATTAATCATTTTATTTTTTAATAAATATCTTAATTCATTATTAATATAATATATATTAATTACATTAAAAATAAAATTATAAATCCAATTTAATTGTAAAATATATGTGAAAAATAAAAAATATTCAATTTAGTTTAAAAATATTAAAACCATAAATCTAATTATTTGAATATATTTAAAATATATTCATATTTAAATTAATTATTTGAATTAGTTATGTGGTTTGTATGATTTTATACATTTCAAGTGATTTAGGTTCGAGTCTCCTAACAACCATTTTTATTTCTTTATTCCCTAGCATTTACTGCATTATAAGATATATAAAATATGTTGCAATTTATTTGACTAAAAAAGGATTGGTGCAGTGGTAAAGTCATGGATTTTCCTTTGTGAGGTTGTGGGTTCAAACTCCACGTCAAGCATTTCCTTTTTTATTCTTGAATTTTCCTTTCATCAGGTGGACACGTGTCACCACTTGATTAGAGGAAAATATATTAAATACAATAAAATAATAATTAAATTAAAATATCAAATCGGGTGAAGACAATCTTCACCCGATTGATTGATTAATTTTATTGATTTAATTTAAAACTATGACTAAATTGATTAATAGGTAATTAACAAGGATTAAATGTTTAATTATACAAACTTTACTTTAACGGCCATGTCACCATTTTAACGGCTGATGGTTATAATAGGTCCACTTAAATAGTTGAGTGGTCGAATTTTAATTTTTTTTAGTTCGGTAGTCAAAACAGGTCACGCCCAATAGTTGGGTGGTCAGCTAGGTAGTTTACCCTAGAAAAAATTGGGTGGGGTTGGGTTTGTGTTTAGGGCGAAAAATATCCGACCCGGCTTGTGATTAATAGTGTAATTTTTTTCTAAATTTTTTAAGGAATATTTATAATAATATTCCTCTTTATATATTTTTTATAATTAGGTTCTTAAAATTAAACTTTATTTACAATTTAGTCCTTAAAATTGTTATATTTTACAATTAAGTTCTCTAAAATTATTTTTTACAATTAAGTCCTTAAAATTATTTTTTTCTATATGTCGGGTTGGGTTTAAGATATTTAATTTTGGGTTGAATTTTTAAAAGAACAAAGTCGGGTAGGATTTGAATTTAGTATAATTATTTTCGGTTCGGGTTTGGGTGGGTCAAAAACCCAACCCGTACCCATCCCTAGCCACCTAACAGTATTTTGTCTGCAATGAGCATCCATATTTCGCATTCCTTTTTTTCAATTTATCTTTAGAAACATTACCAAAAAGCCATGGTGCAATATAATCTTGAAAACCAAAATCACTTTCTTGGATGTTGAGTACAATGCTCCATCTTTTTGCTTATTACTTTTAATATTTGTAACTTTTTAATAAGGCAAGTAAATATATAAACATAATTTTTCAAAATAAAAGTTAAACAAAAAAGTAACATTTTCTACAATTGTCTAAACATAAAAGATCAAATATAAAAAATAGGATTTTTTTTGCATAGCACAAATTTATGTTTGTATCCTTTTTAATAGTAATATATGTAAAAGGATAAAATGAAAATTTTCACATGGTGAAGCAAAATAAACAATTACCATGACCGTTCCATATCTGTTGTCTAAAAATAAACTATTACTATATATCAAATAATTTCTTTATTTATTTGTAATATAAATATTTTATTATTTTTGGAAAACTCACTTTAAATTTTTTATTTGAAAAAAATAACACTTGGATTTTTTTATGTGTATTTATAAAGTATGTTTCTTATTTTCAATCTGATAAAATTACAGAAAAATTGTTGGCCCAAAACCAAATGGGCTCACAAGTTTGGACCCAAACTATCAGACAAGCAATATAAAAACAACACTCCCGTGCAGTTCTCTGGCTCTCTGTCTTCAACATCAAGTCGAAACTCGGTGTTTGTTTTCTTCGTGGGTTTCTTAGGGTTAGGGCTTTAAGGTAAAGACTCCTCAAAGATGCAATTCATGGATCCAACCAAAAAGCGCAAGCTTGAAGAAAACGGTACAGTTTCAGTGATATCAGAACCTGATCCAATCACCAGACTAACCCCACAAGATGGCCGCAAACTAATCGAGCGATTCACCGTCGACCTACTCCTCGATATCCTCCAAGAAGTCGTTTGTCGACACGTTGACGTTCTGTCTGCCGTCCGATCTATTGCCGATCAAGACCCATCCCAACGGAAGCTTTTCATCCGTGGGTTGGGTTGGGATACCACGACCGATGGCCTTCGTTCGCTCTTTTCGGTCTACGGGGAACTCGAAGAAGCGGTTGTTATCCTCGACAAGACTACCGGGAAATCCAAAGGGTATGGATTCGTTACGTTTAAGCACGTCGATGGTGCTTTGCTTGCTCTTAAAGAACCCAGTAAGACAATTGACGGGAGAGTTACGGTGACACAGCTGGCAGCAGCGGGGAATTCGGCGACGAATAGTAACCCGGTGGATGTTCATATGAGGAAGATTTATGTAGCCAACGTACCATATGATATGCCAGCGGACAAGTTATTGGGTCATTTTGCACAGTATGGGGAAATAGAAGAGGGACCTTTGGGATTCGATAAGCAGACTGGGAAATCAAGGGGGTTTGCTCTTTTTGTTTATAAGACGGCAGAAGGGGCTCAGACAGCGTTAATGGAGCCGGTGAAGAACGTTGATGGGAGACAAATGAATTGCAAGCTGGCTATTGAAGGGAAGAAAGGGAAGCAAGGACAAGATGGGATGATACAAAGTGGAGTTGCAGCTCCGGGTAACGCAGAGCTGGGAATGGGAGGACCCGGTGGAGGACCTGGTGGTTTGGGCGGTTATGGCGGGTTTTCGGGTGGTCTGCAAGGGCTACCTGGTCCAGTGGGTTATCCTCATCCCTTGAATTCATCAGGAGTTGGGGTGGGGGCTTTGAGTGGAAATGGCGGTGCTGCTGGTGGTGGTTATGGTTCTGGACTTGGTGGCCCGTATGGTGGACCAGGTCCAGCTGGCTATGGTGGTCCAGGTTCAGCTGGCTATGGTGGGTTGAGTGGTGCTGGTGCCGGTGCAGGGGGTGGGTTGGGTGCTGCAGGTGGAGGGTCTTCATTGTATAGATTGCCGCCTAGTTCTCTTGGGATGCCAACCGGTGGTTTTCCAGAGGCTGCTCATTATAGCTTGCCTTCCTCGGGTGCTTTTCCTAATCAGCTTCACCAAGGAGCTGGAACATCTCCTGCGCCAAGAGTTCCACCCGGTGCTATGTATCCCAGTGGGCCGCCTTTCTACTGAGGTTGTTTTCCCTGATTTATCATTCTTTGAATTCGTTATACTACATGACTTACATGAGGTGTTATGCATTTTTAACTCTGCTGATTATTTAGATTGAGTAAATTTGTGTGCTTGGTCTTGCTCACGTGCTTTATTGTTGTTGTCTACTTCCTACTCTGTTATTGCTTCAAAAGTTTTGATTCTTTTCCTGCTTTGTTTGTCAGAATGTGTTACTTGTGTGCTAATATGTTTGTATAGTTATGTGCATGTAGAATATGCTATATGTGGTCAAATTCTGGTCTGTTTTCAAATGGATCACTGTTGCACACTATCTTTATATGTTCTTTTATATGCCCAAATCTTTTTCTCTTTTGAAATTATACGCCCATTCTGTATAACTCTATTTATTTATCTATTGGTTAATATCTATGGTAGAAGCTTTTGACTGAGTTTTCCTGTCACGAGTCGTCTATCCCTGCTTGTTAGTGAATTTATCTATAAGATTGTAGTAGTAAACATTAAAATGAAGGATATAAATGTCACTATATTTCCTACTCCTATAGTTACTGCATTTCCTTTTTTCTTCCACCTGTTTTTTTATCACTTCTGTACTTATTTTCACCTACACAGCGAGTGTGCTAAAATTCCCTTATTTTAGTATCGTTTTAAGGCTTCCTTCTATGTGGCTTACTCAATATAAATATCTTTATTTGCCTTTTGACTTGTGGTGTTGGAAGGCTTATTAGATCTTATGTCTGATCTTTTTAGAGAATTGATTCAGTGCTTGGGTTTTACTATTGTTGGCATGAACAGAATGAATTATTGTGTTAATAAGAACAAGCATTCTTCAAAAATAATTTTGAAACTGAAATTTTACCAACCAGTGTGCTAAAATTATTGTGTTAATAATAATTATTTTCACCTACACAGCGAGTGTCCCTTATTTTAGTATCGTTTTAAGGCTACCTTCTATGTGGCTTACTCAATATAAATATCTTTATTTGCCTTTTGACTTGTGGTGTTGGAAGGCTTATTAGATCTTATGTCTGATCTTTTTAGAGAATTGATTCAGTGCTTGGGTTTTACTATTGTTGGCATGAACAGAATGAATTATTGTGTTAATAAGAACAAGCATTCTTCAAAAATAATTTTGAAACTGAAATTTTACCAACCATTTGCATGAATACATCAAGTCTTTTGGTCACACCTTTTAACTATTTTGGTTTTATTTTAAAGCTACCAGTTAGAGAATAGATATTTTTATTGAGATTGGATGAGATGCCCATCTGTGTAATCAGTTTACCAGATACGGTAACAGTGCTCTTGCATTTCTGAGTTTGCTGTCAGTTTTTCCTGTGTAGGCAGTTTTTTGAGTGTCTTGCTTTGTAGTATTATTCAATGCCTGCCCATTCTTGTGCATTTCACTTGTTTTGCATCCAAGGACAGAAGGGGATTGAAATTTGAATGTCATCTCAATATGGTGCCCCTTTGTATTTCATCACTATTTCCAGTTTCACTTGCCTTAAGTTTTTGAATTGTACGCATTCATTTTCTTATTTGCTTCTGGTGCCTAGCATGTGTTTTTGCTGTTTGTTTTAGTCGTTAACTAGTCTGAGAAATATTATCTTCATTTTTTTCAAATGAAATCTAGCTTTCCCTTATTTTTGTTTTCAAAGTTCACTTGTGGGATTATCAACGCTGTGGAGTTGTATGATTTTTTATGTTTTGTGGTGCTAATTAGAGAGATATTTGATTGACTTGATTATTGCAATTGCTGCTTATTTGTGTTTGTTCTTTTTGTGTGTTTGACAGGGGACAAACATCTTAGCTGAGCTTGTATTTTTGTTTTACTGGTGTTTAATACGTTGTTTACAGTTAGTTTTTGACCTTTTTGCTTGATGACGTGAAATGATGAATTGAGCTGTTAATGGATGTTTGATTCAGGTTTATGACAGCTTGTTGGACGCAGATGCTTTTTTGTGGTTCTGGTGATTGCCTGAATGCCGACTAATATAGACTCTCTGGATTGATGAATGTATTAGTTGGGCTCTTACAGCCACTTCTCTTGATTTGAACTTCTGAGATGTTATTCTTTTTGCTTTTGGTTGTTGTAGTACTCTGGTTGGCAAAACAGATGGTGCAGACTAGTTTTTCTATGTTTTGTTAGTAATCTTCGTTCTCGTGGTACCTTTTAGCCATTAGTGTAATTTTTTAATAATACAAGTAGCGACGATTTTGCGTATTTTTGTTGGTATTTGTGGTTATTATTTGTTGAGTTTTGGTGTAACGTAAATCTGTGGCCTTTGCCCGGTTTTGTTGGATTTTTAAGCGAGCTCTTGCTTGTACCAATTTATCGTCTGATGTAAACCGAGTATTCCTACCATGTGCGGCAACTGTCTTTGGTGGCTGTCTTTGTTCTCTATGCACTGGATTTACCTAATTTGGGGTTTTTGTTTGTGATAGCTGATTTTTTTATCTCCGCACCTATTGAATTCTCTTGGCATGTTCCTCTAAAATGAGTTTCTTGTGAAAATGAATTGCTTTTCTGGAACCCTTTTGTTCTATTTGACATTAGGTGCCAAAACTATGCCTCGATTAGAATTTGCAGACTAAACCGTGAATTGTTCGACCTTAAATGTCTTTTTTTCTTTGATGTTTTACGAAATTAGTATCCGTTTGCTTGATTTCCTGGCTTGATGAAAGATGAGGCTATTTGGTGGAATGATTAAACTAACACGGATGCAACCATTTAACTAGTTTCATTGTTGTCGTCCTCTTGGGATTTTCCATGCATTTATCTATGTGTCGCGTTCAAGTGTTCTTGATTTCTGCTGAGGAACCAAGAGCATATTTACTTCTTTTACTGATGGGTAGTTGTATGGCTGAATCTAAGACTTTATTCTAACTGGCGTTGGCATCTTCTTTTTCTTTCCCTCTTTTCCCCATGGTTTTGGTTATTTGCTGAGGAACACTTTGGGGGCATAAAGCAAACCCCAAAGATGATATGGAAGCCTTCCTGGAGCACAAATGAGGCAAAAGATGGACTCATTCTCTGCAAGAAAATATCAATCATTAGTTCCCTGTGGAGCCTAACCACGAGATCTGTTGTAGGAAGTGTCTGAAATGATGTGTTCTTGCTCGAAGATGTCCGAACTTAGATCGTTTCCTCAAGAGTGTAATGTTGAGTGTAATGTGTTAGCCACTATAAAAATTCCTTATTTTGTAGTCATGTATATATCTATGGATTAGCATTGGGATGTGGTTGAAATAAATTTTTTATTTTTATTGAATTGAAAATAATGATATTTAAATTTGTTTAAGCGCTTATTAAAGATGTAATTATTCAAAGAAAATTGTAACTCGGAGATTTTTAGCATCTAATTTATTTATGTTCATTTTCATTGAAGCTTCTATAATGCAGTAGAAGGGTTGATATTTGATATATTAATCATGTTCAAGTTTATATGTGGTCGATAAATTATATAAATTCACATTATCGGTAAATAAATTATTTAAAAAAATTAGAAATTTATATCTGTTTAATAAGTGGTGGGTAATTTTCATTTTATCGTTAAATTTGGTATCCACAATGATTTACGTAATAAACTTTTAATTTACTTAAATTACATCATTCAATTTTTATTATATATAAATTAAGTCAATTATATTTAATGAAAAAATTAAAATTGATATTTTTATTTGAATTTTTTATATATCATATATAAATAATATTTAATTGACAATTTAGATTTAATTGAATGATATAGTTTAATTAAATTAAAAGTTTGTGATATAAATGAAAGGAAAAAACTTTGATACACAGGTCGTATAAACTTTAGTTTATACGTGTCTTTTAGTTTTAGGGGTTAGGGTTTTAGTTTAAGATTTAAGGTTTAGGGGTTAGGGTTGTAGGGTTTAGAATTTAAGGTTAGTGTTTAGAATTTAGTGTATAGGGTTTACGGTTTAGGGTTTAGTTTTTTAGGGTTAGGGTTAGTGTTAGGAATTTAGGATTTGGGTTCTTATAGTGTAAATACACATGCTTGTGTAAAAATTTTACACAAGCATGTGTATCAAAGTTTTACCTTAAATGAAAGTAGATACTAAATTTGGTAATCTAAATTTTAAATTATTTAAAATGACATATATTTGCTTAGACATTTCTATGGTTAGGGCAAGATGGTCTCGAAGACTGGCCGAAATTCAAATTAAATAATAAAATTAATAGTAAAATTTAGTTGGAAGGGATATTTCACCACTGAGCCACCGTAGAAAAAAATGGCTTCATTAAAGTGTACTATTACAAAATATTTAATTATTAAGCTCATGTTTTAAAAATTTAAAATATAAAATTAAAAGTAATTATTCCATGCACAAGCGCATACAAATTCTTTTTTTGGGATAAATGGTTATTGTTATTTATTCAAGAAAGCAAAATCTGCTACAAAGAACATAACAATCGGAAGCGGAGATATAAGGGTTCAGTACTACTAAAATTTTCAAGCTGTACACAAGGTCTTGTGTGGCTATAAGATATATTTATACGAAATTTGTACAATTTAATACTAATAATATCACATATAAAGCCAAAAATATCATCAATCGAATGGTGTGTGTTTTTATATACTCTGTGATTTCGTTCCTTTCATACGTAGTATAGAAGATCAGTCCAAGACAATCTCAGAATGTGAACCAATAAAAACCTTCCTTTACAAGTATCCACGATCCATCTCAAAATGTCATCCTAGTGCTGAAAGTGTTGATTTTGCAACCTGCAGGCTTGTATTATTTTAACTCAAACCTCGCAAGTGAAAGAACAATTCGGGAACAAGTGATTCCTGCTTTGAAGTTCAGTCCCACAAAGCAGGCATAAGCCATTCGTAGCTAGCATGTGAAAACTTTTGTTTACACAAGTGTTTAAAATTTAGGGTTTGAGGATTCTATTTAAGATTTAGGGGTTTAACTTTAGTAGTTTTAAATTTTGGGTTTATGGTTAAAATTTAGGAAGTATATGTTAAAACCTAAATCACTGACCATAAACCCTAAATTCTAAACTTCTACACTAAAACTCATAAACTCTAAACCATAAACCTTAAATTAAAGCACTTGTGAAAATAAAAAAAAATTACCGCATGTATATAAGTTAACAATCTTAAAATTAAATACTAGTAACGAAACATAATTCATAAATAAATGGGTTTTTGATTCAAATACAACTTTATTTAAATGATGGGCCAAAGGCCTGAAAGCTTGGACTTCTCTACCGGCCCACATTTATTTTTTTTAGAGGAAAAAGCCATATAACAGTAGCTCTCTACTGGGACTCTTTCATCACGGTTAACTTCGGCTAAAGATCACGCGACTCCCTCTTTTCCCATCTCTTTCATACAGATTTGTTTTCGAGAATCCTCTTTTCTTGCCCGGCAAAGTTCGTGAGAAGTCTGAATCGGAGAAGAAATTGATTAGGTTACTGAAGATTGTATATTGAAGAGTGATACGATCATATGAGTGCTTTAGAGATGCATTTCAATGTCGAATTTGTAATGCATCAGTTAAAGGAAAATATTATTCTCTTTTATATTCATTGAATCAAATTGGAGTCTTTCTGAATTGATTTGAAACAAAAGTATGCCATAAGGCACGAGCAGTCCATGGTATAAAAGGATGAGTTCTTTTCTATATTTAGTGACTTCTAGTAAAAGAGACAGAATCCAAAATTAGGATTTTTTTCATACAAAAATAAGAAAATTTTGGGTTCTTTTCATAATTTTTAAAAGACATGCTCAATTATAACATTGTTAAGTATTTAACGATAAAGTGATCAAATCGAAAGTTCAGTGGCTAAATTGAAAATTTTTAACTAAAATATGAGTAAGAAGAAAGTTGGTTGATTAAGTTTATAGTTTACCCCTACTTTAAACATATGCATTTTTAGTTGATCTAATTATAAACTGCATCCAACCACTTTATGAAAATTTAGAAGTTAGTCTCTTTGCGTTAATTTGTCACAATTCGGTCCTTGTATTTTTAGAAAAGCTGAGAATTATAGTTCAGTTGAGTAACACTGTTAAACATTATTATTAAATAGCAAAACTGAAAATCTATAGCTAAACAATTTATATGCAAAGAATTAGTAAAAAAAACACACACCAGTTCAACAATTTAAACACAAGAAGTTAACAAAACTCAACAATTCAAGTTCATGCATTTGCTCGTAGTTCAACTAACTTCTCAATTTTCCTAAAATCCAATATCAAATTTTGAAAAATTAAAGTCGAGGGACTAACTTCTAACTTCTCAATTTTTTCAACGCACCTGTAAATTCTTTTGTCGTAATCCATATATTTTTATTTATATTTTTGTATGATTAAAAGATAAAATATTCATCACAAGTTATAACCTATGTATTAATAAGTGGTATATACATATATGGGTTAGGGCAAGATGATTTTGAATATCTGGCCGACATTTAAACTATATAACAAAAATATATTAATTTTAGATTTTAAAAAAATATTAATAAAATTGAGTTGAAAAAATTATTGTTATAATTGATGTTTGCAGTATCTAACTCAAATTAATTGATCATCAAATCGAATATAGATGGTTATATAAAAAATGAATTCATTAAGATAGACCGTTATAAAATATTTAAAATTATTAAGTTCTTTTTCTTAAAAAAATGAATATAAATCCTAAAAATAAATAGTAACTAAAATCTAAACATATAAATGAGTTTTCAAATTCAAATCTAAAACCTTCTTTAAAATTTGATGAGGGCTGGGCCCATATTTTTTTTGAGGGGAGGGCCCATCACGGTAGCTTTCGACTCGCGCGTCCCCCAAGCGTTTGCGCTAAAGATCGCGAGTAAAACTGCGTTCTCTTTCCCCATCCTTTACGCGAGGAAAACTGATTACAGATTTGTTTTTGGGTCCTCTTTTCTTGCTTGGCAAAAGATCGCGAGAAAAGCGTGAATCGGAGAAGAAATTGCGGCGACGAGGTTGGGTCAGTAAGAATTAATTCGATTAGATTTATCTTTTGGTTATACCAAGTTAGATTGAAGTTGAATCTGATTTATCTTTTTGATTGATTGGTGGGTTGAAATTCAAATTCGGAATTGATTATTGATGTTTTCATCTAATAGTTTTGATTTAAAAAAAAAAATTGGTTAGGGTTTTCATTCTGGTCAGAATATGGACCTTTCCTTGTCTATGGTTTCTAGTCCATGTATGAATAACGAAGCTGATCAATCAATGAAAGAGGTCTTAACATCTAAAGGAAGTGGTTGTAGTGACCAAAACAAAGGAAGAGGCCGCACAGTTAAACTTAGTGAAGATGAAAGAAGGGAAAGGAAAAGGCTGCTTGATAGGAAATATCGACAGGAAAAGAGGGTAAGGAATAAACATGTGTTCTTTTTATCATCCTTCGAGTTAGGGTTACATATGGATTATAATAGTTCAAGCTTTAAAGAGAGTATTGTGGAACTTGAAAATTGCGGAATTCAGTTGTATAAAGTTCAACTCTTTTGTTTATTTTGCTTGAATCGAAGAATTTTCATTTGCAAAAAAGGTATGAATGAGAAGAAATGTGACTACTTATAGTAACTAATATCTATATGCATGCTCTTGTCTCATCGTTACTCTCAATGTCTACTGCTTGCCCTTTTATGGTATATTGGTGAAAAGATGGAGGCATTGGAGTTGAAATGAAGATGTTAATGACAAGTGATCTTGAGGTTAAATTTTTTTTTTGCACCAGATTAAATGAAGCCTGCTTCTTGTTGCTTTTTATTTTGCAGAGGATGCTCGAAAGAATGACCGAAGAGATTGAACAATTAAAAGAATCTGTTACACAGATGCAGTCCAATCAACAAACTTCAGCCCCAATTCTAGAGAAACTTGAATGTTATTTTTCCCATTCAACCAGCCAGCAACATGATGATAAAGGTGTTTCTGTCCAGGTACAACTGTTTACTTCTGAGGAGTTTGAGGGTACAAAGTTACAACCGCCTCTTCTAAATGTTATTTTATTAGAGCAATATTCAAATCTTAGCGTTATTTTGCGCACAGTCTATCTTTAATAGAATAAATGCCATGCATACCGAAGTTTCTTTATTATTTTGTGTCTAACTCTTTCAAAAATACTTCCATTCTTTGATTGGTCAAGTTTGTAATGCTAAAACTATGTATGTTTTATCTTCTTGATCCAATAAGAATTTAAAACAGTAAAGGTTCAGTCGGCATGTTGCATGAAACATTGGCTTGGTGGTATACCTGCACTTAAATCTTTTGAGAAAAACAATAGCTCCTTTTTTGTACGTTTTTCTTTTTTATTTCTGTTTGATAGTTTTTTGACAGTTCTTTTAAAATCTTTTGAAGTGTATTTAGCATATGCTTTTCATTTATTTTGTTCGAGTATGAGTAATCTTGTGTGTTTTAGTTTTTACATGTGTCAGTTATTTGCAAAAAAAAAAAAAGAATGTTCAATAAAATCATGTTCAAGGTTGAGTACTATGATGTTAACTTTATAATGCATCTCCAAAAGTAGATTGTGTAGGATTAGGGATGGGATAAAATTATCAACTGAAGTAATCAATTAATCTGAAAGAAAACAAATGCCTTTCTTACAAGATATAAGGTTTTGGCTTGTATTTTTCTCTTCATTCTTTTCTCTTATTTAATTTTGGCTTTCATTTGTGCAAATGACTGCCCAGATTGAATGCTTGCAAGATATCAGACAGTTGAGTACTGAGAACAGACAATTAAAAGAGGAGATGCGACTGTTGAGTACTGAAAACAGACAATTAAAAGAGGAATCTGGACAGTTGAGTACTAAGAATAGACTCTTGAAAGAGGAATCTGGACAGTTGAGTACTAAGAATAGACTCTTGAAAGAGGAATCTGGACAGTTGAGTACTGAGAACGGACTCTTAAAAGAGGAAATTGGACGGCTGAGTATCGAGAACAGACATCTAAAAGAGGAGAATAGCCGGTTAAAACTAGAGATCGAACGCTTGGAAGATGTTATCAAAGGCCTGCGAGGCAAGAGCCAATTTCTAGAAGTTCCGCTGAGACAAGACAGTCGTATCTCCCAACCAACATACCAGGTTGATCAAAATGTTTATGTCCACGTAGCAACTGCGTTGGCTTCTGAATGTTAAAGAATTATCCAGCTTTACTATTTTAGGAACTGCAAAATATCTTTTACCATACGAAACAGAAATTTGCTTATCTGCTGAAACTAAATAATTGAATTTAATTTGAGAATACTGAGAATGCCATGAATTAAGTTTTTTGGCTTGAGATGTCTTTACTAATTACTGTGTGTAGTCTCTGAAAAGGATCATTGATTGTAATCTTTTTCTCTTGTCTGTTTCTTTTAACTTGCAGAACAATCGTTGTACGGAGAACTTTGGCAACAAAGAAGCTGTTGTTGGGGTATGGAAAATTCTTTAAGTGCATTTGATTTGAGATATTTTGAAAAGTCACCATTTAGAATAACTTTACATGCCTAGAAACCTTTTAATTGCAGTAAAAATTATCCTAAACTACATGTCGTTCAACAATTATTTTGACTTACGTGCTGATATTAGATTCCATCCCCAGGTATGTACTATGAAAATAAATGAGGACACTGACTACTCATAGTAACTAATATCTATATACTTGCGCTTTTCCAATCTTTACTCTCAATTTCTTCTGTAAGTAGTATTGAAAACAATTTAACGGCATCTAATGCTCATCCTTCGTGGTCTATTATTGCAAAGATGGAGGTATTGGGGTTGAAACGAAAATGTTAATGTCAAGTGATCTTGAGGCTAAATTTTTAATTTTGGACGAGATGAAAAGAAACTTAGCTGTCAATAACATTATATTCTGTTGCCTTTTGTTTTGCAGATGGAGTTAGAAAGGACGACATCTAAGAACAGTTTCTTAAAATCAGAATTAGGTCGATTGACTGATGAGATAAGACGGTTACAAGAGGATATTACATGGTTGCGTCCTAATTGGCATTTTCCAGACCAAGATCTAAATAAACTAGAAGATCTTTTTTTCCAATCAATCAGCCAGCAGCATGATTATGATAAAAGTGCTTCTGTCCAGGTAGCAATTGTTTGCTTTAAAATGATGTCGAAAACTTGAGTGTTATTTTGTGCGTAGTCCAACTTTGACGGAATAAATATTTGCATACCAAAATTCCTTTAAAATTGTGTCTTACTCTTTCAAAATCCTTTCATTCTTTGATTGCTCAATGTTTTTGGTATTGAAATATTGGTTTGGTGATAAAACAACATTCAATCCTTTGACAAAAACAATTTTGCTTTCTATTAGACAGTTTATGTCAGTTCTTTAAAAAAAAATTTCTAATAATATTAGCATATGGTTTCTGCTATGCGTAATCTTGCATGTAGTTTTTACATTCCTCAATTACTTGAGGGATAATGAATGTTCAATAAAAGTATCCTGAATTTCTTGAACCGTGTGGACCTTTGTGTAAGGCTTCTATTTCTGCTATCATGATGTTCTTTTTTAATTTTTAAACTCTATGTTTCAGTCATGTGGTTTTCAACTGCCTGAAGGCGTCCAAGATGTGCAGAAGACTGGTTCAAGTGATGCTGCTACCAGCTAGAATCATACATAAGAAACATAAAAGTATCTGGAACATGTTATTTGCTCAATTTAAGTTGTATCTCAGTGTCGAATGTTAATGCTTTTGGTAATAAATGAAGTTATTCGAGAATATCGAATGAATCTGTTTCTGAATATTATGTGTTCGGTAACAATAAAATAATTTCATAACAATTGATGAATAGAGTGTTGGATGAACTGTTCGATTATAATTGGTTTATCAAATGAAATAAATAAATATGAACAAGATTTTGAGATTCATGTAATAAACTAAATGGAGCTTATTATTGTTTGATTTAAGTTTGCTTATGTTACTTTAATGAATCACGTAAAATCTTAAAACTCATATTTTGTTTGATTGTTTTGTAATAAAAATTATCATTGTTTAATTGCTTTTTTTTATTGATTGAATTTGGTTCGATTATTATTGTTTCATTAGGAGGATGTAAGATAAAATATATTTATGTGCTCAATATTTTTTAATTTAAGTGTTTAATTATATGTTCATTAATATAATTGTGAACATATTAATTTGATCTTCACAAATATTATTTAATTTGAATGAGTAAATATAAATATAATTTTAAATAACGAAAATAAATTAATTACTAACTAATCTTAAAATAAACATGAATGGTTCGTGGTTTTTTAAGTCTGTTAAAAAGTGTTAGGCTGAAGAGGGTAATCGAAATGTTGATGGGATTGATTCATTCGGCTTGTTCGATAGGTATATCATTTAATTTGAACTTACACATATTTTGTAGATAAAATTATTTTAACTCGAATTTTTCAGAGAGATTATTTCTTTTTTTCACTAAAACGATATTTTAGATCCATTTATTTTCTAAGATCTGCTTATACCAATTTTGTTCATTGACTTCCCATAAATGAACATTTATCTATAATACTGTTTAAAAGTATAATTAAATTGATGTCATATTTAATCGATTTTAATTCAATTAAAAGATATTAAAAAGTGTATTTATAATTAATATCAATATTATTATAAGTTATCAAAGCAAATTAATATTATTAGAAAAGTACTTTTATCTTTATATCATTAAATAAAAAACTAAAAAACATTACATAATAATTACATGACTATGAATTTATATACTTACCCCACCGGCCCACCCTACATTTGAATACTGTTGAAAACGCGTGTCCGAGGACCGAGCTCGGTTCGTTTGTTAAACGACCGGAAACAGACAAAACAGTAAACCACATACGAGAATGTTCGACCATGTCACGAATGTTTAATGGAAATTTCAATTCCATCATTTTAAATAAAAATTCGGCCCAGCAATAACACGATCCTAAAAACTCACCCAATCGGGCAAGTATGATATACGATAACTTAAAAAATGATTAATTTAAAATATTACCAAAACATATAATATTTTAGTTGTAAACTAAAATGCTAAAACTAAAATCTAAACAACTAAAATGTTACCTACACAACTTAAAATATTATAAATTTCGATAACATTTTAAGTTGGCTATTTTTAGCCTTTTTAAATTATCGTTTTTTAGACTCATCTTATCCGATTAATTTTTTTAAATTTTCTTTTTACACATAATAGAATATGATTAGGTCACAATATTATTTTTAAAGTAAACTGTACATAACTAAAATGATAACGAATTGAATGTCGAAAGAACATTGAAAAATAACAAAAAGAGCCAAAGTAAAAGTAGATATTAAGCCTAAAAATAGAAGGCTTAATAGTAAAAAGGTGTTCAATCTATATCATTTTTTTGTAATTTGATGTCTAACGTTTTTTTGGGTCACTTTGGCGCATGACGTTTCATTCCATAACTTAAATTGAGTTTTTCCGTGTCGGACGTTAAAAATTTTCTAGTATCCAATAAAAATATGACACGCGGTATATTTTGGTATCTTCTTTATTTTTTTTAAAAAAATAAGAAAATCTTTAATTTTATAAAAAAACTCAAAATCTTTAATTTCTCTAAAACCCCAATCCCTAAATTCCTCCTCTCTCACTACCGATTCAACCACCATCGGCCACCATTGTCTTCTTCGCACCCCCCCCCCACATCTGCAAGTCCCATGATTTTGTCGTCGAAAATCGGCAAATGAACCATCGATTGCTTCGTCGGCAAACATCTAAAAATAAAAAAAGAGATCAATTGGGCTTTTAACCGACGGCTAGAGGGTGGGGGATGTTGAACGGTAAGGTACTCGATGCTTGGGTGGTGAATGGTGAACCGCCGGCGTGCAAGGATGCCGGCCGGTGAGGGAGATGTGATTTAGGGGTTTGTTTGAAAGAAATTAAAATTTTGGGTTTTTTTTAAGAAATACATAGTTTTAAAGAAATTAAAAAATTTTAAAAATAAATAAAACAGGTCACGTGTCATGTTATAATTGGTTAACGAAAAATTTTTAACGGCCGTTGACGAAAAAACTCAATTTGAGTTACGGAATAAAACGTTAGGCACCAAAATAGCCAAAAAAATTAGGCACTAAACTGAAAAAAAATATAGGATGGATACCTTTTTGACTACTAAGCCAAAATAAAAATAATCGTAAAGTGGATCACCATGTGAGCTCGTTTTTATTTTATTTACTTATTTTTGTTCTATATTTAGGCAATTTATTTTTGCTGTCACAATATCTGTTAAATACATTCTTGTAATACCCCAAAGTTTGCTTGTTAGTTGATTTATATTTGCTTTATATGTGCTTGGTGATTAGTTTGCAAAGTTCTTAAAATTGACAGTTTTAGTTTGGTGACTAAAACATAAGATTTCAAAGTTTGGTGACAAAAGTGAAAGGTTGGGAAAATTATAAGGACCAAAATGGTAATTTTCCCAATAATAAATTTTATGGTAAAAATGAATAGTTTAGATCAGAAGAATAAATTCAGTGGGAATCGAATTTTTGGTACGAGAATTGTGTAAAAAGCTAGTAAAGGTATAAGTTTTGGTAAATTTTTCGGGTAAGTATTCGGACTCGGAAAATTATGAAATTTTAATTGGAACCTTAGTTAGACTCAAAGAACCTTGTGCTGAAATTTGAGAATTTTCTGAGACTGTTTAGATTCGATCATATTTGATACCTTATTAATTATCGGTATTTCAAATCGAGTCTAAATTTTAGAGATGGGCCCATTGAAGTTGGAAAATTTATAAAATATTCATTTTGAATATTTTATTATGTTTTGGTTGGTTTCTTGAGGTTGGTTGAATTTCAAGAGAACTAGTTAGTTTTCTACTAGTTAGTTAAAATCTAACTATAGTCAAATTTGATTTAGTCAAATGATGGATAAGATTAATTAAATGAATAAAAAAATCATTTAATTATATGACACTTGTCATGGTAGTAATTAAAGATGAATACATGTGGCTTGGTTTGATTTATGTTTAAGTATTTGGTAATTAATAATGCCAAATGGCATTGTTAAAGAAAAATAAAAAGGATAAATATGATAAAAAAATCAAACCATTATCTTCATTCTTCCAGCAAGCTTCGAAAGCCTTAGCCAAGGGAGAAAAAAAATTTCAACATCATTTTTGAGCTTACAAGGTTAGTTTTAATGTTTTGCTATTAGATAAGAAATTAATCTCCTTGATTTTCTCTACATCTTGATATAATTTTTGCTTAGTTTCCATGTGTTTTTGTTGAGTTTGGAGGATTGGTTAGATGAAGAATTATGGGGAAACTATGGCAAATTTTTTGGTTTGAGGTTGGAAATGATGAAATGGAAGTGATTCAAGTATATTTTTGTTGTTAGATTAAAGAAAAAAAGTCTTGATTTTTAAAGAGGAAATTTTAGGGTTTTTGATAAAAATTGAATTGGAAGGTGTTGTAGAAGAAAGAATTGTTTAGAATGATGATATAAATGGTTTGGAATGAAATCCCTAATTAATTTGGCATTAGAGACCAATTTGCAAATTTTGAAAAGTTTGGAGACTAAATTATTATCGGAAGTGGATCACCATGTGAACGAGTGGAAGAAGGTGAACATATCTAATTAGAAGTCAAAAGCAGAGAAATTGGAATATAGTGAATAGATTTCTGGGGTTGAAGTAGATGGAACTTCCAGAAGGTGATAAACAGTTCAAAAGGGGAAATCTAACGGCTCAAACGTTTTTATTGAGACGATTGGATGGCTGAGAAGCAACTCTTCTTACAGTCTGTGGGACGAAAATGTTGTTAGAAGCGAATGACGATAACATTCGTTATGCTACGCTATTATACGAAACATGTTTAAATAATAATAAAAATAATAGGATTTACTCTCTTTTTTTTCTTTTTTTTTTTACAGTCTGATTGGAGAATAAAGACAATGCTTGTTCACAGCAGTTTCCTATAAGAGCAGAGTCAAATCTTCATTCCACAGACTTTGATTTACAGAGTTTGTTTTCCAGGTTTCAAGATTCAAATGGATCTCCCCGAAATGGATTCGTTGTTAGTATTGTTAATGATTTTCTTTCTTCATCTGGTTTTATAGAATTTCACTCGATTCAAATCTTTCTTTGTATATATTTTGTTGTTGCAGAAATTTGGTGCATACGCCCACAGAAGAGATATACTCTCATTCTCAAATATGTCGGGTTGAAATGGACATTGAGCATTTTGAAGGACCAAACCAATCCGACTCTCATGCTCAACAAAGTCAACCGTACCCATCTCAATTAAATGAGAGTCGGATTGATTCATCTCTGCTATCTCAACCGAATCAAGTAGCTCAGAATCAAATTGAGGTACCAATGCCTTCTCAATTGAATCAAATACAACAATCTCAGGATTCAGGACAAACATCTGAGACCTCTAAAGAAGAGCAGAGAAAACGTAAACAGAGAGAACGGTCTAAGGTTAACAGAACAAAGAAGAAGGAAGAGATGGTAAAGAAGCATAAATCTCTTTCAATCTTACATAAAAAGTAGGTGGACATAAAACATTGTTTGGATTTTGCAGGAAACATTGAAAAACGAAAAGGAAAAGGCCACCGAAAACGAGGTAAAAACAAAAATCTTCTTTTTAATTCCCTACAAACGATTTTTTTTTTTTAAGTGTACACAAACATTGTTTGGATTTTGCAGAGAGGATGGACTGAGAGAATCGAAAAGCTGACTGTAGAAAGGGTAAAGTTCTAGAAACCTCTTTTGTGCGCATTTCTTTTATGGGATCCGATGTTTATATCACAAACAAAACATTGCTTGGATTTCGCAGACAGATTTGACGAATGAAATTGAGAAGCTGAATGCAGAGAAGGTAAAAGTATTAGAAATCTCTTGTGTCCGCTTTTTAATGGGTATCATATGTTTATATCTATCCCAAACAAAGAATTGTTTGAATTTTCGCAGATAGAATGGAAAAAGGAGAAGGAAGAGCTGACTGCAAACATGGTAAAGATTAGAAATCTCTTTCAATCTGATGTGACCATTTCTTTTATGGATATGAAGTTCATATTTATCACGATAAGCAACAGATTTAATTTAGAAGTTATTACTTCTTTATAAATGAAAGAATTTACATGGATTTTGCAGACATCAATTACAGAGTCTATTAGAAACTTGGATGCCCAGTACAAAGCTTTATCACAGTCAATTAGTTGCGGGCAACCAGATGAGCAAACCGACACACAATCGGAGTTTCAAAAGATACAACGGAAGTTAGTATCTTTATATGCCTTCAAATTCATGTTTGGGACACGAGTCTAAACCAAAAATCTAACAGAATTGTGATGAGTTGCTTGTGAATCTTTTGGATCGTGGCAAAAAATCATATATCTAATATTAATTTCACTTGGAACATGTTACAACTGGATCAAGCAAATCAAGTTTTTTTTTTTTTTAATATGTGCCGAATGAGCTCTGATATTGTATTGTTCAATGCAGGTTAGACCTAGTTCTAATAAATGTGTTAAAAGTGGAAACTAATATATTGGCTGCATCAAAAAATTGGATACTAGACTTGGAGGGCTTCCGTCATTCGAATGAGCAAATTTCGACACAAAACATACGATCAGATATCACAAGAGTTAGTATTCGAACTCAAACCATGTACCTTGTTTTTGTTAATTTAGGTACTGATAACTACTGATATTCATTCTTTACTTGTTATTCATGCATGAGTTCTTTGTATGCTACATGTTACTGTTATTAGCCCTCCTCTACTCTTCTTTACCTAGTCTAGGCCAGTTACCGAATTTTCTTTTATCTAATCTTTTATTCACTTACATTTGTCATGCTGCAATAAAGATATGCTCTTATGGTACATAAATCTAAACCAAAACACTAATCTTCTAAGAAGCGATTGTGTATCTTTCAGATCATGGTGAAGAAACATATGTTAAACATATAGATTCACTTGTATCATGTTACAACTGGATCAAGCAAATCGAGTTTCCTTTTAATAGGGCGAAAATAAACTTTATCAACTTAAATCTTGGTAACGCAGAAAGATTTGCTACCATGTTTATCTTTGCTTTGATATTGCATTATTCAATGCAGATTAGAACAGGTTGTAATCCGGAGAACACTACGATTGCTGATCAAAGTCAACAAGCATCGACCAGTTGCCTGCAACCAAATGAGCCAATTCAAGCACAAGCTAGACAACCAACCGTGGAGGAGTTTCATCCTTCAAATTGTTCTATCCTGCAGCAGTCAGCTTTGGAAAGCTTCCAAACAACAGTTAGTACACAGTACTCAAAACCATGCATCAAATTTATTCGGGCTTCTAATTCTTGAATCATGACATTCATTTTACCCTCTTAATTTTAGCAAAATGGCTCGCATATCAGTAGCGGTGTTCAAGATCCACAGAGGATGCAATCAATTTGTACTGGAGGAGGCGTTGTCGGCAGTTCACATCTTACAGAAGATCAAGAGAATTCTAGAGCTGAACTTCTTGACAAAGTCGATGAAAAGGGAAAGAGCAAAGTTAATTTCTCTGACTTCCCAGACTTAGTCTTAGATCAAGACGAGTATGTGAAAGTTGGAGAATATAATCTACCAAAATCTTTGCAGAGCACTGCCCAGAAAATCATCAACAAGTATGGCGATGTTACGGAGAAAAGCAGAATGCACACCGTAGTCAATGAGAGAACATTTATTCTCTTCTGTGCGTCTATGAAGGAAATGGATGATCTTCAACTTGATGAGGTTACTGAAGATCATATATTGAAGTGGAGCGATACAATTAAGACTGCTTTAGAGATGCATTTCAATGTTGAATTTGCAATGCATCAATTAAAGGTAAACATTGTTCCCTTTTATATTCATCGAATCAAACTGGAGTCTTCTTTTATTGATTTAAAAAAAAAGTATGGCAAAAGGCACGAGCAATCCATGGTATAGAAGGATGCTATTGAGAAACTGAATGAAAAGGCTCTCAGTTTTGGCCTGCTTAGGTGATTGATACTTAATTGTACAAAGGCTTCAGGATATTTTAGTCCCTAAATATATTTTTTCCCTTTTTTTTTTGCCTAGATTGATCCTTGGAGTTTTCTTTCAATCTAAGATTAGTTCCAAAAATTATATCGTTAGCCGGTTCAGTAATTTTTTTTGTTAAAATGTTAGAAAAATTGATATACTTGTGACATCTATTAGAATAAGTGACGTGATATTTTAACCATTTGAATGTGTTATGTAGCATCAAAGTGAGGATAATTCTAATTGTTAGAATACGTTAACTTAAGATATATCTTATCTTTTTGTCAATTGGTTTAATTTGATAAAAATTAAAGCTTAAGGACCAAAAAGATGAAAAATGTCATTAGACCAAGAGTTATGATAAAAAAAATTTGGTTGCCCTCCCGGTTATCAGGGCCTTGTCTTGACTAATCCGGACTGATTTGCGTTGCACACTTGATTTTGGTGAGTGAGTGTCTCAACTGAAATTTTCTACATACACAAAGCATCGAACTCGAGACTTGCTTAAACGGTATGAAGTTGCATACTACTTGGACCAACTCTCATCGGTAGTCATGGTTAGAATTTCACTTAGCTCCATACTTGAGACTTTTTAACCCCCCCCCACCGCAATTTAAGTTGTGTATCTCCTATGCTTTAGGCTACTTTAGTAGCAATCTAGCTTGTTTTGTTTTGAATTTCGAATGTTAATGGTTTTGGTAATAAATGAATTTATTTGTGAATATTAAATAAATTTGTTTGTCGGTATTATATGTTCGTTAACATTGAAATAATTTTATAACAATTAACGAACATAAAGTTTGATGAATTGTTTAGCTAATATTGGTTTATCAAATGAAATAAATAAACATGAATGAAACTTTTAGATTTGTTTAATAAACGAAATCAACACAAAAGAAGAAAAAAGTTGTTCAGTTTGCTTATATTACATTAATAGAACACTTAAAATCTTAAAACACATTTATTGTTCGACTGTTTAGCAATAAAAATTATTCACAAATTATTTCTTTAGGTCATAGGTTCTAGACCCACTATGAGCACAATTTTCTTTCCCCTAGAGTTTTCCCTTCCCCTTTTCTCTAGGTGAGAGTAAGATTAGAATTAAGATTTGTCCAAAAAAATGAATACAAATTATTCACAAATTATTTCTTTTTGTTGTCCTTCCGGTTTTTAGGGCTTTCTCTGACTAATCTGGACCGACCTGCGTCGCACACTTGATTTTGCTGATGAGTCTCCCAGCGGAAATATTCTGCATACACAAGGACTCGAACTTAAGTCCGTTAAAAAGAGTTAGGTTGAAGAATGTAAAAGAAAATGTTGATGGGCTTGATTCATTTGATGAAATTTCCCTGACTAATTCAAATCGACCCGCGTCGTACACCTGATTTTGGTGATGAATTTTTCAGTGGAAATTTTTTGCATAACAAGGACTCAAACTTAAGTCCGTTAAAAAAGGCTAGGTTAAAAAAGGTAAAAGAAAATGTTGATGGGCTTATTCATTTGACTTGTTCTATGGGCATATTTAAAACATAATTTGAGCATAACCAATCATTTTTTTGCATTTTATTTAAGGGTAAATTACATAATTCATCACTTAAGTATCTTTTTACTCTTATTTTTGTCACTTAATTATTAAAATTTTTAATTTATTAACTGAACTTTAAACATTAATTTTTTTCATTACTCTAGCATTAACTATGTAACGGGGTTATGACATGATTTCTTTAAAGTCATTAGTAGAAATTCAGAGTTCTGTGTTGAAAGAAAAACCAAAATTCATCTCTTAGCATCCCATCACAGCACAACTATACACGAAGTTGCCCAACAGCTTTCTGACAAGCAAGTTCTATTTTGGAGGCATTCGCTCGGAACCCTAGAATTGAGCTCAATAAAACCTTCGTCAAAAGCCCTAGGTGCACCAATCACTATAAGACAATTTCCACATGCTCTGAATGCAAGACCCCAATCGTTCATTGAAACTACCCTTTCAAGCAACCTTTCAATGGTCAACCATGGATTTTGGACGGCCATAGTAGTTTGAGAAGAAGATGATGGGTCCATTTGGGGGGAAATGTGGTTTTTCAACATCGATGCTTGTTCAATAAGATGTAGTGGTGCTTCTACCGTTCGGAGATGAAGTCATCGTTACAGAGCCCTCGTCGACGGCAGACATGGTGATTTGAAATATAGTCAGCAGCTATGATGATTTGACAAGAAAAAGGATTATTTTAAAAAATTTAAGAAAAAAGTCGTTTTGACTTTTCTTTGATGGCATTTTTTTTCTGACGTGGTTATTGTAAATGTTAAAAAATATGTTATTACAATGTGACATGGATTTCAAAGATCAAAAATTTTATTTTATTATGCGACGTTATAATGGCGTTACAAATTTAACGAGAGAGTTACAAAAAAATATTTGGTGTTGAGATTTCAGTTAGTAAATTGTAAATTTTAAAAGTGATCAAAATATGAGTGACAAGATCGTTGAGTAATGAATGATGTAGTTTACCCTTTATTTAATTTCTAAGATTTACGATATTAATTTTGTTCATTGCATTTATGTGAATTAAGATCCATTTATACCATTATTTAAAAGTCAGTTTGAGTTTGTGTTATTAATTATCTAATTTTTTTGAACAATTTTTATGTAACACCCTAAATTCGGTGTCACATTGGGCCTTAAGCCCAACCCAATTATAAAAAATATGTGAGTTGGCTTAGCCCAAAACCATAATTCATAAATCATAATAATCAAAAGAGTTATACGATTACGCAAACGTTGCTTTGGAGCTCCGGTTTAAAACATAATCATTTAAAATATTCGATACAGAAATAAGTAATTAAGAGTTACAGATACAAAACATAAGGGTCTTATGAATACATTGCCCTTACAAATCTAGGTATTGTACTCTTCACATATCGATGAACTGAAGTCCTACTTCGATGGCTCATTGTAAAGCACACAGCAACCTAAAGACCTGCGTAAGGAAATAACAATTCCAAACGCTGAGCTCGAAAGCTCAGTGGATACACCTCTATTCTACCATGCTTCATGCAGATCATAAACATAAGCATGTAGTCAACAATGCTAGAGCAAACATGAATATCAAGTGGCGCTACTCTGATCGCCTAAACACATCTGATTAACATGATCAAATATTAATTCAATTATCAACAATTGAGGGCTCACAAAGCCAGCATGCCATACCATACCATACATGAGTGAGGCCGGGTCACATAACATCGGTACATACACTCCGGGTGAGGCCGAGTCACGCACCATCGGAACATACACCCTGGGTGAGGCCAGGTCACGCAACATCGGATTATACACCCCGCTCGAAATCATCCCTCGAGCATATTAATACATCTTGGGCTTCCGAATCCCATCAACCAAGTGAACGCACGACACGACTCATCATTACCATATTAATACATCAATGACTTCAACCAACATAAGGTTTACTTACACTTAAATCTTCTTTTTATTCTCATTTATTCATATACAAGGTTGGACATCCAGTTCTCAGTTTTACAACTCATTTCATACCTCTAGGGACCCTTTGAGACCTTTACCTCGAATTATGGAACCCCCAAACTAAACCTCGAATTTCTTAGACAGATTGCCCAGTGAGTACTGGTACTCCTATATGGGTATCGATACTCCCCTAACGGTACTGGTACTCCACCTTGAGTACCGATACTGGATTTAGGTTAGAACAAATTAAATTCCCAAGCCGTACTGATACGCTTGTCTCCGTATCGGTACTCGGTAACGATACTTAAACCACCTGTACCGATCCTCATCCGTATCGGTGCCCTTACCTACCTGTACCGGTACGCGAAAGCCTCCTTCAGGCAATGGAACAGTGGTACCGATACGCTTCATAGCATACCGGTACGCAAACACGCTATTGAAATTTCTAATAAGCAAGGGGTACCGATACTCGAGGACCCGTACCGGTACGCCCTTCATAACTCGACTCATTTTTAAGAGATGGGTGCCGATACTGAAGCATCAGTACCGGTACGCGAACCCAAATTTCCAGGTCTGGAGTTCGAGACTTAATTTAAACACACCCTAAACAACATGGTAAACCCTGAAACTCGACCTACAAGTTATGGGGGAAGCTTTAAGCCGATTTCTATGATATAGCATCGGTACATACACCCCGGGTGAGGCAGAGTCTCGCAGCATCGGAACATACACCCTGGGTGAGGCTGGGTCACACAACATCGGATTATACACCCCGCTCGAAATCATCCCTCGAGCATATTAATACATCTTGGGCATCCGAATCCCATCAACCAAGTGCACGCATGGCACGACTCATCATTACCATATTAATACATCAATGACTTCAACCAACATAAGGTTTACTTACACTTAAATCTTCTTTTTATTCTCATTTATTCATATACAAGGTTGGACATCCAGTTCTCAGTTTTACAACTCATTTCATACCTCTAGGGACCCTTTGAGACCTTTACCTCGAATTATGGAACCCCCAAACTAAACCTCGAATTTCTTGGACAGATTGCCCAGTGAGTATCGGTACTCCTATATGGGTATCGGTACTCCCCTAACGGTACTGGTACTCCACCTTGAGTACCGATACTCAATTTAGGTTAGAACAAATTAAATTCCCAAGCCGTACTGATATGCTTGCCTCTGTATCGGTACTCGGTAACGGTACTTAAACCACCCGTACCGGTCCTCATCCGTATCGGTGCCCTTACCTACCTGTACTGGTACGCAAAAGCCTTCTTCAGGCAATGGAACAGTGGTACCGATACGCTCCATAGCATACCGGTACGCAAACACGCTACTGAAATTTCTAATAAGCAATGGGTACCGATACTCGAGGACCCGTACCGGTACGCCCTTCATAACTCGACTCATTTTTAAGAGAGGGGTACCGATACTGAAGCATCAGTACCGGTACGCGAACCCAAATTTCCAGGTCTAGAGTTCGAGACTTAATTTAAACACATCCTAAACAACATGGTAAACCTTGAAACTCGACCTATAAGTTATGGGGGAAGCTTTAAGCCGATTTCTACCAATTTTACAAGCTTTTAACAACAATTATGGATTTTACCATTAACACCACATCAAGACAGTCAAACATGCTCAAATCACTAGAATGACATACAAGCAATTATCTCTATGATATGCAGGAAACAAAGGAACCGAAAGTGTACTAACCTTCTTCAAAACACCAACAACCTTGATTCTACCAGCTTCAAACCTTCCCCTTTCCTTGAGCCTTAGAGTGCTCACCAAGTCCTCTAACTACAAAAGATAGATGGCAAACGTGTCACAACACTAGTAGAGGGATTGGGAAGCTAAAGACACAACTCATATGGAGAATGGAGCATCCATTCCCGTTCTCCTCCACAAACCCCCACAAAAACCCAACCTCCACCATTTTAAACCAAACTTACCTTGAATGATAGATCCTCAAAAGCTGACTAAACCTCCCTTAACAAGCAAAACGAGATTCACACCCCAAAACCTTAAAGATCCTACCCTTAATACTCAACTTGAGTGAGAGATGAGGGTAGGGGAAAGAGAGAAACAAAAAAAAAAACAATGGTGACCTCACTCACCTTACACATGCAGAGAAATAAACACACATCAGCCCTCCCCCTGACATCCAACCATGCTTTTACTAAAATAACCCTTCCAACAATATCTCAACTTAAGCCCACAACATACGAAACAGGCCCAAAAGATACTTGAGGCCTTAGTTTCGACCCAACACTCGGGGCCCAACACTCGGGTTAACCCTACTCTCGGATTTCAAAATCCGGGTCGTGACATTTTACCTATGGTGAGGGGGAATAGGGAATTCACTCATAATGAGTTTAGAACTCACAACCTACGGGAGAGAGGATGGTGTTAACTAAAAGATTTAACCACTTGCTCTAGATTGTCGACAATTAACTAATTTTTAATTCAATTGATAAGTTATTGAACAACTGTATTTATAATTGATAATTAATACTGTTATAAAAATATTTTTAATCTTTTACATACATTTATGCATCATTAAATAGAAAACTAAAAATCATTGCATAATAAATACATGACTCATGAGTTTATAGACAAATTTTTTAGAGAAAATATTTATGCACTATCTACGGAAATTTTTTTATAAGCGGATTAAGATTAAAGTCTAGAGATTTAGTTTAAGGTTTTTAAGATTCATTCGTAGAATTTAGACATAAGATTTTACGGTCTAGAGTAGTAAAATTAGAAATTTTAATTTTAATTGTAAATCATAAATTTTACGATAACCCTAAATTCTAATTATAAACATTAAATTTTACATCAATAAATCTAAATTCATAAACTAAAAATTCTAGATATAGATTTTAATCCTAAATCATTAATTCTCCCATTCTCTACATTTGAATAGTGTTGAAAACACGTGTCCGAAAAATGAACCCGGTTCGTTTGTTAAATGACCGGAAACGAACAAAACAGGAAGCGATCCTGTAATGTTGAAACACGTGTCAGAGGAGCGAACTGGGTTCGTTCGAAAATCACGCGCGCGACTATATCACGAATGTTTAAGCTCTGAAAAGGCGGGTGTGCGTCCCAAATGGTTTTATACGCCCAAGGCAGGACACGACCCTATAAATTCAACGCAGGACTTAACTTGAAATAAAAATAAGGTTTAATACATAAATGCCCCCTGAAATTTAGCGAAAATCTCTAATGTCTTATTTTATTAGACTTGTCTGTCTATATTTATGTGGTTTGACAAGAGAAAAATTGAAAACAATAACGAATTGAATATTGAAGGGACTGAAAAGAATAATAAAAGAGTCAAAGTAAAAACTTCACATATCTAATTAGATTTTAAGCCTAAAAATAAAATAATCCTCAAGTGGATCACCATGCGAACGAGATTGAAGGGGAAATCTAAGGGCTCAAACATTTTTCGTGCTGTCTGATCGGAGGGCTGAGAAGCAACTCTGATTGGAGCATGAGTTAAAGTGTTAAACCATACATTCCTCAGTTTTGTCAAAAAAACCTACATCCAGCAGACTGCCTTTTGATTTACAGAGTTTGTTTTCCTGGTTTCAAGATTGAAATGGACGATTCTGATATTAGAAGATTTGACTATGAAGATGATATTTAGTATCATTAATGATTTTCTTTATTCATCAGTTTGATTCGAATCCTTCTTTATATATATATATATATATATATATTATATTGTTGCTGCAGATATATGATGAATACGACCTTGCCTCCAAATCTAGTAACGGTGATGAATGGTGCAGAGAGGAACTATCAGCATTATCCAAACCAACCCGGTGGATTCAACTCTCTGCATACTCAACAATCCCAATTAAGTAAATTAGAGTCGGATCGATCCGTCTCTGTTATCTCAACCGAATCAAACTAGGCGGAACACGGCTAACGCAGAACGGTCTAGGCTTAACAGAGAAAAACACAAGAAAATGATGGTAAAGAAGCATAAATCTCTTTAAATTTTACATAAAAGTAGAAAGCCATTTAGCATTGCTTGGATTTTGCAGGAAACATTGAAAAACGAAAACGGAAACGAAAAGACCACCGAAAACGAGGTAAAAACAAAAATCGAAAAGCTGACTGCAGAAAGGGTAAAGTACTAGAAACCTCTTTCAATCTGGTATGTGCACATTTCTTTTATTTATATCCAAACAAAGCATTGCTTGTATTTCGCAGACGACTTTGATGAATGAAATTGGAAAGCTGAATGCTGAGAAGGTAAAAGTATTACAAATCTCTCTCATTATGGTATGTATCCATTTTGGAATCAGATGGTATCTCTCTCACAAACAAAACATTGCTTGGATTTTCACAGATGGAATGGAAAAGGGTGAAGGAACAGATGACTGCAAACATGGTAAAGATTAGAAATCTCTTTCCATCTGATGTCATCATTTCTTTTAGGTACTGATAAGTACTGATCTTCATTCTTTACTTGTTCATTCATGAGTTCTTTGTATGTTAGATTTACTGTTATTACTTATTAGGCCTCTAATCTTCTTTACCTAGGCTACGCCGGTACATTCCAAATTTTCTTTTATCTCTGATCTTTTATTCACTTACATTTACCATGCTACAGTAAAGATATGCTCTTATGGTACATGAATCTAAACAAAAATACTTACTAATCTTCTAAAAGCGATAACGAATCTTTGATTTGATATTGCATTCTTTGGGCAGATTAAAACAGATTGTAATCTGATAAGTGCGTTAGCAATGGTGGACAGTTCAACTGGTGGTCAAAGTCAACAAGCATTGACCGGTTGCCTGCAACCAAATGAGCCAATTCAAGCACAAGCTAGACAACCAACCGTCGAGCAGTTTCATCCTTCAAATTGTTCTACTCTGCACCAGTCAGCACTGGAAAGCTTCCAAACAACAGTTAGTACACAGAACTCAAAACCATGCATCAAATTTTAGTATTTTACTCAGGCTTCTCATTCTAGAATCATGACATTAATTTTACTCACTTAATTTCATAAAAATGGCTCACATATCAGCAGTGGTGTTCAAGATTCACAGAGGACGAAATCAACTAGTATTGGAGGAGACGTCAGCAGTTCACATCTTACAGAAAATCAATAGAATTCTCGAGCTACATCGATCCCTATGGCTGAACTTCTCAACAAAGTCGATGAAAAGGGGAAGAGCAAAGCTAAATTCTTAGACTTTTTTATAAATTAAATCAAGATCAGAATTTCACTTAGCCTCAGAACTAAGACTTTTTTATAAATTAAATCGGCTGTAACTTAATGTATTTAGAGCTGAGTTGTTGTTCTAACATTTTGTATTGATGTAGGAAATTTTCTGCTTACATGGATAATACAAACACATTTATCTAAAAAAATAAATAAATTTCTAGCACCCGGAATTCATTTTTTGAAATGTTCTGATTTTAACACCCAATTTTATTTCAACAACGGTATGGTATCTGTATAATTTTTTAATGCACAAATACATGCTTTTGCAACTCTTATACCGATCATGTACGATGAAAATGACAGTCCCCAGAGTGTAACGTGCGCTGATCGTTCGCATGCATGCTCCATTCTCGATCATCGATAAGCATGATCGACCGCTAAGTTTTTCTCAATCAATATAAGAAACATGATCGATCGCCAAGTTTCTGGGCATCTATATAACTCAGAAGAAGAACCATGAGGGATTATTAACCAAAGTTCTCAGTTTCATTTCTTGCTGGTGATCTCTTTTTCAGCTATGGCAGCCTACTTTGAGAAACAGCTAACTGAGGTCGATGTTCAGAAGCAAGTGGCGATTCCGACCTCCTTCGTCCAGCATTTACCGGATCACGACGGGGGGTACACGATGACTTTGCCGGTCTGCGATGTTTCCGGCAAGGTTTGGGAGTTCGGGTATTATAGAAGAACAAAGGATGGTTATGCCAAGCCTGTTTTTCAGCTAGGATGGAGAGACTTTGTCCGAGGAAAAGGTCTCAGCCCAGGTGATAAAATCATCTTTGGAGTCGAAAGAAATGGTGTCGACGGTGCTCCGATGTACACAGTTGCAGCTCAAAAGAGGATCAAACTCTTTGGCTCCGCCGTTGGTTGGACCGAAATGTTTTAGACATCTTTATGTGCGAACGAGCTCGCTACGCTTTTGTTTTTGTCGTTTTTTGATGACGATGTATCTTTAATGGTTTCATGTTGTATTTGGTTTTGACTTTTGATGGATTTTCATGTACTACTACTGTAACTTTCGTTTGTATCATTCGAGTTTATGCATGTTTATGCATTTGTTCATTACAAATTTTGACACGTGTACTTTCTTACATTCCAATTTCTTTTTCATTTCATCTTCACGGTTAAATGCCGTTATGTTTGGGGGATTGCCGTTAGCTCCTCATAAATAATTAAAAAACAAAACAACCCCCCCCCCCCCCTTTTTTTCCTTAGGAAAGCATCAGAATTCAGAAGGCAATCTATTTTGATCGTTTGTCGGGATTGGAGCAAGGGATAAAGTCGCAAACCACCGTTTCTTGTTCTTCAGTGTCTATTGGTTCCTATGAAGAAGATGTGAAAAGCTTTCAATTTTTTTAGATTTCCAGGTAGATTGATATTGGTTTTGGTCCTTTTATTTAGTTCTTTTAAATTTCGATTCTTGGGTTTCGCTTTTCTTTCACTATTTCAGAAGAATATAGCTTTTTTTTTCAAGGTTAGTATGTAATTTATATGTTTTTTTAATAAATTCCCAATTTTTTAATTCGTGATCAATCCAGTTATTGTTGTTCATTTTAGGTTCTTTTGCGAAATTAGCAAATGGGCTTTTCAGTTTCATTTCTGGGTATTTCAACGAAATTATGGATTTTGTGCTATATTGCGAGATAATTTGAGATCATAGCTAATTGTTATTCATTGAGGAATTACTAAGTTCAGTTACGAATCGTGAAATGGTTGTTGAAAAGTACCCCAACCACCATTTTGATCGGATAGTTAAAAATTCAATTGCTAAGCCTCTGTTTTAATCAATCTAATTCCTATGTTAGTGAAGATCATTTCGAGCATGCTTCGGAGGGATGTAATGCTTCCCTCTGGTGTGCCAAGAAAGCCTGATATGACTCATAATGATCTTTTCAACATTAATGCCAGAATCGTCGGTCTATGTGTTGCTATCCTCATGTGAGTTTATATATTCTTTTTCTCTCTTTGCTAAAACTGTTTATTTGAATCCTTGATGAATATAAGACTTTAGTTAGTTAGGTTCTGTTTCTTCTGTATGATTATTGAAGTCTACCCTACTGAAGAGGGATAGTTGTACAAATTGTGTTTCATCAACCGATCGCCATATGGTTCGTACTTATCTCCTTGCTGTTGGAAATGAAATAGATAATTTAGATAATTGAAAGATATTGCTTGGCTCAAATGAATTACTTCTTTCTGTTGTGAGCTTCTTTAAGACTTTTGTTTTCCAACTTCTTAATGAGTTGTGTTTATGATCCAGTCACTTGTTTATATGATCAGCAACCCTGTCGATTCAGCTGTTCCTAGTAGATGCTACAGACTTGCCGTCAAGCTTCTCAACAGCGCTCACAACTTTTGGCATACTTTTGTTTCAATTAAGTCTCCAATTCAATTTAATCAATATAGAAAGTAACATTTTTTTCTTTAATTGATCAATCGCGAATTCGACATTGAAATGCATCTTTAAAGCAGTCTTGATCGTATCGCTCCACTTTAATATACAATTTCAATAACTTGATCAGTTTGTAGATCATCCATTTCCTTCTTTGAGAAAAGAAAAAAAGCAGAATGCACCCCGATTGTATATTGAAGTGGAGCGATGCAATCAAGACTGCTGCTTTAGAGATGCATTTCAATATTGGATTTGCGATGGATGAGTTAAACAAAAACATTGTTCCTTTCTATATTGATCGAATCAAAATAAAGGCTTCCTTGAATGATTTGAAACAAAAGTATTGCAGAAGTTGCAAGCAGTCCATGGTATAAAAGGAGGCGTTCCTTTCTATATTTAGTGACTTCTAGTAAATGAGACAAAATTGTACAAATGTTTCGAGGAAATTAATAAGGGCGATCCTGCCAGTCAGAGTTGATTTGATTAGATTTGTTTTTTTGGTACCAAGTTACATTCTTGTCAAAGTTGCAGTTGTAGTTGATTTCCCCTTTAATTCCTTTGTTTGTTTGATTGGCAGAGTTGAGTTTTGGTCTCACATATTGGATCTGTCAGCAAGTGGTGGTTTGAAATTCGATGATTATTTGATTAGTGATTACTTTCAGGATAAAGTAAACATGTTTTCATCTGACAGTTTTGATTATTGATTACTTACATTTTGAGTATGTGTTTGTTTTGTTTCAGGTTGCTGGGTTTGTTGGTGAAGAGCAATTGGGGCAAGCTTTGGAGGGATGTGACGTTGTCATCATTCCCGCTGGTGTGCCAAGAAAGCCTGGTATGACTCGTGATGATCTTTTCAACATTAATGCCGGAATTGTCAAGAGTCTATGTGCTGCTATTGCTAAGTATTGCCCTAATGTAAGTTTCTATCCTTTGGGAAAACCATTTTTATAGTATCCTTGGTGCTTCTAAAGTCTTCAATTGTTAGGTCGGAGATCATATTTTCCGACCAACCAGCCAGCAGCACGATGATGATAAAAGTGTTTCTGTCTAGGTAGCAATTGTTTGCTTTAGAATGAAGTTGAAAACTGGAGTGTTGTTTTGTGCATGGTCGATCTTTGACGGAATAAATGTATGCGTACCAAAATTCCTTTAAAATTGTGTCTTATCCTTTCAAAATCCTTCCATTGTTTGATTGCTCAAGTTTAGAATACTAAAATTATTGTATGTGTTATCGTCTTGATCCCATAAGAGAACTTAAAACAGTACGATGGTAATACATATGTTTAATTGCCCTGTTGTAGTGATGATGTTTTTGGGCTTGAAGCATTGGCTTGGTGGTATAACAACACTCAATCCTCTAACAAAAACAATTCTGCTTTCTATTAGAGTTAGATTGTTTGTCAGTTCTTTAATTTTCCCCCCGAGCATATTAGTATATGTTTTTCGCTTATTTGGTTCGAGTAGGATAATGGAGTGTTCAATAAAAGTATCTAGAATGTACGAACTGAATCGAACTTTGTGTAACCTTCTATTTCTGCTATCATGATGTTCTGTTTTTGATCTTCCAACTTTATGTTTCAGTCATGTGGTTTCCAAATGCGTGAAGGCATCCAAGATGTGCACAAGACTGGTTCAAGTGATGCGGCTACCAACCAGAATCATACAATAGATAATTATTGATCTGGAACATGTTATTTGCTCAATTTAAGTTGTATGATCTCCCATGCTTTAGGCTACTTTAGCAGCAAGCAAGCCTGTTTAGATTTCAATATCGGAAGTTGATGCTTTTGGTAATAATAGCAAATGGTCGATTTTTAAACTAAATGAATTTATTTACAAATATTAAATGAGTATGTTTGTAAATATTATATGTTCGTTAACAATAAAATAATTCCGTAACAATTAATGAATACAGTATCTGTTGAATTTCTCGGCTATTATTGATTTATCAGCACGTATTCAAAAGGAAGCATTGCCCAAAGCAACCAACTACAGTCTATAGGGGCCTAGGAGGAGGAGCCACCTACAGCAAGTGGTGGGAACTGGGAACAGCCAATTCCACTCTTTGCAAGGGCATGCAATTGAATTTTGCTCTCTACGCACAAACTTGAACTTCCATGATAAGTTCCTGCAAAACTATAACGTAACATAATATCATATTTAAAAAGGTGAAGAGCAATGTGAGGATTATTGAACCATTCTGCAATAGGGAGCTATTCTATGAACAATGTGACAAACAAATTTATTTTATTTTTATAAAAAGAATATAATTTTAAGTAAACCAACATGATCACAAACTAGTTTTGAAAATAAACAAGGCTTAAATATACATTTGGTTCATGAACTAGACCACTTCTCTTAAGTTGGTACCTAAAGAAATTCTGCTCCCATGTTGGTATCAGAATTAGACACTTTTTCCCAAGTTGACACCTAAAAATTTTTTGCTCCCATTTTGGTGCCAAACTTTAATTTCATCCACTATTTTAATACTTTTATTGACATATTTAGTCCCCAAAACCTATTCATTCTATCAATTTAGTCCTAATTTGAAACAATTCAATAATTTAACCCTTTATATTTTAAAAAAATCATCAATTTAGTCATTTTTTACGATACTGCCAAATCAAGCAAGCATAACAGATCAAAACAACAATGGGATAACTACCTTCTACCATAAAACAACAAGTTACTGTTAAACTTTTTATACCGAGAAAGTGACATAACATTTTTAAGAGAAGAACAAACAATTTAGGAGAAGAACAAAGAGTAAATTGATAGAATTTTTAAATATAAAGGGTCAAATTTATTGAACTATTTCGAATTAGGACAAATTGATAGAATATAAAAAATTTAGTGTCAACTTGGGAAAAATATGTCTAGTTCAAGTACCAACTTGGGAGAAAAAATTCTATAAGTACCAACTTGGGAGAAGATGTCTAATTATTTAAACCAATAAACAAATTAACATAAACAGTTCTTGGTTTTTAAACCCGTTAAAGGTTAGGGTGGAGAAGGTAAAAGAAAATGTAGACGGGTTTGATTCATTCGACTTGTTCTATGAGTATCTTTAAAACATGAAGTTCGGCTCTTATGTAAACAGTCTTTAAAAGGTTTGGTCTCAATTTAAACATGACCAAATATTTTCGTGTTTTATTTAGGCTTAAATATATAATTAGTATCTAAACTAAACATATTTTCCCATATTAATATGTAAAGATTTTTTTATTTCAAATTAGTACCTAAACTTTAATTCTATCCGTTATTTTAGTATTTCTATTAATAGTTGTAGTCTACAAAACTTATACGTTCAATTAATTTAGTTCCGAAAAAATGGGTACCCGCATAAGAACACCATAAGTTTATCTACAAAAATTTCACCCTTTAATAAGGTTGAAAAACACGTGTCCGAGGACCGAGCTCGGTTCGTTTGTTAAAAATAAAGTTAAGGTTTAAAACCAAAAAAAATGCAGCACTTTAGTGAAAATCTCACTTTGACCATTTTAATTTAGTTCGATTGCTTTTGTTTTATAACTTTCAATTCATTATAATTCTAGTCCTTTAACATTTTCTAATAAAATTGGCACATGGGCTATCCAGGTTTTTAATTTTTTTTGTTAGTATTCTAAATCAATTATAAAATAGTACCTTAGTCCGAATTCAAATATGGATAAACGCAGTCACGCATACCTGCAAACTACGTTGTTCGAATCAAATTTTTATTTTTCTTACGCATGGTAGAACCTGATTAGAACACAATCAATTTCTAAAGTAAATTGTCCAGGACTAAAGTGATAACGAATTGAATGTTGAGGGATCAAACTGACCAAAAAACAATAAAAGATCCAAAGTAAAATTTTCATGAAACAGAAGGGCTAAAATATATATGAAGCCTAAAAGTAAAAATTTTAGAAAAATTGTGTCCCCTACCGGTCAATTAAAGATACCGCCCCCAAGAGAGAGAATCAAGAAAAAGTAAAGAACGGTTATTGAAGAGGAGGAAAGAACAAATGCAGGCAAAAAAAAAAAGGTACTGGGCCAGTGCCACATGAGTGGTTTAGCCCATCACTCAACAGAAAGCTACCAGATCGTTCTTTCTGTTTTGAGTTGTTGGCCATTATAACTGCAGCCCATGCTCCAATAATTTGAACGAGTTGAAGAAAAGTGAACATATCTAATTAGGCGTCAAAGCGGGGAAAATGGAATCTAGTGAATAGCTTGAAGGGGGAAATCTAAGGGCTCAAACATTTTTCGTGCGGTCTGATCGGAGGGCTGAGAAGCAACGCTTCTTACACTCTAATCGGAGGATGCAGTTTCCTATAAAGAGCATGAGTTAAACCCTACATTCCGCAGTTCTGTCAAGAAAACCTACATCCCGCATACTTACTTGATTTACAGAGTTTGTTTTCCAGGTTTCAAGATTGAAATGGACGATTCTGATATTAGAAGATTTGACTATGAAGAGGATATGAGTTTGGAGTTAGTATCATTAATGATTTTCTTTATTCATCTGGTTTTATAGAATTACAGTCAAATTTTATTAATTTTTTTTGTTGCATTAAAATCCGCAATTGTGGGCACATATGTAAAATGTATGATGCTATTATAAAGTATGACACAAAATCAAGTGATCAATTATGTTAGGCGTGTCATAAGTATTAAAGTGTCATGGAAATTAAAGTGTAGATACCGTAAGATATATTTATAATTCAATGAGGGACAAAGTTATAAATATTTAATAGTTATTTAATAATCAACTATATAAAGAGGTACTTGTTTTTCTCTCATTCCCCGTCAGAGAGTTTTACGTCAAGAGAAAACCTATCTTCTTGGAAGATCAATACCAAAGATTTAGTCTTTCAACATCAAGATTCAAGTTTTTCTACCAATTAATTCAAGTACGCTTTCGCATTCAATTTATTGTTCTTTATGATTTGACATGATAGATCGTAGGTTTAGATTTCATATTTATTTATGATTTGATTCTAACAAGTGGCATTAGAGACTCGTCATGTTGAATCATTAAGGATAGATGGATTCATTCTTAAGGCTCTATGAATTTATATTCATATTGAAATTTTAGGTTTTGTTTTATTTATAAATTTAGTTTTAGGGTTTTATGAATATAGATGGAATGCATATGTTGTTTTCAAGTATTAATAGTAAGCCGTTCTGTTAGTGTATGTATTGCTCAACGTTTTATTGCACTAACATTAGGGTACTTCGATTTTCTATTACTGGAATCCAATCGGTATATATTCGGATTATTAGTTCTTATTCATTATGATAAAGATTGAAGATTTAGTTTACCGGTTCATCAATTTAGGCTTTTAAGTATTTTTTAAGGGGCTATATCTTATATGAAAGAAATCGTTTGATTGACTTTTTCAGGGAACACTTCTAGGTGTTAAAATAAATTCTTGGAATTCATTAAGTTTAGGGTTTCCTAATAACTATGGATCCTTAGGTATGATTTCTTTATATGATTCAATGTTAAGTTAATATTTTTTAAGCACCAATTTAACTAATGCTTTAAAGACGGTGGAATATTAGTATTCAAATAATAAGCCTAAAGTTTGTTATTTGATTCCTCGTAGCATGGCTGAATAAGTGGTTATTAAGAAAATATTGGTCACGTTGTTATTGTCACAATATCAATATGTGATTATTTGGTTTTCATTACCATTGGTGCATATTATATTAGAATTGAGTCAGGTTACAGTATGTAATTGGTTTAATTTCTTAAGATTATGCATTTGGTTTTAGTTTTAAAATATATATTCAATTCGGATTGATCGAAAATTTTAGTTTTGAAAGTTAGTAATTAAAAAGAAAAGTTTGATTTGGACTTGGTCGTGGTAAATTTACTGTGACTTGAAAACTTTATAATCAGGTTAGCTCTCGAAGTTTTATATTCGGATTAACCTAATAAATTACGGTTGAATTTGTTAAATCTTGTTTAGTTTTGAACAGAACCTTTGGCTTAGATTGATTTCACAGTATGCTTAATTATGTCATTAATGTTATCTATGGAATATACATTTGGTATTGATTATATTCGATTCAGTTTGATCAAAAAATTTAATTTTGATCGTTACTAAAGTTTTATGTGATCATTGTATGAATTATTCATTTATATAAAGTTAAGGATTGAATGCATTTAGTTTAACGATTTATAAATCTTGCCTTTAAGTTTATAATCAAAATTTTGGCAAATGTATGTTTAAGGAATTTTTTGAGAAACAGTCAAAGATTTTTTTTTCCTGATAGCCCCATTCAGACGACCTTATTTTAAGTTATTTCAAAAACTTAAGTGTTATCAGAAATTTCAGTTTTGACTGTTACAAAATTTAAATTTGAATATCGGTATATTTATTTTGAGATAAATTAATTAAAGCATTATGTCACCAAAGTGACCTCTATTGTAAAAATTATTTTATTTTAAAATATAAAGGGTTTTGTGCATGTAAATCGGATTATGTTAGTATTAATCGGCCCAAAGGAATGTTAATAATTAACATTATTATATGTGCAACTGTTGTAATAAACATGTGATAATCATTCAGTTTTATATGTGAGCAATAAAGGAAGATTTATGTTTGACATGTTCTTATTATCAATGTTTGATTACTGTACCAAGATATCACTTGCAAGTTAATGTTTTGTCCAAAGATGAAATATTAATAGAGTGTCTGGTATCTTGATATGAGGTTTACCTTTATTCAAATTTATTATTATTTTGGTTATCTTTTAATTTGATTGAAATATAAAATTAAGACAAATATTTTGAAACAATTAAATTCATATTTTGGCTTCAGATATCTAATATTTTAATAGATTAATTGAAACATAATGTCACCAAAGTGACCGCTTTTGTGTAGATTAGTTTATTTAAAATATTAAGATAATTGTGGGTTTTTGTAATTCATGCGTTTATTAATTAACCCAAAGGAAAGTTAATATTTGGCAGAATTACAATGACAACTGTGGCGATAAATGTGTGACAATTATAAGGTATTTTATGTAAGCAATACCTTAGTCCAAAGATTAATCTATTGTTTAACATAGTTTATTATCAATGTTTGATTGCTACAACAAGAGTACCGCTTACAGTTAATATTACTGTCTAAAGACTTGATATTAATGTTGTGCTTGGTATCTTGAGGGGAACTAGCCATTATTTTGAATTTAATTGTTTACTTATGAATATTTTTGTGAGCTCGTTTTTATTTTATTTACTTATTTTTGTTCTATATTTAGGCAATTTATTTTTGTTGTCACAATATCTTTAAATACATTCTACACTCATGTTTAGTGAAACTAGTTTCAAGGAATAGAAAAGACACTTACATATAGTATTTGGTTGTATGAACATAGACTTTGCACTAAGGGAAGAATAACTTGCTCCTCTCACCGCGGTAAGCACCCATAAAAGGGATTTTGAGAGGTGAGATTGTTTAAATCGCACGAGTTTAATGATTATAATGAATAACATTTTATAAGTCTTTAAGAGTAAAAAATCTAAAGAGATTACTCATATTAAGGGTTTCCTTGACGAAATTAAAAAATGTTTTACTCAAAAACATTAAGGTTAAGATGACATTACTTATGCCTTCTTTGATGTCTATGAAGTATAATGGTCAAGGAAATGTGAGGGAGTACATTATGAAAATGTTTAATATTGCTTCAAAATTTAAGGCACATAAGATCAAACTTTCTAACAATTGTTTGTTCTTATGGTTTTAGCATCGCTTCCTATACAGTTTAACCAATTCAAGTTACAATTGTCAAAGGGAGAAATAAACTCTATTTGGGCTCATTTCTCAATGTATTCAAGAGGAAAAAAGGTTGAAGCATTATAAGTGTAAAATAATCATTTGGTCAGTGCTTATTTAGTTAGTGTCTTTAAGAATAAGAGCAATAAAAAATATTAGAATAAAGTAGTTAAGGTCCAACTCAAAAGAAATAACAATAAGTTAAAAATGGTTGATTTCTTTTGTAACAAGTTAGGACACATGTGAAGTAATTAAACTTCAAAAGTGAACAACTACTTCGGTTATTTTGAGTGATCCATAGGCTGTAAATTTTATGATCCCACAATAAGGATTATTTTAAGGAGAGATTTATAACATTTTTAGAATGTTGAGTTTGGAGGGAGAAATAATGTTAGATACATTGATATTGAGGAGGAGTTGGATTATAATTTAATTCATACTATCACTTTTGATGATGTTTAGGTTTTCACACCTATCATTAATCAAGAAGTGAATCAAGTACCTCAGCAAAACAATGTTGAACAACTCACATTCAAGATAAGGTAATTGTTTCAGAAGAACAAACTCAACAACCTTAAAAAAATAAGTGTCATTAAAGATATCCACAAGAGGAATGATAAATACTATTATAGATTATTACTTTGTATTTCTTCAAGAAAATAATGATAACAATGGAATGATAGAAAAAGATACAATCATTTTTTATCAGATCATAAAAGTTCTGACTCTCAAAAGTGGATTGATGTCATTCAAGAAGAGTATAATTTTATGCAAGACAATAAAGTTTAGGAACTTGTCTCATTACCTTAAGGTGCAAACCAATTGGTTGTAAATGGATATTTAAAACCAAGAGGGATGCAAATGATAATGTGGACAAGTATAAGACATGTCTTGTGTCTAAAGGATATACTCTAAAAGAAGACATTGATTTTGTAGAGACTTTCTCTTAAGTTTCATTGAAAAACTCTTTCAAGATAATCATGACACTTGTTGATTATTTTAATCTTGAGCTACATAAGATAGATGTTAAGCTTGTGTTTTTCAATGACGACATTGAAGAAATGAATTATATGGTACAATCATAGATTTGTGTCTAATGATACAAAATCAATGATATGTAAATTAAATAAATTTATCTATGAGCTTAAGTAGGACTCTCATTAATGAAATTATAAATTTCATATTGATTATCTCATTCGGCTTTGAGATAAATTTGGTTGACAATTGTATATACTACAAGTTCAGTGGGAGTAAAGCAAATGATACTCATATTGCTAAAGAAGACAAATTTAGTCTTACACAATGCCCTAAAAGTAACATTGAAATTTATAAAATACAAATGATTCCATATACATAAGCTATTGAGAATCTAATTTATGTTCAAGTATGTATGCGTTCTGATATTGCGTCATTGTTGGAATGTTAGACAGATATTTAAGCAATTCTAGTTTGAACCATTGGATAGCAACCAATAGGGTTATGAGATATGTTTAGAGAACAAAAAAAATTACATGCTCACATATCAGAGTTCTGGTAAGTTAGAGATCATCAAGTTTACAGACTTCGATTCTATTAGAATATTGATGCAAAAGAATTTTGTCACATGGGCTGCTAATTATAGATTGAATAGAAAGACCACTTCGGTTATTTTGTGACAATAAATATGCATTCATTTATTCTATAAACAATTTGAACATTTTAAATTTGAAGCACATAAATATTAAGTTCCTAGTTGTTAAAGAAAATTCAGAGTGGTTGTGTGTCTATAGAGCATGCTGATACAAACTCCATAATTGCGCGCTAAGAAACTAACACCCTAGGTCTTTCATGAGCACACTACTCATGTGGGTGTAATGTTATTTAAGGATATTCGATTTTAGTAGGAGTTTGTAATTTTGAAGAATGCTCATTCGTTTTAGACACAATTTCGGTTACTTCAGTTTAAGGATATTTTAAGATTATTTTCTGCAGAAATAAAGTTCTTTTGGTTTATGCACACTCTGAATTCAGTAAAGTTTGATCTCGCTAAGGTTTATGAGGACCAGTTGAAAATATACATGTTTGGTTCACATTTCATGTAATTTTCCATGCTACGCATCTATGATTGATCTATGTCATTTGACTATATTTGTATACATGACCATTGATGGGTCTTGTCATGATTGATACGACAAAGGCTGCTTTGATCCTATATGGATATAGTTGATGGACGAGATTGTTACAGAATACCTATTATATAATAGCAATTTTTGAGCTCATAAGGTTGTACATTTGTCAGGAAACATATGTTGCTCAAGTGGGAGATTGTTGGATTAAAATCCGCAATTGTGGGCACATATGTAAAATGTATGATGCTATTATAAAGTATGGCACAAAATCAAGTGACCAATTATGTTAGGCGTGTCATAGGAATTAAAGTGTCATGAAAATAAAAGTGTAGATACCGTAAGATATATTTATAATTCAACGAGGGTCATAGTTATAAATATTTAATAGTTGATTATTAAATCAACTATATAAATAGATAGTGGTCCACAAGAAATAGGTTAACTTGTTTTTCTTCCTTTCTCGTTAGAGAATTTTATGTCAAGAGAAAACCTATCTTCTTGGAAGATCAATACCAAAGATTTAGTCTTTCAACGTCAAGGTTCAATGTTTTCTACTAATTAATTCAATTACGCTTCCGCATTCAATTTATTATTCTTTATGATTTGACATGATAGATCGCAGGTTTATATTTCATATTTATTTTATTTATGATTTGATTCTAACCTTTTTTGCTGTTGTTGTAGATATATGATGAGTTCGCTCATGAATCCAAGTCTAGTATCGGTGATGAATGGTGAGGATATGAAATATCAGCATCATCAACGACCAAACCAACACGATGGATCCAACTTTCTGCCTACTCAACAACATCAACCGAATCATGTAGCTCAGAATCAAACTGACCACTGATGCCTGCAACTTTTCAGAATCAAAGACAAGATTCAGTACAAAAAACCGCGGCAGCAGAACGGTCTAAGCGTAACAGAGATAAAAAGAAGGAAGAGATGGTAAAGAAGCATAAATTTCTTTTAATCTTACATAAAATCTCCTTTTACTTCCCTATAAACGAAAGAATTTTAAGTGCGCACTAACATTTTTTGGATTTTGTAGAGAACACTGATAGAGGAAGTCGAAAAGCTGACTGCAGAAAAGGTAAAGTACTGGGAAGTGGGAACCTCTTTCAATCTGGTATGGGTGCATTTCTTTTATGAGATCCGATGATTAATATCACAAACAAATCATTGCAGACGACTTTGATGAATGAAATTGGAAAGCTAAATGTAGAAAAGGTTAAAGTATTGGAATTCTTTTTCGATATGGTATGTGGTCACTTCTTTAATAGGATTAGATGTTTATATCTATCACAAACAAAACATTGTTTGTATTTCGCAGATGGAATGGAAAAAGGAAAAGAAAGAGCTGACTGCAAACATGGTAGATTAGAAATCTCTTTTATGGATCTAAAGTTCATATTTATCACAATAAGCAATGAATTTAATTGAGAAGTTATTGTTTCCTTATAAATGAAAGAGAATATAGGAGGCCATTAACATTACTTGGATTTTGCAGACAGCAATTACAGGGATTATTGAAAAGTTGGCTGCCCAGTGCGAAGTTCTATCACAGTCAATCAATTGCCGGCAACCAGATGAGCAAACCGATAGGCAATCGGAGTTTCAAAAGATTCACCGGCAGTTAGTATCTTTATATGCCTTCAACTTCATGTTTGGTACATGAACCTAAACAATAAATCTAATGCTATTATGATGGGTTGCTTGTGAATCTTTCAGATCGTGGTGAAAGTTCATATGTCTAATATATAAATTCACTTGGAACATGTTATAACTAGATCAAGCAAATTAAGTTTTCTTTTCTTTTGTGTCAAATAAGCTCTAGACTTGTTTTTCTTATGAGTGACAGCGGGTATACTTGTTTAAAAGATGTATCGACTTTAATCATATAAACATACAAGTGTTCTGCTTCAATGTCTAACTTTGCTTTGATGTTGTTTTATTTGGTCCAGGTTAGAAACAGTTCAAGTAAATGTGATGGAAGTGAAACGTGTTGTATTGGCTTCATCAAAACAATCCATAGAAGGCTTGGAGGGTTTTCGGCATTTGAATGAGCAAATTCTGAAACAAGAGTATCTAATATCACAAGAGTTAGTACTCAAACTTAAATGCTGTACCTTGTTTTTGTTAATTTAGGTACGGATAAGTACTGATCTTCATTCATTCTTTACTTGGTGTTCGCACATGAGTTTTTTGTATGTTATATGTTATAGTTATTAGCCATCCTCTACTCTTCTTTACAAGTATGTTTGGACATTAGTTCAAACATCGGTTTGAATATCACTTTTTTAATCCTGTACTCAGTTGTATTTTTTGTGTGTCGAATCGAGTACTTAGTCGAGCTTTACTCCCCCAGACTTGCACTGCTATGTCCAAGTTGCTACGTAGTTTTATCTATTTATATATTTTCTTACAATTTGCGTGTGTGGATGGTTTTTATGATCATCATATTAATCATTGTTTTGTTGCAGCAATGAATGTCAAAAGTTTTCTTCCCTTTAATCTTATTTTCCTCCCAGTTTTCTTTACCATGATGTTCGATCTTTCTTTATGTTTCTGTCTAATTCCTGTTTGGTTTCACTTTCTCTTTTCATTTTTTTTTTCCTACAGGAAGTTGTTTTGCAATTGGTTGTACACGATGGCAAAGATATACAGAAAGTCATGGAAGTCGTGTCTGGTCTCTCAGGTTATGACATTAAATTTTTTTTTTGTTCTGCCATATGGGGAACTTGTCTTCACTTTCTCTGTAGGTATCGATTATATTTTGATAGACACGAAAGACAAGAAGTTAACAGTGATCGGAGGCGTTGACCCGATTAACATTGTGATCAAGATAAGAGAACAATGGGACACCGAGATTTTAACAGTCGTGCCGGTCAAAGAAGAGAAAAAAGGTGGAGCCAAGAAAGATGAAGGCCGCGGCAGCAAGAAGTCGGAAGATGATAAAAAGGAAGAAAGTGATGAGATTGCTTAGCATGTTAAGCTTACAATGCCTATAATCCTTACATGACTATGCATTACTGTGTCGTAAGTGCCGAAGAGAATCTGAATTCGAGTGTTATCTGCTAAATTTCCCAGGCTTGTGAAGGATTTAGCGCAAGGATTTGGAGCATTTCCACTGGAATATCAGTGAATGAAACTTTGATTCTCTCCATTTTCAATATCATGACAATGCGGAGTTTATTTGCGAAATAATTTTCAATTACTTGGCATAAATTTGAACAGATTTCGGTAAAATCTCTCCATTTTGCTCACTCGTTTCATTTTCTCTGTAGTAGTTACTTCAAAACTTATTTTTTTAATCTAATCGAAAAACTAGGGAAATAAACCTTTATAGACAGACCTACCATTAAACTCCTTCAAAAAATTCAAATACAGCTTGAACTGCTCAAATAATTTAGCATGCGCCTCTTTACTAGCATTCAGCTCATCCTCTAGTTCTGAAATTCTTACATCCATGCATTTGAGGTCTTGTTATGATACTAGACCAACATAAGCATGAGCAATTTTCTTCAGATGTTTCATGGCAAACTCAACTTGTAAACCGGATCGTAAAGCACCCCTGATCGCATCTCTCCATCTCAAAATTTTGTTCTCACAAACTTGATCGAGTTTAAGATCAGTCATCCCTTTGATGGATGCACAAAACATCACATACGACGCAATCCATAATAAGTTCCTTTTATTTGTCGCAAATATATTTCCGTAAGTATCTCTTATTCTTTGATACGTAGCACACAATGAAAGTGGCAAACTGAAACCGGCAACCTTTACACATTCTTCTTCTAGTAAGTCTGGGAAGTCGGACAAATTCACATTGGCCTCATTGTCCGCATCGATCTTCGCAATTAGTTCAGTGATAGATGTACCGTCGATACACAATCCAGACCGATAATTAACCGAACATTCATCGCTAACACTAATCTTCTGCAAGAAAGAAAATCATGTTGACAGAGACAGAAGCTTATTACACGAGTGGATTTGGTTTGTGACATGGAAGATGAATTTAACCCTCTGTTGCTGCTCCTTATTGTTATAATCCTCCGGTTTTTTCCTTTTTCTTTGACCATCAGTCACTCTGCGACCACTTCCTTTGTTTTGGACTGATGACTCAACATGTTTATTCTTTGCCTGATCAGCTTCATTATTCACAAAAGGACTAGAAACCTCAAACAGAGAATGTTCCATGTTCCCCTGAAACAAGAACCAAGGTAAAACCTTAAACAAATGAAAAGATCAAAACAAAGAGATTGGATTTCGAATCTCCACATCTAAATTTATAAAACCAAAAGTCAGTTCGGCCAAAACAAAACAAAAATCTACTCATTAATGTTTCACTAAAAGTATTTATCAGCAATCTACTATTCACATTTTGTGAACATATAGAAACTTAAACTACGGTGACTGCGGTGTTTAGGAACAATCTTTCACCATCTTTGAATCTAAAGAGAGTAAGGAAAAATGTTTCGAATATATGGAAAGGTGGTTGATTCAGAGATTCAGAATCGGGTAATTTGTTGAGATTTAAGAGTAGTAGTTCATATTGGAGAAAAGTAACCCCGGCTCGTAAGGTGGATGAGACTGGTAATAAGGAGCAAGTGGTTAACCAAAATGGCAAGATTGGTTAATCGCTTCCCCGGAAAAAACCATATTTAGAGGCCTTAATGGAAGTAACCCTCCATCTGGTTCGCGGTTGGTGGCATGGAAAGAAGTTCTGGGCAGCAGGCTACACCAGTCATTAGTAGTGACAAGGCTGCATGTGCATACTACTTCCCGACAGACATTTTAGTTTCCATCGTTGAAGTTGTCGTCGTTTCATATTTGTTAAATCTTTAATGTCCTTGTATTTTTAAATCCAAAATGAAAAGTTAGTTTTTATTTCACTTTCTTGTCGCAATGTTTCCAAGAATCCAAAAGGTGACAAGTTTGGAACGATGATCTTAAGGAAATATGTAGGCGAAAAAAGCAACACAAACCTTGTCTTCTCAGAACAATGTTCCTTTATATATGAACCAGAAAACATCATTGATGGGAAAGTTAATCAAGCAAATTGTGCTTCTAGTAAACATGGAGGGTTATTCATCAGATAGGTCCACTTCATTTTTCAATTTGAAGAAACCAGATGATCAGTCGTGGGGTGAAGCAGACGATCAATGAATGGACCTGTTCGGGTTAGTGGAGGATCATATAGCTGAGGTCTCTGCTATAAATGGTGGACTCCCTGAGTCTGTAACAGATCAAGATCAGTTGAATCAAGTAGAAACATCTGAAGGTTCATACCAAACGAAATCCGAAGGCAGAAGACCGAAACTTACACTAGCTCAGAAAAGAGAGAACAAAAGACTAAGTGATTACAGGTATAGGCAGAAGCGCAAGGTAAACATACATAGGCTTCTTTCTCTTTAAAATACCATGAAACATAGATATGACATCAGAAAATAATACGAATACGATTGCTTAAAGAGCTTAAGGATTGTTTCTCAGTGCAGATAACAGCAGAGAACACACTGTTAAAATCACTGTTCTTCGATGGTAGAGATGTGAATGATGATTTTAAAGCTGAAGCAGAACCAAGTTCAGGTTCAGGCCAGCCACTGATGCAGAAAGTTAAACCACCAGAGCCACCTGCACAGGATTTCGTCCATTTGCGAGCACGAAGAGCTCAGGCCACTGACCATCACAAGGTAATTTGATGCATAACACATAGTTGCAGGCTTTGCATATGTTTCCACTGATCGGAACCGAATTATGGGCAGGCTATGAGAGAACAAATAAGTGACAGTACCAAGATTCTTAAGGATCTGATCCCTGGTTGCAATAAGGTATACTAATGGATACAAAATATTTATACTAAATGTGATATTTTTAAACCACTTTTGGACTCAGGATCAGGGAGGTGTTTTGCTTGATGAGATTTTTAGTTACATTCAATCGTTACAACGCCAGGTCGAGGTACGGATCCTTCTGCTTATGTTTACATATAACTGTATTGTTTTACATTTTAAACATTGCCAGATGTTGCAGTTGCAGTTCTTGTCAATGGAGCTGGATGCAATCAATCCAAGAACGAACCCTGCCGTTGAAGCATTTCGTCTTAAAGATGTAAGTATTTGTGTTCAATCCACAATTCATGTATAGTTTCATCTTTGTTTGGCTTAGAATCCAATGTTTGGTAATGTTTTCAGATCATTGGTGAGAACATGAATGAGTTACAAAATCTGCTAGAAATGATACCCAAATCTGGAACATGCTTCAGTGATGAAATTCCGGTTAGCGACCTACTTACGAAGATCGAAGCTGATGAAGGAGCAATGTAAAGTTTTCAGACTTCAGCGGCATAGATGGGGATTGCTTAAAACTGGGGAAATATAGGTTCCCACACTCTATAATCACTACCCTCGAGAAAATCATCAATGTTTGCGGTGATATCTCCGTGGCAAGTAAGATAAACCCGATCATTACCAAGAAAATCTACATTATGTTCTGTGCTTGTGTCAAAGAGATGAACGATTTGCGAATCGAGGAAATCAACTAGGATAGAATATTGAAGTGGAGGGATGTGATCAAAGAAGCTTTATGTATCAGTTTTGAAGTCGATTTCGCCATGGAACATTTAAAGAAAATTGCTCGCACTTACATTGGTCGAATGGAACGCCAAAAGGTGAAGAATATGATTCTGAAGATTTCCATGTTAGAGGATGATTTGAGCTCTGGAAAACAAGAGCTTGCAAAGATATATAAACAATCCAAGGTTTACATTGATGTTGCAGATGATTTTAATGGCAAGTTTGTCGGTTCGGGCATGTTTCGGAGTCTTGATACAACAAGGTGTGCACAAATTAAGCACTTGTTATAATTTTAAAACATCCATACATGCAACTGTTCGGGCCTCGGTTGCTCGAACTCAAACATACGAATTTCCTACAAACACGAACATGAACACAATACATGATTAGCCCTGGGATCATCCTTTTGTCTTTGGTCCAATTCGCAATTGGAAAAACACATGATCAAGTAAGGATCCGTTACTGTTCTCCAGGAATGAAAAGGATTTCTTTCTGTCATCCTCATTTTCAAGCTCAACATTTGAGAAACATAATAGCAAACAACTTCTCTTTCTGTTTTCCTTATGAGCCTTCTTTCCCGATATCGAGCCGTCGTTGACAGTGGGAACGGGCACTGGAATGGTCGGAACATCTCTGATTTCTGGAGGGGACACGGTAGCACTGTCTTGGACGTTTTAATTTTCAGTGTAACCCATGATCACTTTGCATTTTTTTCAAGTTTGCTACCAAATTGGCAGAATAGATAACAGATTAAATGGAGGGAAAGTCAAAGGCAATTATATTAGTTAAAATGTTGCAAAATGTTCTTTCAAATTTAGGGGTTAAGAGTTTAGTTTAGGTTTTAAAGTTTAATTTATAAGGTTTAGTATTTTAAAAAAGTTTGAAGGGTAAATTAAATTAAATTAATTTTTTTTAAATTTAGGGATTAGAGTTTATATTAGGGTTTTAGATTTTGAATTTTAAGAAGTTCTTTAAAAATAATAAAGGTTTGTATCAAAATAAAACACATTAATTAACATATAATCTCTATATTCTGTATCGGAAGAATCGTCCCTATAATAAACGTCTATATTATCATATTCAAATTAATTTATCAATAAAATAAATATCAATAATTATAAAAAAACCACTTCATTGAAATCAAATTCAAACTTCATTTAATCACAATACAATAGCTATAACTTCAAAAATATATTATTTTATTACAATAAAATCCCATACCATCCAAAACCAACAATTAATTAATCAACCTATAAATAAATATTTCTTTACTACACACAAATTTATACACTATGATTCAATTTATTTATTTATTTTACAAACATTCAAAGTGTTCAATCGTTTATATTTTTTTATCAATATTTTTAAAGCCACTTTTATTTATTTATTTTATTTATTCTTACCATAAACCAAATTCATCAATGCTAGACATCACTTGGCAGGTTTCTTAGGGACTTTGGTGACATTAGGACCGACTTGAAAGTTGGAACAACACATCACCATGGCAAGTTTGCTTTCCTCACTCTTCAAAAACGTCATCGTTTTTTCCTTTTCTTCTCGTTCTCAAACTGCATGTTAGAGCAACACATGCACAAACACCTTCTCTTCTTCTTCTTCTTGTCCATTTTCTTCCCTTCCGAAAGCCGCTGTGCATCTACGGAAGCCTTGGGAGGGGTCTCATAGGTGGCAGCAACGGCAATGTGCTCGGCGGTGGTTTTGGAATTACTAGCCATATCTTAATTTGGTTTAAAAATGTTGAATGTGCAAAGTGATGTAAAAATACAAGTATATATAAAGGGAAAAGGTCAATTGTTGTTTTGAACACGCAAGTAGGGCAGTCAACAAGCGAATTGTACAAGGTTTTGTGGTTAATTTTTCCATGATTTTTAATGTTTTTCTTCAAGGTTTTTCACTTTGTTCTGTGGGCTGTAGCGCATTGGGTTATTAATACTGGAAAAATAATTATAGGGTTTCTGAGAAACAATGGATTAGACAAGACCCTTGTTTTATGCAAAGATTAATAACAATTAAAAAAGACAAAAATGAGAATAAAACTAATCTTTTAAATCTATTTGGATTCAATGAGCACTTCTAAGTTTGTGCAACCACATTTCTTATGAGTATAAGCATCCACGAGCTGGCCAAAACAAATCCAATAACCCATTTTACTAAATAATCATTCAAGTCGAGTCAAGTCAACTCGGAAAACTTTAGCAAAACTGGATTCAAAAACCAGACCGTTGGATAAGTCTACATCCAAGCTCTATATCATTTATAGATATTTCTGAATGCTCCAAACCTAAAACAAATTTCACATTTCCTGTGTAAAAGCTGTAGAGTAGATATGCATAAAGAGATAATGGCATATGCCTTTGTTTCACGGAGAGCAGGAACAACTTCAATCAAATGATAAAATATAGTATGCAATGCAACCTGGGAGAAATCAGTTCATAAAAGACATAAAAGTTTGTCAGACACTATCAAACATCATAATCATCAACATGCTGAACATCCAACAAAAGTCCATGCTATAGTAAGCCAATAAGATGCAAACAAATGAATATGCTAGAACTTACTCAACATATTCAATGACAGAACAGCAATTCTTTAGTAGCCAAATAACCATCAAGTCCAGAGGCATATTCTCTTTATCTACAGCATTGCCTAAAAAGCTTAAATAGTCTCAGAATTCATCTAGAACAAAGATTTAAGATCGGTGGTTACCACCACCAGGCATATTTCCTCCACCAGCATTTGGAGCATAATTATTCTGGTATTGAGAATTGGGTGAACCTTGGTAAGGAGAGTTTCCATAGTTTGGGACATTTTGAAAGTTCTGAGCATTTCCATAATTAGGACCGTTTTGGGAGTTCTGAGCATTACCGGACCATCCTTGATTAGGTGGCATATTCCCCATGTTTGGTGGCATCCCTCCCATGTTGTTGGGGGGGCATCCCTCCCATGTTGTTGGGAGGTGGCATCCCTCCCATGTTGTTGGGTGGTGGCATCCCTCCCATGCTGTTGTTGGGTGGTGGCATCCCTCCCATGCTGCTGTTGGGAGGCGGCATCCCTCCCATGCTGTTGTTGGGTGGTGGCATCCCTCCCATGCTGCTGTTGGGAGGCAGCATCCCTCCCATGTTGTTGGGTGGCGGCATCCCTCCCATGCTGTTGTTGGGTGGCGGCATCCCTCCCATGCTGTTGTTGGGTGGCGGCATCCCTCCCATGTTGTTGGGTGGCATTCCAGCTGCATTCTGCATGCCCTGGTTATTGGGCTGCATGTTCTCCCTTCTTCTCTCATAATTTCTCGATCTATCATAATTCCGAGGTCTGTCATTGCGCCTGTTTCTTTCATTTGCCCTAGCATTGTTCCTCACCCATTCCTCGTGGTACTTAGGATCGTAGGGCACTGCTTGTCCATTAATGAAAGGTTCCCCTGGAAAAAAACATCTTATTCCAAGTATTAATAGCTTATAACAAAAAGGCACTCAAAGAAGAAATATTCAAGAAAAAAACTGAATATTTACCTCCATAATCCTTATTCTTCACATCCAGGTAGGAATCTGGAAGAACCCACCGAACTCCAGGAAGTTCTGAGTGAAAATAAAAACTCATGAGAACATCCGAATCACTCATGAGAACATCCAAAAGAAACTTCACTTAATACAACATTGAAGTGACAAAAAATTAGATAAGTTAAGAGAACATGCACCTTTGATCTTATAAGAAAGCTCTTCAGACACAAGAGCTCCAAATGCATAGTAGTGTCTGGTAGAAACTGAATAAATCTTCATCCTCGCTTCGTCCTCGCTGTATACACAATGCACAAGAAATAAACAGGAATTAGAATACATCTCATTTTCCCTGGAGTAAGATAAAACAGGTATCTATAGAAAAACATACCCACAAATACTAAAACCCCAATGATTAAATGATACAAGACTCAATCATCATGTCAATCAATGGAGCTTTGCTACTAATGTTGATATACATATTTCCAAAAGGAAGATGAAAAAAGATGTTTCAAAGAATATAACCAGTGCACAAAAATTCTGCTATCCAATCAAATCGTAATTCATACACATGATGAGATAACAATCAAAACAGTTACAATGAGAAAAGTATCAAGCATCACATATTTCCATAACCAAGACAAACAAATTTATTTCAAAGACGGTGATAGATATGCAGATATTCTTCTATCCGATTTATATCATTCTCATGCTGTGCTAACATTTAAAATATGTTGCAATGACACAAGCATCTCTACTCATGTGTAAGTGTAACAAACTCATTCTGAAGATCTCAACAGAAATATATGCCTTTCATATGAAACAACAATAATCTGTAAATAAAAACATATATAAAAGGCAAAACAAGAGCAACTAACAAGTTTTGTTTTCAATTAATAGTGAAATCACATTACATCTTCATTTACAATCAAACATTGAAACTGCAGAACATTGAATTCAACAAGTTATTTCTCTTTTTCCAATCTTTTCCCCCAAAATCAAACAATAACAAAACAATAAACCCTGATTGACATCAAAGCAGCAGCCTTTAGTCTCAAACTCACAGTACATTAATATGTAAAAAAGAGTAATAAAAGCCAGAATTGATTAAAACAGAATAAATTAAAACGAATTGTTCAATACCATATAAACATAAAATCAGTCATTCCAGTAAAACAAATGTTATTTGATGCAATTATAAACATTAAACTACTTGGTTTAATATAAAATAAACAACCAAAGAGGAACACATTATAAATAAACAAAAAAATAGCTTAAAAAGAATACCTGCCCACTACTTGAGCTAGGGTTTTGATATACTTATCAATAATATCATCCCTAGTAGCATTCTCTTTAGGCGGCTCCATCACAACGAGCCAGTGCTCAAAATCACAGCCGTCGAGCAAAATCGTTTCTTTCGGGGGTCTGTTGGAGTAGTTAGGGTTGGGGTCATTGAGGGAGGATCTGGCTGCTCGAGTGGAGAACGATTTGACGGATGGGGAAACTGAGTGGCAAAGGAGGTGTGAGTAGCAAGGCGGTGCACGGAGGCGACGGAGGAAGGAGAGTGAAGGGGGTGGCGACGGAGTGATAAGAGTTTTGGTTGAGGAAGCAGCAGCGGCGGCGGCGCGGAGGAGAAAGAGCGGGATGAAGGGAAGAGGAAGGAAGATAGGGATTTGGGTTTTGAGAGGAGAACGCGAGTGAGGGTTTGGGTCGCCATTGTTGGAGGCTGAGAAGTGAGAAGAGTTGCAACAATAGTCGAAAAGGCAAGGGTTTTTAAGGGTTTTCTTCATAGATGGAGGAGAAAATGGTGATTTTATAACCCAAACCTTGGGTTTTTAGGTAAAATTGGCATGGAATATTTTATTTATTTTATTTTAATATTTTATTCTATTAGTGGGACGGTTAAACAAGGAAATTAGGTGGGTCTCAAAAGATACGGGGATGATTTTAATCTTATAGGTTACTGGGTAGTGATAATTTTAAATTTTGTATTCTTAGCAAGTCATAAAATAAAGATGAAGACAATTGACAAAATAAATGTGAGAAAAGTATTTTTCGTACACTCTCCCGCCTAATTAAAATGCTTATCTATTAGTATGAAAAGTATTATTTCTTATTTAAAAATAAGAAAATATTTATTTTTTGTCGAAATAAAAATATGAAAACACCTTCAAATGTAATAAAACAGATAAAAAAGGTATATTCATCTTTTTTTTTGAATGGGAGGAGGACTTTGCATATGGGTGCAAATTTACTCTCTGAAGAGTGAAGGACTTGGTAGTCTAAAATAAAGCTTGCGTTTTGAAGTGTTTGTGGTTGCTGCTAACAAAAGCTGATAGATCCTTATAAAGCAACACTATAATTGGACATAAAAAAGTTGTTAAAACTTGACTTATATTGGGGTGATACAAGAGGTTATAAGGCTGGAAAGGTATGAGAGGTTCTCAAACATAAGCTTGAGAAAGGGCAATGATTTCAAGTTGTTTTGGGTAACTTTTTTATCTCTTGATCAATGATTCGGGACATGCAGTCAACTAAGAGTACAATGATGTCTTGGGGTGTCATGTTAATTCAAGTTGTTTGCTGTATGAGAGTGGTTTGGAGACACGTGATCACTTGTTTTGAAATTGCAGTATTACAAATCAAGTTTGGGAGTTAATTTTACATCCATTGTTATTACTTTCAGTTCATGGTTTGGGTACAACAATATGGTAAAGATAAATCTTACTGGCCAGGATAATTAAATTGACATGGAGTGGGTTGAATTATTATGTTTGGCAGGAGAAAAAATATGAAGTTGCATGGAGGAAGACTAAAGTATGCTGTTGAATTAGACAGGATGTTTGAATGCGATTCTTGGACAGAGATACATATACTAGTTCTGATTCTTTTTTAGTTACTGAATAAGACTTTCTTGATGCATATAGATTGCTTTGTATAAGGATTATATACTGAGGAGTGGTAATCGATCATTTTTTTGGTGGTCTTTAAATAAATAAAGTTCTATTTATCCAAAAAAAAACATGAAAATGTATTTATTATTCATTTTTCAGCAATAATCATAAAAATATAATTATTAAATAATTACATTAAAGTAAAATTTTAGATGGAAGTAATAATATGATTAATTTAATAAAATGATTTTTTTAGTTTCAAATTATAATGCCTAAATTACTTATAATTCTAATTTTTATTATCTCATACACAGACGATGAAATTTTTTTATTTTCACAATCGTCTTAATTTTAGGGTTTAAGGTTTTACTATATGGTTTAGAGTTTAGGGGTCTTAGTATAGGGTTTAGAATTTAGAATTTATTGTTAGAATTTAGGGTTTAGGGTTATAATTTAGAGTTTAGGTTTTAGGGTAATATGGTTAGGGATTTAAGTTTTAACCTATAAACCCCAAACTTAAAATTCTATTGATATCCCCTAAATTCAAAACTACTACATTCTTAATGCTCTAATAATAATGACATTAATTGAATTAATCATCGATTGGCTATAATAAAATAAATTCAAGTAAACATAAACGATCAAATAAAAAATAAATAAAATAATTATTTTGGTAAAAAAATGATCTTATGAAAATAGCAATGTTCCGATTGTAAAAGAATTTCTAATGAATATGTTAAATTTTAACTTCTTCGTCTTTGATTTTTTCAATATTCTAATTGTATCTATTATTTAATCTTAATTTTTTTGCATATTTACCATATAAATAAATTACTCGAACCTTTTTAAAAATAACAACGTTTTCTTTTTCACCAAAACTATTTAACGAATTATAAATATTTTTTATAATATTAAACTAAAACTAATATATATATATATTCATGCAAATCGTGTATGCATCCTCTTATTTTCTCAGTCATTTTTATCAATAAGATTATACATGTTATTTTATTGGATAATATTAAAATATTAAATAAAAATAAATAATATTATAAAAATTATATTGAATTAAATTATAAAAATAAAAATATCAATTTTTTTGAGAGATCAAACTGAATAAAAATAAAACATGAGAAACTTAACATATCATTTATTATTATTTTTAAAGCCGGTCGTTCAAAAATGTCGTATGACGTATTCTTAGTGGTCAAAAAATTTCTGACAGATATTAAATATGGGAAAACTCGAATAACTTTTCAAAGTTAAGATGATAAAACGTCCTAAAATAAATTTAGAGGATAATAAAAAACTATTGTTTATAATACAAATTATGATTTAAGCAAAAAAAAATAAATTTCATATAATACTAAATCAATCCGGGAGTAATCATGTGGATCAATTAATCATGTAAAGATAAAAAATTTGCAAGAGAGTTGAGAATTTATTTAGGGGTCTTATTAATAAAAGATGGCGTTGCTATTTCTAACTAATTTGTGTTGAATATTATTCCCAAATGATCAAAACATTTAAGATTCTATTTCTTTCAAGTCAAGTGAAACTATAAAAAGATAGCTTGGTTTCAACACAACCAGGTCAGAGTTGCCCTAAATTCCTAGTTCAATTACAAGTTTGGGTTTTATAATTTGATTAAAATTCGATTACATTGTGTCGGTCCATTATGACATACCCCAAATTGGAATTTCTTAGGGTATACTAACCAATGAGTTAAGCTTCCTCCCAACTACCTTTTTTTTAGCTGTCAAAGCAGGGAAGATAGGGTATGGCCACCAACATCAACCCCTTTAGCAGTCAATATTAGCTCACCTGAAAAACCATTTCAACATTAGCCAAGGACTTATTTAGTTTTGGCTTTATTCACCATATGGTCCCTGAGCAAAACCTGTTTTCTCATTTTAGTACCTAAATTGTTCTTTTAGTCCCATTTTACTTTGGAAATTGTTGTGCTCAATAAGAATATGACACCTGTTATATTCTTATTGATGATATTTTTGGTAAATTGAGATGGAAATGATAGTTTAGGTCACAGGCGAATCTGCATAGTGGGTGGGAAGGACAATTGCCCCAAAATTTGATGGTTTAATTACATTTTAGGTCGCTACTAGTTTTAAAATCATTTAATTAAGGCATTGCCACTCATAAAATTATATGGTTTATTGTTTTTTAGGACTTTGTCCATTAAATTAATAAAATTAAACATTGACCCCTCATTTTCAAGTTTAATTATTTTTTAAGACATTTCAATTCTGAATGTAGTGAAATTAAACATTAAATCCCTTAATTTTATGGCTTAATTACATTTTAAGAACCCATTCGTTTTAAAGTTAATCAATTTGTCTCCTCATAATTCAACCCCGGTTCCAGGGGCGGATGATAATGGAAGCATGAAGGGCATTTGGCCCTTGGCTCCCCCAAGATTTGGGGAAATATGGTTTCGGTCGTTTAAAACTTTTTGAAGATTTTAATTTGGCCCCTTTAAAATTTTGAGAAGTTTTTATTAGAACTTTAAGTTTTTAAATATTTTAATTTAACCCCAGCATTTAAAAAATCATAAATTCTCCTAATTTAAAAAAAAAATTAATTGGCCCCTCTAAAACTTAGTCCCAAGATCCGCCCTTGCTCGGTTCCGTCTCTGATTTAGATATGACAAAAAATAAGTATAGTTTAAGGCTAAGATCATGAATTAAGCCTTGAATTTTTCATTCATTTCTTTGTTGTTTTCTCTTTGGGTTTCTTGTCAACTATATACTATCTTCTATACCCAAACCCCACCAAAACTCCTTTATTTCCTTTTGAGAAATTAAACAACCAAAAAATCAAGTCAATTAACGTCCAATGACCCCAAACAGGCTAAATTTACATGCATGCAAACTAAGCTATTCATTTATTTCTTGCTGTTGCTTGTGGAAGGGTACCCAATTTGGTGTGTTGGTTCATCTCCTTTTATATTCTTTCCTCCCTTAACTTAAGGTATCCCAGTTTTTCCTCTCAACTTTCACCTTTCTTCTCTCTCAAATGGAATTTCCCGTGAAGTCACCGGTTTCCAGTGGCCGGAAACCTCCTTATAGATTAGAAACTAGAAACTTGTCCTACAAGTTGAGCAACACATTTGAAGACTACTTCGGGTGGATTTTTTGCGGTCGTTGGAATCGAGATAGACCTGCAAAGTTCATTTTGAAGGGTGTGGATTGTGAAGCTAGGCCTGGACAGATTACTGCCATAGCCGGACCGAGTGGTGCAGGCAAAACTACGTTGCTAGAGATTCTTGCCGGGAAGATACTACCTTGTGAAGTGTCAGCAGGGGAAGTTCTTGTCAATGGTAGGCCTATTGATGTTAAACATTTTCGGAGAGTGTCCGGATATGTTACACAAGACGATGCGCTATTTCCGTTGCTTACGGTCGAAGAAACGCTCATGTATAGTGCACTATTGAGGCTATCGGGAGGCAAGAAGGAAGCTGGTTGCAGAGTGAAAGGGCTATTGAAGGAGCTTGGATTGGAGCATGTGGCAGGTTCGAGGATCGGTGAGGGATCGAATAATTGCATTTCGGGTGGAGAAAGGCGACGAGTATCGATCGGAGTCGATTTGGTTCATGATCCTGCTGTTATCTTGATTGATGAACCAACTTCAGGGTTGGATTCAGCTTCAGCTCTTCATGCAGTGACACTGCTGAAATCAATGGCAGTTGATCAAGGTAAGACTATTGTTTTAACCATCCACCAACCTGGTTTCCGGATCCTACAGCTGTTTGATCGCATTGTTCTGCTTTCGAACGGATTCGTTGTTCATAACGGAGAGCTTAATCTTCTCGAAGAAAGGCTAAAGTTAGCCGATCATCAAATTCCCCGGCATGTCAATGTCCTTGAATTTGCAATCGATGTTATAGAAACCTTAGCCCTGCCTAATCCAGGGTCTCTGAGTAACATAAACAGAGAAGGCTGTCGATTAAGGAGCCCCATCCATCTCGAAAGAAAGCTACTCGTCTACCCGAATTCCCGATTCAACGAGGTCTTAATATTAGGACAAAGATTCTGCAGCAACATATTCAGAACCAAGCAACTCTTTGCCACAAGGGTCATACAAGCCTTGGTAGCAGGATTTGTACTCGGAACCATATACTTCAACGTTGGAAAAGATAAAGGAAGAGCCGCTTTACAAACGCGAACCGGCTTTTTTGCCTTCACGCTAACTTTCTTACTATCTTCGACCACCGAAGGACTGCCGATTTTCTTACAAGAAAGAAGGATTCTAATGAGAGAAACATCAAGAGGAGCCTACAGAGTTTCCTCCTATGTCTTAGCCAACGCCATTGTTTTTCTCCCATTCCTTCTAATGGTCGGCATCCTCTTCGCTTCCCCGGTCTACTGGCTCGTCGGCTTGAGACGAGACGGCATCGACGGGTTCCTTTACTTTTCCCTGGTGGTCTGGATGGTTCTTTTGATGTCGAATTCATTCGTGGCATGTTTCAGTGCACTGGTGCCGAATTTCATCATGGGGAACTCGGTGATTGCTGGTTTGATGGGGTCATTCTTCCTGTTCTCGGGGTACTTCATAGCTAAAGAAAAGATACCGAATTACTGGGTTTTCATGCACTATCTGAGCTTGTTTAAGTACCCATTTGAGTGCTTTATTATAAATGAATATGGAGGGAAACAAGGGGGGAACAAGTGCATTGAAGTTGAGAATGGTGAGTGTAGTTTGTTTGGGAGCTGGTTCTTGAGACAACTGGAGCTGAAAGATTCACAGAAATGGACCAATTTGGGTGTGATGCTGGGATTCATAGTGGGTTATAGACTGCTTTGTTTATTGATCTTGTGGTACAGATGTTACAGGGAAAGAAGCTAGATATATAACATTTTCTTTTCTCATTATTATTATTATTATTATTATTATTATTATTATTATTATTATTATTATGTAAACTTGCCATTGAATTTATTGTTTCCAGGCGTTTCCCTCTTCCAGGATTTCTAGACAATCTTTCAGATGATTAGTAGTAGATTACAAATTCTATAATTATTTAAAAGGGTACATCACACCCGATACCACGGACTTTTAAGTTTAGTATCGATTATACCACTAAATTAAAAATCGATACTATTTTAGCTTTGAACTTTAGTTTAGGCTTTAATTATACCACTAGACTGTTAAAATCTATCCACGTCATCACATGCAGACCGTTAAGATCTGTCCAACATCATCGATTTTAATGGCCTAGTGATAAAATTGAAGTCTAAACGAAAGCTCAGTGCTAAAATAGTATCAATTTTTAATTCAGTGGTATAATTGACATTAAACTTAAAATTTAATAGTATTTTGTGTAGTTTATATGTACAAGATTAGAACCCCAATAGATAGATGTGTGAGTGTGATTCAAGTCCAAAATTGGTAATTAGATCGGTTTGTAGACACATTGATCATTGTGCTAAGTTCTCTCTAATAATATTTAACTAATACAGTGTTTTCAGTGAAAATATAATAATATTATCTCTAGAAAACTCAAATTTAAATATCTTATCTGTACTGTGTTTTATATCGAAAGAATAACAAAAAATATCATATATTACCAGAAGATCACACTAGAGACCGAAAAACTAATACAATGTTGTACTATATGATGATCATGGACTCTTTCTCCCCGGCCATCAAAGATGTTGGGCTTATGGATCGGGCTCCATTTATGGTCTTCACTATTTGCATTAGGTTGGGGCTTTTTAATTGAACTGGGCTTAGTTTGAATAGTTAAAAGTTTGAGCAAAAGCTCGGTATTTAACTTGAAATAAAATCAAATTATTTGATTAAATTAGTTTATCTGATTTTTATACTCAAACATGAATTATATTTTTGAATTTTGAGAGTTAATAAAATAAAACTTATGTTTTTTTATCATTTTATTTTATTTTCAATGTTCAAAATTTTCAAAATATTAATACTTACAAATTCTTTTAAAATTAAAAGTTTTATCATACTTGATTGAGTGTAATTCGACTATCTAAATTACATCCCTTCATTCTTATAGGGGTGAGAATTGAGAAAGTGTGTGGGTAATTAACTATGGACTTTTGGAGTAATTTTATTTTTGTAGTAATAAAAAATTAACGATTTTATCCTTTTAATTTCATCGATTTATTTCTTATAGTCTTTTAAAATTATTAATGTCGTCCCTCATGTTAAATTTTATCAATTAATCCTCGACTTCAATTGCATCAATCTAACTCTTTGACTGATATTGACTAACATAGTCATTAAATATTGCACATTTGGTCGCTATCAGTGGCGGATCCATAATATTTTTTGAGGGTGGACACAAGTCATAAAAATCTCAAAATTTTAGGGTGGGCACAAATTATAAAATTTAAGGACTAATTCATAAAAATTGAAGCTAAATATATGAACTTTGAGATGCCCACCCAAACATATACGTGGCTCTGGTCGCTATCTGCTTTACAACAACTATTATCGTCAGTAGTCTTGCCATATCAATGATGACAAGATAGTAGAATGATTGTTTTAGAATTATTTATTTATTTTTAAAAGGCTTAAGGGTGTAAAAAGCTCTTGAACTTTTAAAAAAATCAATTAAGTCCCTAAAGTTTTTTGTACCAAATTAAGTCCTTGAACTAATAAGTTAAATCAATTATGCCATTTGACAAACATTGACTATTGAATCTAAAAGGTTTTCTAAGATTAAATGGTGCAGCACGTCGTGTCACAGTGTTGTCGCATGATATTTTTTAAAAAAATTATTTTATTTAAAAACTTCTTTAAAAGTCCTAAAAATTCTAAAAATATTTGTAAAATTTATAAAAAAACATCTTTATAAAAATTTGTAAATGTCAACTGGTAGAATTGTGGTTTATCATGCGATAGTAATATCAAAAGAAAAAATTTGTCAAGATTTAATGGTCAAATGACTTAATTGATTCAATTTATTGGTTCAAGAGCTTAATTGGGTGCAAAAAAAAGTTTCAATTAATATTTTTCAAAAATTTAAATGCTTCTTGACCATTAAACCTTTTAAAAAACAGATTTTTAAAAATATATATACACATCAATTGTTCTGTCACACCATTAAAATTAACATGTCATCATCTTATTAGAAGATATTATTTTATTAAAAAAACATATAAACATGCTCACCTAGATTATAAAATAGAACATAAAAAACACTCAATAATATGTCCCAACAACTCTATTACAACTACTAAATTTATATATAATATTATAAAACTTGAACCCATTTTCTCAAAGGTCAATGGTCTTTATCCTTACCATTCAGTAAAGGCCTCATCTTCAACTCAAACTCGAGAGTGAGTATAAATAATTGAGTTAGTAAATGAACACAAGAGTCACTTCTATATTTTCATTTTTTAATTGAGCCTGAATTTTGAAGATAACATTTTAATTAAATTCAAATAGTAACTTAAATATTTAAATTTAAATTTGACTTAATAAGAAAACAACTTTGCAGGGGAACTTGTTCAACTTTATGTCTCCATAAATATCGAAGACTTGTCCAATAACCAAATTGATAAGATTGAGTACTAAGATTCAGAACCAACGAATTAAATTTTGTTTAGAAAATCTCATAAATATGCTTTTTCTGTTTTAATTACCACATTAGAGTAGTAATTATACTTTCATGCAATTACATTGTGGTACTGAAGTAGACCTTTAGAGACTTTCGTAATACTTAGAAGTATTATAAAACTCATTTTATTATAAATTATTTTGTAAATATAATTTATTTAAGCTATTTAAAAATTGATAATGTAAAGATGAAGAGGTTGTGTTGAATCAATTTCGAGACGTAATATGAATTAGAACCAAAATGATATACCTAACCGATACACCACACAATATTAAAATTTTAATCACACCACTAACGTCTTCTGAAAAAGTATTAAAATTATATGTATATTATTAATAAATTATTAAAGAATTATATTTAATATTGGTTAGTAAAATTAGGGTAAAATAGAAATATACAGGCTGCGTAAAATTAATTTTACCAAATCATGTTTCGTAAAAATATCGTAGGAATTTTATATAGTGATTGATCTTTTACTTCACGAAATAAAAAATATCGTCAAAGAGAAAAGATAATTTTCTTTCTTATGCATGCATAGAGTTGTGTTCGTAGTAGAAAAAACGACATGATATCGTCAAGATTTCTTGACGCCTTTTAGAATAATGTTCATACAATCATGTTTCGTGAAATAAAAAATCAATCACCCCCACTTCATATAATAAAAATACTCACAATATTATCTCAGAAAAATTTCCTTTCACTGGCTTTCAGGTCCATCTACATTAAAAGTAAAATTTCCTTTCACTGGCTTTCAGGTCCATCTTCAATAAAAATTTCCTTTCACAATATTATCTCATGATAGCCTCATTCCTTTTAAGTAAAATTCGAATTTTGATTCGATTATTATTTATTTAAATTTAAATTATTTAATAAATTAATTTAAATATTATAATATTATTTGAACTATTCTAAATTCAATCTGCTATATCGCAAAACTTTAATTAGGACTATAAATTTAAGTTCGAGTACAAATATAAATAATTGAACATGAATTGAATACGACAGTTAAGATTGTTTTCACAAAGTAAATAACTAATCAGACGAGCTCTAACGATTCGATTTTTTTATAAATCAAGCACAGATTTTAAAAGGGAAAATTACACTCTTGTTCTCATGGACGGACGCAGAATTTTATGTTAGGAGAGACAGACCTATAAATTTTTAGGGGCGAACTTATAAAATTTTAGGGGGGGGCAAAAATAGATTTTCAATAGGAAATACATAAAAAAATTCTAAATCATATAAGAATTTTAAATTTTTAGAGGGGCGACCGCCTCCTTCAGTCCTTCTAGATCCATCCCTGCTTGTTCTAAAATATTTATTTATTTTTTATTTTTGAAGGTTGTCCTTAAAACAATTAAGATACTCAACAAGAAACCAACTTCATGTCGGGGAATTCCTCAACGTTATTATGTCTCCATAAATTTTGAAGATTCAGACAAGAACCAAGTTGATGATATGATTTAAGGTGAGTGTAATTAAGAATCAATTAATTAAATTATGGAAAATCTTCAACTTGCTATAGCCGGCTAGAGTGTTAGAGATGTTATATTTTATCTATAGGTCAAATGAGGTTATTAACGAGATTTAGACCTTTATTTTTATCGAGGTACTAATAAATACTCAACCAACTGAATCAACTCATGTTGACAGAGATATTATATTATCTCTTTTTATATATAAGAGATACATTTACATGAGTATAAATTAAATTAATTTTTCATGTTTTTATTTAATTTTATTGTGTTGTAGAAACAATAATGTTTTATTATGATTAATATTTAATAATTTAATCGTTGATTTTATCAATATATTCTTACTTTTTATGCATATAAACTTTTCAATAAACTCGGCCTAAAAGCTTTAGATAACATTATAAATGTTATGTTATAAATTGTTTTTAAAAATATTTTTGAGCGAAAAAAACAATACAAAATAAGTAATTTTTTAGATCAAAAAGTATTTTTAATTTGGTTTGAAAAAAAATTAAATCTAAAATTTTAACCTTTTGTTTTTTTTCAAAATTACTATTACGGAAAACTATTTATTTATCTCTATTTATATCACAATTTTTTTATATTTTAAATACAATATTTAAATTAAATAATTTTATTTATTTTAAAACATTTGTATAACAATACTGAATATGCATATAAGCTAATAACTCAAAAACATTTTTACCTTATTTTTTTAATAAAAAAATTATTATCATGTACCTCGTTAATCTATCGTATTTTTAAAAACAATACCAAAATGACTCAAAATTTATTGGTCAAACCAAAGATAGTAGTAAGTTTGTTTGATAACCAAGTCTTAACTTATTGTACCAAATTCCATTAATGTATATGGATAGAAGTCAATTATTAATTAACTTGACAATTCAAGAATGAAGTCAAAAGTATTGTTGAAAAAATTGAAAAATATAATCAATAATGGGATGATGCGACGATTTCTTAAACAAAGTTTAGGGTTCGAATTCTAATATTATAAATGAAGTAATTGTGTTAAGAAAATCGTCCTATAATAAAACGATGGAGCACTCAATCTAAAATAATGAATCAACATATTGTATGTCAATAGTTTGAAAAAAATTGAAATATATATATTAAAAATATATTCCAAGAGATATATAAAATATATTTTAAACGAAAAAACTCAACCTTTGAACAATTCTATTCGAAAATATGTACGATTGAAATTGTTTCTCCAATAAGTGGATTTTATCTTCTTCAAAGTGTCTGAGCCTAAGACTTTGTTTGGGAATAAACATAGATTTTACAAGTTGGAATATTTAAGTATATTTTAAATTTAGAAAGTCAAGATTGATTTATTACCTAGAAATCCCATTGGTCAAATAATATATTTTAAAAGTGTACGGTACGATGATAGCTTATAATATTATTCAGATGGACCGATCATAAATGGCCTGGCGCGGTTGTTGCAACAACAAACCATATTTATTTAACACTCTTTAAGAACAACAATTATTCACTAGTATCATATATATATATATATATATATATATATATATATGGATTTCATGTTTGACATTGTGAATGATACCTTTTTGTTTTTACTAACGATGCAAATGGTTACTAAAATTAATAGACCAATGATATTTTCATTCTTTTTTGAATAAATAAAACTTTTATTCATCCAAAAACTCAAAAGAACATTCATCACCATTTACAAACAAGTCCTCACTTGCCAAAACCCCCAAAGAAAAACAGTCTCTCAACTAAGGCCCCAATTTGAAGCTATACAAGTATCAAAATTAAAACATTTACAATAAGAAAGCTTAACATCATGCTTTAGAAAAGAAAAAACTTCAGGAGCCCATATGAGCCATTCTCCAATGAACTCTACCATTCCTTTCTTGCCATAAGTAGTAATTTACTCCCCCTAAGCCAAACGAAGGATAGTAGCCCTTAGTGACTTTCTTTTCCCTTGCACTAACAACCAATCCAATTTCTCAAACCAACAACCATGTGACAATCGCACCTCACAAGCATCCAAAACCAACTCTCATACATGCTTTGAGTAACAACAGTCTTCAAACACATGATCTCTAGTCTCTAAATCCACATTACATAAAACACAAATAGGATCCACATCATAACCCCATCGAATCATTCTACTTTTTGTGAGCAAACGGTCTAAAATAACTAACCAGGATATAAAAGATTGGCGGGGAATAGAAAACTTACCCCATACAATTCTAGCCCATGGCACCTTGTCTTGCTTGTGTCTGAGAACCTCCCATATCTTCTTTGTTTTAAATTCACCCTGCAGGTCTTTCGGCAACACCAATTTGTCACGCAATTTAAGCATTTTCTTCCATATCCAGCTGTGATATTCTTTTGCTTGGGCATTCAAAATAGAAACACCCTTTAGCAAGTAACAACTTACCTAGGCAACCCAAATGAAACCAGATTGCGCCCAAATTAACCATGAACACCGCACCATACATGCACGGTTCCTGGCCAAAACATTATATATTCCAAGGCCCCCATCCTCCTTTGGATGAGAGACCATCTCCCAACTGACACGAGCTCCCCGAGCATCCCTAATTGTACCCTTCCAAAGGAAAACATTGTAGACCTGGCCAATCTTCTTTATCACCTTCGAAGGCAAAACAAACATTCAGCTCCAAAAATTTTGTATACTAAATAAAATAGATTGTATCAGTTGCAGACGTCCCACGAAAGATAAACATTTAACCGACCAACCTTTGATTCTATTTGTGATTTTCTCCACCAAACCATTGCAATCTGCCACCGTTAAATTCTTGGTAACTAAGGGTACACTCAAGTACCGGATAGGCAAAACCCCCACATTAAACCTTGATTGAGCCTTCAACAATTCCACAATATCCTCACTAACCCCAGCAAGAAACATCCCGCACTTTGCAATATTAATCTGCAGCCCCGAGAACTTGTAAAAAACATCCATAATCTTCTTAACTCCCAAAATAGAGTCCACATTACCTTTGGTAAAGACCAACAGGTCATCTGCAAAACAAAAGTGGGTAACTTGGATCCCTCTACACTTTGGGTGGTAATCAAATACTCTAAACTCCCCAACTTTGTTCAATAAATAAGATAGGACATTTAAAACCAGAATAAATAGGTAAGGGGATAAGGGATTCCCTTGCCTAACTCCCTTTGCTCCCTCAAAGTAGCCTACCAAACCCCCATTTAAGCTAATAGAGAACCTTGGATGCATGACACAAGAAAAATCGATCTTCAAACCACATCTTTTGATTTAGCTATTTTGCTCTATTGGATTTAGCTTAGTTGATGTGGTATTAATATAAAATACATGAGGACGTACGATCGAGCATGTTCAAACATTCGATATCTTTTGATTTATGGGTGTGAAGGAATATGGGCGGATCTACATTGAAACTTGAGGGGTCAATTGACCCTACTTGATTTGTTAGGGTATGGGTTTTTCAAGAAACTAATATAAAATTTTTAGAATTCTTTATAAAAAAACATTATAATTTACCTTACTTAATTTGTTGAGGTATGAGGTCAATAATAATTGTTGAAGTGGTATGAGAATCCTCCATACCTCATTCTCTGCACTGACCCAACTATATGAAAATTATGGCTCTTGTGAAAAAATAGTGTAGAATATATATGTTTATATCAAATTGTATGTTTAGAAATATTTTGAACTTCATTTTTTTATTTTTTATCCCTCTCAAGTTTAATTTTTTGTTAAATTAAAGTAATATGGCGGAAATAGCAACATTATTGTGATATTGACAATAACTATTTTATCTTTTTTTAAAATACTTACTTCTATGGACGAGCACGGGTCGAATTTTTGGAATACCCAACCTGAAAACAATTGCCCTAAACTCAAACTGACCCGACCATATCTTTTAAAAAATTCATCCCGACTCGACCTATATAAAAAATCAATTTTAAAGATCTTATTGTAAAAAAAATTAAAGATCTAATTGTAAAAAAATAATTATATAGACCAAATTATAAATAAAAAATTAATTTTAAGGACCTATTTGTAAAAAATATAAAGAAGGACATTATTACAAATATCCCTAAAAACATATAGAGGAAATTACACTATTATCTCATGTCGGGTCGGATAATTTTTACCCTAAACCCGAACTCAAACTCGCCCTTAATAAAAACCCGACACGACTCGGACCTGATTCTTAAAATAAATTGGACCAGGTCGGGTCGGATTAAATGTCCATCCCTACTTATGTCAGTTACTTTGTCATTTTCTGTTACATAAAATAATATATTAAAAACTATTCGTATTATATCAAGTCAGGAAAAATACGGAAAGTTCAAGGACTCCCCCATAAATTTAATCAAGTTTGTGTTGTCTATAAATACATTTGAATGATGTAAAGAAAGCAAGATATAGGCCCTGAACTAAATTCAGATTATAAATTTCTCCTTTGGTGATTCGTGCAATAATGAGATATGGTACGTTTGGCTTTTTGTCATCTCTTTCATTGTTGTAAGTGTGGGCAACTGGATTTACAGGTGGAGGAACCCTAAATGTAAGGGCATACTCCCTCCAGGTTCCATGGGGTTCCCTCTTATAGGAGAGACCCTTAGCTTTTTTGTCACTTCCAAATCCATTGACATCCATCCTTTCCTTGATGAAAGATTGAAAAGGTGACAAAGCAACCCTAAAATTATCATTTCTCAACTATATGTATATATATGTGTGCTTTCGATTATCACGAAACTAATTATGTAGCCTGTTTTCATGTGGTTTTAGGTACGGTCCATTGTTCAAGACGAGTATAGCCAGCCGGCCGGTGGCGGTGTCGTCGGATGCCTATTTCAACTATTTCGTGCTGCAGCAAGAGGGAAAGCTGATCGAGCTATATTACATGGATTCCTTCACGCAGATGGTTCACCAGGATAACATGAATAATTTAGGCGGCTCCTTTCACAGGTAACTAAGGCGATCCATTCTCAGTCACTTGGGACACGAGCCTCTCAAACGTAAGCTGTTGTCTGAGTTCGAAGAGGTAATAAGCCATGAGTTGCATGAGTGGACCAAACAGCCCGAGGTTGATGTAAAACGCCGCACTGTTCCCGTAAGCAGTTCTAATACTATAACCAGATGGTCCATCATATACATACATACATGACAGAATGATAAAAAAAATATCCATAATGTTTAAGTAGATAGTCACTTTGGTCCATAACATTCTCTACATAGATGAAAATTGTTAGTCAACTAACTGTAAATTGTTTCAAATGACGTGATAAACCTACATGACAATGCACACCGACATAACAGTGTCGTATAGACAAAAGTAATGACAAATCAATCAAAAACTAATTTTATAAAATTATATAAAATTATAAAATTATTATTTTTTTGCTAACGTGTCATTTGGTCAAGTCATTTCAAGCTATTTATTATTAGTTGACTAACAGTTTTCATCGATAGAGAAACTATTTTAACCCAAAATAAAACATCGAGAGTTGAAGTCCTTCAAAATAATTATTGGCTAAAGTGACTATCTAATCAACTTTATGGGCATCTTTTGACATTATGCCTTAAAAATATATATTATAGCGTTGATTCTTGGTTGGGGTATTTGCAGATGTTATTCGATTTGGCCTCACAGATACTAATGGGTCATAAACCAGAAGACAACCTAGGTGAAGATTTGAACATGTTGCAAGGATTTATGAGGTTTCCCTTATATTTCCCCGGGACTGCATTCTACAACTGCATACAGGTAAAAGCCAAGATCGATTATATCTATAGTTGAGTCGGATCAGATTTTAAATCCGAATAAATTAAAACCTTTCAAGCCCTAGTTTCTTCTCTCACTGCGGAAGTAATAAAGACTGCTCTGTATATGTGCAGAAGAAAAGAAAAGCATTAAAGCTGACGACCAAGTTGGTTGAAGAGAGAATGGAGTCGTACGGACGTAATAAAGATGGTGAAGGTGGCAGTAAAAACGGAGATTTTCTTGACCAAATAGTGGGAGATATTGGAAAAGAAGCGTTCTTGACCAAGGAATGTAGAACTACTTTATGTGGTTCGTGTGGCCTATTGTGGGAATTTCCCTTATGCACGTTCATTTGTGAATTGATGTTGTCCCACGTTCCACTAATGGAACAGTTTCATGGCCATTTCCCACGTCCTGCCACGCTCACTTATGGAAGTTAAGGGGATTAATGAGTAACCGGTGGTGGTTCTTGATGAAAGAACCACTATAAATACCCCATTAGTCTAAGGTCCCCGAGCACAAAGAATCACAAAGTATTCTATTCCATCTAGTGAGGTTTCTCGAGTGCTTAGAAGATTCCTGGCATTTTAGTTTTCGTGTTTGCTATATTCGACGGTGGTTCGAGGCGTTTCCACGGTGGTTTTAAGCATCCGACGATGGTTCGACGTGCTCGACGGTGGTGCAACCACATCTCAGTTTGGCATACGGTCTTTGACAATGGCTGGAGGTATTTATGAATTTCGATCTTTCCGCTGCGTTTTGCTCTATTTATGTTTACATTCGGTATCCGAGCATGGTTAAATCTCTGCCTTGTCATTTTAAAGTTTGTATGTTTCTCAAAGTTAAAATGCCATGTTGATCTTTAAATTCTAAAATTTTGAGAAAAATTATGTTGCACACTTTTGTTTTAAATCGTTGGATTTTATTAAATTAATTTCTAAAATTTATTAATAATTTTATTAAAATTAAATTTTAGAAATAATTTTGTATGTGCCTAAATTAAGAGATGCTACATAACTTATCCAGTAATTAGTTATATACATAAAACTTTAAGTCTCATTGCATAAAGTATTAAGCAATAAACTATAAAATATATGTCTAGGGATCCGAATAATTTATTTAATTAGAGAATTAGCCACAACAACTTTAATTAAGTAAAAACTACGGAAAGGATCTCATAAGGACTAGACATAAAATGTTGCATAATGCATTAGCAACAACTTTGAATAAAGTTTAGGGTAATATCTAGCTAAGTGGTTTTCATAATTTTATTTAGTTAAAGACTAGCCACAACATCTTTAGTTAAATAAAATTACTAAGGTTAAAAATCACATACGGAAAGCTTAGATATTAAATCTCATTACATAACTTATTAAGGTAAAAATTATTAGATGAGTTTTTATAATTACCCACAAGAATTATGAAAATAAATTTAATAATTTTTATATAAAGGATAGAAAATAATTCTATCATAAAATGGATCTAATTGAATTAAAATTTTGGCCCACATGCAATTTTTAAGTCATTAGATTCATTATTTACATAATTTGCATTGGTAAATTATGACTTATGTTTACCTCAAATTTATAGTAAGCATGTATGTCAATTTATTTTGCAACATTACAACCTATGAATATGTCTGATAATAAAGTAGATATCCTTGAATTAACCATTGAGAACTTTAAGTTCTGGAAGGAGGGTATTCTTCTTCAATTGAGGTGTCTGGATATTGACTATGCTATAAGGAAATCTGAGCCATATATCACTGACACCAGCAATCAGGCTGATCTTGCTCTATATGAAAAGTGTGAGTGATCCAATCGCTTAAGTATTATGTTCATTAAGAGCAAGGTTCCTGCTGATGTTCGTAGTTCGATTGAGCATTATGAGAATGCCAAAGAGCTATTAACGGCTATAGAGAAACAGTTTCAGACTTCTCAAAAGTCATTATCCAGCACCCTAATTATGAAGTTCACATCACTAAAGCTCACTACAGTGAAAGGTGTGCGTGATCACATCAATAAGATGCGAGATTTGGCAGCTCGACTTAAGGCACTTGAGGTTGAAATGTCTGAATCTTTCCTGGTGCACTATATATTGAACACTCTTCCACCTCAGTATGAGCCATTTAAGATCTCTTACAACACACATAAGGATAAATGGTCTATTGATGAACTTTTGACCATGTGTGATCAAGAAGAGGGTAGGCTCGTACTGGAGATGGGAGAGAGTGCACTGACGGTTACTCAAGGAAAGAGATCAGTCCAAGCCAAGCATAAGGGGAAGGCTAAGATGCAACCCCAAGCTGACATAAAGAAAGAGTTCACGTGTTTCTTTTGTAAAAAGAAGGGACACATAAAGAAAGACTGTGTCAAGCATAAGGGTTGGCTTGAAAAGAAAGGTAAATCGATCTTACTTGTTTGCTTTGAGTCAAATATGGTTGATGTTAATTATAACACATAGTGGATTGATTCTGGTTCTACAATCCATGTCTCAAATTCCTTACAGGGATTAAAAAACCTGAGGGAACCAGTGGGAGCTGAGCGACACATCTATTCGGGAAACAAGATGCAGTCGCATGTGGAAGCTATTAGGACCTGCGAATTAGTGCTTAGTAGTGATTTTGTTTTAATTTTAGAAAAGACTTTTTATATTCCTAGTTTTTCTAGAAATTTAATTTCTGTTTCAAGACTTGTGCCCTTGGGGTATTGTTTTAATTTTTCAAATGTTAGTTTCAGTTTGTTTTATAAATCTAAATTGTTGGAAATGAAATTTTATGTGATGGTCTTTACTCTATTGATTTACAAAATAATGTCACTCACAATGTTATGCACATTCAAACTGGTATTAAACGTTGTGTTATAAATGAAGATTTATCTACTTTGTGGCATCGGAGATTAGGACATATCTCCATGGAAAGGATTAAAAGATTAATAAATGACGGGTACTCAATACCTTGAATTTTACTGATTTTGATACTTGTTTAGACTGCATTTAGGGCAAGCAAACTAACAAGTCAAAGAAAAGTGCCAAGAGGAGTTCGACTATATTGGAAATCATCCATTATGATATCTGTTGCCCAGATATGAATGTGCAAGGTCAGAAATACTTCATTACTTTCATAGACAATTACTCACGATACATGTATCTCTACATGCTTCATCATAAAAGTGAAGTAGAGAAACAATGCGATAAGCAAATAAAGATTGTGAGAACCGATAGAGGTGGTGAGTATTATGGTAGATACACTGAAGATGGACAAGCACCTGGTCCATTTGCGAAATTTCTTCAAGACAAGGGTATAGTTGCGCAATACACCATGCCAGTCTCGCCTGATCAGAATGGTGTTGTGGAAAGAAGAAATCGAACTCTAATGGACATGGTGTGAAGTATGCTTAGTAGCTCTAAGCTACCTAAGTCTTTATGGGTTGAAGCTCTCAAGACGGATGTGTATATATTAAACTGGGTTCCAACTAAGGCTGCCCCAAAGACACCTTTTGAGTTGTTCAAAGGTTTTGAAACCGAGTTTGCGACATATACGCGTATGGGGATACCCGTTTGAAGTGAGAGTTTATAACCCACAAGAAAAGAAACTAGACCCAATGACCATTAGTGGGTATTTCATTGGATATTCCGAAAAGTCCAAAGGCTACAGATTTTATTGTCCATCTAACAACACTAGAATTGTGGAATAAAGAAATGCAAAATTTCTTGAGAATGACTCAATCAGTGGGAGTGATCTGTCTCAGGATTCAATACCTGTAGGTCATTCATCAACTTCAAGTGAGAGATTGGTTATCATATATAACACCCATCAAGCTCAACTGGGTGTTGAAAAACCAATCAATGAAATTCCACAACCTGCTGAAAACACTCCAATAGATCAAGTTGTTTAAGGAAATCCAAAAATTATTGAACAACCAGTTGAACAACATGATCCATAAGAAAATGTAGGTTCAACATTAAGGAAATCTGTTAGAACAAGAAAATCAACAATTTCTAGTGATTATTTTGTGTATTTACAAGAATCTGACTATAATTTTGGAGCTAAAAATGACCCTGAGTCATTTTCAGCTGCCATGAGCTGCAATGAATCAAAATTATGGTATGATGCTATGAAGGATGAGATGAATTCTATGAAAAGCAACGAAGTTTGGGATCTTGTACCGTTGCCTGATGGTGTAAAAGCCATCGGATGTAAATGGGTCTTCAAAACAAAAAGAGACTCAAAAGGCAACATAGAAAGATATAAAGCAAGACTTGTTGCTAAAGGATTCACTCAGCGAGAAGGAATTGATTACACTGAAACTTTTAGTCCAGTATCTAAGAAAGATTCCTTACGCATTTTGTTAGAATTAGTAGCTCAATTTGACCTTGAGTTACAATAAATGGATGTGAAAACTGCCTTTCTTAATGGTGACCTAGAGGAAGAGGTATACATGAAACAACCTGAAGGATTTTCCTCTAGTGATGGTGAAAATTTGGTTTGTAAGTTAAAGAAATCTATATATAGATTGAAACAAGCCTCCCGTCAGTGGTATTTAAAATTCCATGAGGTTATCTCTTCATTTGGTTTTGTTGAGAATATCATGGACCAATGTATATACAGAAGGTCAGTAGGAGTAAATTTTGTTTTCTTATTCTATATGTGGATGGCATTTTACTTGCAACAAGTGACAGGGGTATGCTACATGAGGTGAAACAATTCCTTTCTAAAAATTTTGATATGAAAGATATGGGTGATGCATCTTATGTCATTGGCTTTAAGATTCATCGTGATAGACATAAAGGTGTCTTAGGTTTATCTCAAGAAACCTATATCAACAAAGTTTTGGAAAGATTTTGGATGAAAGATTGTTCACCTAGTGTTACTCCTATCGTGAAGGGTGATAAGTTCAATTTGAACCAATGCAAAGAACGAATTTGAGAATGAGCAAATGAAAAACATTCCATATGCTTCTGCTATTGGAAGCCTGATGTATGCTCAATTCTGTACAAGACCTGACATTGCATTTGCTGTTGGAATGTTGGGAAGATATTAGAGTAATTCGGGTATGGACCACTAGAGAGCTGCAAAGAAAGTTTTGAGATACCTCAAAGGGACAAAGGAATACATGCTTACGTACAAACGATCTGGCCATTTGGAGGTGATTGGCTACTCTGATTCAGACTTTGCTTGCTGTGTTGATTCACGTAAATCAACATCAGGTTACATATTTATGTTTGCTGGTGGAGCTATATCTTGGATGAGTGTCAAGCATTCATTGACTGCCACTTCCACTATGGAGGCCGAATTCGTTTCGTGTTTTGAGGCTACCTCACATGAAGTATGATTAAAGAGTTTCATTTCTAGGCTGAGACTTGTGGATTCAATCTCTAGACTATTAAGGATATATTGTGACAATTTAGCTGCTGTCTTTATGGCTAAGAGCAACAAAAGTGGAAGTCAAAGTAAACACATGGACATTAAGTATCTAGCCATAAGGGAACGTGTTAAAAAACAGAAAGTGGTCATTGAGCACATTAACATTGAGCAGGTGTTAGTTGATCCCTTGACTAAGGGCATGCCACCACATAAATTTAAGGATTATGTTGTCACTATGGGACTTGTTCTCACTTTGTAAATTTTTGTTGTAAGAACGATTCTGTTGAAACTCTAATAAAGTTTGATATTTCTCATTTATGTTGTGTACACATTAAGTTAATTGTTTCAAGAAATGTCACTAAAGTTTGGACCTAGAAAAAACATCGGGTTTATTCATTAAGTATATGGGCTAAAGTGTTGAGACTTGATGTATTATAATACATGGAAGATACAACTCAAATCCATAGAAAAAATATCGCCATGATTCGTGCATTCTGTTTCGACTTTAAGGATAATACAAACCAAGTGGGAGAATGTAGGAACTACTTTATGTGGTTCGTGCGGTCGATTGTGGGAATTTCTCTTATGCACGTTCATTTGTGAATTGATGTTGTCCCACGTTCCACTAATGGAACAGGTTCATGGCCATTTCCCATGTCCTGCCACACCCACTTATGGAAGTTAAGGGGATTAATGAGTAACCGGTGGTGGTTCTTAATGGAAGAACCACTATAAATACCCCATTAGTCTAAGGTCCCTAAGCACCAAGAATCGCAAACTATTCTATTCCATCTAGTGAGGTTTCTCGAGTGCTTAAAAGATCCTTGGCATTTTAGTTTTCGTGTTGCCGTATTCGCTATATTCGACGGTGGTTTGAGGCGTTTCCACAGTGGTTTTAAGCATCCGACGGTGGTTCGACGTGCTCGACGGTGGTGCAACCACATCTCAATTTGGCTTACGGTCTTTGACAATGGCTGGAGGTATTTATGAATTTCGATCTTTCTGCTGCGTTTTGCTTGATTTATGTTTACAAGGAATTCGTGCCTTTCCTTATGTTTGGGTTAAGCCTGGCTACCGTCGAGACTATTTCCCCCGCCATCACTTTGGCCACCATGTATTTGCTGGACAACCCCTCGATTCTGCAGCAATTAACTGTTGGTTTATATGATTACTCATTGCTTTGCATTAATTAAACCAATATTTATTATCATTAATTGGTTATTAAAGATGTTAATGTTTTACTTCTGAACACTTGAGCCTGCAGGAGGAGCATGAGAAGATTCTTGAGAAGAGAGAAGATGCCAGTTCTGGACTTGTATGGGAGGAATACAAATCCATGACTTTCACTCATTACGTGAGTTGATTATTCCAACTTCTCCCTAATAATAACCGGAAACTATACCGATGATTACTGAATTTTTAATACGCTTTTAATATGATCATCGTCGGAAAATTTTCATTGAAGTCATTTTCGTTATAGCTCGACTCTTAAACAATCAACGATAGCTAATTAATATGTAGCTTGTCCTAATAATAATTCAGTCCGTCTTTAATAATGAAAACTTTCTTTTATTTTCCAGGTCATTAATGAAACACTCAAGCTGGAAAATGTTCTTCCAGGGATGCTGAGAAAAGTTATAGCAGACATTCACTGTAATGGTAATTCTCAATAACAAATATATATATTGGAAGAATTAAATAAACTATAATAAGCTGATTCATCCTGTACATAATACTAAAATAACCGCAGGATACACAATTCCAAAAGGTTGGGTCCTCTTGGTTAACCCCACAGCTCAACATCTCGAATGAAAATCCTCTTACCTTCAACCCTGCAAGATGGAAGGTATTTTTGTGATTATTCTATTAATTTCTCATTATCTTATACAAAAAAGCAATTAAATTAAGTGTTTAAAATAACACAGAACATTGGAAGCAATACAACGGCAAAGCACTTCATACCATTTGGAGGAGGGAATAGGCCATGTGCTGGTGCAGAGTTCAGCAAGGTTGTGCAGGCTGTCTTTTTGCATGTCCGGGTTACCAAATTCAGGTATGTTTCTTTTTTCTTTTTGTTTTTTTTTTAAAACCAACCGGTCCAAATAAAAAAAGGTTGTAAAATTTTTGACAGGATGGTAAGAATCAAGGGAGGGGAGGTGGTTCGTGCAACACTTTTGCAGTTTCCAGATGGTTTCTTTGTTAAAGTTTCAGAAAAGAACTGTTGAACTACCTTTGCAATATATGTGTACTAAGATGCCCTAGCTATATATGTGTGTGAGTTCAATAACAATGTCCTGAGTCATAATCTTAAGCTAATTATGTATCAATAAAAATATTGGTAATAATTTCAGCTTAGAGCATATCATAGTTGGGTAAATTATGTTTTCACCATGCATGTAAAATCAAAAGGTAAATCTATTCTGTTTTGGTGGACACCTTCCCTACCATCTTTATTATTGTCATACTCTTAAATTTAATTGGGAATTCTGTATGATTTCGGATTCCGAATTCGGAGACAAATAGAGATGCCGAAGGAAAAGAAGAGAACAACAAATTCGATCGCATAGTTTAAGTCACTGATGAAATTAGTGCAGCAAAAGTTGTCAAAAAGATTCATCAACTCAGGTGATGTAATCACATATGAACCAGGGTGTTCATGTGGCTCTCTCAACTCTTCCGAAACTCATTTATTTATCAACAATGAACAAGATAGTGTACATAAAACCGCAAAGTAATCCGTATTAACCGTTTTTTTTCTTTTCCTTTTAATTGTTAACTGATCCGATTTTCTTCGAAAATCTTTACTGAACAAAAAAAGTTCGGCCGGTTTTCGTATTAACCGAAATTTATTATAAAATTTCGGGTAAATTATACAAATGGTTACTAAACTATGTTAAAATAATCTTTTAGTCACTGAACTTTCAGAAGTTATAAGACAATCATTAAACTTATCGAACTATTACAAAATGATCATTGACTCATTGCACGTTATAAATTATTAATAAATATTGAAAAGTTTAATGACCTTTTTGTAACAATTCATTAAATTTAATGATCATTTTGTGCTAATCTGATAAAGTTTAATGACCATTTTATAATATATCAAAAAATTTAATGATCATTTTATGATTTTTAAAAGTTCAATTACAAAAAATAAATATATGTAATATATATAACACTTAACATTAATAATTTTAATTAATTAACTGATTTCGAACCGAATTAACCGATAACTGAAGTTTAAAAAAAATCTTAACCGTCAATCGATTATACCTAAAATCAACCGACGATTAACCGGAAAAAACTTCGGTTTGATCTGTTAAAACCGAAGTATGAACACCCCTATTCTAATAGGTATCAAAATACTAGATTTGTTTAATCAAGCCTCCTGAGATGTAGATGCCACAAACCAGAGGCAGATTATGCTCTTTAAAAATTATTTTGTGAAGACAAGGCCATGAAGTAACTTGGCTTTTAAACATGAAACAAGTAATCATTGCATGTGAATTTTATATAATCAAAACAACTTAAATTATTAGACCACTTCAATAATTTAATCTAGATATAAGTTAGCCCTTAATTAATCCTAACCCAGAGCCAAACGTAAACCCAATTAAATTAACCTTGATTTTGACATATTAATTTTAATCTAATCCTAGACTTAAATAAAGCCAAAGGCTTAAATGAAAAATAAGTGTTCAAAGAATGTTTTTTTTTAACTTTAGGGGTCTAAAGTATTTTTTTTGTAAAAATAGGTGCCCAAAATTTCAAAAGTTAAAATTTTAGGTACCTCAAAAATGTCATGTGTCAAGCATTGATTGGTTAAAAAAATTAACATACATTAACGGTCAGGCACATAAAACTATAACTTTTAAAACTTTAGTCGCCTATTTTTGTAAAAAAAAATACTTTAAACGCCTAAAGTTTAAAAAAACATACTTTGGCGAAAGCCAAATGACCCAAACCAATTTATTAACCAACTTAAATTTAATTTAATCCTATATCAAACTTTGTCCAAACCCAAAGTTCTAGCGTATATTTTTTCATAAAAATATTTTTAATTCGAATCATTCGTGTAATATATATAATTAAGTATCTGAATTAAAGGCAGTTCCTTTTGCATTCTTACAACATTTCCAACGTTAAATCCATTGCTCTCGTTGGAATTTTCACCTTTCTTATCTTTACAATCCATAAATAAATCAAAGGCAGTCACTTTCTCTGAAACCCGAATGCCCATTAACGATAGAGATCCATATAACCACCAATAACGGCAGATCAAATCAAATTCACAGTTATGCCATCATCCCCCAAATTCTTCCACTCCCGCCTTTCGCCGCCGGCCATGCGCCTCACCAGATCAACGCTCCTCATCGCCTTCTCCGTCGTCGCTTTCCTCTTCGCCCTCTACACTCTACTTTCCTCCACTGGGTGTGGTAATCGTTGTCTCTCCGACTTAAGAACCGTCCGGGTTCTTTGGGACCGATCCGGGTATGTGGATAAAGGCGGTGATGATGGTGGAGATGCTGGTAATGGGATCAGAAGGCATAAAGTTATGGGCTTTGTTGGGATCCAAACCGGGTTCCGTTCAGCCGGTCGGAGACGGTCGTTGAGGAAGACTTGGATGCCTTCGGATCGCAAAGGCCTTCAACGGTATATAATCTTATTTTGTTCTGTAATTTATTTTCAAATGAAATTAAATCTCCAGCTTGAATTTTAGAACAATTCAGCTTTGTTTAGTAAAGCAAAGTTATGTTTTTTCTTTGAAATTATGGAAAGAAGGAATAATGTTTGAATTAACCCAATGTTTTAAATACAAATATAATTCTATTCTTTATATATTTATGTTTTCAGGCTTGAAGAATCAACAGGATTAGCTTTTAAGTTTATAATTGGTAGAACAAATGATAAATCAAAGATGGAAGAGCTGGGAAAAGAAGTAGCAGAATATGATGATTTCATTCTGTTAGATATTGAGGAGGAATACAGTAAACTTCCATACAAAACGTTAGTTCCTTTTCTTTTGAATTTTTCGTTATCGAATTAGTGTGTTCTTTATTGGAAGGAAGATCCCTTAATTTCGAATGTCTGATTCAGGTTAGCATTCTTTAAAGCTGCCTATGCACTCTATGATTCCGACTTTTATATCAAAGCTGATGATGACATATATTTGAGGCCAGGTGACTTGATTAGTTAACACCTTTTATGCATGTGTTGTAGTGATATTCTTTACCTTCATATGACGTGTTAATGTGGTTAATTGACAATGGCCTATTATCGATTTGCAGATCGGCTATCGCTTCTAATAGCGAAAGAACGTTCTCACCCTCAGACTTACATTGGATGCATGAAAAAGGGTCCGGTATTTACCAATCCTAAGCTGAAATGGTTAGTGTTTTTTTTAGTATTTACTTATTTAATCAACGGTTTAGATATCTACATATTCCGACTGTTTCTTTAATTCATGTTTCGGGTAAGTGTTTCTTTTTAGTTGATGGGATTGCCTTGTGCTGTAAACTGGTAGAAGAGATTATAAGTTGCTATCTTTGGCTGATACGTTCAATTCAATCAAGAAGAGGAAAGTAAAGTATAGGGATAGTTCAATGGGCTACAAATTTGTTCTCACTATCAATAAACTTCTAAGAGTTTAGTCCATACCAGTTGTTTCTTTCCATGTATAGTATTCGGTTTTAATCACTACAGATCGTTACTGAAAGGGAGGCAGAGAATTTTTCACTTGCAATAATTTTTATCTTGGCATCTACTATTATAATAAACATATAGAGATAATTACCCAAGCTATTAAGATACCCTTGATCTCGAATTACAATGAGAAAAGACGAAATTCATATTATAAGATCTCTGCTTGAAATGTCTGTGTATGTGATCGTTGTTTGGCAACACCTGTCTTAATTGCAAATACGTATCATGTTCTGTCTATGTGCTCTCCTTTGTTGGGAAGATATATGTACTAAAGAATGTTGCAACATACCTTTCCCGTTTATATCTTTCCTCTGCTTTTTACTCATACATGTACTTGTAGGATAGGATTCAAATATTTCTTTTTAAAGAAATATGTCAGTTTTCTGTTTAATCATTTTAGACAAGATTTAGCATTGTACAACACTAAAAAGATTGGGTTTATATTAGCAGAGATGTTCATATATTGTAGAGTGATTAGATGTGGCTAAATTATGCAGGTATGAGCCACTATCCCATCTACTAGGCTCAGAGTATTTTCTTCATGCCTATGGTCCCATATATGCTCTTTCTGCTGATGTTGTGGCAAGTTTGGTTGCTCTGCGGAACAACAGGTACTCTTAAGTCTTAATTATTTCAGATCTGATATCATAAGTATCTGTTAAACAGTTTCTCTCGTTTCTTGTCCCCTCTTCTTTTTTTGGTTCAGGGTTTTCACTTGCTGACAATTTAGCTCCCCCCCCCCCAAAGAAAAACATTGGCTAATTTCAATCCTTCTATCGAACTCGACATGCTTAGTCTAAAATGTTACTAAAATGTTTGAACTGTTGCGTCATGACCAGCTTTTTTTCTCGAGACATCTAATATAACCGAAAAACTATGTATTCTGATCAAGCTTTTTATCTTTCCATCCTCCTTTGTTGTGATTGAGGAGGTTTAGGGGTTGTTTACAATGGAAATTGTAGTTTTTCTTAAAGAATAGTTTAATATTTGGACAGCTTAATCCAATATATATTTTGCAACTTATTCTCTCTCTTTGACTCCTCATTTCATAACATTGACCAAGGTATGTTACTAAATGATGCATCCGTACTTTTTCAGATATCTGATCTGTTACTATTTTTTCTATTTTGTATAAATTGCAGTTTTCGGATGTTTAGTAATGAAGATGTTACAATTGGTGCATGGATGCTTGCAATGAATGTCAACCATGAGCACAACCGAAATTTGTGCGAGACATCGTGTTCCCAGACATCTATAGCTGTCTGGGATCTTCCCAAATGTTCAGGTTGGCAATTAAAGCTGTAATTTACACGATTCCTGAGGATTTTCATGCTATAAATGGTTTATATGTGACACAATTACTCGTAGTATGTTTCCGTGAGTCATATGACGGGTGCACCAGGTGATCCACGAGTATGCAACATTTGTAGGTGATGTGGATTATGGACCTACTTGATCATTGATCAATGGAAAATTTTCGACCCTTTAAGCTGACATTGGTTGCATCGTAGAACAGTGGCTTCGAAATCTATATATAAATTGTGATCTAACATTACTCGTTGTTTCGTAGGGCTATGTAATCCAGAGGCAAAGCTATTGGAACTACATCAGCAAGAAATCTGCTCAAATAGTTCAATGTTGCCATCAGACGATAAATAGCTTTTCTTGGTCTAAATCCAGACGGATTTGTCTGATATCGACGTGGTCTTTCGGAGAACTGCTTACTCTGCTAAGTTGATCTTGCTGCCATGGTTCACATCTTAACTTCCCTTCTCCAATCATACAGAGCCATTCCTCGTCTACAAATGTTTCTGGTAACATACAAATCTTCTTTTTTCCGACGATGTAAGTTGCCAATATTTTTTTACATTACCATTCTTTTTTTTCCCTTTGTTAAAGGTTAAAAACCAGAACCCAGTTCACATGGTTCCACTGCCTTTTGTAAAATGTACTCTGCTACACATGGTTCCACCTTTGACATCAAATTTTGCTATTTGGTTAATCTTTGTTTTTGTAATGTATGTATCAATGTTTTTCTATCTTCTCCGTTGATCCAAATCCGGTAATTCACGCGACATTGCATTCTTAAAGAGAGAACTATGATTAAGATATTGTTGGAAAGACGATCACAAACCCTGAACATGGACTGAAACAAACATATAATATACAAAAGAAGAAAAAAAACATGTATACAAGAAAATGCAACTCACATGATACTAATGAAAGTTACATTATGAGTACATGAAATTTATCAAAACCAAATACAACATCAAAGATTAGAAATACATGATCATAATTTACAACAGCAGCAACAACAAAAGCTTACAGAAACTAATTTACACAGATAAAATGACAAACTCTTCGGTCCAACCAACGATGGAGCCAAAAAGTTCGATCTTCTTTCGCGCTGCAAGTGTGTATATCGGAGGACCATCGACACCATTTCGTACGATTCGAAAAATAATTGTCACCAGCGCCAAGCCGTTTATCTCGAACATATTTACGCCAGTCTTTCTGAAAAACCGGCTTAGGATAATCATTCCCTTCTCTTCTGATGTAATACCCAAAATTCTCCCAAACTTTACTGGAAACATCGCGGACTGGAAATGTTATCGTACGCCCCCCTTCATAATCCGGTAGATGCTCGATGAAGTCACTCGGAATCGCCACTTGCTTCTCAACATCAACCTTGGTCAAGCATTTCTCAAAGTAAGTCATAACTGAAAGAAGATATCAGTAACCAGAAACTAGAAAAATGAACTTGTTCAGCAGAATACAGCCATATCCCTTATTTATAAACATCAAGTTTCCCATATGATCTCGCTTATTGATCTGGTGATGGGGTGAAATGTAAAGGGATCGAAATGCAGCAGCCAGCATGCAGGTTAACGCGAGGTGCTGGGCAGAAAGTGTTATTGTACAAGAAAATCAAAGGGTCGATGTCTCTATCTTCTAAAACAGAATCGTATTTGACCATGGCAAACTCTTTGCACTCTACCTTGTTGTGGTCCAGCTGTTGGCAGTCTCGCGGCAACTACATACATATACTTGTATTGTTCATAATTTTTTTATAGGGATAGATGTGAAAACAGTGTATGATGTTTGATTCAATACGAGATGTGATATATAAATTTTGATTTAATGTATTATATAAACAAATGTTTCTTCCATCAAGGGATCCCATAACCCATAACTATAGTCACTCTATATGCATAGTCTCTGGTATTAAATTGGGTTAAGAGGATCATACTATAATAAATTTTTATAAAATTTGATTCGAATTAATCGATCAATTAATTAGATACAGATTATTATATCAAGAAAAATAAAAATACTATAATGTTTTTGTTAGAAAATACCTCTTCAAATCGGAGAGAAAGGGGAATTTTTGTTCATAAGGTTTAATATATATTATGTCACCATAAGGCATTCTAATTTTCTTTAGGACCCACTATTGGTTAAATCGCGCCGCATATGGTGACATCATATATATTAAGGATAATTATCCTATGTATAAGTCAATGTGAAAATTTTGTTTTTACAAGCGTCTTAATTTTAGGGTTTAAGAAATTTATTTAGGGTTTAGGATTTATGAGTTTAAGTGTAGTGGCTTTGAATTCAGATGTTGTTGATAGAATTTTAGGCTTATGGTTAAAATTTAGGGTTTATAGGTTAAAACTAAATTCCTAACCATATTACCCTAAAACCTAACTCTTACCCTAAACCCTAAATTCTAAACCTCTAAACTATAAACCCTAACACTAAGGCGCTTTTAAAACAAAAAATTTTACACCACCTATGTATGAGATAATAATCCATATATTAATAATATACTAAGGTTTTATTTAAAAAAATATATATGTTAAGGTTTTGAGATTCTTGACCCAAACGGACAATTATCGGACAAAGTTCTAATGAATTTAGATTGAATCGAATTTATATTTTATAATTTTAATATATAAATTTATCAAATATTGATATGTTTTTTAATGTTTTATTATTTTGAATAGTAAGTTAAGATACATGTTAACCAGGATTCGAGAAATAAAAAAATAAATTGTGATCTAACTCGACTAGAATCATAAACAAGTCTAAACGAAAAGATTCCATTTTGACCATTTGATATGATATAATATTTGTTGGTCGTTTGACAATTTAAGTTTGTATATTTTTATTTGAGAAAAAACTTTGATACACTATTAATATAAATTAAAATTTATACGTGCTTATTAAATTTAGGGTTTAGGAGTTTAGAGTTTAAGGGTTTAAGTTGTAGGGTTTAGAATTTAAGATTTAAAATTAGATTTTTAGGGTTTATAGTTTAGAGTTTATGGTTTAAAATTTCGAGTTTTAAATTTTAAAGAATGGCTCTGTAAAAACAATTTATACGTATTATGTATCAAAATATAACTTTTTATAATTGACGCTTCTAAAAAGCGAATATTTGTTTTCGTTTAGTCATAGTCCAATAATTCAGCATAAAATGTACTCTGCTACAGATGGTTGGTTCCACCCTTGACATCAAAATTTGATATGTGGTTAACCTGTGTTTTTGTAATGTATGTATCTATGCTTTTTTATCTTCTCCATTGATCCAAAGCTGATAATTCACGGGACGTTGCACTTATGGAGAGAACTCAGATTAATACATTGTTAGAAGAAACGACCCCGAACCCAGAAAATAAACTGAAACAAATATGGAATATACAAAAGAAACACACATGTATACAAGAAAATGCAGCTCAAATGATACTAATGAAAGATACATTAGGAATACATGAAGTTTATCAAAACCAAATACAACATTAAAGATTAAAAATACATGATCACAATTACAACAGCAACAATAACAAAAGCATACAAAACCTAGTTTACACGCATAAAATGACTCAAAACTCTTCGGTCCAACCAAAGACGGAGCCGAAAAGTTCGATCTTCTTTTGCGCTGCAATTATGTATATCGGAGCACCATCGACACCATTTCGTACAATTCGAAAAATAATTTTATCTCCTGGGCTGAGACGTTTATCTCGAACATATTTTCGCCATCCTTTCTGAAAAACCGGTTTAGGATAATCGTTCCCTTCCCTTCTGATGTAATACCCAAAATTCTCCCAAACGTTACCGGAAACATCGCGGACTGGAAATGTTATCGTACGCCCCCCTTCATAATCCGGTAGATGATCGATGAAGTCACTCGGAATCGCCACTTGCTTCTCAACATCGACCTTGGTCAGGCATTTCTCAAAGTAAGCCATAGCAGAAAGAAGATATCAGTAACCAGAAACTAGAAAATGAACTTGTTCAGCTGAATACAGCCATATCCCTTATTTATAAACATCAAGTTTCACATATGATCTCGCTTATTGATCTGGTGATTTGATACTTGAAACATCCAAAAGGCTCTCTTCTCTAAAGAAATGTAAAGGGTTCGAAAGGCAGCATGCAGGTTAACGCGAGGTGATCGGCAGAAAGTGTGATTGTACGATCTTTTAAGAAACATGTCTATCAAATACAAATGTGACATTTTCTAGAAGAAAAACAAAAGTGACGGAGTCAAGATTATCATATAGCAAGGTTAAAGTAAATTTTAGGGTACGAGAATTTTCACACCTCTATAATATAAATATTATTGACTCCATACTAAACAAAATAAGCATGGTCAATTCTAATATTTTCATAAAAATGGTACAATAACTTTTTAAAAATTCTATTTAATTTTTTAAAAATCCTATACCACAATAAAACAAGTGGAGTCAATTGACCACCTAAACGCTCTGCCACTGCCAAAAGTGTCGATGTTCCATGTTTGTATCTTCTAGAAGAGAATCAAATTAAACAGCTTATTGAATAAAGAGGCGTACGTTTTTGACCATTGCAGACTCTTTGCACTCTTGCTTGCTTGTGTAGACCTACTGTTGGCAGTCTTGCGCCAACTATGGATATTCAGACATATACTTTTGTTTTCATAATTTTTTATAGGGATTATTGTGAAAATAGTGTATGAAGTTCGATTTGATACGAGATGTGATTTATAAACTTCTATTTATTGTAATTGTATATATAAATAAATATTTCATCCTATCAAAGGGATTCCAATCATGGGCGGAGCTAGAAATTTATTTAAATTGTGTCATTTTTCCAACAATATTTAAGAAGAGTTAATTATTTATAAAGGATATCATTTTATTTATAAAAAGATGTCATTTATATATATTTTTAATTTTTTATATGTAAATTATATAAGAAAATAAATTTTCCCACCTCAATCTTCTATGTACCTCTACCCATGGATCCCATAACCATAACTATAGTCACCCAATATGTATTACACTAGTATTATAGGACACATAAAACACTATAATGCTTTTTTAGAGCTTCAAACCGGAGAGATATGGCATTTTTTAATAATCTTCATCCTTTAATAACGCACATATATCTTGCAAATAAAGTTATTCGAACCATGATCTCTTAGGCAATGATAGAACTTGGGATGAGAGTTTGGGGTCAATTTAATTTTTTTAAAAATTTAAAGACTTAAATATAAGTTTTTAAAGATTTTGAGGGTTTAATTAAAATTTTCAATAATTTGAGAGATGTAATAAGAATTTTTAAAAATTTTGAGATAAAATTTATTTTAAAATATTAATATTTTAAAATTTAATATATGAATTTTTTAAAATTTTAAGGTGACAAATTAAATATTTTAAATATTTTAAAATAAAATTCAATTTTTTTAAAATTGGGGAGTCATATTCCACTAAGCCCCTTAAAGGCTCTATCTTTGCTCCTAGGCATTCTAATTTTGTTTAGGCCCCATTGTATCGCGCCACATATTGTGACATATATATATATATATATACTCATATTTTTATATATAATTTTTAATAATATATCCAGGTTTTTGAGATTCTTGACCCAAACGGACGAGTATCGGGCGAAGTTGTAATGAATTTACTTTTTATAACTTTTATATTTATATTTGTAAAATATTGATATATTTTTCAATGTTTTATTATTTTGAATAGTAAGTTAAGATTCGAGTTAATTAGGATTCAAGATAGGGATGGTAGCAGGTCGGATTTTTGGTCGATCGGCACCCGGCTCGAAAATATAGCACTTTCACCCGAATTTGATCCGATCCGACATTTATGATGTTCCACACGACCTAAATTTTAGAGTAAAAATTCGAACTCGAAACCGACTCGGCCTGACATAAGTAAAAATTTATTTTTTTTATTTTTATCCGATAAAATAGGAAATTAACTGAAAAAAATATAAATAGAGAGGAGACATTATAATAATTATTCCATTTTTATTAGACAAAATAATGAGATAATTTAAAATATATATATAAATAAGGGGGGGAAATTCAAATAAGTTAAAAATTGGAGGTTGAAATGAACAAATTTTCCATTGTATTTATAAATATAAATAAAAATGGGAGGGGCTACAACTCTGTCCCTACTCACGTGGTCACTCACATTTGACATTTTAGGTTTGGTATCGGAAACTATCAGTGTCTTTTGTACCTTTGAATCTTCGTTTATTTATCGGTATAAATTTTGATGGATTCAGTCCCCAAAATTTTTTTTAACTTAAAAAGTCAAATATTGACCTACCTTTTCAGTTTAAATAATTCTTAGATCTTATTTATTTTGAAATTAAAAAAATTAAGTTTATTTTTATTTTTATATTTATATGTCAATTAAATCACTGCGGATTTAAGTGACTAGGGGTTTTGGTTTTTGTTTTATATATGGTTTTTAGTTTGGTTTATAGTTGTGGCCGACCGGGTCTTTCGGTATTTCTGTAACTACTTACATATGCAATTTTTTTCTTTTACTTAAGTTTAATAGAATTTTTAACGAGACATGTGCTAATATATTTTTTTACCAAAAAATCATTCCGGGTTTGAAAATTAAACAAAATAGATCTTGACTCTCTAATTTTAAATTTTTATATTGATTTAATAATTAGACCCCTGAAATTTTATCCCAACTTTGTCCATATGTATATCGAATAATTACACTTTTTATCAATTTATATTGAAATTTGATGTGCTCGGATAGACGTTTGTTAACTTTCATATATTTAAAGGGAGTCAACTCAACTCAATTTTATTCATTTTTTAATTTCATAAATTTGACTTGATTCAAAAAAAAGTTTAAATAAAGTTTGAGTTATAAAATAAGACTTCGAATAACTCACATTTTTTAGTAATTAGTGGATCATTCTCAAGTTTAGGTCCCTCAACTTTGCATGATATATGTATATCACATATGAAAAATATAAAATGTATATGTATAGCGTATACAGTTATAGAAAGTCGTTTAAATTAAAACCAATTAGTATCATAACATTATAAACATTTAAAATTAAATTTGAACATAAACTGGAACAACTCGACTCAACTCGAATTTCATAAACTCGCCTCAAAAAATTTCAAGTAAAATTTGAGTTATAAAATAAAACTCGACTAACTCAATTTTTTTCACTCGACTTGACTGAATGTTCACTCTTACATACATTATTGTTTATTACATCATAAATACAGCAATAATTTTTTTCAGCATATCGTGGCTTGTGGCAGTTTTACGAGATATTATTAGATGGACTCGGCTTATTACGTCATTCGTGGTTTCAGCCAATAAGGCACATCCATCTCATTTTAACTTCCAAATAACTATCCACTTTTTCTTTACACGTAGGAAAAAGGTAAAAATTCACCTTGAAAAAAATGACGTAAAAAATATTGTTAAATAGACTATAAATAACGTGGTGAACCAGACCTATCTAATAATTTTTTCCAGTTTTACTGATTTTCTGTTAGTAAAATCAAATTTATCTAATAATAATAGCATACTGAAATTACATGTTGGGCTTGAAATCTATCTGGGTTTAGAACTGGGCTATGTAGAATGGTTTTACCCAAAATGGGCTCTGGTTCTCATGGGCAAATTTTCAGGGAAAAATAGTACATATATTATTGAAAGAGGCAATTTTCATAATGAACAAAACTTCAATGTTAAATAGCTAATTTCAAGGAATTTTCCATCATTTTACCAATATTATAGGTAGCTTTCAGTTAAAATTTAATTGCGGACAAAATTTCCTTTCCGTTTTTTTTTTTATGCCTCAACACTAAAAAAATCAAATTATAAGTTTTATCCCTAAATTTTAAATTCTAAATCCTAAACATTAAGCACTAAACCCTGAAAATACACCAACCTCATATTCCCTAAACTCCAATCATAAACCCTAAAGCTATGTACCAATGTATGTCTCTTATCGTTTTAATTCACTCTTTACCATGTCTCATATTCCATTATAATTATATCGCGAGAAAGTAGCAATTGTCAGTTTAGACAACCATATTTTATTTCTAAATATTATTTTGATTTTTGCAAACAAATGGATTGAAGGTGGAGTGAGGATAGGTCATTCTCGGTTAGATCCGCTTATTGTGTCCGTACCATCTACCCGTCCTCTGAGCCATCGCAGATTTGGAAGGTGCTCTCGAATTTTCATGGCCCTCCGCGGATCCGGATTTTTTGTGCTTGTTGGCCCACGGCCGTGTTCTTACTAACAGTGAGAGGGTTCGCCGGCATCTTGCTTGGGATGATCGTTGTGGAGCGTGTGGAGGACAGTCTGAGACGATGGATCATCTGTTCCGGCTTTGCCCGGGAGTTCCGCGATGTAGGTCTGGCCGAGTATTAGCGGCAAGGTGCGAGGGTTTTGTTTGCATTCGCATTGTGGGAGAAATTATATCATGGGTCATTCCCGCTACGTCATCCATTAGATCAACTAATTAAATGCATTTATTTTATTAATTTTTTATCTCATTTTTTTACCAAGTGAATCTTCACTAATATTTACTGTAAATTAAATTTAAAAACAATTTTTATCAATTGAAGATTCACTGGATAAAAAGATGTGATGGAAAAATTAATGAAATGGATGCATTTCATTAGTTGGTCGCGTAGATGACGTGGCGGTAATGACCCATGATATAATTTCTCGCATCGTGGGGTGTTGAGTGTTTTGTTTGGTTTGAATGTTCTTTTCCTGGTTTAATTGTACTTACTACCATATGCACTCTTTTTCTTCTATTTAAGTTTAGTTAGGTTTTTTTAATGAGGTATGTAGTAGTATTTCATCTTTTGTTTATAAAAAAAAATTACTTCCCTACCATGCAAGTAATTGAAGATCTTTTTGGAGGAAATGTTTCCTAATCAAACTAAAGTCAAATCACACATGAAAATGTAACACCAAAAGAAAGAACAAATCGACCTGGATATGAAAGGGATGTTATTCATACAAGGACACTAAGATGTTACTCTTGCATGGACTTTCAACATACAACAATTGGACCCATCATCACAAACTTGAAACATTTCATTATTATTCAAGTGTGTTTGCAATGTGGGTTCTTTTTAAAGCTTATCCAATCCCAAATCCCTCCAATAATTTAAGCATGGATTAACATGTGATGGATGCCTACTTTACTTTCTTTTTTTGCACCTTTTGCTCCCTTCATTTGGTTCAAAATCACAAAAACATAACCATTTTTCTTTGGATTGATTGGGTAAGATTGACACATGACATTATTCGAGGATTGACAGTCAGTGACGGACGCATGATTCTATATTAAGGGTGTAAAATTAAATTATCAATATAAAAATACAAAACATTCTAAAATATATTGGTCCAAGTGGTAAACAGCTTGGTATTGCTTAAGTATGTCTCAAATTTGAGTCATTGTGTATGCAGAAAATCCTTATTGGAAGACTCACCCACCAAAGCTAAATTTACAAAACAAGTCAGTTCAAAATTAACCACGATAAAACCCTAAAAAACATAAAGGCAACAATATATATATATATATATTTGCCCTAGCACCCCTGGGTCCATCCATTAAACAATCAATCTCATTTTGATTGTCAAGTTATGGCTGCATATGTTTCTCCCTATCCCATTGAGTGTTTCCCTTTGCCTTTGCAAATATCTATATTGTCTATGCAATGCGGTTGGCATGATAGCGGAGCTTGCCTTGCTCCAATGGCATCCACCAGCTTGTGTCCCCACTCATCAAACCAACATTTATCGATATGTATCATATTAATTCAGGTTTTAAATTTTTGGGTCATTTTATATTGAGCTTATTTCAAATTTAGGTTAATTTTAGGTTTAGGTCCAAATTTAGGATTTTGAGTTTAGTTATTCTAAGTTTGAGTAATTTTAAATTATTCATTTGAATCTTCTAAATTGTGCATATTTATGATCATTTTTTAAAATTTCTATAAAGATTACAGGTATAATTTGTGTGTGTATATAATTTGTTTCATTTAGATTTGGATCCCAAATTTAGAGTATGCTAGCTCAATATGCATACAAGTACAAAGTATACTCATTGAATTGTTGAAAATTGGTGAGCTGGCATTTTTGAAAATTGAATATATGGATTTTTTATGGGTATTTTTTAAGTAATAAAATATAAAATAATGAATCCATGAGATGATATGATAGAGATTTAGAAAATAGTCTAAAGGATAACCATAGCAATACTATATGCTGAGTTTATATGTTCAAGTAAAGGGTAAGAAGAAAAATTATACTCAAATTTGAATTTATATTTATAACTATAACAAACAGATACAGAAAAGAATTGATAAATGCCATTTAGCCGTATGGAGTTTTGTCTAGAATATAAAAGAAAATAATAATTCAATTTCTACCATTATTATGATATTACATATTCCAATCCGATTGAATACCAGAAAAATGAAAAGAATTCCTGATTTGATCTGTTCGTTGAGATGAAAGACAAAATAATCATAAAATATATATAAAATATATATAGGGAGAGAGTTGATTTTTCTAGCGCTTAATTTTTTCATGGACTCCATTGTTCAAAAAATGATTCGCAGAGAAGAGAGATGTTTTTACCCACTTTTTCGTTTTTTTATTTTTTAGTAGAATATTTAGAATATGATTGAAGTGCGTACGAAAAGAGGACTTGTATTTATTAAACATTGTAGTTGAATAATTTATGGAGATCAATCTAGGAATTATTTAAGGAAACAAAATATAAAAATATAAAAGGAGTGTAGTTGAAGTGAAGTTTTAAAAATATATATATTAATTATTTAAAAATATAAAATGATTTGAAAGTGATTAGGAAATCATTATTTACCAATAGTGGGATAAGAAGCGGTATTTAAGTGAAGTAATTAGTGGTATGGGCCAAAAGAAAAGAAAATCATTACTGTTTTGTTTGGGCATTTTAAGACGTGTTTTAATTTAATATACAAGTTGTGTAAAATAAATTTTATATAAATTTGTCTATTTATACTATAAATTAAAGGCTTAAAGGTTCAATAAATCCTTAAACTTTTGCAAAAAATTTAATTAAGCCCCTAAACTTTTTTGTGCCTAATTAAGCCCTCAAACTGTAAAAAAAAATAATTTGGCCCTTTGATTAACGTTGACCGTTAACTTTAATGGTTTTTTCTTGAATATTTTTTACATGTTTCGCAATAGGATAATGCCACTTATCATTTTTAAAAAATTTTAAATTTTTAAAAAATATATAAAAATAAAAAAAATTCTAAAAAAAACTTAAAAATCTGGAAACTTCTAAAAATTATTTTAAAAATATTTTTTAATTTCAAAATGTATTAAAAATAATAAATAATAATTTTTAAATGATTAAAATATTTTAAAAAATTAAAATACTAAATATTATTATAAATTAAATTGAAAAATATAAAACAATAAAAGTTATTTTGATTTTTTTAATATAAAGCAATAAAATTTATTTTAAAAAATATAAAAAAAATAAAATTTATTTTAAAATCAAAATAAATTTTATTGTTTTATATTATTTTTTCAATTTATTTTTATAATTGTATAATACAATTTAATATTTTAATTTTTAAAATATTTTAATCTTTTGAGAAATTATTATTTATTCTTTTTAAATGAATTTCGAAATTAAAAATATTTTTTATATTTTTAAAATGATTTTTAGAATTTTTAATATTTTTAAATTTTTATATATGTTCTAAAAATTTAAATTTAAAAATTTGTAGAAATGACAAGTGACATTACCCTATTGCAATACATGCCAAGTTTTAAAAAAAAAACCGTTAAAATTAACGGTCAACGTTGGTCAAAGAGCCAAATTGATTTTTTTTCTTGAGTTTGAGGGCTTAATTGAGTGCAAAAAAAATTTAGGGACTTAATTGATTTTTTTACAAAAGTTTAGGGGCTTATTAAACCCTTAAGCCTAAATTAAAATTAAACTTAAACCTTAAAAACCAAACCTTAAACCCTAAATTTTAAACACTAACTTTAAAGTTTAAACCCTACAACCCAAACCCCTAAACTAAACTCCTAGCCCCTAAAATTAAAAAGCTTGTTTGTTTATACAGATGTATTAATTTTTTTCTCTTTTAAAACAATAATGATTATTAGCCCATTTTCTTTTTTAATTTTATTTTAGATCTAATGTATAATTTATCTCTTAAACTATATTTATTTTTATTAATTTATCTCTTAAAGCGGGTCGTTATATCATATTGACTTTAAAATATTAATCGAGATGTCTATTTTTTTGTGTCCACTAAAAAAATCAATTCAATCATAACATGTTACATGACATTTTTTATTAAAGAAATACAATTGATTTTAATGAAAAGTTAAATGGTATGCTAAGTCTCAAGTTCTATTTTCTCAGTTTATTTCCTAAATATTTTATTTAATATGAAATTGATCTTGTTTATTTTTTATAATTTCGTCTAATATTATTTTATAATATTATAATATTTTTATCTTATTTATTTTATTTTTCATAAAAATATAATTATAATATTATAAATTATTTTTTAGTTCATAAATTTGTTCTTTAAGTCTATATTTAATTTTTTTTCCGGCTAATTAATCATATGCAACATGAAGATACGTGTGGCCCATGGAGATGACCCTTTTGTCTCCACCTTGAATGAGTGCCAAATAAATTTCCTTTAAGAAACTGGGCCCATACTCAAAAATGTCAAATATATTTACTATTTTTATGTTGAAATGAAATAAAGGATATGATTATTAATTTTGTTTTTTAATCAAGGTTTGGTATTCTAATTTAAGCATTTTAAAGGGAAAAAAATAGGTTTGGAGGGTCATTCTTATAATAGATCTCTGTAATATTTAATTTAAATTAATAGATTAATAAATCAGATATCAATGATTATAAAAAAAATAAAATTATCATTTTAGGTAAAAAATTTAATTCTACAAATAAAGTCAAGAAGCTATAATGTGCTCTAATTGTTTTTTTTAATAGAAATGAAAGAGACATGAGAACCCTTAATATTGTTTGTAGAATTAAAAAAAAATTATCATATTTAAAATGATTATCCTGATTAAATTATAAATAATTAAGCAAAAGCTTAAATGAACTTTAGATGCACAAAGTATACCTCTTTTAAACTTTAGGTGCCTAATTTTTTTTTTTGTAAAAAAAGGTGCCTAAAGTTTTCAAAGTTAGAATTTTAGGTACCCAACTGTTAAAAAAACCGTTAATCATTTAAAACGCGACACGTGGCATAAAATATTGATTTTTTAATTATTATTTTTTTAAAAAAATTATTTTTTAAAAAATCTAAAATTTATAAAATCATTTAAATCAGTCCCTAAACGCCCTAAATTCGAAATCTCCAAATTTTCATCGTTGCCACCGCCGACCGCCGTCTCCGACCCTACCATTTCGGTCGCCGAGCTCAGCCGACCGTTTCCCCTCACCCCCCGGTCGCTAGAAATTAGCGAACGGTGTGCGAATCGAACGGTTCACGTTCGACGTGAAATAACCGTTCAATTCGCACACCATTCGTCAGTTTTCGGCGACGGGGGTAAGGGGAAACGGTTTACCGAGCTTCGGCAATTTCAAAAGGGGGGTAGGCGGCGACGACGATCGCCAAGATCAAAGAATTTGTAAGGATTTGAGGATTTTGAATTTAGGGATTTATGGACTATTTTAGAAAATTTTAAAAATTTAAGATTTTTTTGTAGAATTTTAAATTATTAAAAAATATAATTTAAAGAAAATAAAAATGACATGTGTCGCATTTTTAAATGAATAACGCTTTTTTTTTTACTTTTTTTAACAGCCAGGCACCTAAAATTATAACTTTGGAAACTTTAGGCACCTAAAGTTCAAAAGAGGTATACTTTGGGCACCTATTTTTCCTTTAAGCCTTAAGCAAATAATAAATAATCAATTGGTCTACCAGAATAAACTCTAAATTTCTTAAGTAATGTTAAGAGTTTAAATTTTGAGATTGTGAATAAAACAAATTAGATTGAAAAAATCACCTCATAATAGACCTATGCAATATCTGTTTCGAATTAATCAACTAATATATTAAATGCCGGTGATTATAAAAAATATCAAAATATATATATATATCTTCAACTATTAGTGTATCAATATATTTGTAATATTTAAATATAATATATATATATATATATATTCTATTAGTTAAACTAATTAAACTATCGATTTTTGAATCAATCTAACCAATCGAATCAGATCTGAAATCCATAACATTAAGTTTTACAAAAGAATTACGAAATTAGTGATCCTTTTTACAAGAACATGCAAACAAAAATGATTAAAAACAAAAAAATGGTTTAGTTTATCTTCGAAATGACTAAATGATAAGATTAAGCTAATTAAGCAATTCGAGAATGGTCGGAAAGTTAATGGAATTTATTAATTATAAATATACCGAGTCCAAGAAAAATTGAAGTATAATAAACCATGATTATTGTTTTTATGTATAGGCGTCAATTCACTTGTGCATGCACATGTACTTCAAAACAAAAACAAAATAAAAATCTCAAGGCAAAGCATAAACTGAAAAAAAAAAATGGGTTTAGAACCGTAATTACAATTTTTTTTAATCTATTTTTCTATTCTAGTAAGTAGTGGGTGTCACGTGTTCTTCCACCTCCTCAAATCCAACTCAATCAAATCAAAACCCTGCATTGACAGAAAAAAAAATAGTACAAATTATTATGCATTGTTTTGCCATTTTCCACCATGTTTAAGAATATTTTCAAACTTTTCAAATTTCAACTGAATACATATATATATAGGATATATATGACATATAATTTCTTATACTATATAAAAATTTTAGTCTTACATTTGTTTAGTTTTAAACTGATTTATGTATAATTATAAATTTTTTTACTATTAGTATCTAATTTATTGGTCGATTAATCTGGATCGAGTTTTGTAGATACTCAATATGAAGTTTACTCTTCTAATTTAATTTTTTTCATTCATAACGTCAAGATTTAAATTTGCTTAAGAGACCTAATATTTTATCTCGTTAAATCAATTAATTTTTGATGCATAAGTGTAAATTATTGACGGAAGTTATACATTTTTTTCTATTAAATAATTTTACACTATCTAAATGAATTATATATATATAACATCTACGAGACAAGCGGAAGAAGAAAGAAGTAAGCAGAAACCTAATGGGTAAAAACAAATTTATGCAGATGAAAACAAAAAACACCAGCCTAGCCATGAATGAAGCTCTACTTTCTTTTCTTTTCTTTTTTAATTATTCAGCCTTTCTCTCCGTACGAGGAATCCAAGGAACACTTTTTTTTCTTCTAGCAGACAGTGAAGGCTTTTAGATCATCTGCCATTCATTCACCTTCTGCCTCTGTCTATGTTTTTATCTGCATGTTGTTTTCAGACAGTTTCCATAAATGGACCCCCCTACACCCCTAGAAATAAGGGTACTTCTATCCCTTTAATTAATAATGTTTCCCTGTTCCTGTATTTTCTTAATTCAACATTTGATCTTTGAATTATATATTTGTTTTCTAATTTTGATACCTATTTTTATTCACTTTGATACTTTATTTAGATTATCATTTCGATCTACTTTATATTTAATAAGTTAATTATGTTTGAATAATAATAATTAATAAAAATACGACACGTGACAAATGATATCATATGCGATATGATATGGATAGACAAACATGTAAAGTGTTGTTATTGGTTGTTATTGTCGATTTTTAAAGCTGATAACTTTTTGGTATAAGCGGGGTTGAATGATCATTTAGGTACAGAAGTAGGACGATTATCAGTTGGTCCACAAAAATGAGACATTAACTACTTTAAAATAAGGTCTAAATTTAAATCTTGGTATTGTGAACGAGTAAATTGAGTTTGGAGAGTTACCTTTGTATAATGACTTCTATAGTAACTGAATCCATACTAATCAACCAAGTTATATATAAATGGTTAAAAAGGAGTGAGTGAGAAAAAAATCATTACCAAAACGAGATAGTATAATTCAAGAGTTAAATCATAAATAAACCTTATTTTAAGGAGTTTATTATTATTATTTGTAAATTAAAAAGAAACAACAAAGATAAATAAACATAATTTTTGAGAAGATTTATTTTTACACCATGCATGAATAGAATCAAAATGAGTCTTATTATAAAGGAAGTCCATAGTACAATGAGTGGGACGATGTTACAACACAATTGTGGCATGTTTTATATTGAGACATGGAATCCTTAAAGGGCGGTGTCTTTCTTTCTTTGTGTGACATTGCAATCTATCAATTACAAAAAACAAAAAACAAAAAACATTATTTCTTAAGTCTATGGTAAATTTTACTAACAAATTCAATCAAATTTATTAATTTACGAGCGAGGTCAGTCATTAAATGAAATAATAAATTTTTCATTTTGATAAAAAAATAAATAAAATTTTCACACTAAATGTTCGATATATGTACAAAACTTTGAGGTTTTACGTAAAACCTTTAAAACAATCAAATAAGGATCAAATATTTTCGGATTAATTTTGTAATTTTAAAGATCAAAGTTGCCAAAAATAAAACAAGGGCAGTGACAAGAAATCTAAAAAAATTAGAGATGTAGGAGGGAATTTATGAATAGATAGGGATTGAAGATGAGAAAAAGTAAATGTCTGTAAAATGAATAAAAAATGTTGAAAAACAAGACAGGAGATGGAATTAGGTTTGGAAAAGGATTCAACACTCAGCAGCACTGCCAATTGCCAAAAGCCAAAGCGGAGCCCCACCCTTTCCCCGAAAATCCTGGTTTTGTTTCATCCATTACCATGTGGCAATCACGTGCTTTCCCTTATCTCTTATCCACACAAAAAAAACTTGCCTCTGCGTGCATGCAGATGCAGCAGCAACCCTGAAAATCTGAAACCTCCCTTTTGGCACTGTAATTTTGCTACTAAAAAACGAAAAACGGACGTATAAAATACTAAAAATATATATATTAAAATAATAAGTTATCGAGCTTTTACTAATTGACTTAGTGGTCAAAAATATTCATATTGTCTTATTTTCTATGAATTTGAATCCCGACATTTACTTTAAAAAGATAATGGCTCTGTATTTAATTGAACTATTTTGCTACTAAAGTTTGAATACGTTTTCAAACTATTGAACTTTGAAAAGTTACGTTTGGTCATTAATATTTTTGTTTCGTAATAAAACGGTCACTTAGCCATTTACCTTTATTATCTGAGTACCAATAGAGATGACAACGGGCGGGTCAGGATGGGTTTTGGTCATCCCGATCCCGACCCTTAATTTAAATATTCTAATCTGACCCTAAATTTAAATATTCTAATTTGACCTTTGAATGTTAACAAAAAAAATCGACTGAAACTGGCCCGTCTTAAAAAATTAATAAAAATATTAAATATAAGATATAAAAATGATAAATATATAAATATCTAGGACACGGAATTTTAACCCTAAACCCAAACTTGCCCCACTCCAATTTGATATTTTTCAAAATTTAACCTTACACGAACTTGTCTTGCCCCGACGCGATCTTTTTCAAAATCTAGCCTGACCCAAACCTCAATTTTTATTTAAAAAAACTCACCCTTGTCGGGTACCTGATGGGGCCAAATTATTTTGTCATCCCTAAATAACAATAGTTTGACGTAATGATTGATGTGACTTTTTTAATGATTTAATATTCTCCAATAATATGATGACACGTATAATCATTCTATTGATAGAAAAAGCTTAAAATATTAAATTATTAGAAGAAAAAAAATTACATCAGGTACCACATCATACTGTTGTTACTCAGTTAACGAAAGTTAAAGGTTAAATGACCGTTTTGTTACGCAACGAAACGTTAATAGTGAGAAAAAAATTCAAACTTCAATGATCATTTACGTAGATTTATCTTATGTTAAATTCGATTGTGAGGAAAATTCATCACCCTTTCGTTTCTCCGAATTTCCATGGTGTTTAGATTTTCTGTATGATTTGTCTGTCTCTCATGTGATGATGAACATGATGGTTCGTGACCCCATGATCATTGGGTGTCTTCAATTCTAATCCTTAAGGTTCAAATGTGTCCGTACGCTCTTAAAATGTTGCTAAGTTCAAGACATTCTTAAGTTTTTTTTTCATCATTTCTTCATGTCCTTCACATGGCACCATTATTGAAATTTCCAACCCTAATTATATATATATATATATATATACTTATACCATCCCCTGGATTCGATTGGGAGTCTTGATTCTGTGGGCAAAAGTCAGATTAGGGTTTTTATTCACAAAGTTCGATCCAAAGTTCGCCAATTTGGCATCCTAAGTAACGTGTTTAGTTGATATCTATTTTGGTTAAATTATGGTTTTGATCCCTCTACTTTACTTCACATTAAGATTTTGTTTATAAACATAATTTAATCGTATACTTTTATAATGTCGTTACTTTATCCAAATAATTAAAACACCAATTACCTATTTCTGTTTAACTGTTGACGTGGAACCATTAGGTGGTTCCAATGGTAAAGGATGATGTTGTTCCTTTTAAGTGACTTTGGTTCGAGCAATGTAGCTTATAGGTGTGTGGTTTATTCAAATTTGAAACTTGACTAAAATACTCCATTATAATTGAATTAGAATTTTAAAAAAAATATAATTAATTATATAAAGAGGAGCAAACTTGAAATGAAATAAAAATCAGGTTCCATACAGATAAAAATTCAATTATATTTTTTTAGTAAAAAATGTGAATAAAATTTGATTAATTTCATAGAATGCAACTGAGTATATAAAATAAAACTTATGACTTGTAAAAGAAGTAAAGTAATTTTTTAATAATAAATCAAACACTATATTAAACATCATTTAATTAAGACTGGGCAAGTACTTGGGGAAGCTGTCCGGTTAATTTGTAAAAGCTTGTTCTGCCAGCTTTATATATATATTGTAGTTAACTACTTTGGCAGGCAGCACAAATAACTTCAAATTGCAGAAATTATATTTAAATTTTGTCTTTTATATTTTAAATATTTAGCTCCAGATTTTGGGGTATAAAATACATAAATAAATTAATGATGTATTGAAATGCACAAGTTGATGGTAAGTAATTGTGTTACAAGAATTCATATTATTCATACTCTCTATTTTATATAAATATATATTATATTTTATATCTATATGTATTACATATTTAGATTTAAGTATAAATAAAAATACATAAATAAATAAACACGCTTATAAAAGAAAAATGCTGCTTTAAGGGTTTTTTTCTTTCTTTCTTAACATAGTCAGTGGTATTTGACCATTTAATCTTTATTTCTTTATTTATTTAAATATTAATTAAAGATATATGACGATATATTAAAGTTATTCATAAAATAACAAATTCCACCTATAATATATCAGATAATAAATATATATAAGATAAATAAATAAAAAAACATAAGCTTTGATTTTTTAGTCAAATCATGAGAAAATAAAATCGATGACATAAACATCGCTTTAGAAATTGTTGACATAAACATAAGCGTATGTGTATAATAAATATATATAATATTACTACTTCATAGTTTTTTTTTTGCCTTTGGAAAATTGGACCGACCATACATGAATTAATAAAAAGTACATAATGTGTACAATAGTATTACTATCTCATAGCTTTATATAGTTGAGAAACAATTAAAGCAAAGTAAGTGAAACATGCAACACAAACTTAAATTGTAACCATAAAATCACCTTTATTATCCCCCTGAACTTCCATAGGTTGTTCTAAATCTACAATTTTAGATCAACCCAACAAAATAAATTAATGTAACCATAAAACCATATTTGAATCGAGATCTTTTAGTGTCTGATAGTTATATAGACTTCAATCATATATAAAATTAAATTGTAATAAACCCCTTAAATAAGATTCTCCCAAAATCATTTTTTCATTTACAAAACTCGGAATTATATATCTTATATAAAGAACATCAAACTTCTTATTATTTATCCGAACAAACATTACTTATATATAATCTCAAATACCCTTGATAATAAGATTACATAACATTATCCAAGAATGTTGTAATGATGTACAATGGGAATGCATCCAAAGTCAAGGAAATTACATTATTTGTGACAAAAGCATGAATATTTTAACTAACATCAAGGAACAAATTTCAAAACCTAACTACCTATTTTAAGTAAAAGAGAGAAAATGTTTATTCAAATTACATTATCCAAGACACTAATAAGGCAACTCAATGTCTTATTAGATATTGATTAACATTTTTAAGTAAAAGTTTCATATTTTTCACCCTTATATAAAAAAAAAGTTAGTCACAATAGAGTCATTAAAGTATAATAGCACGAACTTCTATAATTTTGGTCTTACTATTTTTAAATATTGAGGTTAAATCATTACCATTATCTTATTAATTTAAATTTTGAATTTCAAAACATCCAAGAAAAGAGAGAAGAATGTGATAATTTAATTTTTTTTTTGCATTGTATGACTTTCTATATATAAATATATAACATATCTTAATGTTGAAGGGATGCTTTGTCTACCAATATTAAACAATGTCCCTTTGTAATTAATAGTATTATAAATAATTAGTTGAGTAAAACAAGAGGATGTTATATTATATTATATGTACAATGCCCTAGTGGGTGAAACAATAAACCTTTCACTGTAACTATAAGTTGTAATTTCTAAAGAAAATGTTTTTGATTCTTTACATGCACCCTATATAATATATGTTAGAACAAAATGAGTCATAAGAAATAATGTAGAAGTGTGAAAGTAGTGGAGGTACATGTTATATGACTAATTAATGAATACAAGTTTAACGACAAATTGGAGTCATAATGTCATATATCCATTACGTGGGAAATTAATTTTTTTTGAGGAAGTACATTTGGCCTGTTGACTAAGCTATTCATCTTTACTCTCTTATATTCTCTTAGGCCATGAGTTTTAGACCCATGAGGAGCACTGCTTCCTTCCCCTATAATTCTCTTTCCCCTCCCCTTTAGGTAGGATTAAGATTTGTAAAAAAAAAATTGTATCTTTTTCCAAATTGTGATAAAAAGGATAAACTACATATTTGATACCTCGCCTATTATCGTGATTCTGTTTTCGGCACCAACTATTTTATTGTCAAAATGGTATTTTGCGTTATGTTTTGTATCTATTTTGGAATACTGTTGTTAAAGATTAACAACAAATTTGACGTGGTTTTTTTAAAAAAAAATCATTTTCACTCTCACGATAAAAAAATATCACGTCAAAATAGAAACAAATATAACATTGAGTATCATTTTGCAAAAAATATATTAGTTGGATGGACAAAACATGAATACAAGAAAAGATGAGGTATCAAATGGATAGTTTGTCCTATAAAAAAGGAGTGAAACAATAAACAATATTAGATATGAAGGTATGAACAAGTTTTTGAGGTGATCAACGAGAATCATGACGTTGGTGACCATGAAACAAGCTTGAACATTGCATGCATATAACAATATTATCTAAAAATTGAATTGGTGATCAAATTGGTCAAACATTGGTTCAACCACATGAACTATCTCTTCGATATTAATTGAATAAACTTTTAAAAAACTAATATAAATTCGAAATCTGAATCAAACTGCCAGTTTTTATCCCATTTTCAATTTTTAACCGTTCGTAGATTTCAGATTTATCTCAATGATTCAATGAGTTACACCGTCAATTTTATACTCAGTTGATTAATTTATTTTTAACATTTATTTTTATTACACATGAATTTTATTCAATTTTATTTTAATTTAAATCTAAATATATTTTAATTATTAACACAATAAAATTGAGACTACTACAAGGGTAAAAAGTAGCCTTTAAGCCTTAAAAATAATTTATATTTCCTAAAAAAAACTGACGCTTATCATTTGATATCATCTAATTTCAATAAAATATTGATTAACACTAAACATTTTGACACTGTAAATTATATTTTATGGCTCCATCTCTAATCTCTGTTAATTATCAATTTTTATATTAGTTATCAGACTGATCAATTAATTTGGTTATAAAAAATTAACGATTTGTATAAATTGCATCGATAAGACTAAAAAACACACAAACGTTAAAAAATTAAAATCCGAGATATCATAAAATTGAAAATTGAATCGGTAAAAATGACCGTCTAAAAATATTAAAAAAAATCTTTATAACTAAATCATTGAATTATTGTAGCACTCGGACGTGTCCAAAAAAATGAAAATAAATAAAAAAATGTCTGCACTAATTTCATGCATTTATTTTGTACATAAAAATATAAATTCCCTACCTTAATCTAGAAATCAAATTATTTGTCTATTTCGAGCTTCTCGTACCAATAATGTATATTTTAATTGAGAATAAGAGTGGAGCAAAACTATTTTTTTTCCAAAGAAGAAGATACATTAATTAACCATTGAATTAAATCGTGTGATGTTAGATTTTGCTTCATAATAGTCACGTGTACGAACCATTACGAGTACACACCGTGTCCACACTAAATCTAGGCAAGTCTCTTGGACGTAAGAATGTGACATATCACATCTACACTACGATGATAATCCAGTTCAAGTAATTTGTCTTTTTAAAAGAATATCGGTTCGATTCGGTTAGATTTTTTTTAAAATTTTTAGTTGTTGATGATAATTTAGTTCAGTTCGATAAATTTTTTAACCATTGATGATGATCTAGTTCAGTTTGATGAGTGTTTTTAACCGTTCATGGTAATCTAGCTCGTTTTGGTTTTTAATGTTTCTATATTGATTTTGAGTTTTTTGATTATATATTAAAAAACGTTTATGTGAAGTTTTTTTAACGAGTTCATGTTTTTGCCTTGTATAGTATGATTACACCTAATAAATCATACTATTCTTACCTTTTAAAAAAATATTTTTATGAGTTTTTGTTTACATTATTTTTTGTAAAGTTTCAATGTTTCATATTTTTTGAGTAAAAAAGTATAGAAAACAATTAATAGTTATTATATACTCATTTTGTCTCACGATAATATCTCTTGTTAATTTTTTAAAAGTTAATTTTTTTAATTTTGATTATAATTATATTATATAATTAAAAAATAAATTTTATAAAATATATTTAAAATGTTCTTGATTATAAGTTTTTAAAATATATTTTTTTATATTTTATTAATAATAAATTTTATGATGTTGAAACCTTGAATATTTAAATTTAAATATTATTTTACGTATATTATGTGAACTCTCTCTATATATTTATTTTGATTTAAACCGGATTATATACAAATCTTGTCTTAAATTATTCTAAAGTAAGATATATTATTTATAAGGATTTGAATGTGTATTCATTTGGATCGTACTAATTAAAGTTTGATATTTAAGATTTTATGGGTATGTGTCACTACTTTGTTTCATTTTTTTATTATGTACTTTGTTTCATTTATAGTTTTAAAAAATTCCTATCTAAGAAATACTTTTATTATGTTATACTAACCAATAATTCCTTTGAGTTCATTCGTTCGATTCTCTGATTTTGTAATGGCTCAAATGAAAAAAAATGCTCAAAGTATATATTTTTTGAATTTTAAGTGTTTAAAGTATTTTTTGTAAAAATAAATGTCCGAATTTCAACCGTTGTAATTTTAGGTGCTTGGCCATTAAGAGGTGTTAAAAAAAATTTCAACCAATCAATGCTTAACACGTGGCACCAATTAGATTTTTTTAAAAATTAATAAAACCCCCCAAAATTTTTAGTTTTTTAAAAAATCCCAAAATTTTATATTTTTTGCAAAATAGTCCTAAATTCGTAAAAATTCCCAAACCCAAACCCCAAAATCGATGTCGATCGCCGCCGCTTCCGCCGTCGATTGTCGCCCCTGAGCACACCCCTTTGATCGCCAGACCTATGCAGTCATTTCCCCAACATGGAGTCATCGAAAAACGACAAACGACGTGCCAGCTGAACGTCGAACGCAAAATTGACGTTCGACTGATAAACTGTTTGCCGTTTTTGGCGATGTCGTGTTGGGAGAAACGACCACTTAGGTCCAGTGACCAAAGGGGTGTGCTCAGACACTGCGATCGGTGGTGATTTGGGGGTTTAGGTTTGGGAATTTTTAGGGATTTTGGGCCTGTTTTGTAAAAATTGTAAATTTTCGAGATTTTATAAAAAACAGATTTTTTTTCTAAAAGAATTTGTTTTATATTTTTAATTTTGAAAAATAAATAAACATGCCACGTGTCAAGCATCGATTGATTAATAAATTTTTTAACACTTTTTAACGGCGCCATACACCTAAAATTGCAACATTGTAAACTTTAGGCACATATTTTTATAAAAATACTTTAGGTACCTAAAGTTTAAAATATATATACTTTAAGCACTTATTTTTCATTTAAGCCTTTTGTAATCAACCCAAGAATGAAAAAACTGTCTCGTGAAGCAATAGGTAATAATAAGACTTAAATGAAAAATAAGTGTCCAAACTATATCACTTGTGAATTTTAGGTGTTTAAAATATTTTTAAAAAAAATAAGTGCCTAAAGGTTTAACCGTTATAATTTTAGGTGTCCGGTAGTTAACTGCCGTTAAAAAAATCCATTAACCAATAAAAATTTGACACATGTCATATTTTAATTTATAATTTCTTTTACTTCACTTTCTTTTTAGTGAATTTAAATCTTTAAAAAAATTAAAATTATGAATTTTTTAAATTAGTTCTCAAATCTCTAAATCTTAAACCCTCAAATCTTCACCAATGCTGCCGCTGATCGTTGTCGTAGACACTACTATTTCGATCATTTTTTCCAACGTGCCGTCGTCAGAAACCAGTGAACAATGTGCTAGTTAAACATTGAACGAGACACGTTAAATAATCGTTCGATTGGTACACTGTTCACTGACTTTCGGCAACAACACATTGGAAGAAATGACCAATTGGGTCCGGCGACGACAACGATGAAGATTTTAGAATAAAGTTTTATTTTTTAGGAATTTAGGGACATATTTGAAGTTTTTTTTAAAAAAATTTAAACTTTTTTTCTCAAAAAATTAAAAAAATAATACTCATGTCACTCGTCTCATTTTGATTAGAAAATAATTTTTTTTAAACGGTCATTGATAGCCGGACACTTAAAATTGTAATGGTTGTATCTTTAAGAATCTATTTTTACAAAAAAATTTTTAGGCACAGAAAATTTAAATGATGTATAGTTTGGACATTTTTTTTTCATTTAAACCTAATAATAATAATAAATAGAATTAAAATATTCACCATTAATAGTAGTAATTAATACCTCACAACAAGCAAAATCTAATCAGGAGTAAAGTTTTATGTTACGGATACAATTTTTTAGAAATTTAAGATTATAAAACTATAAATTTTCCGGACGTGTGAAATTAAATATTGACAAAAAAATATAAAAAAAAATACCAAATTATATGATAATTTAAAATTTTTAGCGGATACGACCTTTCCGAACACACCAATCGTCTATTCTTGGGACGAAGCCATTAACTGATTAGTAGTAGGGATAAACATTTTACCCGACCCAGCCCGGTTGGATCAGGTTTTTTATATAAAAAATTGGGTTCGAATATTAAGGGTTAAGTTTGGTCGTGTCGGGTTCGAGTTTAGAGTGAAAAGTATTCGACCCGACCTGACCCGGGGCTAATTGTGTAATTTTCTCTTAATTTTTAGGGATATTTATAATACTACCCTCTCTTTATATATTTTTTATAATTAGGTCCTTAAAATTGATTTTTATTTACAATTTAATCCTTAAAATTATTATTTTTTTACAATTAAGTCCCCTATTTTTTTACAATTAGGTCCCTAAAATTACTTTTTTCTATAGGTCGGGTCGAGTTTAGAGTTTTGATCTGGTCGGGCTTTTAAAAGAATATGTTCGGGTCGGATCAGGTTCGAGTTTAGTGTATTCATTTTTGTGTCGGGTTTGGGTGGGCCAAAAATACAACCCAACCCGTTGTAATTTTAAAATTTTCTAATATAATAACATTTTAAATCGTTTTTATTATTGTTAAAAAAATCATATTTATTTAAATAATAATTAAATAAAATACAATTATATGTGATTCTCATTTCGTCCTTAATCTACAATCAGTTGACTGTAAAATTTACTTTATTTTTCATAGATAAGATCAAATCCTCAACTCCGTAAATGAGATAAACGAACCCTTATGATACCAAAAAAAAATATTAATTAAGCAACACAAAAGTGAATAAATTAAAGCTCTTTCTCTTCCATTTCTTTTTTTGCTCTCTGTAAAACCCTTTCTTTTTCGCTCTCAGCAAAATTCACATTCATTCTTTGCTTCTTACTTTTAATATCACGAGATCCCCACCCCTTTCTTTTCCTTTAATTTTCTCTCAATCTCTCTCTTCTTCCAAGTTTTCTTCTTCGTTCTTTTCCTTTCTTCTCCAAGAACTGTCCTTTCCCACATTCACTTCGCCAAGCTCTTCCTTTTTCCATTCACATTACACATAAAACTCACCCCAAAGAGAGAAGAGAGAGGGGAAAGGGAAGAGAAAGGGGACGCAGTTTGGGCTAACCCCATATTTTTTTAGTGAAATGTCGCATCTTGGTGGAAAGACTCTGCCGGAGTTAGGCCAGGATTTTGATAAACTCGCCGATCAACTCCCTGACTCACTGTGTTACGATGATAACAAGCCCGATTTCCGTGAACTCGATCTGGGTTCACCCGTGTCTCCGCTCAGAACCGGGCAACAGGGTCTCACGACGATGACGAGGAGTTCGAGTTCCAGTTCGTCCAGATCCGTTACGGGTCGAAACTCGTCTAACGCGACCGCTAGGAGATCTGAATCGGGTCCGAATAACCACTCGGGTGAGTTTTCCGGCTCGAGTGAAACGAGTCCAACTGCTCCGACCGGGAATATGAAACCGGGTCAGATCAGATCAAAATCCAACACGGCTGCAAACCACCCATTGATCTATTCGGGTCAAAGTGCCGTCAACTCGCCACAAATCAACGTTCTTCCGACGGGAAACATATGCCCTTCGGGGAAAGTCATTAAAACAGGCATGTCGGTGATCCGGAGCTCCAGAACCGAATTTTTGGGATCTGGGTCGGGTAATTACGGCCATGGCAGCTTAATGCGGGGCGGGGGAGTGGGAACTGGACCCGTTACAGCTTTCAAAAGCGGCGCCTTTGAACCCAGTAACACCTTCGGAAACCGCGGGACTGCGAGTGATTTAATGAGGAAAGCAATGGAGAACTCAGAACCTGAGGAAGTTAAGAGAGTTGCGAATGAGATGTATAAAAAGGGACAATTTTTAGAGGCTTTGAGTTTGTATGATAAGGCTATAGCTTTGTCACCCGCAAATGCTGCTTACCGGAGTAACAGAGCGGCCGCATTGACGGCTTTAGGGAGAGTAGGAGAGGCAGTGAAGGAATGTGAAGAAGCTGTTAGATTGGATCCTAATTATGGGAGGGCTCATCAGAGACTGGCCTCATTATTGTTAAGGTGAAAAGAGATATGATTACACACATATACATATTTGGTGTTAAATTTCTATCTACATTGCTGATGCAAAGAGTGTCGGTGGAAATATTTTTGGTTAATTTGGTGGGTAGTGATAGTCTTGTTGATGTTTTTGATCTTGAAAGGAATGAAGAGTGTTTTTTTGGGTTCCTTTTTTCTTATGTTTTGACTTGATGGTTGCAGAAATTTTGATGTGGTGAATGATTGTTAGATCCATTTATTCTTTTGTATGCTCTCTCAAATCTTTTCCTTTATGATCTGTGTTTCTTGATGTCTCATTTTAATGGTTGATTGTTTTTGTAAGATTAGGTTGGGTAGGATTACTCGTATGCTTTTGAATATCTCTTTAGCTCTTTGTTGATTTTAGATGTTGGGTTTCCTTGGAGCAATCCGGTGAAATGTGATTGAGTTATTGTAAGTTATTTTAGAAGGATCCATTGCCAAAGCTATTAGGCAGCTCATGAACTTTTCAGCTATGTTTCTATCTTCTATGAAAATTTGATATCCATGTGTTTCAGTGTTTACTTTTGACAATTCCCGCCTTTTCTCATTTAATGATTGTAGGCTTAAAGTCACTTATTATTTTCCCAATATTAGTCAAATGCATACATTTTAAGTTACTCCAATTTGATTCAAATGTGTGTATAATATTTTGGTTGCTCCATTTTAACTCCATTAAATTTCAGGGTAGGGCATGTTGAGAATGCTAGGATGCACTTATGTTTTCCCGGGCAACCACAAGATCCGACAGAGTCGCAGAAGTTGCAGGCAGTGGAAAAGCATCTTAACAAGTGTACAGATGCCAGGAGAATTAGGGATTGGAGAAGTGCATTAAGGGAAGCTGATGCTGCTATTGCTGCAGGTGCAGACTTCTCCCCTCAGGTGAAAATCTTGTCTAAAACTTTCCATCTTTAAATTCTGAAGAATTTGTGCAGTTAACAGACATTGAAAATGGCTGAACTGTTTCGCATTGAATTTACAGCTTTTTATGTGTAGAGTGGAATCCCTTTTAAAACTGCATCAACTTGATGATGCTGAATCAAGCCTTTCGGTTGTTCCTAAATCAGAACAATGCACCAACTCCTTTCAGATTAAGTTCTTTGGGATGCTTGCCGAAGCTTATCTCTTTTTTGTCCAAGCACAAATGGAGATGGCACTTGGGAGGTTAGTTTAAAAACTTTGCTAAGCTTCATTGGATATAAGATGACAAAGACTTTGGGACTGGAGTTAGAAATTTGATGATGGATATATTGCAGGTTCAACAATGCAGTTACAGCTTCTGAGAAGGCTGGGCAGGTTGATCCTCTAAATGTTGAAGTTTCTGTGCTGCTTAGCAATGTGAGGTTGGTTGCCAGAGCACGAGCACGTGGAAATGATCTTTTCAAATCCGAAAGGTTCACTGAGGCCTGCTCGGCATATGGGGATGGGCTCAGGCTTGATCCATCGAATTCTGTTCTTTATTGTAACAGAGCAGCATGTTGGTTTAAGCTTGGACGGTGGGAGTCATCTGTTGAAGACTGCAACCAAGCTTTAAGTATCCAACCAAACTACATAAAAGCCCTTCTCCGAAGGGCAGCATCTAATAGCAAGGTAAACAATTCTTTAAAGCTTTCCTTCGTTATAAAGATAAACATCTGTGTATAGATATACCCAAATTTGGGTGCTTCATACTAACCATCAATCGTTGTGAACTACAGCTAGAAAGATGGACTGAGGCTGTCCAAGATTATGAAGTTTTGAGAAGGGAACTTCCAGATGACGATGACGTTGCTGAATCTCTTTTTCATGCACAAGTTGCATTGAAGAAATCTCGCGGTGAAGAGGTTTATAACATGAAGTTCGGTGGTGAGGTAGAAGAAGTATCCAGTCTCGAGCAGTTCAGAGCTGCAATATCTCTGCCAGGTAGGGGTTGACCTTACATTTTAAACCCTCTTCAGTACTTCAATTGATCTCTCTCCCCATTTTACTATCTTGCAATCCTCTTGAGAGTTAATTTTGATCCACAGGCATCTCTGTTGTCCATTTTAAGATGGCTTCCAACCTGCAATGCAAACAGATATCTCCATTCGTGGATACTCTCTGTGGTCGTTACTCCTCCATAAATTTTCTTAAGGTAAATGGTCCATTTTTCTTTCTCCATGGTTTATTTGTTTTTTCATGCTCCTTTAGACTAAATGCAATGCAGCAAGAATAACCATTTGTTCTCTACATTTTTGCCTTTACTTTGGAATAAAGGTGGACATCAACGAGAGTCCATCTATTGCAAATGCTGAGAATGTGAGGATCATACCAACATTCAAGATATACAAAAACGGTAGCCGGGTGAAGGAACTTGTGTGCCCAACTCGGGAAATGCTGGAGCACTCAGTGAGGCATTACAGCTTTTAGAAATAAGGACTGTACTGTACTCCCGGTCCACCCTTTTTTGCGTTCACTTCTTGCTACCCAAACGTCCATTTTGTCGGGAACTCTTCCACTACCCTATCAGTCTTTCCTCCCCACCGCGTAAGGATTACCAGGTACCTGTGACATAAAACCAGAGAGCTACATAATAATCCCATTAGCAGCTCCCTTCACCCCTTTCCTTATTTTTCCATTTTCAAGTAGGTCAGCCTGGTTCTTGTATCACTATTTTCATTCAGTGAAAAAACAAAACAAAACAAGAATTGAGAAATATGTGTACAATTTGATTACAAGTGGATACTTAGTTACATTTTAGAGAGATACAGTGAGAGGACAGGCAGGCGGGTAGGCTGGTAGTAGAGGAGAATATGTACATGTATATATGTGATGATATATACAAAATCATCTGAAGCCATGACCATGAGGGAGATTGGATGTCTGGTGGGTACTTAGTTTATTGGGTTATTGAAAGAAGGATGAAATATGTTGTCTTTAATGTTGTTGTTTCCTTTTCCTTCTCTCTCAAACATTTCATCAATAAAAAAATTCCCATTTTTTTGCATCTATTTCTCTCTGCAACTCCATTATTAATTTTACTTAACTGTTTCATTCATCTGATTTGCCATGAATCTGTTAGACTTGGTCATGGTTGGTTTTTCCCTTATTAAATAGTGGGTGTGGGTAGTTGACACCATTTATTGCTATACACACGTGAACTTCTGCCCTATAGGGTAGGGATTGGCCTAAGAACTAAAACATGCCCCCAAGGCCTCCATTATTTGTTTCTTAAGTCATTAATGCATGTTAGCTAGCTAATTCCATTGTAGGGTGTGGTTTGATTTGATATTTTGGATTTGTTTGCAAGTGAAGTTGTTGATTGGCATTGTCATGTGAGGGACTAGAAAGGGTTTATCTGTGTTTTAATTTGTTGTTGTGGGGAAGCATTCACATGTGGGCATTTAAGTGTTGTTTTTGTTGAGTTTTAAACACCTAAACCAAAGGGGGGGGGGTCCTAAAGTGCAAATGCGAATGGTGGGTGCATAAACAAAACCATCACAGCCCTTCCTTGGGGGATGTGGAAAAACTTGGGTTTTGATTGGCTAAAAGACAATACATAAGAAAAAGTTTTGTTAATTAATTTTTGTGGGTATATATTAGTTTTGGGAGTGAGGAAAAGGAGCTACCAAAAAGGTAAGCCTAGGCTAGTTCCAAAATTTTACAGGTTGTTCAAAGATTCCCCCATTCAAAAACCTTTGAAATGTCTTTTCCTATCTACACAAGCAATTATTGAAGCCATCCCCATCATCCTAACATCATCACCATCATCATCTAATCTACTAGGATGTTTTGAATTGCAAAAGTTCAAAGAGTAAGGGGACTTGGGGGGCATAATTAGACCTTATATTTATGAAAAACAATTAAAAGAAATTAAGCATGTTAAATCAAAATTGGATAATATCAGTTGTATTCAATCATGATTTCATGAAAAAAAATGTCATTGTATGTAAAAGGAAAGATAATAATTGCATGAAAGCATTGAAATTGTACATGATTATGATATGAAACAAAGACATGGATGTCCATTTTAATAGACTTTGGTGGTCTGAAACCAACAGTTTACTTGTCAATTAGGGAAGGCAAATCCATAATAATTTTGACAATTATTTGAACAAAAACAAATCTATCAATTTAATTTTTTTGAACAAATAATATATCAAATTCATCTCTTTGTAAATTAATTAAAGAAAGCAATGTTGGCACGTATGAGAGTTTTGTAGTATAGGACAGCACGTGTTGAAATGGGCCTACGTAGTAAAAAGCCTGTCTTTTCATTCAGAGATTGAAAGGCAAAGGAAACGGATCCAACAAGGTATGGTAGAATTTACCGTTTGTACGGAGTACGGTGAATTTATTATTATTATTATTATTATTATTATTATTATTATTATTATTATTATTATTATAGTGTAATAATAGTATACGGTTTTTAACCTTTGATGGCAGGGGGAATATAGCCGTTGTGGTTTGATTCAGTTGACCATTTGCACCATAACTGTAACATCTATATATATTTTTTGGTTTAAATATTTATTTTTAATTTATTGATCGACTAATTTAAATCGAGTATTGCAGAGGCTCATTATAGAATGATTCTCCCAACTCAACTTGATTCACAATGTCAAAATTCAAACCATAACATTATTTAAGGGATATAATGTTTTATCCCTCTAAAATAATTGGTTGTTGATAACCTACATTGATTTTGCTCAAACTTACCATTGTCATATTAGCCCATGAGCTATGTGGTTCATTAAGGTTCACGTAACACCCCAGAAAATGGGCTAAAAGATTCGAGTAATTTATCAAAATCGGGTTAAAATTTTTAGTTAGACTTTAGCTAATTAATTAATTCTGAAAAACATTTTAAGTTGATTAAAGTGATCTTTGGTAAATTTATTGTGGCTAATATTTTTGAAAATATTTTAATGAGTTTGTCGAATGACGAAATTAAATTTGGGTAATTTTAAATGAGTGAATTTAATATTAAATTAAATAATGACTATTTTGCAAAAGGTTGAAAAATATTTATAATGTCAACTTTGTAAAAAGAATTAAAGTAGTATTTTTAGTGAAATTATTAAATTAATAATTAAATATATCTTTTTTTTAACAAAAAGAAGTTGATGGTTATAATTTTTTAAAAGATGAGAAAAACATTTCTAAATTTCTCTCATTTTCTTCCAAATAAAACTTAAGAATTTCTTGATTCCTTAATTATTTCCACTTCAATTTCTTCTCCATTTATTTCTAAACAATTGTGGATCAATCTTCAAGTTGGTTTTTCATCAAGTAAGGTGAGAAAATATTCTTTAATGATTTTCTACATGATTTTAATTCTTAATCTATGATTTCTCATGCTTTTGGATAATTAAAACGAAATTCTAATGGAATTATTGGATTTTAATAGATTTTCTCATAAATCTTGATTAGATTATAGTAATCTAATGATTTTTATAGAGTTTTAATATTCTGTACATGGGTAATAATAATAATCTAAAGTTGATTTTGTAATTTAATTCCCGAAATTAATCTAATTGGTTAAATTTAAATTTAGATTCTTGAATGGGGTGAGTGGTGGAGTAATTGATTTAACTATTAGATTAAATATTAGAGTGCACCATATATATTTGATGAAATGTTTGTAAGAAATTGTAAAGTAAAAAAAAAAGAGGCGGATGCTGAATCGGGGGCAGTGACGCGAATGGAGCAGGGGGCTGCTGCTGCCTATTTCGATTCGTGGCTGTTGATTAAAAAAGAAAAGAAAGGGATAGGGATGGCTAATGCAGGGGTGTGAATTGGTTTGGAGCTGCTGCCCATTTTAGTTTATCATATATATAAATATATATTGGTTGTAGAGAGATAATATAAAAAAATTAGGAGGCAGGGGAATTAAATTGGAAATAGAGCGGTAACGTGAATAATTAAAAAGGAAGAATTTGTGTTTGATTCGTGAATTGGGTAAAGAAAGAATGTTACGTATGTAGGTTGGGTGACCGAAAGGTTTTAATAAATTGGTTACCTTGGTGTGATCTTATTGGTATTAATCCTTGCATTTTCTAATATGGTTAGACACGTGTTTAGACGATTTTTCGGTTAGGGGTCAAGACATTAGCGTTGAGACATTGGAATCAAGACGATGGTAAGCTGGTGAGTGCAAATATGTTTCAGTACTATAAAAAGGTTTGAATTATGGCTTTGAGGGTTTAGTTAAAGCCTAGCAAGCTTAGCTAAGTTTGGAAGTAAATTTTCTCTATTTTCGCCTTTGTATATTGGTTTGATATGAGCTTTTGATTTACATGTGTTGGTTTAAAGCAAGATTTAATTGCAATACAAGATTTGTTACCTACTATTATATGCATGTTTTAGAAATGAGATATGTTACAAATGATCATATGCTGATGTTATATGAGAATTGCAAATGATTTATGAAAAAGATTTTGAGGATGTTTAATGCATGGTTTATTGTATTGGAAATCGGTTTGAATATTGCATATGAAAAATAGTGAGGTAACACGTTTAAAATGAAATATATTGGCAAGTGACAATGTTTAAATATTATTGGTTTGAATAAGTCGCATAATGTGTGTCGAGGGGTTGTGATTGTACCATTTTCTCCACCATGGGAACCGCAACGGTCGAGAGGTTAATTGTGCCTTATTCTCCCGCTGGTGGATTGCATATCACAATGGTCGAGGAGTTAATTGTGTCGTTTGATCCCATTGTAGATATTATTACATCATAACCGTTGAGGGGTTAATTGTGTCGTTTGCTCCGGTTATGGATGTATGTTAAGTGGTCTAAGGAACCACTTGTGAAAGTATCCAATATGTTTTTACAAATGGAAAGGTTTGGTTTTGGATCACTTTAATGCCAATATATGAACTAAAGTATCATGATAAATGAATTATATTTTGTATAATGTGATTTATACATTGTTATGCTCTTTAAGCTTTGCTATTGGAAGAATATGCACGTGAAGGCTTAAATTGAGGTTTACATATAGGATTATGCATGAGATTCATGATACATGTTTTGCATATGGTTTAACACGCATGGTATTTGAAAGCTATGTTTGCATATGGTAATTATGCATGTTTCAAATGAAGCTTTTGTGCATATGATTTAATATGTATGGTATTTGAAAGCTATGTTTGCGTGTGGTAATTATGCATGTTTCAAATGAAGCTTTTGTGCATATGGTTTAATATGCATGGCATGTTTTACAAACGTATTGGAAGATTGCTTTGGCTTATTTATCCATGTTTTATTTAAATGCTTTAGAATGGTGAGTTTGATTTGCTTTAATAAGGGTTTTTAATAAAGGTTTTGATTTCAAAATGCCTTGACATTTTTTTCGTTTTGAGCATACTCACTAGGCATTATATGCTTACACGCTCTTTTCTTTCGTCGATGCAGTGAATTAAACAAGTTCGAGGTTGTGGTTCGAGGCAAGGAGTGATTCCAAGACAAGTATATTAAAGAGTATGTTTATGGCGTTTTAAATATTTGTAATAAAGCAATGTGGGTTAATAATTGGGATGTTATTTTTTTACAATGTATTACTATTTGGTTGGAGATATATTATGTTGGATGATGGCGTTAATTGGTATGAATGATGTTGATTATGTTTTAGTGCCAAGTACATTTGATGGTTATGATTTAATGCTTTAAAATGACTTAATAATATTGATTAGGTGGATCACTTGTATTCTAACTGTACTAGTGGTCATGTGCTTCTATTTATTAACTGATCTATAGTCTATGTTTGAGGTCTCAACCATTTGGTGCTTATTGGATAATACTTTATATGTTTATGAAGCATGCCTCTAGATTACTGGTATGAATATGAATTGTGTTGAATAATTGGTATATGATTAATTGAGCCCACTTGTTTATTGATGGTATAATATTAGAAGCATGTTAAGGATGTTTGTATGTAATTTGAGTATGTTTAGTTAATGGGTTTTACCAAGTTTAGATTCTTTGCATTTTGGTCATTGTATGTTATCGCATCAGTTGAATAAGTAAATGATGTCCGTTTGACCTGAGATTTTGCAAGCATGCTTATAATTTAGCTAATTGCAGTGTTATACTTTTTAAAATGTGTTAGTCCCTATACTTTTGCAGTTTTATGATTTAGTCCTTAATATCATATTTTGTTAAATTGGATGCCTAATTGTGATTCGTTTGAGTTGAAAATCGACATGCTTGCATAAAATATAATTAATTATATATTGGTAACTTGAAACTCATATAAGTCCCTGTAATTATTTGGATTTTCATTTTGGTCCCTAAAATGCTTGTGTTCGCAATTGAGTGTCTATCGAACCACTGCTTGAATGCACATTGTAGGAATTAACGATGCATCTAGATAAGATAAAAGAAAAAATATACCATAGTTTGAGTAAGTCGTTTCGGGTTTACTTCGGTAAACCCACTGTAATCTTCTTGGTTCGGGTCTAACGACTAGGCCGGGTCAAGGGGTTACAGTTCAAGTCAAACAAATATCTAATGTTACGAAATGATAAAATTAGATAACTATTAATATAATTCATCAATTGCAAGTAAAATATGACTAGTCGATTAAGTATATTTTGATTGATATTGTTATTGGTACAATACACAATAGAATGTGGGATCAAACTTGCTTAAACGCTCAATATCTTACAATTTATCGGCAAAAGAGATCTAGATGGTATAAATATTTTACACTGAATGTTAAAAAAATAAAGACCGACTAAGTCGGAAGAAATAGGACAAAAACGATTAGTACAAAGTGTTCGATAAATAATAATGTCGGGCAAGTTGTGAATCATTTATCTAAACATCATCAAAACATGAACTTTACATAATATAATAGGGTTAAGTGTCAAATAAGTGCTCAAACTGTACATTTTTATATAGGAGCTCAAAGTATTTTTTGGGTTAAATATGTGCCTAACGTTTTAAAGTTTCTATTGAGGTGTTTTGTTGTTAACAACCGTTAAAAAATTCCGTTAGTCAATAAAAATATGACACATGGCATGTTTTATTTTTAAAAATATCATAAAATTCTCAAAACCCCTCAAAATAGTCACCAAATCTCTAAATTCTTAAGTCTCAAATCTCGATTACAGCCGTTGCCACCGTCAATCATCGACGACGTGCCCGCCACTTCTGTCACCGGACCCCACGATTATTTTTCTCATTCTCCCGTCGCTGATAGTCGACGGACGACGTGTCTATCGTTGAAATAAAGTCAAACTCGCGAAATAAAAAGAAAATAATCAATGGCAAATGGCGGCCGATCGGCTGACGAACGACGTTCGAATCTTGCGGCAAGAGAAGAAAGCTTTATTACGCCGTCGGCGGCGTGATGAACAGCGATGACAATGGCCAGATTTAGAGATCTAGCGATTTTAGGATTATTTTGTGAATTTTGATAAATATAGAAATTTTTTAAAATAAGTTAACGGCGGGGCACTTAAACAAGTAACTTTGAAAACGTTAGACACCTATTTAACTCGAAAAAAAAAATTGGACACCTATCTAAAAAAAAGTATAACTTGGGCACTTATTTGACACTTTTATAATATTGTTAATCCAGATAAGGTATACATTTAACCGTTACTAGAGATCTTCTATCTAAAGTACACCAACACTTTAGATTAAACTCTCAAACATGAATCGAGTGGAAAGAACTAATGAATCTTTATATAATACTTCCAAAAGACGTTACCTATCAAAATGTCAATCTACATGCCCTAATTTCTCGCCTTTAGTACAAGAATCATACATGTTCATGACTCAATATTAATGTGATGCATTTATGTTAAGAAATTAATCTCTATTCATACATTGGATATTAAGGATACATATCTTTAATCTATATTCCTTTAAAATGTAATGCATATACCAGGGGCGGTTCTAAGATTTTGGGGGCATTGTGCAATTTTTTAAATGAGGCCCTTAATATATAATCGGTGAGAGATATAAATTTTTTTCTTTCAAAAAATTACCTTAATAGCTAAAAATCGGCTTATAAACATCTAAAAATCAAACATTTTCACTTAAAAAGTGTCATTTTTTTGCATGTTTCAAGTTTCAGATAATTATATATATATATATATATATATATATATACACATAATTATATATACAAATTTATGATTTTTTTATAACTATTTAACTTAATTCTTTATTTTTGGGCCCCTCTCTCGAGTATGTGCGGTCGCTCCTATCGCGCCTATCCAGAACCCCACCGGCATATACCTTAATAATGATACAACTTTGATCAATATACCTTACCTAATCAATTTTATGTGATCGTGAAGACCATAAATTCTAACACAAACTTGCAAATTTACATTTCATATACCAATTCATTGTTTAATGGATTTGCCAAGCACGTGAGAAAGTTTTTATCTATAAAACTAAAGACAAGTAGAATATATTGAACTGTTGGGTCTATAGCAATCATTATATACAAGAAAAGAAAAGTTTTATAAACACAAGTCAGGATGGCCGAGTGGTCCAAGGCGCCACACTCAAGTTCTGGTCTTCGTGAGAGGGCGTGGGTTCAAATTCCTATTATTATATGCTTTGCCTCCCCCATTTTACCTTATTTTTGTAACTTCCGTTTGGTCTTAAAACGAACCAAGTTGAGATGATGTTGTATGGTTATTGTTTTTATTTGCCAAGTGTTTCAGGTCCTTGAAGCAGTTGGGACTAGCATATGATAGGAATTTGAGGCTGGTATATTGTGGCGGTCTCTGTTTAAGACAATATCTAAATTCTGGCTTCCCAGAATGTTTAGATTTGTGGCACATTTGGTCCTTGATGCTGGCTAAACTTTCACACGCATTTCAGAGTTTTGGACAACAACGTCCATATTATCTTACAAATTTAGCCAGCTTTGCGGATATCATACTCTTTCACACCATTAATTCTTCGAAATTTACACCATTAATGTCTCCGCCACTCGCATACAAACAGCTCCATTCCTTAGCTGCATTAGTCGAGGGAAAAAAGAACAGTCAATCGTAAGTAGTGATCTAAGGTCTCGACGGCTTCGGCCTCATTTGTTTTCCAGTGCTTAGCAACGTTCTCTGAGAGTGGATCATCAGGATTCGGAGCACTCAAGAGTGCTTGAATGATAGAAATACAGATAATAATGTCAGTATTAACTTAAAACTTTAAGATTTATTTCCATTATAGTAGCTATGTTTTTTATCCCAAATTTAATAGTATAATATGTGATACCATGACGCAGGTCTCACAATTTTATTGTGTTATTAGTCATCGAAAAGTCGTCATCACACACGTACCATCTTAGAAAAAAAAACGAGACTGAATATCATGTTTAATGACAGAATTTGGGGTCCAACTTAAATTTACAAAAAATTAGAGGCTTAAACTAAAATTTTTAATTTTTTTGAGGGTTTAACTAAAATTTTAAAGCTTAATATGAATTTTTAAAAATTTTGAGGGATCAAATTAATTTTTCTTTAAAATTTTAGGGGTCAAATTCAATTTTTTCAAGGTTTTGGGGGGCCATAGCTCCCAATACTCACTACCTTCCGCCCATGATCATGTCATGTCTAAAATATACATGCATAAAAGGATGTGTAAAAGAAAACACAAAATTATAAAAAGCTTGTAAAAGAAACAAGATACAGGCATGCATAAAGAAGCTGCAGATTATACATGTAAACAAAAACCAGAACCCTCAAGGGCATTACTTGTATTCTAAGCATAAATTATTTCATCAGATTCAATGGAGTTCAACTCCAATCCATTTTGTGGCAGAGATAAACACTTGCCAGCATTATATATATCAACTTCTTTTCTTTCCCTATCGGAAAGGATTAGGCCGAAATAACATGTCTTTGATGAGTTATTCATCTCCTCTTGACTTAAGATTATAAACATGCATCGTGAGGTAAGTCTATTTAACCGGTGTTTTGCATGCCGGCAGCAATACCCTTCATGGTCAAGATGAGGGTATCCTCCAAACCTGGGGCATATTCGCTTGTTGGGTTCAGTTTCACTAGTTCATCGGCAGCTTTGCTTGATTCCACAATCTCTTTCGAGATATGTGGACGCAACTTGACATTGTAGTTCTGATCACGGATTCGTTTGAGTGTGTAGGCCTGGCAGACGTTTAGTGTGGTGATGTATGAATCACGTAGCCGGAGTCGTTGCTTCAGGTAGGGGTCCCCTTCAAGAAGATCCCTGTGCCCAGCAATCTGAAAACCAAAGGAAAAAAAAGAATTAAGCTGCTTAAGTTTTTGCTAACTGGAGACATCTTATATGTGCTCAAGGCCCATGGAGTTTACCTGGAGGAGAAGGCTTTTAGTTTCTTCATAGTCGGTTCTCAACCGCTCTCCAAAGGACCAGAGTTCTTCAGAAACAAGGAGCTTATCATATAAGGCTGCTATGCCGGGATCTCCCTTTGCGAAGACCATTTCAACCAAATCAATTGTCACCCTGAAGAAAGGCCATGCATTGTACATCTCCCGCAGCATATGGAGATTCTTAATGTCCTTCTGAATGACATGTTTAAATGCCACTCCAAAGCCGAGCCAAACAGGGAGATGAAATCTTGTTTGTGTCCATGCAAAGATCCACGGGATTGCACGGAGAGATTCGATACCCCCACTTGGCTTTCGCTTTGATGGTCGGCTACCAATATTCATTCTACCATACTCCAGCTCTGGTGTAGCCTACAACCAAAAGAAAAGGTATAAATTATTCAATCCAAAACTGCTTTAATAATCTTAGATCCGATGGTGTTAAGAATGTGATAATGCAAGTTCACTTACAAGGCGGAAATATTCAACAAATCGAGGTTCTTTGAAGACGATGGAACGGTACTTCTCCGTAGCAACAATAGCCATTTCATCCAGCAGTGCACGCCATTCCGGTTTTGGTGAAACTGGTGGATGCATACCATGCTCAAGTGTGGCAGCAGTAAACCGCTGGAGTGTTCTAAAGCACAAGTGTTCTTCTCCAAATGATTGCTCGATAACTTCACCTTGAACTGTAACCCGAAGTGACCCATGGATAGTTTCTGGAGGCTGAGATAATATAGCAAGATGGGTGGGTCCACCTCCTCTTCCAACAGTTCCACCACGACCGTGGAACATTGTTAGCTTCACACCAAATTGCTTAGCAACCTTGATGAGCTCCTCCTGAGCTTTGTATAACTGCCAGGCAGCAGAGAGACGTCCAGCATCTTTACCTGAATCTGAATACCCAATCATAACTTCCTGCTTGCCATTGATCCGATTCCTGTACCAATCAACCGAGAAGAGCCGAGCCAAAGCAGCAGGTGCAGCCTCCAGATCTGCTAGCTTCTCAAACAGTGGAACAACTCTTAATGGTTGCTTCACATGGCATTCACGCTGCAGGAGCTCAACAGCAAGAACATCAGAAGGGGCAGTTGCCATTGAAATGATGTAAGCTCCAAAGTTGTCCGCTGGGAGTTCTGCCAGTACACTGAATGTATCCAAAACATCAGCAATTTCTTCTGTTTTAGGAAGATCGGGACCAAACAACGGACGCTTTCCACTTAGTTCAGATAGTAACCATTCCTGCTTTTGTTCTTCAGACCACTCACGGTAGGAACCGATTTCCAAGTGATTGGTAATGGCATCCAAGACATCTGTGTGGCGGTCAGACTCTTGCCGAATGTCAAGTCTGACAAGTGAGAGGCCAAAAGTTGACACTTGCCTCAAGAAATCAAGAAGTCTTCCATCAGCAATTGACCGGTCACCACAAGAGCAAAGTGATCTATAACACAGCTCAAGGGGTTCCAGAAACTGCAAAAAAGAAAAAAGAGCTAAGAGTTAATTAGGGCAGACATTACAATGAGGGCAGAGAAAGTAAAATGGAGGTTTTCAAGACATCACTGTCCTGGTACATAAAGCAAAAGAAAGTACAGAACTATGAAATCGGATTTTCTGGCTGTTGTCAATTTTCTAACAAGATATTAGTCAAGGGGCAGGCAATCTAATAGTAAATCTGTATTTCACTCACGAGAAGTAGGTGGAGTCTAAACTAATAATAAGACCGTTATATAAGTAAACCGAGATAGACCTGCTCAATGTTGGTGAACGTTTCTTCCTCATGAATGTCAGAGATACCATGAGATAACATTTGGCGAGACCTTTCACGTGTCTGATACAGCTTGTCCCTAACATCACCAAGAATAACACGGTAGGGTTCATTTGGAGGAACTTTTTTCCAGAACTCTGCATTGTAAGTAGCATCAATGAGAACCGAACCAATAATACAAATCAACTGGACAAATGTTGTAGAAACCATCATTTCCGAGTCACATAGATCATCACATGGCATTGGAAATCCAGCCACAGAAGTGTATTTAGCTTCTGTTTCCCTAAAGCCTAAATACATTCTATGAGCATGCTTTAAAATTTTCTAAAGTATACCTATGTAGTGTTTAGCATCTCTCCTTGAGGATCTATGAAGTTCTTCTGCACGAACACGAAGCTCATCAGTGCATCGCCACATGGATAACTGAAAAGAGACATCAATAAGGATTAGCCTAAAAGGATCCTTTAAATAAAGCTCCTTAGAATGTGTTATATAATACAAGCTAAATACCTCAAACATCAGATCCTCGATTTGGGAATAGTACAAATTGGCAGCCATCATTCTAGCCAACAAGCAAACATCCCTTGTGACCTCAGGAGTTACCCTTGGATTGCCTGCATTACGAATAAAGAAAATATTCAGTCATTTTAAATAATTAACAAAAAGACCTTTTGCACTACAAGGTACAGTCATTTTATATTCAGTAATTCAAGTAGGGATGTACCATCACGATCACCACCCATCCATGAAGAAAACTGAATAAGTGGCGCATTATAGGGAACACGCTCATTGATTCCAATGTTCTTCAAAGCTGTGTCAACTCGCCGCAAGAATTTTGGGACACCCTTCCATACTGTTTCATGGAAGTAGCTCATTCCTGCCCTCATCTCATCTTGGGGAGTTGGAGGGGTCCTTCGGATCTCATCTGTTCGAAATGCAGCTTGAATCTACATGGAAAATGAATTGAAACAAATCAATGAGTACAAGCTTTTCCTTTGCGAGACGAATACCAAGATTATTAACAGATAATGACACAGTGATATACCTCACGCTGTAGAGCTTCATCAAGCTCCTGCTTATCATCTGGTGTGATATCTTTAGCATACAGCTGAGCTAAACAATCCCTTATCCTGGATGCAATGAAAAAACACAGGTTTTAAATTTGAAATCGCTTCACTGCTGCACTTATTGATAAGTAATGAAAAGGACATAAAGCTGCAAGAATCGAAGAACAAACCTCCCATGCTTCTGAAGTAAAGATCGACGAACTGATTGGGTAGGATGAGCAGTGAAGACCAGATCCACAGTCTGGTTCTTAAGTGCGCCAAAAACTTCCTCGGGAGACTTCTTGAGATCATACACAAGTCTCTTGAGAGTTTCTTCGATGTCCGATTCAGTTGTTGCAGAGTTCTCGTCGACGAAATCACCTTTCTTCAACTTGATCCTTCGACGGTGAGCGATCTGAACTTCCTCAGCCAGGTTAGCCAAATTAAGCATGTGGGAGAAAGCCTTGGCTATAACAATGGAGTCCCCCGGATCCAAACTCGTCAAAACATTCCCCAGCTCCTCCAGTTTCTTGGGGTTATTCTCCCCTTCGTACTCAGCAGAAAGTTCATAACATTCTTGAACCTAAACAAATCAACCACAAAAAAAGAGAAAAAAAAAACAAATTTATCACTGTAAATCACTACACATATTTTCAAGACCAAATCAATCTATTTAGCATCTTCTTCCTCACAAGTCAATGTCTTTTAAGCATTAGTTTTCAACATCACGAAACGAAATGTCAGTCCATCGCCATTAAAACTTGAAACAAAGCCATGGGATCAAACGATCTAAAGCCAAACATTAAAAAAGAGAGAGAATGGCGTACCGTTTCCCTAAGATCCTCGCCATGTAAATCCTGAAGAATATCGAGAAACCGATCCAAAAGCAAAGCATCATACTCCACCAATTTATCATCTTCACTTACTTTAGCAGGAACCAAAGCTCGTAGCTGTGCATCAATGGAAGCCAACTTCTCTATCTTGCTACTGTTGGTATGAGTCTTCATTGCACACCCCAAAAAAATACTTAGCTTTTTGTTCCCCGCCTCTTTTTTCCTGTGAGAAGAAAAAATAATCAAAAACCAAAACTCAACGATTGGATATAAAACCAGCCACAAAACTGACCAAGACCCAGAAAAATAGAACCTATAAAAACAACAAATTTCTACACAAGCCACATTTTGAGGAGAGAATTTAGCTATTTGCAGCCAAAAAAGAAGGGGGGAAACAGAGCGATGAAAGCAAATAAAAATAACTAAAAAAACTGTAAAAAGTAGTGTTTTTGAGAAACACCCAGATTTGGCTATTCAAGTAACGACATGGATAAAGCAGTACCTGGACCTGGGTAATAGATAATGCCCAGATTTTTGTATCAGAAAAGAGAGAGAAAAAGAGAAAATCAGCGCAGAGAGTTATGAGAAGGTAAACAAAGGGAGACGATTATTTATAGACGAAGATTAATTGTCAGTTACTTGACCTTATAAAACAATTGAGTAAAATGTACAAATGGTCACTAAACTTTAGTTAATTATTCAATTTGGCAATACAACTTCCAATTACTTCAATATTACCATTAAACTTTGTGTTTTGCTTCAATTTAGTCACTAAGGTCTTAACATATGTTAAGATAGTGACGTGGCTGTTAATAAATTTTGTATAATAACATATTTAGTCCTACATCTGAATATTAAAAAAATTTACTCCTAATTCAAAAAATAATAATAAATTTAACCCTCAATATTTCACATTATTTTAATTTGGTTTTATTTTTAATTAAAAATAATTTAACCCTAAACTTAAAATCAAAAACCATAAACCCATGAACCCAAACCCTAAACCTTAAAATCCTAATTTATTTGGAGATTTGGTTGGCTCTACTTTGGGTCAGGGGAAGAGTAATAGTAATTCTAATGTTTCTTTAAAATATTTGAATCCGATTTGAATTCTTCAAGTAAAAGCACATATTCGATGGGGAATTTGGCTGATTCATTGCCCAAAAGTACTGGGAATTGGGGAACTTCTAGTGGGTATAGTGATAACAATGGTATTGGTAGCAGTAATGTTAATGGCAATATTAATAATACTAAGAGTCAGAATCTTGGTGGGGCGCCGATGAAAAGTCTGACCGGAGGAGCAGGTGGAATTGGAGTTAAAAGTGGGATTGGTTCGAAAGACCCTTTTGATTCTTTGGTTGATTTTTCATCAAAATCATCAGGTAGCCTTAATTCAGGAGGTAATAAAAGATATAAGGCCAAGGTTGCAGATGATGCATTTGGGGTTTAGGGTTTGTGTTTATGGTTTTAAGGTTTAGTGTATGGGTTTATGGATTCAAGATTTTTGATTTTGGGTTTATGAATTTGAGGTTTTATGTTTAGTGTTTTGGGTTTAGGGTTAAATTATTTTTAATTAAAAATAGGACCAAATTGAAATAATGTGAAATATGGAGGGTTAAATTTATTATCATATTTTTAATTAAGAGTAGATTGTTTGAATATACAAATGTAGATGATTAAATGTGTTATTATACAAAATTTATTAACAACCACATCACTTTCTTAATGTACGTCAAGAACTCAGTGACCAAATTGAAGTAAAACACAAAATTTAATAGTACCGTTAAAGCAATTGAAATTTAGTTATCAAATTGAATAATTCACCAAAATTTAGCGACCATATGTGAACTTTACCCTAAAAATTTTCAGGTTTCCTTTTTTAAATTATAGAGGGAAAATCAGTGTGGACATTGAAGTAGAAGATAAAACAAACTACTACAAAACTAAAAGCAAATGCAAACTTTGGTTTGATTTTTGGTGCTTGTTTTTCGCTCTATAATCTTTATATTTTGGATTAATGTATGAATTGGTTCTTAAAGTATATCACTTTTTACTTTAGTCCTTAAAGATTTTTGGTCCAAATCAGTATGTCTTTGGGTTGTCCTCTTAGTTCTCCAAAGTTTTGCTTTAACTAATTTAGACTGATTTGCGTCACACACATAGCTTTGGTGGTTTAGTCTCCCAACAGAGATTTTCTGCATACATAAGGCCTTGAACTCGAGACATGCTTAAGCGATATCAAGCTTCTTACCCCTTGGATCAACTATCATTTAGTTTAGCAGGATCAAACATTATATTTCTTAAATAAAATCAGAAGTTCAAATCCTAACATCATTAATCAAGAAAATTGAATTAATAGAGTCATCCCTAATAGATACTACACCTATATATGCGATATTGATTCAGATAAATCAATTAATGAGCCAATATTAATCGTTATACTATTAAAAAAATAGGTACAAAATTTATTGGTTTTAAAATGTAGCGGTGCGGTGTAATAAGTGTTTACTTAAAAAATCTGATTTTTACTAAGAAATTATAATTTATATATAATTGCTAATTTCATACTACAATCCTCCTTGATTTTATAAAATTAACAAATTTGTCGGGCGTGTTAAGGTAGGGTTCCAGGTCTGAGATGGATGTATATATTTATTATTTGGTTATGACATTTAACTCGAAAATTAATGTCAACAAAAATTTAAAGAATGGGAGCTATTTGTCATCAGAATAGTGAATTAATTAATATATATTCGAAATAAAGATATTTGCATCATTTTATCAGAATATATATGTGTGTGTGAAAGATCATATAATTTGATTCTTTTACCAGTACAAAGGACAAATTCCCATTTTTGTGTGTAAGGACTAATTTGAACAAATCCTATGATAAAGGAATCTAGCGAGTACTTTCAATTAATGTGATTATATAGTAGTATTTGTTCATATTTTTTCTTAACCTTTTTGATAATGTACATACCTTACACACACAAGTGCTCGACCCTGAATCTTCTAAAATAATCATCATATTTTTTTACTGGAATTACTAGTTGAGTTCGAGTACTTTCTACTTTTATTATAATATCTCTTTAAGAATAATAATGAGTATTTATATATCATAAAACTTGTGAAAGGGAAAATGATACTAACATCATGCATATAGTTCTCAATTAAAACAAGTTATTACAATTTTAATAAATTTACCGATTATGAGTTGATTTAGCAGGATAAGTCATTAGGTCCTTTAAGTAATATTAGTTGCTTGAATTTTGACGTTATGAATAAAGCAAATTGAATTGGGAGAGTCTGTCCCCAAAATGGACATTTACAATGCTTGATCTAGATTAATCGGTCAATATATTGATTACCGATATTGTTTATATAAAAATTATGTTATATTTTAGTTTTTCAAAATATTCAGTCGATTTAGCATTAGCTCGGTTGGTATGATTGTTATTATAACGTCCAAGAGAACGTAGGTTTGAACACATTTAAACACATATTATATTTCTATTTATAACACATATTATCTTTCGATTTATAGGTGAGATGAAATTCTGATAATTTATAAAACATGTTAAGAATTTATTCTTCTTTATTCTATCTCACTACTAAAAGGACACATTGATGCTTACATTTTAAACACATATCATAAAAAATAGCTTAACTATAAAATACGTGCACAAACTATGCCTCATTCTTTATATTAAGCGTCTAAAATTTTTTTTGGCTAAAATTGGTGCCTCAAGTTTTTTTTGTGTGGCCAAAGCAAGTGCCTCAGTTAACTTTAAACACAAGCCAAAAATAAAACTTTAGGTACTTATTTTAATCAAAATAAAACTTTAGACACCTATTTCAGTCAAAAAATACTGTAGGCACATATTGCAAAAAAGAAATATAGTTTAAGCACTTATTTTATAATTAAGCCTAAAAATATTATAAATTTAAGTTAACATATATACTTTATCAAAGGATAATCTAGTGAATATGCTTCAATCAAAAGTGATGAATTGATAACCAATTATGTGATCTTAATTAAAAGAAATAAGTTTAATATTTTTATATTTGAAAGTGTGACAAAAGGACTAATTATCGTGGACTTAAATATTTAAACGATCAAACTGGGTTACATTAATCAAACCTACAACTTACACATAATACATGGACTAATAGTAGAATTTGACTTAAATATTTAGGTCAGGTTCGGAATTTTAAAATATAAAAGTAAAAGTACTAAAATGGCAAAATTAGAATATATAGATCAAATCAATAACTTTTGCATGACATAGGGACTAATAGAAGAATTTAACATATTCAAATGAGTATATGTTCCTTTTTGTTAGATTTTGTGAGTGAAACTTAATAAATCTGAAACCCAACTTTCATTTTCATATTGCAAACTTTGAATTTATAAATAGATATTATAAAATTTGACATTTTGAATAGAAAAATAATATATTCGATCAATGATAGACTTTTAAATTTTTTGAGTAAAATTTAAAAAATTTACGTCTTATCGATTTCTTTTAAATATCAATTAAAGACACACGATCTATTTTTTCTATCTCACCTATAAAATTTTAAAAAATCATTGTCATACATCAAATAATAATATAAGTTTTTTACCAAATGTTATTAGTCCCATGCCCCGGAAGATAATTAAACTCTCAACCACAAGTTAAGATATATTTTTAATTCAATTTATTAATATATTTTTATTATTTTTAGAATTAGATAAATTGAACTTTAGTTAATTTTTATGATTGATAATTTCAGGACTAATAATATTAAGCATAGGCCCCATTCTCTGGTTCAAATCCTTTTCTAAGTTTTTTTTTTCAGTTTTGAAGTTAGGCAAATAAGCCCCAAACTTTTTTTTATTGTTTCTTATGTTTATGTCAATTTTGAATCAAATAAATTAAATTATGATTCATCATTTTTAAAATTTTAAATTGATAGCTTAACCATTAGAATTTGATCTTATTTTATTATCAGTTGTATTCAGGGGCGGAGCTCCCTTGAGGCCCAAGGGCCCCCCGGTCTCTGTTATAAAATTTAAATATTTGATAAATTTTGGTCTAAACCCTTGTAAAAATTAAATATTCATATTAAAAAATACAAGAGTTTATTAAATATAAATCAAGTAGGTGTTGAACTAAAGAAGAATGAGCTATTGTGGTAAGCAACTTGGTATCGCTTAAGCACATCACGAGTTCGAGGCCTTGCGTATAGAAAAAAGTTACGCTGTGAGACTCATCCACCAAAGTTAGGTGTGCGACGCGGGTCGGTCCAGATTAGTTAGGGCACATGTCTTCAAATTTTTTTTGTCCCAAAACTATTTAGGCCCCTATAATTTTAAATATTAGACAAATTAGGATTTGTCCATGAATTTTGAGTTTAAATATTTAATAAGCCCTTGTAGTTTTGAAATTTAATATTTTGACTTCTGCCAATGTTCGATCTTGGCTCCGCCCCTAGTTGTATTTGACGCCAAATATTTGATCCTGATTTCACCCCAAACGACAGATGTGAATGATGATACATGCTCAACGAAGGGCATGGATGACAAATCATTCCATTCATGATTCATGTATGCATGTGATTACAAAAGCCAAATCTTGACATGAATGAGATGATGTACCATGTGGTTTGTTTGGGAAAAGGGGCATACAATATCATTAAACATTAGGTTTTTCATGTTCCCTCTTCTGTTGTTAGTTCAACAATGTGTTTGGTATTGTGACAGACAATTTGCTTGAATTTTAGGTTTTTAATGTACCCCTTTGTTTAGTTCAATAATGAACCCTTCAAAACTATTAGGGTAAAGTACGCAAATGGTTATTAAATTATCTTTAAAAATATAAAATGGTCATTAAACTTTTAAATATTACATAATAGGCATTAAAAATTAGTTTTTGTTACAAAATGGCCACTTAGTCGTTAACTGTCGTTAATTGGGTGATGTGACAGTTACAGAAATTTGAATAATATAACATTTAATCCTTCATATTGACACATTTAATCATTTTATTCCTAATTTAACTCTCATTATTGATATCTAAATTGATTGAATGTGTAAATATTGAGGATTAAATATGTTATTACACAAATTTTTGTAACTGTCATGTCTCATAGTTAACGGCCTAGTGACCCTTTTAATAAAAATTAAAGTTTAATGACCATTATGTAATTTTTGAAAGTTTAGTGATCATTTTATATTTTTAAGAATAATTTAGTGATCATTTGTGTACTTTACCCAAAACATTAATATGTCATTTAAATTAAAATAATAAAACACATGATAAAGTAATTTTTGTCCTAAATTTTATATTTTTAAATTTGATTTTTGAATTTCCCCTTCAATCCTTAAATTTGTTTTTATTAACTTTGATGATGTAAGAGAGCGTGTCACATGACATCAGTATCAGAGTGCTACATCATCTAAAGGATTAAAAATTTAAAAAAATTATCATGTTAAATAATTAATATGGACTGAAAAATTCAAGGGCCAAATTAAGAAAAAAAACTATTAAGTTTTGGGGACTAATAGTTAGTTTGTCCTTAAAATGTATAAAATATCAAAAGAAAAAAATTCTTTATATTTACGAACTATTGGTTAGTTTAATGGGATGATATATTATATACCTTAAGCAAAGTATAAGTTATAATTTTGATATTGTGAATTGAGCAAATTAGGTTGAGAGAGTTGTCCCATACTGAACCTCTGCAGTGCTAAAAGATTTCTTTATATTTTATTTTAGGCATAAAGTAAAAGAAAATAATACAATGTTTGACTGAATAGTTACTTTGACTCTTATTCTTTTTTTGGAGCAAATCAATCCTCAACATTTCATTTTTGGTCAAAATGACCCCTCTGCGGATGAAAATTGTTAGAAGACTGGCGGTAAACAGTTTGAAATGACTTGACAGGATGATACGTCAGCAGAAAAAAATATATTATATTTTGTATAATTTTATAAAAATATTTTTGACTGGTGTAATGTTTTTTAAGTTAACACATTTTCTACATGATATTGCCATGTCAACGTGCACTGCCATATAAGTTTGTCACGTCATTTCAAGCCATTTACCGTTAGTTGACTGATAGTTTTCATCCGCAGATGGGTCATTTTGACCCAAAATGAAATGTTGAGGGTAATTACTCAAAAAAAAATGAACTAAAGTGACTATTCAGTCAAACATTGAAGGTATTTTTTTTTAACTCTATGCCTTTATTTTAATAAAAGAAAAAAAGTGTTTATTAAAAAAGTGAAATGGATGATTTACACTTTTTTCACCATTTTCAATTAAACCACTTTTAAGAAAAGAATGCATAATATTTATAGAAAAGAATGCATAATATTTATACTTTTATTTTTTTCTTTAATTTTAATTTTTTATATATATAGCAATGAAAGAAAATTAAAGAAAAAACAGTTTTGCACGATTTTAGTTTCAATGATAAAGTCCACTCCCAAATTACTTAAAATACTATATTATGCAGGCAAGTAAGCTCTTACTCATATATTAAGCTATTAACTAGATGTCATGCTCCATGCATCTTCTAATTGATGGCACACATTAATTAAGTGACAACAATTTTTTTTAACAATGTCACCTGAATTTTATTAATCATCATAAAAAACAATATAATACAATGTATCAAACATAGAAAAAAGGGGCAAGTCTACTAAAATTTCTTACAATGATACAAAGAAAATCAAACACTTTCATCGAGATTAGCATATCTAAATCCAGAATCCTTCATGAATATTCCTGTCTCTATCCAAATGAGACGCTTTACGGGATAAAAAAGGAGTGGTGAGCGAACCAAGCTATCATGCAGAATGCTCCACTACCCAGATATGATTACATCGGCAATCAACCATCAACCGAGTTGGAATCCATCTTTCTAAGACCACCGACAGAACCATAATCAGAGATTTAGCGTCGTGAAGATCTATGTACGAGCACCAATCGACCGCTAAGGTATGCTGAAATCATGCCACAAGGACAAATAAAACGAACTACAAAAAAGTAAAAAAAACGTGTCACAAGGATAGAGGAAACGTGTGTCACAAAGGCATAGATTCTTATTAAAATAAGAAAAAACATGAAAAATAATAGATCTGGTGGTCGACAATCAATACTAAGAGTGGTTGTCGACCACCAACCAAAGGAAGAAAAGCAAAGTTGCAGGCGACAAAGATTTAAGTGAAAACAAAAACTTATATCACCAATCTACGGGATAATACATCAAATCCCTTGAATAAGGTCGGAAATTCAAATTTTAATGTTGTAAATGAAATAAATTTAGTAAAAAAGTCACCCAATAATAAGTCTATGCAATACTTGATTCAAATTAATTTACTAAATATTAAGAATCATACTAAAAAATCAATATTTAATTTATTCGATTTATAGAATCATCCATAAAATTCAAAACTAAAAATATTTTATTACATTTTTAAATATATATTAATTAGGCTTAACTACAAAACAAGTGCCTAGATTCTGTCTTTTTTTGCAATAGGTGCGTAAAGTTTTCTTGGTTGATATAGATGTCTAAAGTTTCATTTTTGGCTGAAAATAGGTGTCTAAGGTTTTTTTTGCTGAAATAGATGCCTAAAATATTTTTTGGCTGAAATAAGTGCCCAAAGTTGCATTTTTGGTTAAAATAAGTGTCAAAATAGATGCCTTAGTTGACTTTGAAACAATCCAAAAATAAAATTTAAGCACATATTTTAACAAAAAATAAAACTTTAGACATTTATTTCAGTCAAAAAATATTTTAAACTTTTATTATAAAAAAATATAATTTAAGTATTTATTTTATAATTAGCCTATTAATTAGTGTACATATGGATCCGGTTTTCAAACACTAATAAGCTGCCGTGCCGATAGGTCGGCTGCTTATTAATTCCACCTTTGACAACTTATCAAAATTAATTTACTTTTTCTTGTCTGAGTCAAAAAGGGAATATTAATCGGATATTCCTTTAGGATTCTTAGTCTCACTAAACTGAGAAATTATTAAATGAATTATGCTTATCATCGTAATTTATTTATATTTTTTTATTTTTTAAATAATTATCTATTTTTTATTGACATATAAAAAAAATAAAAATTTACCTTGAAAAAATTAACATAAATTAACTTTATTAGTTAGAACCACAAATAATATGATGAGCTGAATCAATCTAATAATTTTTCGACTAAACTCGTTAATTGACCGATTGATAAACGAAACAAGAAAAAATAAAGTGATACAATTTTGAAAATGACCACCACCACTCATGGTGTCGGTCCATGATGGATATGAAATTGAGGACATAAATTATCTTTACGTGTCTTTTTCTTTTTTATATTTGTAATTCAATATTTTTATTTTTAAGAATTTAAATATTCTATTTAGGATTTAAATAGTTAAATCCAAAGTTATTTAACAATCAAAACTAATTTGAGTAAATTTTTTTAGTATCAAATTTAATTTTATTTTTAAAAATTATTCACATATCCGTTACGATTAATGTTCATAATTCGTAATTATTTTAGCTAATAATTCTGTCACTTGTCAAATTTAAATTTACAATTGAATTATCTAGCAATTATATTTCTAACAGTACTTAAAATATTTGAAAAACACAAGATTAGGAGTGGAAATCAGGTTGGGCGGGGACGGTTTTGCATTCCCCACTCAGTCTAAAATCGTCCCCAACACTTGTGGTAACGATTTCGGTGAATCCCCATGAAATATTTCGGGATTTTTTTGTCCCCATACTCTCTCCGTACGGATCCTCGCGGTTTTCGGAGAATCTCTGTCCTCAAAATATAAAGTTTGGATACTTTGATCGAAAGCAGTTACGAGGTGATGAAGATCGAAAGGATATTGTGTTGGGGAAAGATTTAGATAAGAGTTTTAGCTTATATCTAAAACTAAGATGGAAACATGTTAAGAAATTTGAGTTTGACTAGGTTTGACAGAAAGTTGAAGCAATAATAATATAATTAGAATTTTTTATTAAAATATATATTAGGGGTATACAGGTAATTAAATATATATTTTAAAAATCTAATAAAATATTTGTATCCTTGCGGATAATTTTTGGGATCCTTACGGTTATTTATACGATTACGGTTCAGTTATTTCTACGGTTCAAATATAGCAAATCCCATCCCTATCCCCATTTGAGCTTTGGTGATAAAACTTCCCCATCCCCTTCTTATAGGTAAAAATTTCGGTTATTTATCATCTCATCAGTTCGAATCTTCACAGTTTTCAGATATTCCCCACCCAAATCCCACCGCAAGATCCAATACCTTTTTCATGGATGTCTACTATTGAAGTTTTGGATCTAGATATATAGTTGACTTGCATAAATTTTAATTATCATTATTTTTGGATAATTTTTAACTATCATTATAACGTCAAAAGGCTGTTGGTTTATTTTTAATTCGTTGGAATATGCAACAACTATTCTTGGGGTGCACCATTTTTTCTTAATTCGACTTATGCCAAATTAAGCATTTAATATTAGTTAAAAAATTGGCCTTAAATAATACTGGATTTCAAAGTAGTAAGGTAATCTTACCCTTATTCTAAATATCTTTTGTTGATTAAAATTAATAAATTTAATTAGGATTTATATCTAATATAATGGCGGTGAAAACTTTTAGTTTTTACAAATGCCTTAATTTTAGGGTTTAGAGATTTAGTTTAGGGTGTAGAGACTTAGTTTAGGGTGTAGGGTTTAGGGTTTTAGGTGTATGGATTAAAATTTATGGGTAATGGTTAGAATTTAGGGATTAAGGTTAGGATTTAGAGTTTAGGGTTTAGGTTTTAGGGTAATATGTTGAGTATTTAGGTTTTAACTTATAAACCCTAAATTTTACTGACAATCACTAAATTCTAAACTACTAAATATAAATCTAAGTCTTACACCCTAAATTATATCCCTAAACACTAAAACTAATACGCTTGTGGAAACTTTTAATTTTCACCGCCGCCGGTATATCAAATAATTATCCATTTAATTGATGATAATTTTAAGTGTTGGTTATAAGCTGAGACGAGTCATAAATGAGATGAGAATAAATCTAAATATTTAAAAAGTGAGGATAAATTTATAATTAATTTATTTTATATTTTTTATATAACAAAAAAAATTAATTGCGGTCATGGCCATGAACCCCTCCCACCTGGCCACCCTCTTAACACCTCCGTCCTTGGTTGGAACTTGGAAGTCCATTTCTTTTTTTTCCCACATTTCTTTTTCTTTTGCTTTTTTTTTTATGAAAATTGTAAACATTTTTGTTAGTTTATGTAGCACGTATTTGCTTACTCTTGTAGCACATTTTATCTTACTTTTGTAAGTTTTTTTTTCTTCTAAAGTTGAATTATTGTCGTCTCTTTAATTTACAGTTATTTAATTATATTGTTGATCTCTATGCTTTGAATTTTCGGGTTAAATTTATCATATTGATAGGTGTTCATAATAAATTTAGATTAATTACACGGGTTGTGATAAAGTCAATTATCAATGTATTGTTATTTTTTATTATGATGTTAATGTTGATGATATTTATCTTTCACCACAGATAGTGATGTCTATTTCTATCTTTATTTTTAGGTTGTTAGGTAAGTTTTTTTCAACTTTCTTTGTATATGGTTATATTTCGATTATCCAATAAATAAAATTTACTCTTTGAAGATTTTAAAGAAAATGGCGATTATTGTGATTAATATACTTTAGATTTTATAGACCCTTATTTCTCAAAATTGTGAATTTTTGTTATACTTTCATATATTTATTTAACAAAGCCATCTTTTATCATACAATAAACCCATTAAATATACTATTTTTTAAAAAAAAATTAAAAGAAAAGAATCCATTTGTGAACGATGTGCTTCCATGCCACAAAGTTTGACTTCAATAGCATTTTTTTTTTACATCAAATAGCACGTGTATCAATGAGATTTAATTCAATAAAAAAAGAGAATATGAGAATTTAAAATAACACGTTTAAATTTTATTATGTGTCTTTTCTATTCATATCGTTTACGGAATCCAAAAAATTAAAATATGTCTACTACAATAATGTCAAAATTTAATTCAATTTATGGCTTCGTTTGGGCATGCATAGGCATAACAAAGTTTGGTTTAACTTTTATTTTTATTTTTTAATTTTATTTGACTTTGATGCAAATGTAAGCTGATAAGTTACCTCAATAAGCTATCGCATTCTCAATTATTGAGTCGGTGGCTTATTATGAAATCAAAAAATAACTTATCACTTACACATTTTTTAAAGAAAAATAGCTTCTCAGCCACATAATTGAAAATTCAACTAAAACAATAATTGATATATTAAAATGAAAAATTCAAAGCATTTCGATGAAAATTAAGCTCAATTATTTACACACTCATGCTCATATCATATGACATGCTTTGGCAGTCCACATATTTTCAAATTTTAATTATATTCGAATGGTGTAATGTTGCCATTTTAGTCAAATTTATGGCTATAAATATATGATTTGATATTATCAATAAAAAAGTAATGGAAGTAATTGATATTTTCAAATAAATAATACAAAAGATATAAAAACAAAAATTAAAGTGAACTGCCCGATTGAGACGAGGGAGTAGAGATGTCAGTTTTGGCCTTTGGGATTGAAAAATATATTTTTTTGAATATAAACCTTAAATATATTTTTTGATTAATTTAATTCAATTAATATTATCATTAGTATATACAAAAAATGTAAAATAAGAAAACTCAAAAGTTCGTTTGGTTTTAGAGAATGGAGCCCGTTTTTATTTTCTTAGAAAATAAAAAAATGATGAAAATATGTTTAGTTGAAAAATTAAAAAATAATTTTAAAAAAATGGAAAAAAATAAGTGAAAATTTCAATGATTATTGCGCAACTTCCGCTACGTAATTATTTGGCGACCCAAGGATGTTGGAGTTCTTGACGGGGGATTTTTCACATGGAAACAAAAAGGGAGAAAAATAGTTATGAATAATTTAATAGATTTGTTTAATGCTCGAACCATCGAATTATACAGGGACGAAGCTATAGCTTGTCCCGGGGGGCCAAAAAAATATGTATAGATACTTGTCTCTTTAAATTTCTTAATTTTAATTTATTTTAATTTTATCTTTACTTTTTATTATTAATTATACTTTATCTCTCTCAACCTAATATCCTGGCTCCGTCCCTGGGTTATTAATTTAAGTTCATAATTAATTACATTAATATTATATTTTTTTGCCCTCATTGAAAATTTGAGTTATTTTGTTTCTTGATCTTTGATTTTATTGTCTAGACTCAAGAATAACCAAAACCCAAGTCAAAGTTATTGGAGAAAATTGTTACGGGTCAGTCAATTGAAATGATTCAACTTTTTATTTACTTTTTTTAATATGCATGTTTATTTTACGGTTTATATTCGGGGTACGGGACTATCTCTCCCAATAATATTATCTTCAAAGATTGGATTCACGTCCTCTCCTTAAAAGTGTAATGTGCCTTATCAATGAACCAAATAATTATCAGTATTTTTTATTTACTTTAAATGGGCCTATGTTGACGCATTCATCTGAAGATGACCAAAAATGGAATTAAGATTAAATAATTGAAAGATTAAGGTTGTTTAATGTTAAAATTAACACGAACCTAATATACATTGAATTTAAAATTTAGAATTAAAAATATTTAATTTGATAAATATTCAAATTAATAGACTAAAATTATCATTAGAAAGAAATGGAGACACAAATTCCTATCATACCCTTAATAGTTTCAATAAGAGAAATGACAATGATGCGAATTTTTGTCCGATATAATATAATCATAATAAAACTCGACTCTAGTTCTACCTATTTTAAAATTTTACCAAATTCAATTAAAATCTAAATTTCATAAAAATATTAATTTTATCATATCGGATCGAATCGGATAGTGACGAGGGTGTTCGGGCTCTTATACTCCAAAGTTTGTTCTTTGGATTCCCAGATTCTCATAATTTGTAGCTATCATCAGAGCCCGACTCACAAGCCTGTTCTTTGGAACTATGTCTGGGCCTAAGCACAAACAAAGTCCATCTCCTTCCACCAAACCACCATTCTTCTCTCACAATATCAGTATCTTTTCTGGTTTTGAATTTAATCAAATCCAGGAGTTTGATACTTTGACACCATGAAAGAAGAGCAGCGCTTACTTATTCTCCAGTCCTCTTCTCTTTTTGCTCCTCCTGAAGGTCTTTCCTTTCCTTTTAAACCCAAAAGATTTTGATTTTTAGTTTTTTTTTTGCTAATTTTTTTGTTACGGTTTTTGTTTTTGTTTTAAGAGTGAAGCTATCATATGGGACAGCAGGATTCAGGGCAGATGCATCGATTCTTAAATAAACGGTTCACAGAGCTGGGATTTTGACTGCTTTGAGATCGCTCAAAACTCGATCGGTTGTTGGATTGATGATCACTGCTTCACACAATAAAGTCGCTGACAATGGAGTCAAAATCGTTGATCCGAGTGGAGGAATGCCCTCCCAAGAATGGGGGCCTTTCGCCGATCAACTTGCCAATGCCGAAACTCCTGAAGCTCTCCTCTCAGTGAGTAACTTTTTTATGTTTCTGGATTTGGGTTTTACTTGTTTCATCGTAATTCATTGAAATTATTGTTGACAGATAGTGGGAAATGGTTCATTTTGAAACGTGTTCCCATTTTTTTCTTGATGGCTTCTGTTAGGTGTTTTACGAGGAACAATATCTGTTTTTCTTGATGTAATGCTAAATTTAGTGTTGTTTTCTATTTGATATAAATGGGACTGACTGTTGAGGAATTGGGATACTGGTTTTTTTTCCGGGTAGTGTTGTAAGCTTTTTTTCTTTTTTTTTTTATTTCTAAGATGAAGTGGTTGAGTTGTCATTTCACGGAATAGTGAGTTTGAACAGTGTTTTGGAAGTGGCGTACTTTATGATGATCTTAGACCGAGTCGTTTTTAAAATTTTAGTGACCCTAAGGTGAACTTAAAATTGGACTCTAAATTACAAATTTAAATTGCGGTTGCGATTGTATATTTGGTCATGTTGTATTTATCACGGTTGTAGACATAACGAATGTTATTTCTATCACTGCGGGTATTGCAGTTGTGAAAATTTTTAATAACATATGGTATTGTGGACATAGCGGTTGTGGATATTGTGGTTTTAGATGGTATTTCTACCGCTATATAATGATCTCTTTTGCGGTTACATACCCCTATTTAAATACATGTCTATAATATAAGTATTAAAAAAAATTAAGAGTACATTTATAATAACAAATATTAAAAAAATAAATTTTAAGAGTATGCTTATGATAATAAATTGTGGAAAAAATAAGTCCCTTAGTAACAAGTATTAAAAATTTAATTTTAATATTTGTTATTACGATCATACTCTTAAAAATTGAATTATTTTTAATACTTATTAGGAGTCCAATTTTCTCCTAATATTTATTAATTTAAGCATATTCTTACGATTTAATTTTTTTAATACTTGTTATTGGAGTCTTGAAACTTATTCAACTATATATATGTATATCACTTATTTTTTTCATCTACCCATAAAAATTATATTTTAATTTTTTGAGTGTGGGCCCTGGGCAGGGTGGGCCTCGGACGGCACTGATTTCAGGCCAAATTCTTTGACAGACGCCAACTGTATGTATGTATGGGAAGGTAAGTCGTCTTTCCTTCCCGGTGACTTGAAACAAATAATTATTTTTTATATTCCTTGACAGACGTCTGCTGCATGCATGTATCGTCTTCCCTTCCCGGGTGACTTCAAGCAAATAATTGTTTTTTATTAAAGTCACTTATACTTCCTGACGATTTCAACTTTCAAAACATCTCTAAAATCGTGAAATAATTTTTAAACATCCCTATTGTATAAAATGAAAAAAAATTAAGAACACTACCCGAGTATTGACTATTGAATTTGAAGGGATGATTTAATTTCTCTGTGGAATTCTAACTGAAACTAGAGATGCATATTGTACTTATTTACTGTATCTTCTTAGAGCAGCTCATAACAGAATTCATAGAGATGAAAAAATTCCATTCTATGGAGTGCAAACCGCGGAGATCTTGTTGGGGAGAGATACACGGCCTAGTGGAGAATCTCTCCTCGATGGTGCAAAGCAGGCATCTCTTCTTTTAATCACCATCAGATTGCCGAAACTTTGATAAATTTCTTTGAGTCATATGTATCTATCATTTGCTTACATGTATCCATTTTTTAGGGAATAAGTTCAATTTTTGGAGCCATGACGCTTGATTTAGGAATTTTAACAACCCCGCAGCTGCATTGGATGGTTCGTGCTAGGAATAAAAGCATGGCAGCGACAGAACCTGCCTATTTTGAACAGATTTCAAGCTCTTTCAGGTTAATTGAAGCTTGAGTGTTTTCTGTAGCATTTATTTAGCTTGAAATATACTACTTGCATTATTGTTTAGGTGCTTGGTAGACTTGATCCCAAATGAAACCGAAAGCAACAAGACGGATAACAGAGTGGTGGTTGATGGGGCTGATGGTGATGGTGGAGAGAAACTTGAAGTTTTGAAAAATATGTTGACAGGTTTAGTTATTGAGGTTCATAATACTGGTAAAGGTGGAGGTCTACAGTGTCTACTGAATGATGGGGTTGGTGCTGATTATGTACAGAAAGAGAAAGTTGTTCCACGTGGATTTGGTTCCAATGATGTTGGAATAAGGTGTGCTATCACTCCATATTTGGCAGTGAAAATCCAAGGAGCAACTAAGTATTCTGACCAAGGAGGGCAGTGAAAATCCAAATAATAATTCTCAAGCTCGACTTGGTGTTGTACAGACAGCTTATGCTAATGGAGCATCCACTGATTATCTCAAACAGTTGGGTTTGGAAGTCATTTTTATTCCTACAGGCGTAAAACACTTGCATGAGAAAGCTGCTCAGTTTGATATTGGAATCTATTTTGAAGCCAACGGCCATGGTACTATTTTGTTCTATGAATCCTGGTTAGAGGCCAGGAACAATGAGCTCAGATTGGTGTCTCAAGGTGTTATTTATGAGTGAAGTCCTTTTTTTTAGAATTATCTATGGTAGTTTATTGAGTATCATTGTGAATTTTTTTCAGGATCCGAACAACAAAAAGCTGCTCTAAGACTACTCTCAGTCAGTAAATTGATCAACCAAGCTGTTGGAGATGCATTGAGTAGCTTGCTCTTGGTTGAGGCTATTTTGCAACATAAGGGTTGGTCCATACATAAATGGAACGAACTTTACCAGGATTTACCTAGTCGACAACTTAAGGTCAGTTTTCGTTATTACTCTTGGAGACAAAACAAGGGCAGTCTTTCTCATCTTTAGCCGGAATCATATCTACCCTTTTTTCTAGTTTTATGTAAATGGCAACTTGGAATATTTTTTTCGAACTTCACACCTGAGGCACCTTCTACAATCTACATTGCACATATTTGATCTGCTGCTTCTGCATTCTTCCCACGATGGTGGTTGAAGAGATGGATGCCATATAAGGGAGAAAGGATAATTCATGTCTGTTAAGATTGACAAATTCTCCTCTAAATTAGAAGTTTAGGTAGTTGCTCGAGCAAAAGTCTGGCCAGTGTAACATTCACTGAAGAATATTAGCTGATTTCCGCCTGCTGCGTTCACTTCATTATATTTTGCCTGTAAACTTTGCTATGATGGTGTAGCCTTACATGAGCATTGCTTATGCTAATTAATCCATTGCTTGTGTCAGGTCAAAGTTGTAGACAGAACAGCTGTTACAACAACAGATGCAGAAACTATAGCTGTTAGCCCCCCTGGCATTCAAGCAGCTATTGATGCTGAAATTGGTAACATTTTGTCATTGATCTTTTCTGAATGCATGTTTCGGTGCATATTCCCAGCTTATTATTGAGTGTTGTTCGATTAACATCTCACTTTTGAGGCATATCTTTCGCTTGAATCTTTTTCAAGGCCTCATTTATATTAACCATTTTTTTATACGAAATGCAGCGAAGTATCCTAAAGGCCGGTGTTTCATACGACCATCAGGCACAGAGGACGTAATTCTTGTTTATGCAGAAGCTTCCACCCAAGAAGCTGCCGACAGCTTGGCCGACTCTGTCGCCAAAATTGTCGAACTTTTTTAGGCTTTGGCGGCTCTGAACAGTAGCTTCCCAAATCACTTCACATTGTAACAGAAAGTCACAAGATGTCAAACGGTTGGTTCTAGTTTTAACCTACGTTTCAAAGTTCAGGATTAGTAGATTCGCAAATGGAGATAAAAATTACTGAGGATGTTTTATATTTTATACTTCTTTTACAACTAACTTTGTCATCTTACTTTCATTGGCATTAATTCCAGGTTGAGTTTTTCCTCTACTTGGAACATTAGAGTTCCTTCCTGGTTCAGTCTCTATTCGTTTATACGGTAAAAAGGAAGCCGAATCCAATTACAAATACACTAGATAGATAACTGTAAATAAAGTTTATTACTTGGATTCAAACTTACAAATATTTATTAGCTGACAAAAAACTGGAAAATACAGAGGAAAAAGTAGAGCTACAATCAAGTACAAGCACAAACTTCAGCAATTTACTTTTGCATGGCTCCATCACTTGTTGGATGCCTTTATGTAACCAACCTGGGAAGTGTTTGAGGTTTTTGCCAGTGTTTTCAACTCATTAGCAATCCAACATTTTGATGTTTCCCTGTGGTAAAAGTACCCCAAACACTTGCAATCACTGGTGCATTTCCTCCCACAGTCACTCTCCTTAATCCTTTGTCCTTCATTGTACTGGCTCATGAAATGGTTAACTCCATCAAGCTTGTAGTAGCTGAAATTGTTTGGACTACAAGTCACCTTCTGCGGTTGACAGTTCCGGCTCCAACCGAGTAATTCGTTCAGCGATGGGCAAGCAACACATTGGTTGTCCTCACAGAGCCCAAAGTTCCCACATCTCTCCGGCAGTTCACATTAAGAGAGTGAATGTCTCCTCCCATGCTTGTGAATCAACCATGTCATAGTAGGGGAAAACCCTAAGGTTTCCATCGATTCCAAGTCGGAGAAACGACAACGTGCTGTTGTATTTCGGCCTCGTCAGAATGAGATTTCCTGTCTCGATGGAGGAATTAGCCACGGTGTAATTGAGCAAAACGTCGTAAGCAAAACCATCGTTTGTTTCTTCGACATTTAGTGTCACGGTCTGTAAGGTGCCATCTTCTGTATTTGACCAAACATATGATCTGAAGTAGACAAGTGGTTTGGGAGTGTTCGGTCCCTTGTATTGCAAAACCAACTCTTTGGGCTCCATCACCAAGCTATAGGCTCCGCCGACATTGTTTTGAGCGAAGGCCCGGCTCACAAGCTTCGTTGCCCCACCAACTCGAAGGGACTGACCTACCAAGAGCGTATCAGTTGGATGATCAAAGCTTTGCCAAATGAACTTACCACCGGCATCATGTAGCACCATGTTACCATTAGGCAACAATTTGAACCCTACCACACCTTTGTTGGCAGTGTTACTTTGCCAAGCAATCCGACCATCGGCATCAGCCAAGACAAGGTTCCCGTCAGTTCCGAGAGAGAACGTGGCATTCTCGTGAACAGGGTTCCCCCTATTGGCCTCCCAAACCCACCGAAACAACGATTCGGAACACGTGGTAGCCATGCGTAACGCAAGGGTGAATGCATTAGGGGTGGTGTTATAAAACGCAACCTGGAAGGGTGCAGTACCTATACTTATGACACGGTCTCCACCATATTCAACTATAAACGGTCCGAATTCTCCGTCATTGACGAACCTAAATGTCTCCGACGGAGGAACAACAGCCCCTACGTTAAAAGCAAACAGAAACAACAAGGAGAAAGACAACAAAGACATATTGAAAGAAGGGGAAAGAGACTTTGAAGATATGAAGATGAAGCAGCCAGGCAGTCTATATTTATAATGACTCGATAACGAAAACTCGAAACTTAATTTAGTTGATTCATGTCGGATTTCGAAAATCTTGTACCTTCCATTGCAAGATATCTATTTGTCCTAAACCGCAGTCGATGTTGACATTGCAAATTCTGGGGAATTCTTCAGCCAGGTTAAGCAGAGGCTGCTACAATGGAATTATAATAAAGGTAATTAGTGCACCACCGACTGAAAATTTCACTTTAAATCCATTTACATAAAGTTGATTAATTGAAATTTTAATAGGTTTGGCAGTAAAGTTTGGCTGCTAAATTAATAAAAATGATTTTTTTGACCAATAATTTATGGATTCTGGGCCTCCCTGCTGTCACATTCTGTCTTGAATTATGTACACTTGGCAATTTAATAATACTACAAATAACAAAAGTAGTCAGATTGAAAAAAATATTTTTTTTATGTCCCTTTCATATCTTAATATTAAAAGAATTAAATTTTAAATTATAACTTTAAATTCTAAATTTAAATTTTAAATCTTAAAAAATTTACCCTATCATAAATTTTTTAAATTCTAACATTAAATCTTAACTTTAAATTATAAATATAATATTTTTTGTGCGAGGCATAAAAAAAAATACATAAAGGACATAATATTCTATAGGAAAAAAATCCAAGCGTATTAATCATTTCTACCGTTAAAAAGCATTACTCAGAAGGTGAGACGCCAAGAGCAAGAAACGTTTCTCCAAATTTTCTTAAGAAAATACAGCTTTGATAAGCCCATGGTTTACGTGCATGTCGTGTTAGATGATGTCCTAATTGTTATTTTTAACCTAGATTAACACGTGGACTGAATTTATGTGGTTCGGTTTGCGGTTAATTCTTTGCATTTTGTTGGTTCATATAAGGATAGACACATGCTTGTTTTTAAAAATTTGATGGTCTAAGGACGAATCTAAAAATTAGGCTCCTAATAACAAGTATTGAACAAAATAAATTTTAAGAGTATGCCCTGGTAACAAGTATTGAAAAAATAATAAATTTTAATAGTATGTACTTAATAACAAATATTAAAAAAAATTGAGCCCTAATAATAAGTGTTGAAAAAACCCCCTTAATTGAAAAAATCATTTTAAAAGTAGACTCATAATAATAAGTATTTGAAAAAAAAATTGCTCCCATAATAACAAGTATTGCAAAAAATTAGACCTATAATAACAAATATTAAAAAATTGAATTTTAAGAATAGACCTAATAACAAATATTGAAAAAATTAAGACCCTAATAATAAGTATTAAAAAATTGGACCATAATAATAAATATTAAAAAAATTTAAATCATCATTAAAATTAGACAATCATAATTATGAGCGATGATCTTGGACTGTCGCCCTTATGACCCATCCTCAAAGACGAGACTGAATAGATTATCACTGCTAAATTTAAAACTCCTTATTTGAGACAAAGATTAAATCCTTGATCACTGATTAAGGTAAAATATATCCGTACCCTCTCATCTAAACATGTTTATCATTATTTTTATTTAATAGTATCATTAACTTTTTAAGATAGACCGGGTTTTCATGGACACGTAGTGTGTTTCTTTCTATATTTATTTAATTATTTATTATTATATAAAAAAATTAAATTGTCCCATCCTATCAATATCATGGTGTTGGTATTACGTAGTTATTAGTATGTAAACAAAACTTTGTATTTGAACAAAGCTTCCATTAATGGATCGAGAAAACAAAGAGATGGACTTTCTTACACGACTGTTCCTAAGTTTTATTAACAATAAAAAATATCATATAATCACATATTTATATTTATTTATCTGAATAAATAGATTATTTACGTAAAATTTTAAAAAATAAATCAATAATCTGTATTACAATTTAGAGACAATTAAAAAAGGAATTTCAAGGACAATGGAAAATAGCGATTATGTCAGCAGTGAACAGGATAGATCGAGGACAATCGGAGGGAATGACGTTCTCTAAAAATTTAAAATTTGTATATAATTTTAAAATTTTTTATATATTTTTTATTAAAAAATTATTTTTACCTTTTACAATTTTATATGTTTCTTGCTAAAATTTTATAAATTCGTCAATATAAAGTCTAATTGAGACGAGGTCTTTTCCGATGGCTTTGAAAGTCCAAGGCATAAGGTATTATTGCTTAGCTGTGGTGCAATTACTAACATTGTAATGGTGGGTGGGCCGGTACGGACACGACTGCCTGCGCATCCCAAGGTATCCTCACATAGTCACATGTTTGGGTTACTCCGTGTCTTTACTTTTGAACATTTTTGTTTTTAGAATAAATTTTTTTCGCGTGATTATAAAATAAGGATAAAATTTTGATATGTAAAATTAATTTTAGGGTAAAGTACATAAATGATCACTGAATTATTCTTGAAAAAATAAAATGGTAACAAAACTTTCAAAAATTACAGAATGACAATTAACTTTATGTTTTGTTACAAAATAGTAACTGTGCCGTTAACCTCCGTTAAAGAGGTGATATAGCTGTTAAAAATTTCTGTATAATAGTACATTTAGTCTTTCATAGTTATACATTCAATCAATTTAGTCATAATTCGAAGAAATTCAATAAATTTAACCCTCAATTTTTACACATTGTTATAATTTAGTCCTATTTCTAAAAAATTAACTCTTGATATTTCAAAATTACTTCAATTTAGTCCCTCTTCATCTCTACATCTTTCCATGACCTCTCTTACCTTTTTATAAAAATTACTCTAAATCATTCAAATAATGCAAATATAAAAGATTGAGGGACTAAATTGAAGTAATTTTTATAAAACTCGTAAAACTCTAAATCATTCCGACTTATAATATCCATCGTTCGATCAATGTAGAATCAAGATATACAACTCGTTTTCTTCTTCTCCACCTTTCTATCGATGGGATTTAGAATAAGATATTCCATCGTCGAGAAATCAAAGGGAATCCAAAACCAAATTTTCACAAAAATGAAGAAAGTTTTGGGGCTAATTCTTTTCTGCCTGAAGTTTTTGAGTGTTTCATCTTTTATTAACCATGGTGTGTAGATTTTGAGTGGACTAGTTTAATGTCATAGTTGTATGGTGTTATTTTTGTCAATTATCTCCTAGTGTTGGTTTCAAAAAGTTGTCTTCGTTTATGAAGGGTTCGAGCCAGGGATCGAAGGGCAAGGCTCCTGTTGTTGGGACAGCATCATTGAATCTTGCTGAATATACTTCGGCTGCTGAACAGAAAGAGTTCGAGTTAAACATACCTCTCATACTCTCCTCCGGTGCTACAGAGCCTGGTCCCCAACTCTGTGTATATGCTTCTTGAAGTATTTATCGCGCAAAAGTCTACTATCCTACCATCTACTATGTTCTATGTATCCATCTCCTTTTGGTTTTCACATATTCTAACTTTAAGTTGTAATTCATCTTGTAGATATCGCTTAGCCTTTTGGAACTAAGAACTACTCAAGGAACCCATGAACCTGTAGAGCGTGCGCGTCAGTGCCTGTTGCATCACCTGTCGGGTCTGGAGAAACTGTCGCAATAAAAGGATGAAGTTTCTGCAATTAAAGCTGATCTAAGAAAAGTGATTTTTTTAAAGAGTATGTTTCTGCCAGAGGAGCGAAAAAAGCCTGTCGAGAGGATGAAGGCAGTGAAGGAAGGGGTTCTGCTAGGAGTGATGATGGTGAGTATCCATTGGACACTGATTCACTTGACAATTCTGAGGAAGGAGAATCGGATGAGGTGAAGGAGGACTCTGTTGTGAGAAGTCATTTAGTTATGGTACTCTGGCAGATGCAAAATATGCAGGAGGATCAATTTACTCCAGCATGAGGATCAGCGAGGGTTAAATTGAAGTAACTTTGAAATATCCAAGGTTATTTTTTTAGAATTAGGACTAAATTATAACAATGTGTAAAAATTGAGAGTTAAATTTATTGAATTTCTTTGAATTATGACTAAATTGATTGAATGTATAACTATAAATGACTAAGTGTGTTATTATATAAAAATTTAACGGCCACGTCACCTCTTTAACAGAGGTTAACGGCACAGTTACCATTTTGTAACAAAACATAAAGTTTAATTATCATTATGTAATTTTTGAAAGTTTAGTTACCATTTTGTTTTTTGAGGATAGTTTAGTGACCATTTGTGTACTTTACCCTTAATTTTATACAAGCATGCATATTTACACTATAAAATTAAATCTTAAACTTTTAACCCTAACCCTAACCCTAAAAACTAAACCCTAAACCTTAAATCCTATACTCTAAATTCTAAGTATTAATCTTAAATTCTAAACCCTACAACCTAAACCCCTAAACTTTAAACCCTAAACTAAAATCATAGCCACTAAAACTAAAAGACAGGTATAAACTTAATACGGATCTTCGAATAAAAATCATTTGCTCTTTTTTTGTGTCCCTATTTATGCTTAACACTAAAAAAATAAGTTTAGAGTTTATAATTTAGGGTTTATGGTGTGTTTTAGGGTTTAAAATTTAGAATTTAGGATTTAAAATTTATTTTTTAGGGTTTGACATAAAAATGAACACCATAAAGGCAAAAGATTTTTGTTGTAGATCTTGTACTACTACTTTATTTATGGACGAATAAAAATTCTTCGTCCTTTTCGGTGTTACTTTCTATATTTTAATACTAAAAAAATTAAAATTTAAGTCTCAATTCTAAATCATAAACTATAAACCCTAAATCTTTAAAATTACACTCTAACCTAATTTCTTAAATCTTAACTCTAAACTTTAATCGTAAACCTTAAATCTAATTTTTTTTAGTGTATAACATAAATAATAACGCAAAAAATTGCAGAGGATTTCTACTCTTCATGGACCATGGTTCAATCAACACAATTTGACCATAATCTTTATTTGTTTAATAGAGTAAAATGACTTTCCCCCCGTAATTTTACCAATTTATTCTTTTTAACCTTCAAAGTTTTTTTCATTCTTTTTGACCCTCATTTTCTTTATTTTTTATTAAAATGATTCAAATATAATAGAACAATAATATTATTTTGTCCTTTTTTACCACATCATTAAAATATTAAAAATTATAAAAAAGTTTATATAAGTATTTCAATAAGGACACATTAGTTAGTTTTATTTTTTTATTCTTTGATTATTAGTTTTATTTTTTTATTCTTTGATGATGTAGTAGAAAATGATAAAATAGTTGACGCCAATTTAAAAGCGCTATTATTTCACCACATTTAGGTCCATTTGACAAAAAAATTCAAAGGCAAAAAAGAACACAATGAGTTTAAGGACTAAAATGACTAAACTAATAAATTTGGGACCTAAAAAGGTCATTCTACCTTAATTGAACCCCTTTACTTTTTACCTGAGATGTTAAATTTAAATGGATTAATATATTTTTATCAATACTTTTAGAAATAAAAAAATTTGAGAAACTAAATTTGATTCCTAAGAATTTTTAGGGTTATGGAAATAAATTACATTGGAACAAAATTAAATTGAAAAGCTTCATTAAGAAAAAAGAAGGTTAAATAAATTACAATTTAGAAATTAGAATAATAAAGCCTTCAACGCAGGTGCCATCGGTAAGGCTACATGTTAAATCAATTCCAAAACAGAATTTAATTAGTTGCTTTGCCACTTCGAATTAATTCTTCTTAAAATTAATAGTAAGTTTTGGAATAAATAATACTCATTTCGTATTTTATTCACACAAAGAAGGAATTTAATTTTAGGATAAATAATATACTTTGTAATATTATCCACAAAATTGATTATAAAAGATTAGCGTTAGTAAAAAGAAAAGGAAAGGTGTCAACATTTTTGACACGTGGTCCTGATTTTGACTCGGATAATGTCGGAAACATTATCTCAATTTGCTGACGTCGTTTTCTTCATTTCCCTTATGTTTAGCAAATTGCTATAAAACCCGAGCAATATATATAGTTAGGATTCAGTTACATCATATAAAATTTAAATAATTTTATATTAATTTATGATTATTAAATAAGTAAAATGAATAGGTAAGATTATTTTTTTTTCGCAATAAAACAAAATGTGGGGGTGTTATGTGTATATATTCTTTATTGATTGGCGCATTTATTGAATTTCTCAGCAGAAATAGAGCAACTTGAAGATAAAATAGGACAGATTTTCAATTTGGTGGACCGTATGTTGCTTCACTAGCGTGTGCTTTTTTATTCCAAACAATTATATGGGTCTAGAGGATAATTATTCCCATCCACACACTTCCATAATATGCTCCGTTTGATTAATTATAACACATATCTCGATGGATGATTAACGTTAATTATGAACTAATTAGTAAGTTTGAACTTTGAGTTAAGTTTATTAAGGAAGGTTTAATTGGGATTTTTTTAATAGTCTAAAGATAATAAGAATACAATATCTGTTCACATTTGAGATTGATTGTTGTATTTATACATTATTTAAAAAAAGTAAATTACCAATAAGTGTTGGGTAAAATGACAAGGCATATTGTATTTCAAGGAGATGACTCGGGTTCGAATTTTGGAGACGAAATTGTTGGGAGGGAGAGCCATGAGTCTCAAACACAGATCATAAAATAGACACGAAATGACTGGTGAGGCGCTAGATCCTTTATGCAAGGTCAGAAATTTTAACTTTTAGAAGTATAAGTTTGGAATGTGAGTTATTACATAATTAAAAAAATTGAATAAAATAAAAAATCAACATAAATCTAAACTTATTGTAAATGAGATGAGTAAAAACTTAAATAAAAACATTAATTATTTGAAATAAATAATATAAATTCTTTTTAACAAAAAACTATATTTCATTACACACAACAAAACACTTCGAATAAATAAAATAAATATAAAAGACTATCAGTGATTAATAATCAGTATAAATTTAATGTCGTCATCCACTACGTAAAAAAAGAAAAATGACGGTAAGGAAGGGAGAAAAAATAACAATATATATTCCTTCTTTTGTTCGAATTAGATCATATGAATGACCAAAAACACTAATAGTTATTACCGTTGACCTCTGGTTTAATTATACCTTCTATGCTGAAATTTGAGATTAATCTCTCTACTTTAATTTGGTATAATTTGATATCTCTTATAATATTATTAGTTGGTCTAAATTAATAAACACTAATAGTTATTATCACTAAAGTGATGACTTTCTTGTTACTATTTGATCACATAGTTATAATTATGGGTGATCATTGTCGGGTACACAAAAAAACAGGCATCTGATTCTTTCGGGTATTATATATGCCAGCCTGCTTTAGTCGAACACCTGTAAAATCGGATAACGGGTATCCAATTCAATTATTTATTTATTTTTAAATTTAAAAGTAAAAAAAAAAACACATAATAAACACATAAAATTTAATAGTTTTTTTTGAATATACTGATATGATTACAAGGTAGTATATGTTTAATTTTCTTAGCTCTTTAATAACGCACAAACATCATGCACGCATGGTGCTTGAATCTGGGTCACCTGGATGAAATACATCATCTTTTACCACTGGGACCACTCCACGAGTTCATAAAATTTAAAAGTTTATAATACATAATCCAAACACAAAAATTTGTGATATGAAGTTAGTTTTAAGATAGAAATATTTGTATATATATATATATATATTAAAGTTTGTCACCAAAAAGACATTAAAAATATTAATCACATTTTTTATTTCGAATCTTGTATTAACAAATTAATACAAATATTTTTGAAAATTTAAAAATACATAATGCAAACATAAAAAGAATTTAGAGATATAAATTTAGTTTTAGGTAAAAATATTAAGAAACCTACAATAAAAATATAATTTAAAATTAAAAAAATAAATATATTAAAAGTACCGGGTCGGATTGAGTACCCGGTTTCAAAAAATTTGGGCTAGACCCGGCTCAACTACCCGAAAATATCATGGGTCGAGTACCCGGCCCGACCGACTATTTTTTTTTAAAGAATTACCTGAGGCCGGCTAATTTTTTTAATAAATTACCCGATTTTTTAAGATTCGGGTCGATGAGTCGATGGATCGGGTTAATCGAGTCGGGTATTTTTAAACACCCCTAATTATAATACGTGAAGATACAATACTAAATTTTTTATTCAATTAAAAGTTTAATTATTTAAAAATCACGTTGTTAATTTAATAATAGTAACCACAACTAATGATGTTACCCATTTTGATACACTAATCACATTATAAAAATAGATGATCAATAAAATCTAAATTTTAGAGCAAGTATATTTGGCCGGTTGATTATGTTGTTCATCTTTGTTCCCTTTTTTTTCTTAGGTCATGGGTTTTAGACCCACTAAAAATAGCCCATTTCTTTCTATAGAGTCCCTTTTATTCTTCCCTCTAGATAGAATTAGAATTATGATTTGTCAAAAAAATATAAATTTTAGTATAGTAGAAGTACTAAAACCGCAATTAGAACTTACTCATAAAAATAATAAACAACATAGTTCGAATACAAAGGATCAAAACCAGGGCCATTACTGAGATTCATTAATCGACCTAATGACTAAAGATGCTTATATTATCCCATTTTTATGTGTTTGAATCCTTGTATAGAAATATAAAACTCCCTTATTTAAAAAAAATAAACCCCAATAAATATGATTTATTACTAACTCATGTACTAGAATATAAAAAAATTAACACCCGAATCAAACATAATATAAAAATCTCCAGAACAGCACATGATCTTATTATCAGCTATGGCTAGATTTGATAATGACATACTAAGATAACGTGCCACATGTTTGACCAATTAACCATAAAATTCAATGCCCAATTTTTTTGACTTTTCAATGCCACATTGAATTTTCTCTGAAACCTTCTGCTTATATGTACCAGTTCAAATGCAAGACAAGTTCACTCACAAGCATTGAGCTTTAATGGCTTCTCAAATATCAACGCTTTTCTTTCAATTCATTTTCATTTCCTTCTTTGCCTTTGTTGCTCCTACTCTAGCCAAAGTCCCTGCAAACCAAACCTTCAGAATCATCAACCAAGGCGAGTTCGGTGATCGGATTATCGAATACGATGCTAGCTATCGAATAATCCGGAACAATGTTTACAACTTTTTGACCTTCCCTTTCCGCCTTTGCTTCTATAATACCACCCCTGATGCTTACATTTTCCCCATTCGACGAGGACCTAATGAGGTGGGTATGGGACGCTAACCGTAACGATCCGGTTCGCGAGAATGCCACACTTACCTTCGGTGAGGACGGGAACTTCGTGCTGGCGGACGTGGACTGTCGTGTCGTTTGGCAGATTAACACGGCGAACAAAGGTGTCACGGGGATTAGGTTACTTGCGAATGGTAACTTGGTGTTGTTTGATAAAAATGAAAACTTCGTTTGGCTGAGTTTTGATTACCCTAATGATACTCTGTTAGTGGGTCAATCCGTTAGAATCAACGTTCGAAACAAGCTCGTTAGCCGGATGTCCGACGTACACAGCTCCGATAGACAGGATAGTATTGTACTAGACCGTAATGGGTTCATTATGTACCTAAATAACTCCGGTCAGCAACTTATTTACGGGGATGGCGGATAAGAGATTTTGGAGACATCGTGACATTTGATGTCCGGCCGAAAATGAAAATGCAATCGCATATGAGTTAGTGTTGACACATCAACAAGTTAATCAGAGCACTACTTCTGCAGCAGCAGGCAACGGCCGGCGGCTTCTCCAAGTCCGTCCGATAGGTGGGGGCAACACTTACAACCTTAATAAACTGAACTACAATGCCACCACAATCTTTTTCTTAATACTTTGATCCGATGGAAACCTCAAGGCTTTCACATATTATGATGGAGTTAGCTAAAATGGGATGAGAGTTTTGCTTTCTTCTCAAGTTACTTCGTTAAGGAATGTGCTTTGCCATCGAAATGAGGTGCTTTCGGATTATGTGACAAGAGAATGTGTGTTGCTTGTCCGAGTCCGAAAGGGTTACTAGGGTGGAGTGAAAGCTGTAAACCGCCGAACCCAGTACCTTGTTAGGGCGGAGCTAAGGTCGATTACTACAAAATCGTGGGCGTAGAACATATTCTGAACACGTATTTGATGACGGTGAAGGTCCGATAAAAGTCGGGCAATGCCGAGACAAATGTACCAAAGATTGCAAATGTTTGGTGTTCATTTACAAGGAGGATACATCAAAGTGTTCGACAGTTCCTGTTCTTGGGACTTTGATCAAAGAGGTTAATGCTACATCTGTGGGATACATTAAGTACCCAAAGTAGATTATCTTTTTGTTTTTTGGGGAGTTTTGTATTTAAGTGTGTTAGAAAATATGATCTGTTCTTATGTTTTCTCAAATACTTATAATTTTATTAATTTTGTGTAATCTTATATAAAATCCAATAATGAAATTATCCACGTTTGTATGCAATGTTGTGTATTATTACAAATGTTCGGACTTGTTTGATATCATTTGTCAATTGATTAATCGGATACAGGACAAAGTCATACTATGGTTTGGGAGTTGCGGCTTCTCCTAAGTTTCTTTTATGTAAAAAATATGATGGGAAATTTATATATTTAGACCCCTAATTTTTAATTATTTTAAACTCTACTCCATTTTTATGGTCGATGATACTTTATCTCCTTAATCTTAATTTCTGGTTTTGTCCTGATCGGATATAAACTTTTTTATGAACAATTTTTACTTAAGAAAGAAAGAAGGGGGAATTTGCTCATAATACTTTTCGAACCCACAACCTACAGATCGGATATTAATTGTTCGTCGCTATATGTAAGAGAAAAAAAGATATGGAATTAGGCTTATATTTTAGATTTTAACTAATTGGGCCAATTGAATATTCACTAGTTGATCCCACACACGATTTTATTATTCGGGCTAATATTTAAATGGGCTAGATTGGAGTTTAACCCATTATAATTTTTAAAAGTTTTCTTCGGCAAATTTGGTTAAGATACTAAATCTAATCGAATTAATTAAAATTTTATTTTCTTCAACCAAATTGAATTGCTTAAAAATTTTAATTAATGATTAAAATTTCAATTAATTTGATCACCTAACTAAATTAACCAATGTTAATTGTTCTCTTGTCAATAAGTTGGAATAAAATAATATCTTGAAATTCATTTTTTCATATATGTAAAACCCTTGATACTTCCATGATATATTTATAATATTACAACTAACTGAAAAACTTAAATTAAATTTGATGGATATTTCATGGTTTCAATGATAAGCTAGGCTAATATTTATGATCAAATTTTAATTTGATTGATATCGTTATTGTTATAATATAAAAATATACGTTTGCATGATCATATCAAAACATTTTATATTTTTTGGGTTGAAGCTAAAGTATTTATTATCGGTAATTGTGACTAATCCTCTCATTATTAATAATATCACTAACTAGTGGCTACATATGTTTATATCATCTCAGTTTATATGAGTTTAAACTCTGACATAAGAATGTGATATCTCTATTTAATTAAATAAAAGATAAATAACTGACTATAAAATATATTATAATTAATAAAGTTTGCCGCCTCCAATAATTTGAGCATCAACATTAAGAAACTTTTAATCAATCCCAAATCTGTAAAGGATTTGGGCATTGAAAAGGTAGATTGGATTACCTTTTCCTTTTCTTCTTAAGAATAATATTATAAAGCTTCACTACATGAAAAAGAATAATTAAATTAAACCTTTGATTTGTATAGGTTTATTGGGAGATGATGTTGACAATTTTCATGCTTAAAAAATTATACCAAAAACATCTTCTTTGGATTAATTAATTATTACATCGTCAATAGCCAGCTTTGTGCCATCATTTTTTTTGGTATTACTGGCTTAGGTTCCATTCTAATAATACACCTAACTATTTCATTTACCTTTTAACACGTTGAATATATAGTCATTAGTAGGCAATGGGAATTGATTCTTCTAGAAAAAATTAACCACATTAATTCTTTTCACATATATTTGTCACAAGATCTGATTTAGATAATGATGCGAATTTTTTGGTTTAGGGTTTTCACCTAAAATCAGTGTGTCCATTCTATTTCTTTCATTTGATTTGTAATTTCTTTTGCCTTTACCTTACCCTATTTTGTAACGTTATACAATGTTGTTAATAAAATTTTAAAATTGTCAATAATTTTGGAGGTGTCATTAATTGGTATTTATAGATATGGTTAAGTATTCCTATGTTGTAAAAATTTATTTTAATTAATATCATTAAAAGTTAATTTTTTGATCGGCAGATATGATTTTATTAATAGGATAAAGTCATTAGAAGTTAATTACTATTTCTTTTTCTCCCTAAAGGGATAGTTGTTTCTGTTTCTAGCACCATCATTCTAAAATCCCATTTAATTTTTTGGTGACTGTGGTTGATGATGATAATTACTTGGTAAATTTGGTAGTAGAGATTTTTAATTTTACAAACAGGAATAATAAATTATTGTGTCCTTCATTGATATTTTATGAAATAAAATGAAGAGTAGAAATCGTCTTTCGGTGTACCTACTTACGAGTTTACGGTTTATAATTAAGGTTTAAGGTTAGGGCTTGGAGTTAGGATTTAGAGTATTAAATGTATGGTGTATTTTCTAAGGTTTATGATTCATGGTTTAAAATTTAAAATTTAGAATTTATGATTTGATTTTTAGCGTTGGAGTACAAAAAACAACACCAAAAGAAGCCAGAGGATTTTTTTCTTAAAATAACTAATATAAAATAGTATACCTTTTAAAAATTTAAAATTTAATCAAAAATGACAGTTTATAACTTTTTAAAATAAAATAATCCAACTAAATTTTAGTAATAATTAAATATGTATATAATATATAAAAATTTCAGAATATATGAAATAATGATATCATAATATATATCTGTTCTAAGGGTAGAAATTTAATTGAAGACTTAAAATTATAGATTTAGTTTATAAAATTTAGAGTTAAAATTTAAAATTTATATCAAAATTTTAGATTTTAATTTTTAAAAAATTAATACGCATGCGTACATATAGATATATAATTATAATTACCCTTATTTCTTGTAAATAAATAATAACAACCATTGGCTTTTATATGCATGAATACCAAGGAAAATGAAATCCCAAACCTTTATCCTCTTTCCCTTCCATTTGTAGCCCAAATAGACTGAGCAATGAGCAGGGTGAATCACCAAACTAGCACCCCTACATCCTAATTTCTCCAAATTATCACCCAAAAAATTATATTTTCCAGACTAACACCATTATTTTTATAGCGAGTTCAAATAAAATATTATTTTTATTTTTTTTTTTGCATTTAAAAAATTTTCAAATTCTTTTTCGTGTTTTAAATTAATTAATCGTATTAACATATGATTAACAGATTTTAATTAGAAGAACTCGTCGTGCATGCTAGGCGAGTTCCATTTTTTTTATGACCTAAAAAAAACTATTAGGAACTCACTTTGCATCTTCAATATATTAAAAAATGAAAATAAAAAAATAAACTATTAGAAACCAACTTTGATATTTAGCTTAATGAATTGCAAAAAAAAGTGTTGGGATTAGCTTATATATATAGGATTAGCTAGAGCGTAAGCCTTTTTTTTTTTTATCAATGTGGGATTCTTGAAACTAAAATATAGTAGCAAATTCTTTAGCTCCAAGAATCCCACATTGATAAGAAACAGAGGCTTACACTCTAGCTATACCTATATATAGCTAATGCCAACATCCTTTTTTTGCAAATCATGGAGTGAAATATCAAAGTTGGCTCTTAATAGTTCATTTTTTTTATTTTTTTTCTTTAATACATTGAAGATACAAAGTGAGTTTCTAATAATTTATTTTTATTTTTGTCCTTTAGAAAAAAGTTTGATTTTAAAAAAAATAATTGAAACTTGCCCTGCATGCACGACAAGTTCCAATTAGTGTTAATAACTTTTTATCTAATTAATTAACTTAAAACATGAAAAAGAAATTTTAAATTTTTTTGAACTTTTTGTGCATGCATGCGAGTTTTAAAAAAATATTTTAAAAAATAATTTTTTATTCGAACTCGCCCTGCATGCACGGCGAATTTGCTATAATGATTTTAATTTGGAAAGACTTTTGGGTAGGAGTGTTCAAAATCGACTCAATGAGTATCTAGTGACCCAATAAGCTCATAATGCAAGTTAAAAACCTGGAAGAAAAAATGAAATATAATAAAAATATAATAGTGATATATTAGACTTATTAGGTCTTTAGGTACCCACATTAAGCCGATTTTAAACACCCATATTTTTTAGTACTGTTTTAATAATTTTAGAATGTAAGGGTGCTAATTTGGTCTTTCACCCCCAATGAGCATCCACCTTTCCTCTTCCATAAAAGATTTGTTGTCCAAGATCTTCCTTTCCTTCCCCAAGCTGTTATTTGCCTTTCCTCGTAAAGACATCTACCCACCCTTCTAATCTATTCTCCTTAGATTCTAAATTATTTTATTTTATAATTTCAAGATGATCTCATTAATTATTATAATTAATTTTAAAAAAGCAAGCAAACTTCAAATTTAAGCAACAAAATATTAGTTTGATGGTAACAAATAGATCTTCAAATTATTTTATATTTTTAGCTTTGTTTTTGTTTTGTCTTATGTTTGATGCTGTTCTTAAGTTTTATCTTATACGGTTTCTGTAAATATTATTATGTGTATTTTTTTTCTAACTAAATTTAAAGAATTTTTAATGAGGTACATAGTAATATCACTTTTCATTAAAAAAATTAACCTATTTTCCTTAAAACTTTAAGCTCTCATATTAGTTTAATGGTAACGGATTTTAAATTTAATCATTTTATTTTATAATCTGAAGATCTACCCACCTTCTATTCTATTTTCCTTAGAACTTTAAGTTCTCGAATTTAAATCCCATCATACGTATGTTTCGTTCGAATATTTTATGATGACTTGTCGAGATGTATTATACTTTGTGTGTGTGTCATCTTGATTTAGAGTCTCAACTTGATGATTCTTGTCAAGATTATGACTCAAATTATAGTTTCCTCTTAAATTTATGGACCCCGGTGTGTGTAAATAAATAAATATATATCATATGGGTGTATTTATACATATTTGACAAATGGAATGCTTCTCCATTATTTTCTTGTCCCTAATCGGAATTTCTTTCAAGGTAAGCCAAGTTGCTCATCATGGTTTTCCAAAATTTTCTATTGGCGATTCATTAGTTAAGATGGACTAATATATTGTGTCAAGCTCAAGATTATATATTTAATGTTAAAATATAACTGTGAATGCGACAAATGGCTTGATTCATGAATATGAATCATCTCAATCCGTGTTAATTATAGTATGTCATTAGTTTTCCACACCATGTCATGTAAATGTAGTTTTTTTTTTTATTTCCTTAAAAAGGGAAAATTTAAAGCCTTTAAAATTTGATTATCGAAGTAAATAACATTGATTTGTATTTTGCTGATAAATCACACCGTTGATGGCTTTTAATAAAATTAATCAAATATATCCATGGACGGATCCAACATCAAATAAAGGAAATGATTAATAGATTATGGCTAGGATGGATATGGGTCAGGTTGAGTCAGGTTTTTAGCAGATCCGCATTTAACCCGAAAATTTTACACTTTCGTCCAAAATCATTCCGACTCGATAGTTTATGATGTTTCATCCAATCTGAACTCTAGAGTAAAAAATCAAATCTAACCCGACCCGAAATAAATAAAAAATTATCAAATTTTATTATTATTCGATAAAATAAGGAGCTAATTAAAAAAATACAAATAGAGAGGGAGTATTATAATAATTATTCTTTTTTATTAGATAAAATAAGGAGATAATTGAAATATATACATAAAGAGATGGCCATTGTAGTAAATATTTAAAATAAAATTAAACTATTATTTCGGGTTGGGTAATATATTTTTCTCCTTAAACTCAAACCGACCCGACTCAAATCTAAAATTTTCTTTAAAAACCTATAAGATCGGGTCGGGTCACAACCCATCGAGTATGGGTCAAATGGCCATCTCTAATTATGGTACATTAAAATGGTTTAATAAAATGTGAGTGAAATATGTATATATATATATATATTTAAAAAACAATAAGTGAGTAGTTTTTTAATTATAAAAATATAACTATTCCCAATTTAAAAATTACTTTCTTTCAATTTTCTCTACATTTCTACATTTCTTTCAATTTAAAAATATACACACATTCGAATGCATATTTATGTGTTTAATTATCTTTATATGATTAATCTCTTTTTTTAATTTTCTCTTTTACCGGTCTTTTTTAATTTTTTATGTTGCCGGCAGTGACATCATCTTTATGTTGGTTATCGACTTGATGATTATTTTTATTTTTCTTATTTTTTTAAATTTTTTGTTCACAATAAAAATTTCTTATTTTGAATTTTCATTTTTCGTACATCTTGCTGTGTTTTATTTCGTTTGTCTTTGTGACACGATTTTTTTTATCTTGTAGCACAATTATCGTTTGTCTTATGACGTGATTCTCGTTTACCTTTGTGATAGTTTGATGTTTGAACCTTAAAAATATCAAGAGGAACTATAAACCTTAAATATGAACAATAGAACAAACATAAAAATAAAAAATAAAGAAAAAAAGGATTGATTATATATATATATATATATCACATTCTTAAAGGTATAATCAAAATCACATAGTTGATTAAAATATTGATGTATTTTTCTAATTAAAGATAAAACCTTTTCAATTCAAAATTTCAAATCAAATATGAAGTTAATGAGGAAAATTAATCAGAGAAATTAAGATCCTAATTGAAGATTGAACACGCGCCTGTCACAATCTTCAAGCAGGCAGCCAAGGAGACACTTCACGTGCTTCTCCATTTCCAGTCTCGAACAAAAGACAATAATGCTAATCCTGGGAGATTATGTTTTTTTTTTTTATAAGAAAAGAGTACCATATGAAAGATCATGTCATTTAATCCTCCTCAACTTGGTTAATAATTAATTTAAAATTGTAATTAATTGGTTTGTTGCCGCAGGAATACAAATACGGGTAATTATGAGCCTTTTAGATTTAGGGTTTTTTAGTTTGGATTATTTCAACATCTAGGAAACGTGTTGGTGAAGAAATTCTACAATTTTGTCCCCAATGCAATGTATTATTGCGATTTTATTGATCTAAAACATTTTTTATGTGTTGTGACAGGCGATGTATCTTCTATTCTTCTTTGCCCAACTATTTGATATATGGATAATTATTTGATACAATAACATTGGAAATTTTTAATTTTTACAAGTGTCATAGTTTTAAGGTTTAAGGATTCAATTTAGAGTATAGGCTTTAGAGGTTTATATTTAGTAGTTTAGAATTTTGTGATTGTGAATAGAATTTAAGGTATAGATTTAGAATTTAGTGTTTATAGGTTAAAACCTAAATCCTCAACATATTACTCTTTATTTTTTAATTATACCTTTAAGAATGTGATTTTGATTAGACCTTAAATTTAGTGTTTATAGGTTAAAACCTAAATCCTCAACATATTACCCTAAAACCTAAACTTAACCTCTAAACTCTAAATCCTAATACTAACCCCTAAATACTAGACCTTAAATTGAGGTTTATTTTTATGTCTGTTAGTAAAATGTTTTAATGCTGAGAAGTCGATTTATATTCCATATCGGTGAGATAGTAATCTTGCAAAAGGTTTATATACCATTATTGGTTTTACCCACTCTAAGCTCAACCTGTGCAATATTTGCTCGGTTCGGTTTGGTTAGCATGTGTCAAGGACATGTATGTATCTTTTAGTGGACCTCAACTTTTGATATTATACCAGTTCGAACGAAATTATTTCTAATAATGGCTACATAACACAGTAATTGATTCCTTATGTTTTTATTTCTATTATTGGTAATAGTCCGTGTTAATTTTTCATTTTGCAGTACCTATTTTTCTTACAAATTCGACTGTATTCCATTGTTTAAAAGTATTTTCTCATTTTTTGTTTTACTGTGAATCTTACTATATATGTTTATATATGCTTGATACGAAGGAAAAAAAATGTAAGTTTAAACATCTCCTCTAACGAAAGAAGGTTTTACATAGCTTGGTAATTGTATGCATGAAGAACGAGCTAATAAGCATCTAAATAAATAGGAGACATCACATCAATCAATCATCAAATTAGACGATTTAACAATCAGCTGTAAATACGAATTTTCATATTAAACAATGATGGATCTAAAAAATAAAAAAAATAAAAATATAGATTTTTTTAAACGAGCATTTAGATTTTTATTTTCCCCTTTACACACTAAATTAAACTATTATTTTAGAAATTAACACTAAACTAAACTTATTTTCCAAATAATGAAATGTAGTTGCTTCCTATGAGAGCCACGTGAATCCACATTACCCACATTATGCTAATGTATAGACTTATGCATCAGAAAGAATCTCAGAAAACAAATTCTGACACTTTTTAACTATGACATAAGAACAATCAGTAGCCAGAATTTGAGAGATGGTACATTAATTATCCACCCTTAAAATCTCAATGTGTGTTTTTTTTGCTCAGCAAAAGAAATTTTATTGATAAACCTGAGAATTATACCTCATTCTCAATGTGTGGTGTGATGTTGATTTTATCTTTTACGTGTTAGAGCTTGATAAGATTTTTTATTAGAAATAGATAATGCATTAGAAGTCGAATGTAAGTCTTCATAAAAGAATGAAACAACAAAAACATCACTTATAATCAATATTAAAATAGTATTTAGGATCATATATGTATATATATAATGCCTTAAGAGCATTGGGAGATGGTGGTGCAATGGGCTTCCATATTGAAAGAGAAATTGTTACAGCAACAGCCCCATTCTCAGAACACCATGAATCCCTCCATTGAAGCTCCGAAACGTAGCCCTTTTCATTTGGCATTCATGGTGTTTTGTATGTTACTCCACCACTGCTCATTATAATATAAGAAAAATCATTGTAAGGGTCAACCAGGTCATCTACAAGATATACTGTATTTTTTGCGCCTACCCCATCAACGGGAGTCAAAATCAAACCGTTCTTTAATCCTGTATTTATCACCTTTTTTTATTTTCATTTGTATTCTTAAACTTGCTTTAAAAAAATAGTTGGTAAAGGATGAAAAGTAAATTAATGAAACAGTGGTTGTCAAAAAGTCTAATAATTAAAGTTATCTTAAATGAATTGATATGGACTTAACCCCATAGAGTAAGTCATTAAATACAAAGAAACGGCTGCCAATATTCCTCAAATACAACGTGAATTAAAAGTATAATTTATTACTAATAATCGGTTAGTCTAATGAGACGAGATAATATATTCTTTAAGCAAGATTAGAAGTTCGGATATTAACATAGTGAAGGAAGTAAATTGTGATGATCACGCATAGTATCTAATACGGATTAGTCAACCAATAAATTAGATATTGATAGTTATTAAAAATATTAATTTATTTCTTAATTTATAGATACCTAAAAAGTATATTTAATTAATTAAAATATATTTATGTTTGACGCACTTGTGGCACAATTAAAAATAATTTTATTTATCATTTAAAATAAAGTTAAAAAGATTTATTTTTAAAAAGTTAAATGATACAACATCATTTAATTTACTTATAATACATAAACTTAAATTTGTTATGAATATTTATTTATGGTGAGTATCCATGTATTAAAGGAGACTTTAATGTACTTTATTATTATGGTTTAATACCATTGGAATTAGGGTTTCTATCTTATGTCTATAAATATAGATTTGGAGAAAGTATTGTACACAACTCAATATTGAGAATGAATAAAAATCTCCTTCTTTCTCTCATCTCTTTGCTCTTGTTATTGTTCTTACTTATTTTATTCACAACACGTTAGCAGCACACTCTAATCAACTGAGGTCTTTATCGTTCGAATCCAAAAGAAGTTACTGGAAAGAATTCGATTATAGGATGAACCAAAGATAAATTCCCCCCCTCATTTTTTCAGTTACTGATTGTCTTTCTCTTTATATTTTAACTTGGTTTATATTTTTTTTTGAAAGGCATGAAAGTATGTTTGATTGTATTTAAATTTTGAGCTTTGGGCAGATATGAGTTTGTGACTTGTCACAAATCAAAAGATGATTTGACAGAGATGATCCGACCATGTTTGGTTTGTATTTAATCGATATTGTGGTATGCTTCTTGAAACATCACTTATTACTATTATCATATGATAAGAATACATACAAAATTATTCTCTCCATGCATAAAAATTTGGATCGATAATTTTCGGGTACAAACGTAATAGTTTTTTTTCTCTTGCCCACACATAATCTACAAAAGGCTATATACTGCAACACATAATTGGAGATTATTAGAATCCTTGAAAATTTATCCCTTTGTGCAACAAAGATATAATTTATACCTCATTGTTATATTAAGCGCACGATGTTCTAATATTTTTGAAATCAATCAATTTTTTTGATATGATCACTCATTGTTATATTTACATCATAGTATAATTAAATATCAGTATTTATTTATATTATTTTATTAATAAGAGTTGGTATTTTTAACCATGTTTTGAGCTTTACATGATATGCTTAAGTGGCTTGGAAAGAAACATGACATAAAGAGATTATGAGAAGCTGTTTTGGTCATTTGCTATGTCTCCATTATCCTCAAGAGGAAAATCAATATCGATAAATTCTACTTTTATTTTTTTATTTTTAAACTACGATTTTAAAGTATGATAAATCATGGTGTTTTTGAATCTACAAGAAGATTGTTATAAAGTCTATATTTGCTTGAAAGCAATAATTCTTTTACATCGAAAAACTCGACTATAGACTTCTCCCAAAGTTCAGGTTGCAAAAATTCATCTTGTTAAGAATTTTTATGGGAGGCATTCCCTGAAGTGAATGCAAGCATCATGTTTATTTCATGAGATTATTGGATTGTTTCATTCCCTGAAGTGAATGCAAACATAGTAAATCAGTATTTAATTAGTGATATAACTTCGATATGATCCAAATTACTTCACAACTGAAGTTATGTGGTCAGAGTATCAATGATGAGATATATTAATAAAAACATACTCTACTTTTCACGCAAATAATGTTGTCCTCAAACACAATATCGTGAAGAAGGTTTTAAAGGCCCACTGGCTCCACTCCATTCCCTGAAGTGAATGTGAGATTATATAATAGAAAGAATAGAGGTCACATTAGTAGTTGTGGTCGTGATTAAAGCCATGAACATGGACAATATGGTTATTTTAAGAATGTTTATACTCACTAGAAGTGGGGTTATAAGCATGGCAAGAGTGATAAAGATCATTCCAAGGAAGTGAAATCCTTTTTATTACCAATGCGATGTTATAAATCATTGGTCTTGTACTTGTCGTATGTTGAAAAATCAACAATCGTTGAATGATAAAGGAAATAATAGAAGCAAATTTTGTTTGAGAAAATGACGAAGATGGTATTGGTCCGACTCATTTAGATGTTGTTGGTTCGACTCATTTGGATGCAGGGGCAAAGCTAGGAATTTATTTAAGGGGTGTCATTTTCTTTGAACGTATTTAAGACGAGTCGTTTTATTTATAAGAGGTGTCGTTTTATATATGAAGTGGTGTCATTTAATTTATAAAGGGGTGTCAATTATATATTTTTAATTTTTTATATACAGATTATATAGAAAAATACGGTTTTTAAAAATTTTGGGGTGTCTGATTACCTATGTGGCCCCGCCCATGTTTGGACGTTGTTGATTTCCTTATAACCCTTGAAGGGAATAAATCATCTTCTAATTATTCTCATAACCTTGAAGAGAATTATTGATCTTTTAATTTATTTTACTTTATGTTTATTTACTTTATGCATTGATTATTTACGTTATATATATTATGATATTTATTTATTTCGTTTAACATGATTACTTGTCGAATACAATCAATGGTGACGATTTATGCTTAGCAGAAGCATAAGAAATATTTTTTCATTTAAATGCAAGGGAAAAATATGAGTACTCTATCTCAAAGTACTGAAAATATTGATGCTCCAGAAGAGCAATAAGTTCTTGAAAGAAAGCACATTATAAAAAGTGCATAATTGTGAATATTGTAATAATTACCGCTAATGATAATAATATCGTCGCCGTCAGAAAGTGGAAATTTTAAGAGATCAATATGAGTTCTCAAAATAATCCTTCAGGAATTATGGATAACATATGTTATCAATTGGCATATGAAATAAGCCAACGTGGATATAAGTTATGGTAGCCAAAAAGTCAGTTGAAAGCTCTAGAAGAGCTATATATTGCTACCAAAAGAATAATTTCCATTGAAAGCTCTGAAATAGCTAAATATATTCCTATTCAAAGGAATAATTTTTGGTGGACAATCTATTATCAAGTTTCAAAGAAACTTGTATTTCAAAATTTGTACCACATATGTACAAGTGAGATTAAATCACATGTTATGATAAAGCAGAAGTTTACAAATTCATAGATATATATACACACACACATATATATAGTTGACATGATCGGTTAGACCATCCTGATCAATAATAATGCAAAAAAATTATCGAGATTTACATGCACGTATATTAAAAGAACCTAAAGTTCTTGTGTTACTTGTTCCCAAAAGAATTGATTAAGATTCTACTTACTAAAGAAGTTAAAGCTCTTGTACTAAAGTTGAGACTACATGTCTTGCATATCTGAATGAAAAATATACCCATTTATCCACAAATGTGGAAAGTTTTAGCTGATTTTAGTAAATGCATCTACATTGTTTTATCAACTTACAACGAGAAGTTTGTGAGATTGATTAGAAAAAGATTCAGATTATGCAGTTAGACTATTCATCTTGCAAAAGCTAGTGAGTTTATATTTTAGGTTATATCAGTTGAAATAACTGTTACAAAGCCTATTGATCATAAAAAATATGGTTTAGCAAAATTTTAATTGCATGCATCCTATTTAATAGCTAAACTATGAAAAGAAAACATTTATTATCTATATGATATTTCACATATAGCATCACTTATACGCATCAAGCCAACGAATTATAATAAATTCATTATGATCGACTTTTAGTCAGAAGTCATATTTCTCATTTTAGAATTTTTGAATGTGCGATATATAGTTGAATTGCTCCACCATGCCACACAAAATGGGTATATAAAAAATGGTTGAGAATATATATTGAATATGACTCTCCTTTTATGTTTAAATTCTTAAACATTAATTAGAGAATCATTTATGAGATGATTCTCAATATCGGGGAGAGAGAATAATTAGCTGGATAAAAAAGGAAAATTAATTATCATTATCTAGATCCTTGTATATGAACCAAAAGTTCAAAGATAATTCATGCTATTATATGTCAACTGTCAGACATATTTATTGACCTAATAAGATTAATCAAGTCTCGTATACCAACTAAAATGCTCTAAATTTGAATTACAAGTTAGAGCGAATAGATGTAAATCATGCCTGAAGCATGATAGTTAAAACTGGTTCCAATGATTAAAATTCTCGTAAATGAAAAGTAATATGAGATGATCATATATTGGAGGCGGGTGCTCCTGAAGAGACCCAAGACATAACCAATAATAAAACTCTAGAAGATTTTCAGGTTCCTAAAATAAATATTGAAAAGAGATCTCGACAAGTTATGTCACTACGAGAAAATAATAGAATCGAAATAGAAAAGTTGTCGACAACGATTTTCCAAACAATGTTTCTATAGAAGTAAAGAAACAAAATGAAGATTATGCATAGAAATCTATCCAGAAGTATAGATATTGAATTGAGCAATGTAGAGAGACGCTTGAACTTTTAAAAGAGAAGTATTTGGACTAGCAGTCCAAATACCTAAAGGTGTAATGCAAGTGAGGAACAGATAAGTAGTCGTAAATACGACTTGAATTATGATTTATGAAGAGTTCTAATTACTTCATGGTGGATGCAATTACTTTGGTAGTTATGAAATATTTTATATGCGTCTAATCTTTTTGTGGATCTCTATAAAAGGAAAGTTATTCTTGACAGATTTAAAATGCTAGAAGCATTTGAAAATTTCTGAGGAAATTTATTCAGATATGTCCTCTTGAATATTTATATTTTGGCGCATTTGATATAATCGCCTTAGTGAGTACTTATTAAGTAAATACTATAAGAATGATATTACTTCTATGTACATTTTATAATGACGATTGTATCAAAATTTGATATGATATATATCGATAATTTGAACTCCTGAAGAGTTTCAAAAGCATTTGATTATTTAATGAGATAAATCAAGTCTTGTCTCGGCCTAAAGATTGAGCACGTATATATGAATTTTCGTCTATGAATGCACACATGCTGAAAGAATCTTAAAAGATTCGATATGGATAAAGCATATCTATTGATTACCCTAATAGTTCTAAGATTGTTGGATGATAATAAATATGATTTTATATTTTCTTGGTCTAAAAGAATCGTATCTTAGTTGGTCTAGAAGTACCATCTAAATGTTACAAAGATCATTACCTTTATATCTTTCAAGACTCGATGCCTCTTCTAATCATGTAGAAATAATTGTTATGCACGAGGCAAAGCCAAAAAATTTGTTTGGCTAAACATATCCAAAAGATATGCGAATTATTTTCATAAGATAAGATGCAAGTTATCTTGTACAGAGATAATGCAAAATTTATATTTCAATCAAAAGGTGGATACATCAAATGTGACAATACACGTTGCACTCTTTTTCCCTTAACCGAGGTTTTGTCCCAATAGATTTTCCTGGTAAGGTTTTTAATGAGGCAACAAGTTATGCGTATCAAAGATGTGTGGGCTCTTTTCCCTTCACTAAGAATTTTATTCCCCACAGGGTTTTTATCTTATTAAGATTTTAACGAGGCACATTATCTTCATGGATATCCAAGGGGGAGTGAGTGTTATGAATATTTATTTATGGTGAATATCCATGTATTAAATGAGACTTTAATGTATTTTATTATTAGGGTTTAATACTATTGGAATTAGGGTTTCTATCTTATGCCTATAAATATAGATTTGTAGAAAGCATTGTACACAACTCAATATTGAGAATGAATAAAAATCTCTCATTTCTCTCATCTCTTTGTTCTATCTCAGACCCCCTTTACTTTGATAAAAAAAATCTCTCTTTACACTTAAATCGTAGTATATTGAACGCTTAAACATGTTTGATTCTATATACGGTAAATTGTACCAATAACATGTCAAACGAGTTAAACTCAAGCAACACGTGAAATACAACATATCACAATCTACTCAATTTGTATAACAAGAGACGATTTTCTCAATACTAATTTTCATTTACAATATTCTAAATGAGATTTTACTTAAAATATTTCGAATTCATTATCGCTTGAGCAAAATAATTTCTCTTAAAACATAAAAGTTGTAGGTGGAGATGGGAGAATATAATTAATGCAACCTTTTCTCTTATGATCCTATTCTCTAAGATCAATAGATTCTATACTGTACAAATTAATTTTGGTAAAGTCCCAAATTGGAAAAATTCTTATAAATCAACTCACTCTTACTAGCTTTCACTTCAAAGTAGAAAAAAAAAATAATAACCCAAGTGAGAAATTTCAAAACTTAGTGGTAATTAGACTACTGTAGCCTATAATGATTGATTGCTTGGGTGATGGAAGCATGATGATAAATATATAGGAAAAAAAGTATAGTTAATGCCTAATTGTACGATTAAAGGAAGAAAAATATTGTGATAGCTAGAAAAAGAACTAAAGCACTTTCATAGGCCCCATTGCTTGTTCCCTTAATTTACCTCCCCCATTGATGTGATCTTCATTTTCCTCTATTTTCTCTGCAAATTTTTCCTTTTCTTTTCTTCCTTGATTAGGCAAATACAATGATGTCAATCGACAAAGGGAAAGAAATAGCTCAAGGTTCTTCAATACCAGCCACTGTTGCTGGTAGTACTGCTGGTGCTGGTGTTGGTGTTGGTGCTGTTGTTGTTCGTGATCAGCGGAATCCGCCGCCGTTGAGCCGATACGAGTCGCAGAAGCGAAGGGATTGGAACACTTTCGGGCAGTACTTAAGGAACCAAAGGCCACCGGTCGCGCTTCCGCAGTGTAAGGCTAATCATGTACTCGAATTCCTTAGTTACCTCGACCAGTTCGGCAAGACTAAGGTGCACTTAGAAGGTTGTGTGTTCTTCGGGCAACCGGAACCGCCAGGGCCGTGTACGTGCCCACTTAGACAAGCTTGGGGTAGCCTCGACGCTCTCATCGGTCGACTCCGGGCCGCGTACGAGGAGAATGGCGGGTTGCCGGAGACCAACCCTTTTGCCAGCGGTGCTATAAGGATTTACCTTCGTGAAGTGAGGGATTCCCAGTCTAAAGCTCGGGGAATTCCTTATAAGAAGAAAAAGAAGAAGAGGAATCCATTGAAGGCAAATGAAGTTAGCTCAAGCTTCCAAATTCAGCAACCTTGATTCCCTAATGGTAATTTACTTATTTTCCTTCATTAAAAGTCTTAGTTAACAGTAAAATCTGGAATCCATAACTACAAATTGTTTCATGAATCTTTTAACACAAGAAAACAATTCAATTTTACTATAATCAATAGATTAAGTAAGCTTTAATTATTAGTTGATTACTTCACCTATAGAAAATTACTGAAAAGAAAGAAGAACAGTTGTTTAATATCCAAAGCCTGTTTAAAACTTAGACATTTAGGCCAAAACATTATTCTCCTATTGACGAAAAAACCCTAGAGCTTCAAAACCCTAATTTGTAACTTTGTTTACTTCAAGAAAGACAAAACACAATAACAGTACTAAGAAACTTTACCTTAATATCAACAACAAACATAAATTTGCTATGAACACATACAAAGCTCTTCTCCTTCCTCTTCCCTTTCATTTTCTCTCTCTCACATGCAAAAATCTCAGTAATTTCAATGGTTTCTGTAAACACAATATAATTCCCATTTTCAAGCTTTTCTTCTACCAAAAATGCTTGTTCAATGTCTTTATTCTTTTGCTGCAGATAACATAAGCTATCACTAAGATATCCTACATATACAATACATTAAAATATATTGGTTTTCATTAGATTTATCATGATAATATTAACATTTTTTATGATTTAATTTAACTTGCCATTATATGAATGTCCTTTTCTTGTATGATAATTCCATTTGCAATCAACCAAGAGAATCAGATGTTGTTTTGTCTGTATCAGAAAAGTGCTAATTGTTTACCCCTATTTTTATATAACCCACAAATGCTTTGCAGCTAATATTAGTGTCCAAGCAATATGACAACTGCAAAAGCATCATAATTACACCAAAATCATTAACAAATTTCACCACCATATCCTTCAAAATTATCTCAAAAAACCCAGATTTCAACCCATAAGTTCTCTTTTTCTGTATTATTTCAGGCCCTAAAATAAAACCGCAAGAGCTTGAATCAGTTTGCTACTAGTACTGCTGCTAAAGTTCCATCTTACTGGGAAATCAGCAACCATTTCCTCCTTGGATCAAGATATTAGTAGATGGCCAGTTCATCAGCACTGTGTTCATTGTTTTAAATGAGAATCAAAGCGGGAAATGTGGCAATATATAGATATAAATATATATGGATATAAACTGGAGTTGCAGAGGGTAAGTTGCTTTTGTTTTTCTTCTTTTTATTTCATATTTCCTTTCTATTTCAAGTTAGTTGATTAGTATGTTCCATGAACTATTATTCTCCAGGTATATGTATATACATTATGCAAATGACTTTAATAATTTTATACTTCAACCGTTCAAATTATTGTTTATTATTTTATTTTTATAATTTTGTATGAACTATTATATGGGATCCTCTTCAAGACCTAGTACTAGGAGGATAGTACATTAAATTATTACATGTAAAGTTGTTGGCTCTCTAGGACCTATGTATATTATATATTACTCCCTGTGTCCCATGAATTTTGTCCAGTATTAATTTTTAAAAAGTCAAAATTTTTTAACTTTGACCGCAATTATTTTAAATATTTGAATTAATTAAATTTTATAAAAAATATATTTTTAAACTATTTGATATAAGGTTTTTAAAACATATTTTCATATTTTTACCAATAATACATTTAAAGTAATAAATAGTCAAAGTTTAAAAAATTTGACTTAAAAAGTTAATACTGGACATTTTTAGTGGGACAGAGGTAGTCTCATCTTTGGCTGTTTGCATCTCTATAGTTATAAAATATGAACTTATTTTCAAGAATTTTTTTAGTATTATAATATAATTATAGTTATATTTGAATATGACATGAATTGTGTTTTAAATATTAGGATTTTAGGAGTAATGACAGTCATAATAATATAAGGAGACCCCCACTTTTTTTATAATTTTCCTATTTTATGTATTTTTTTCATTCCCCACTTAAATTATCTTGTCCCACATCTTCATAATGTTCTTTGATTTATGCAGTAACATCATTGGATCCTCTTCAGGGTTAATAAAAAAATTACTTAAGCTAGTATAATTACTGTCATTAACCTTCCTTCTTCCACTCAAGGATGAAATTTCTCCAAATTCCCACCATTTTAAGCTTTATAGTGCAAAACCCATCATTTTCAAGTCCCCTAGCTAGCTAGCAAGTGTATCTGCAATTCTTGTTAACTTCCAATGAAAAATGGCCAATTTTTCTGATATTTTGAACAAAATAACCTTGTCCCAAATCAAGCTTAGTTCATGTATTGTAATGCTTATACTACTCTTTAGGAGGTTAGAGTTCCCCAACCATTTGGAAATTTTCATTCATATATATATATATATATTAGATTGAATGTATATGGATAGAGTATTAGATCATTTTCTATCCATGGATAGATTGAAAAATTAAGAGGAAATGCGAGCGCGCACATATATAACTAGATAGATAGATAGTATTATATTAGTAAGAGATTAAGGGTTCTTAGTCGTGTCTTTAAACTTGATGATCATCGTGCAAGAGATTCAGAGTTATATCATATGATAGTCGAAAGATACTTCTAAACTAATTCAATCATGCTATGAACTAACTTGTTATCTTCACGAAAGATATACACAACGTTTATCTCCCTATTACGACTTATAAGAGCCAAATGTCCTACACACTTATATAAGAATAATTCCAAAATTCAAATTAATACTTAGTTTGGAATTAATTATAGCAAACACCATGGCCCCCATTCTAGAAAGAAAAGAAAATGGTAATCATTATAAAATGCTAAGAAAATTTAAAGATAAACATAAAAACAAATATAAATTAGCAAAGCTACAAATCTCAACAAGGGACACTACGGTAAGTACAATATTAATTAAAATTCAGCAACTTTAATCAATCATATAAAAAAATATACATGTACTAGGATCAATGTGAGTGTGAAGCAAACTTGAAATGAAAAAGGTGGGGCATTGAGAATAAATGTACAATCATCAAAGTAGGAACATGTGAGCAAAGTAAAGATTCTTGAAGTGATAACTAAAAAAAACAAGTCAATAAAAGGTTGATAAGGTAGCTGAAAATTATTGAGAAAAGTTTGGACTGAATTGCCATAAACCTAATGCAACTTGAAAAACAATTTCCTTGGAACCAGGAGAGATTGATATGCCTTGAGGGGCCAAAATCTCAAGGTTTGAAATTGTTGAAAGTATAGCTACATAGAGTTGTCCCGTGGCTTATCCTTATAAAACTATATGACTTATCTTTCATAGATTTTAAGATTCGAATCTCAAATATGTTCGATGTTATCTCGAATGTGCTGAATTAAACTTTGAATTCTTTTTCATGTTCTTTCTCATGCAGTTCAAGAGCCATTCTAGTTGTTTTAACTTTATTTCTGTCAATCTGATATATACCTAATCATTCTTTTAGACTTGTTCAAATGATATCTTTTTCAGCCATTTCTTCCCTAACTAGTATAGGGGCCACTAACATTGGATGTCTATCAGATTGTACTAGGAGGATGATGGAGTTTATCTTGATTACTGGACTGCAGTTTAGACCTTTCAGATTGATATAACTTTACAGTCATTATAGCACCATTTTTTCAGCCGATGCCTATGGGATAGGATCTGTTTACAGAGTGTAAGAGTTTTTAGGGTTTACACATTTTTTGAACCGTTGGATGAGTGAAATGAATGACTGAGATTAACAGTAGGATATGTGAAGATTATCACTTGGGAAAAAAGTAAGTAGTTAATCTCAACCATCTTTTACTCGTCCAACAATTCAAAAAAGTGTTTACATTGTATGTAAGTGGATCCTAACGCTATATAGATAGGATGGGGGTGGTGGCAGGAAAGGGATTGAGTATTGGCTTCACGTTATTTTCAAAACTCAAATGCTCCATTACTGTGAAAGACTTGAAAATGAAATTCAGCCATAGCACTAAACCAAGGATCAAATCAATGGTACAATAAGGTCTGAGATACATCAGATGGAGCACATTTGATTCTTTTAATCTTAGCCAGCATCAAAATTGCTTGAGTTTTCTCTTTTTTGTTTGCATTCTGCTTGTATGCATATATGATTTCAATGGCATGTTGCAGATATTTTTGCATCATATAGGTTTTAAATAAATGCAAATATGTATATAGATAGAATTATTGTAGGCTAATGGGTGAACATCATAAAGGTTAAGGAAGAAAATCTGCATCGATAGACGTATATGATTACTAAATTCTTGTCTTATTAGTTCATTGGATGCTACAGTTTTAGTTCGTTTGATATTGTTGTTGCTTTAATAGGAGACATGGATTTGAGCGTGTTTAAGTGCATGATATTCTTCAATTTGTAGGTATTGGATCTAGATAGTTTAAGCATCGTATAAAAAGCTATTCAAGGTTTCATATTGGTTTCTAATCCTAAAAAAGATTAAAAAAATCAACGTTCTATAATTCGATTTAGTTTCGGCTGAATTATTTGTGAACAGTTAGATTCGGACTTGAAATTATCATTAAGAAATTTGTATTATCTCTTTATCTTTTTAAGATTCTTTTTATGATACAACGGACAAGAAATATATGATTTGACTAATAAAAATTTATTTTATTTTAACGAGTCACTTTTAGAATACTGACTATTCATAAGATATTTTTAATAATATAATCATTTAAAAGATTTACATAAGATCTTATCCAATCAGCGAAAACCTTTTATGTTTAAAGTGTTTTAACTTTCAATATTTGTAACAGTGTTTAAACATGAGAGGATACATTTCAACCATTAACATTGTCTTCTTGTCCAATCAAGTTGAAAGACCCTAAAACCATTTCTGAATAACCTAAAACAAAGAGGTAAAAAGCATGCAATTGCCTCTTTTCTCTCTCTTCTCTTCTCTTCTTAAGCTAGCTTGAGAAGAAAGATATTGTCCTCAATCATATGAGAAGTTGAATTCAACTAGCATGTGCAGACTCAAAAGATAACCTTGTTCCATACCAATCTCTGAGCAAGAAAGATAAGCTTATCGGATATATAAGCTAATGCTTCCGCCACCGTAGCAGAACTGGTATCAACCACAAGGTTCACCCATCAACCGAACAACACATTATTATGGCACACCGTTGTAGCACTGGCTCGACCCACCTCTCCTTCAGAGGATCACCATATTAGAGAAATGTTCTTTATGACATATTTTTAAGTCTTATTTTCGGCTGATCAAAAGAATTCAATCTTTCAAATAGCAGGATATCAGGTGGCAGTGACTATATTGATAAGATCAACGAATCAATTCATTTCAGATATGAATACTTGGTCATAAGTCCATTTTATAACATGGTTTTACCAGTCACTTCAAAGCTCTTGAACCTCTCTGCAGCTTATATCCGGTACCATGGAAAAGAACTTGAACGAAATACTCAATTAATGCATAGACTTCAAATGTACAAAAAAAATTCTGGATTTTCATTTATCCCCAAAGTTTAATAACTGGCACAAAGAATATAGGTAACCAGCTTATCCGCAAGGATGTACAAGAGCCTAACTCCAATCAACCCCTATATAATAATGCAAGTTGATTTAACATCGCGAGGTTGTGATGCAGGGATAAGATTCGAATTAAACCATCGAGGGTCAGTTTATAGAAAACAATCTAAGGATTACGCCTAACCATAATGTTCTCAAACTAACAATTTAGATTCCTCCATGGCTTGATTTTGAGATGTACTGTCATACTTCAAGCTTTTTGTGACATCAAAGAAATGCGCAACGGCCTCTTCAGGAGTCCCGACTACAACGCCATGATCCAAATTAAGAATGTGCCCACGTGGTCCTGCACACTTAACAACCCTGAAAAATAGAATGCACCAGTTTAAACTACTGGACCAGTTAGAAGCATATTTTAAGTTCTATTTAACATGGAAACAGAACTTCAAGATCTAAAAGCTTACGCATCTTTATCATTTCTTACATTGCCTTTGAATATACCAACATACACGGTCATAAATATTCAACAGCTGGTCAGGTACATAGGATCAGACATTTACTCCTCAAGTAGTGTACATAAATTGGCCAAGAATGAAACCAAGTAATTTAAACTGAACAAAGGCATCCGTTATGACCCAATTCCCACTTTTCTTATTCAGTGGCTGGTGGGGACTACCGGGGAAGAAGGGGGGATTTCAACTACCACTACAAGGAATAAGGATTCCCTCCTTGTCACTTGCTCCACAATTTTAAATCTACTGAACCATCTTATATAAATCACGTGACCTTTATGTGTGTGCCCATAATAGTATTAGCATCAAATGAAACAAGAATCCACATTCAAATATAGATAAAGGAAAATTCAAACACAGAGTTCAATTGATATGGCAAACCTTTGAATTTCCTCTGTCACTGCAGGAAGTGGAGCAAACAAGTAAGCAAGGTCGACATTTCCCTGCACACTGATATCACTACCCAACCGCTTCCTTCCATCAGCCATATCCACTGTCCAGTCAAGTCCAATCACATCAACCCCAGTTCCTTTCATGCACTCAAGGAGGCCACCGTTTCCGTTAATGTAGAGAACAAGGGGTGTTTTAGGACATTTACTCTGTACTATGCTCACAATCTGCAATTTCAAGAACCCAAAAGAGAGACATTAAAAAGGTATAGAAAAATGTTATCTCAGGAAAGTTTTCCCAAACCACTTAATAGGAGTTGATTGCTGGTAGTAAACAGAAGAGGCTCGTCTAATGTTTCTGTCTCCTTTTTCTATATAATTTATATAAAAGCTGAGTTCTTCCTTAAAAAAATAATTTTTCAAAAAATCATAACCTTATATGGCTTTGATAGATAGATGCTTTTTGTTAGAACCAAGAAGCCAAATAAATGTTCAGTTTCAAATCAAACAATCTTTTGAAGAAGTAATAAAATTACATTATTAACTTTCATGCAGGACAACATTCATCCTTGCACTTTCAAATCAAATAATATACTTTATTGGTTTTATATTTTAGTCATTCACTCATATGACTGAAATATGATTTTGTTTCTTATAGTTTGTCGGGAAGTAGAAAGACAGCAATAAAAAAGAGCCTTAAGTCTCATGCATAGTTTAATTAGCTTTAAGACAAAAAAAATAGTTCGGCAATTTCTAAGTTATGAGGTGAGAATTATTCAGTAAGGCAATACAATGATGCTTTATCCAATCAACCAAGTTTCGAATTACCTCTGTTGTGTATAGCTTTGACCATTTCTCCCACATATCAGGTGGTAGTTGGCCACCCCATGAATCAAATATTTGTATGCAATGTGCTCCAGACTGCACTTGGTACATAACATATTCAGCTATTGCCTTTGTTAAACGAGAAAGAAACGCCCTCAATAAATAACTTATATAAGGAAAAGAAAAGGAAATTTGGCAATTATAAAATTTTAGAAAATTAGCAAGACAATTTTTTATATAATGCATACTATTAAAACAGAAAATTACCTCCTGGCGCAAAATCTTAAGGGACTCCCCAACAAAATGTAGTTTCTCCAAGTCAATAGGATGCAATGCCTTCAAGCAATCCTCAGAGCGAATCGGTGACTGAATGACAGGACCCCTAACTTCTTCAATGTCAAATGGGACACCGAATGCAGGCAGTGGAGTAAGTATATCAGAGAAAATTATCACTCCATCAGGGCGGAAAGCTTCCCAAGGCTGTAAAGAAATTTTCACAATGAGATCAGTTGTCTCAGACCTCTCTCTGAAGGATGGATGTTTCTCTGCAAGTTTTCTGTAAATGGCCATATACCTTCCTGCCTGGCGCATCATCCATGCAGGAGGCCGACTTACCGGCTCTCCTCTTGCAGCTTTAACCAACAATGGATCTAAAAACCAGATGAATGGAGACAGAGCATAAGTTGATAGCATCACTAAAGTCCAAAGACAAGAATGTTCTCGACCTCTTGCCATTCTAGACATACCAACAACATTACAAGAAATTTCCACAAGCAAGGTGGAATACTTAGTCAAATTCGTACAGGTTACAGAAAAGGATCTCAAATTGAATACCATGGAAGTTCAAAGTTCTTATAACAGTACCATTAATCATATTTATATCCTAAACCAAGGCATATCAATTCCCATCCATGGTCTTATCTTCAGACTAAGTAGGCATTTTTCAGAAGAAACTGTATCTTGTGATAAAATGCACTGTCAAGCTAGAGGATTTAACTCCCAATGAACTGCAAGCACTGCATGACAAATTGAAGAAGTGGAGCAAAGTTAGAAGGAAAAAAAATTAAAAAAAGAGTTGAATTATATATATATAATTGAAATGGGATTTCGACCTTGTTAGTGAAAAGCAACTCATTTGCTTTTCCTTTTCTGTTTACGAGGAGAATTTGCGACACAGATTTTAGGACTTTGGCGGAAGTTTTCTCTGTTTCCTTATCTTTGAAAAGAAAACGAATGTTTGACTTTGGTATATAGTGAACTATATCAACGCTTGTGATCTTGCCATGTCAGAATATTGGATAAAAGTTAAGGCATAGCCCTTCGATCTGTTTGCAATTAAATGCTGTTTCTCCCTTTATTTTCAAGAATTTAGTCTTTCACTTTTTAGATTTAAAAATAAGTTTAATTTTTAACATTTTTGTTAAATTTGTTGATGAAACATTTTGGAAAACAAGGAAAATATTAAATTAGAAGTCATGCAATGAAAACGATGGTGCAATGAATTTAAATTTAATATAAGAAATTTAATGGTCTTCACACTTGGAATTAATATTTTAAATTTGTAAAGAAGAGGGACTAATTACTCAAAATGAAAGTATAGGGACTCAATTATAAATATTCGGAGAATAGAGGGGCTTAAAACATGATTTAACTTTTAACCATATAATTAATAGCTTGACACGTGTATCCAAGAAGATCGCGTGCTTTCCCTCCCTATACAAAAATTCATTCCTTTCATCAAAGAGGAGAAAAAGAAAAAGAAAAAGAAAAAGAAAAAGAAAACAACTCGAAATCGAAAGCAATGTCCAAGCGGAGCCACCACTTGACGGAACTTGGCTGCATCGCCTGCGAAGATTTGTCGGAATTCGGTGCCGGAAAGGAAGGTTGGCTAGCCCCTGATGCCGGCTCCACCGTCCTCTGTGCTCTCGACGCCCATTCCATCGCAATCGCTAACCGATCTCTTGTTCTCATCCTCGGTTGGTCCGACCCGAACTCTCACCTATCGAGGCAGAGCGCATCACTACCATCGAGTGGCTGGTTTTCGATGATATTAAAGTGATTGCAGTCGGCACCTCCATAGGATTCCTTTTGATTTACTCTTTGCGTGGTGATTTGATTCATAGACAGGTAATATTTCTATTTATTTTATTTCATTATTTTTAGTTTGGTTTGGCTTGTTTGTAATCGAGTTTTATGGAGAGGATGATTTAGACTTTAGAGCAAAATTATGTAATTTGATTATATGAACAATGACTGGAATAAATGATAACTATAGAGATAATTATTTTATGTAATGTAAAAATAGAATGATGCATTTGGTTATCTAAAATATTCCATTTTTATTTTAAATTCTTCAAAATTATTTTTTTATGTCGTGCCTTTGGAAACAAGTAGTAGAAAGCATCTATAAAACTGTAGTGTGATGATTTCCAATTTATTCAGTGATGGGTTGTTTTTAATTTTATGCTTTTCTAACTTCATTAAGATACTATTGCCATAGGTTCATTGATGCTTCAGCTTTTGTTGCATGCAAAGTTTGGTGTGTTAGAATGCAATAGCTCAATTGACACGTATGTCTCATAATCCAAAATAAGCTTCTTGTCGCATAAAAAAATTGTGCAAAGTGATATTAACATCATCGGTGTTAATTTTTTTTAGTAAAGTATAAACTTCAAAGTCTTGTGTGTTACATTAAATAATGAGCCAGATATTGTGTTCAAATCAGTTGTACTTTATCTATTTTTATTAGGCGGAGATCAGTTTAGATGTAAATTGTTGTTGGAATGGTAACTCATGTTTAATATTTTATTTTATAGATGGTATATCACAAACAAATCATAAAGTTAAGAGTTCGTGGGACTAAGAAAGACCTGATGCAAGACATATCCTCCGGGGATATATAGGGATGTAAAAAGCTTATCCGACCTGTAAAACTGACTTGAGTCAGAACTGCTTGTAACTCGAAGGACTGGTGATCCGAAACCGATCCGAGTCCGACATGGTGTTGACCTGAACCCAAATTCGACCTGAAAATTTTGGATCTGAACCCGACCTGAGAACGACCTGAACCCGAATTCAACCTGATAATGTGATAACCGAACTCGACCTGCATCCGACCTGATATGAACCCGAACCCGAGATTAACCTGGTAAATAACTGATATTACCCGACAAATCATAAAGTTAAGAGTTCGTGGGACTAAGAAAGACCTCATGCAAGACATATCCTCTGGGGATATATAGGGATGTAAAAAGCTTACCCGATCAGCAAAACTGACTGAAATCGACTTGAGTCAGAACTGCTTGTGACCCGAAGGACTGATGATCCGAAACGATCCGAGCCCGACCTGGTGTTGACCTGAACCCGAATTCGACCTGAAAATTTTGGATCTGAAACTGACCTGAGAACGACCTGAACCCGAATTCGACCTGATAATGTGATAACCGAACTCGACCGGCATCCGACTTGATATAAACCCGAACCCGAGATTAACCTGGTAAACAACTGATATTACCCGACCTGTTATCAACCTGACCTGTATGGACCTGATCTGTAATTGACTCAACCTGTTAATGATCCGACTTGTTATTGAATTGATCTGATAATTACATATCTTGGTATTTACCTGACTTGTAAGTTGTAAATTACAAATTTACAATTGATGAAGTTGTAACTTGTAAGAATATGAATTTACTATATTAAAATGTGGAAAAATATATCTTCACAATTTAAAGTACATGATCATCAAATTAATAATTCTGTTTAAGATCGTGAATTTATTTGTTATTGGAAATATTAATTATGATCACTAAATTAATAAACTTGTTTCCTAGATTATGATCATTATATTAAAGTGTTAATTAAAAGCTATAACCATTAAGTTAATAAGTTTAATTCGTGATTATTAACTTTATGGGTAAAACTTTGATACACAGGCGGTGTAAAATTAATTTTACACAAGCCTGTGTATTTACACTATAAAAACTAAATCCTAAATTCCTAACCATAACCCTAAAAAACTAAACCCCACACTCTAAATCTTAAACCCTAAATTCTAAATAATAACCTTAAATTCTAAACCCTAAACTAAAACCCTAACCCTTAAACCCTAAACTAAAACCCTAACCCCTAAAACTAAAAGGCACGTATAAACTAAAGTTTACACGGCCTGTGTATCAAAGTTTTTTTTCTAACTTTATTTTATTAGAAAATAGATTATGTAAAATGACTTTAAATATTAATAACTTTACTTCATAATTTTATAAATATATATGGGATATATAAATATATATTAGAAAATAGATTATATAAATATATAAATATATATAGGATATATAAATATATATATATATATATATATATGCAAATATATATTAGAAAATAGATTATAACCATTAAGTCAATAATTTTATTATATCAATAACTTTATTATATTAGAATATATATATATATATATAATATAATTAACGTGATTTAACTTTAATGAATTGTGATAATAAAAATAATTATAAGGATATCAACTTTATAAATTAAGGAGATTATATAAAATGACTTTAAATATCAAAAACTTTATAAATTGTGACTTTAATTCATGATTGCACCTTATTAATATCAAAACATGAGAAAATTTTATAAATGGGATAGCAACTAAACAAATTCTGAAACTTTGAAACTTTATAATTGTACAAATTAAATTTATTACAATTTAGTACACTAAAATTCCAATTAAATCAACTAAATAAATATATATATTAAAATTTAAGCTCTCAGATCTTATAGCAAAAGTTTTACAAGGCTAATGCTAGACTTTGCTACCAGAAATTTCTTCATCGAGCTTTAACTTAGGCTGCCAACATGATTAAATTAAGGGTAACTTTTCAGCTATAAAAAGCTGAATTGCCACCAGCCTAATTCAATCATGAGCAACTAGCAACTACTTAGACTACAATTCACATTGTAAATTCAGCATACAAACCAGTCTAGGGGCAACAAGCGACATCCAGAATTCAGTTCAGACCACTGTAGGCAGCAAGGAACAATTCATCATTCAGACCAATAAAACATTCCAGTGGTAAACATATCAAACATTTGAAAGAGTAAAGAAATAAAGATAATAAAACAGTTTCAGTGGTAAACATTTCATACCAGACAGCAGTGTAGGCAACATGCAACAGACAGCAAACATCAATCTAGCAAGCATCAAAACACTCAAAGACACCCTAAAAAAATTATTAATAACAATAAACAATTTGAAACATTAATAAAATAAAGATAATAAAAATAAAGTAAACCATATATTTACCTTTAAAGGGCATAATCATTAACCACAGTAAAATATTCCTCATCCCTTTCTTCCGGTTCGAATCCATACAACCAGTTTCGAGTTGTTACAAAAATTTCAACATTTTTATGTAAGAGTTTAGCTCTCAACTTGTTCAAGATTCTACCCCCATGCTAAAGGAAGATTCTGAAGCAACAAAAGTAATTGGAATGGCCAAAATATCTCTGGCCATGCGAGCAAGAACCGGATAAGAAGTACTTTGTGTTTTCCAATACTTTAAAATATAAAATTCAGAATCTTCACTACGAGGGACAAGGGGCAGATTAATGTAGGATTCAACATCAAAATTCCCACTCCTTGAAGCAACTAGATTAGCATCAAAACTCTGAAAAGACAGAAATAAACTAATTTAGTATTTAAAAAATAGAATACAAGTAATTCAAATAAAAGAAAATATGAAAATTAAATTATGTAATCTAACCTCAAATAGAGCATATTTTTTAAATGGTCGAGGTCGACTGAAACCAAACCCACTTGTCACTTGACTTGTGTTACTTTGGACAGAAAAAGAAGAAGAAGAACTACATGGTGCAGATTTTGAATAAAAAATATATAAATTAACAAACTCAGCATAAATAGCAGTTACCATTTGTTGAACCTCATCGTCTACATAAAGAACACTGTACAACTCTTTCAAAAGTTGTAATTTATATCGAGGATCAAGCAAAACAACAAAAGACAAAATCATTGAGTGATTTGCCCGGCATTTTTCATATAACTTAAGCATAGGTCCTGCCATTGCAGAAATACCTTCGAAAGGATCATTGTGAGCATCACACAACAACTTCTCAATTGCAACAACGTTAGTCAAGTACAAGTTAGTTGTTTGATACTTAGATCCAGAAAACAGAGTTGTAATTTCATAAAAAGGCTCCAGAAAATCACAAATCATCTGAATAGTTTCCCACTCAGAATCACTAATCATATCCAAGTCATTTTCCCTATTAACAAACAAGTTAATGGCTAACTTAGCATCAAGTGTCATGTGAATCATTGAGTAAGTAGAGTTCCATCGAGTAGGAACATCCAACAACAACTTACCACGAAAAGAAGAATCACAGTCTTTCACAGCTAAATCAAAGGCACAAAGCCTAGAATCAGAAGAATCAATAAACTTCACAATTTCACGCAATTTAATAATAGAAGAATCAATTACCTTCAAACCTTTTTGAACTATCAAGTTCAAGATGTGGGCATCACACCTTATATGAAAGTACTTACCATTGCATGGAAGAGGAGAAATGGCATGCAAATCATCTTTAAGACGCTTAACCATTCTATCATTTGCAGATGCATTGTCAAGAGTTATGGCGAAAGCTTTTTTTTCAAGACCCCACTCACATAACATCTTTTTAACAAACTTATAAATTGAATCACCATCATGAGGTGGAGGAAACCGACGAAAATTTTTAATATTTTAGACTGCAGTTTCCAGTTATTATCGACATAATGTGCAGTGAGAGCAAAATAAGAATGTGAAGTGTAGGCAGACCAACCATCACATGTAAAGCAAATCCCACTTGAAACATAATGCATTGAATCCAGTAGATATTTTTTATGCTTGTCATGCTCAATCATGCAATATTTAGTAATGGTAATACACCTAGAAATATCCTTCGCACTAGCATTAAGGTAATGATGCAAAGCCCTCAATTTTTCATGCTCAACCATACTCAAAGCATAACCATGACAAAGAATAGCATCAACAAATAATTCACAGTACTTATTTTGATCGAAAGAATGTAGCATTCCAGGATTTTCAGCAAGATAATTTTTATAGGCTTGACATTTATCAGTATGTCTTTTAGGGTTAGATGTACCAATATAAGAGTCTGTTTTATACCTTTTGGTTAGGCGGTACTTACATTGGGCATAAAGACCACCTTCAGGGGCCTTGATGAAGGTATAATGGTCCCAAACATGAGAAGTTCTTCTCCCGAACTCTATTGAACTTGCAGCCTTTCTCTTAGAGGAACTAATGCCATCAACTGCTTGGGAAAGCTGATCATTTACATCCCCTTGTAAAAAAATTACCTGATGCAAGACCTATCCTCGGGGGATATATGTGTTGTCATGCCTGGTGTAATCGCTCGTTTTGATGGGTCTGATATTCAGGTGAGCTACTATCTGCTTGAAAGTGGAATAGTTATTCTGAAAATGGCATGAATCTTGCATGTTTATTTTATGCAGAAGCAAAGTGTTAGCAATGTGTATATGTGGGACATGTTTGACTAACATCGATTTCCCTCTGGTATTGTAGAGTATGCTTCAAAGGTGGTTTCAAGATACACATTCTCGTTTCTGGGATGAGAAACCAAATAAAGATCCAGGGGACGACGAAAACTCTAATGGCAGATTACCTTACCAGTTATGGAATGTTAGTAAGTATGGGTCATGTGTTGATGCAACAATCACTGGTATAATTCCTCCTCCACTCATGGAACTCCAGGTGATTTTTCTTATGTTGCTTGATCTTATAAGCCCTTGATAAGATTGAAAATGTGCAATTACTGTTGTTCATATTCTTAATTAGTGGCCATTTGATCTTTGAATGCCCATATGAAAACTGCTTTTGCTGGTTCTCTGCTCATTTATTGTTCCTTGTAGTACACTTTTGTCTATGCTTTTGGTTTCTTCTCCAGTGAATTTATGAAAGTCCTCTGAAGTTATTCTGTTATATGAATTCAGCTGCTTTTATTGTTGGGCAGTCAAGCAGTCACCATTGGAGATGATGCTGTGATCTCAGCTTTCAGGTTAGTTTCTGAGCATTTCAGATATAATATGATTTACCTTCCACAAAAAGGTGGATTCTTTTCTTCCTTTCTCTTTTGTGTTTTACCGATCAATTTTTTTAACCATGTTGAAGACTTTCAGTAGATAGCAAGCGTTCTTTGGTACGAGCTATTTTGTCAAAAGTTATGCCTGCCACATTTTCCACTATTTCTTCTTTTTCTAAAATGATATGGCGGAATGACCCAACACCAAACAGGAAACCAGAAGAGAAGCTTCAATCATTTGCTCGAGGTGAAGTCTGTTAAATTCTTTTATTGTGATTCCTTATTTGGTTTATAGGTAGTGTCTTGTCCATGGTACTTTAATATTATGTAGGTTGAATCTCTAAAAGTATGTGCTTGTCTAAAATCCATTTTTGTCATTTAATTATCCTTCAAGAAATGTTTTCTCGGAATCAAAGTTTAGTAGTGATTGAAGTTGATTTACATTTCTCGGAATCAAAGTTTAGTAGTGATTGAAGTTGATTTACATTCATTTTACTGATCTTTAGTTCTCATTATTGGTTTGGGTCAATCGCATTTCGTTAGTATGTTTGGCAGCAATCTTATGTTTAAACATGGAAATACTGCTCGGCTGCTTGCATCTTTCTCATCTCATTGTATTTACCAAGCTCATATTTTGTCTCTTAATTTCATAAATTTCCTTCTCATTGTTGCACATGCTTATTTATGCTGTTCAACTATGTCCTTATTCTTAACCATAGGGTTCACCTTAGTGTGTTCCGATGTGCAGTTAAATATTTTAGTAGATAGAGAGAGTATTTAAGATAAAATTAATCTGTTTCTATCATATTCTCAGATAATGAATGTTGCAAGTTCATTGTGTCTTTTTGTCGTGTTCTGAATATTAGCAGGCTTATTTAGCATACAAATGTTAACCCTTTTTTTAGTTATCCTTTTCTCACACCTATTGGATAAGTTACTGATGTCATGGTTTATGCCAGCTTCCCCATTGCATGTTTAAAGGACCACCCAAGAAATGGTGAAAAGCTCACCTTATCACCTAGTGGCACTTTGGCTGCTATCAAGATTCACTTGGTCGCATATTGCTCTTAGATACTCAAGCACTTGTAATAGTGCGACTATGGAAGGTTTCTTTTGCTTTAATAAATTTGCATTTCTTGGAAATCAACAGCTCATTTTCCTTTTCTGAGATGTTTTTTTTTTCATGTTCTTTCAGGGATATCGTGATGCAAACTGCTTTTTCATGGAAATGTTAGTCAATAGAGATGATAAACATCCTAGTTCCTCTCACCACGAACCAGGAAAGAGTGACTATTGCCTCTGTTTAGCCATTCATGCGCCCCGGAAAGGAGTTATTGAGGTTTTTATATTCTTTTATTTGGAATTTCTAGATTATAGTTTAAATGTGTGGTGGCTTACAAGTCTAAAATCAAGAAACCTTAGATACAGAGCCATTGTGCTCGCTGTGTTAGGACCTTGGAAATATTTTTCAGATTACAACCATTAAGGTAAGAGCAGCAAGAGTCTCGTAACTTTTATTGTCATATGGTGCATTACTATTTATATCATCTAACCATCACCGAGTGTAGGGTACATATAAGGACTACACACAAAAAGCCAATGTGGACCCTCGCCTTATAGATGGTTGTGACTTGTGACTGAGCTCTTACATAAATCAAGTAAATATAATTGTGTGAATGGGTTGATATATTAATCTAAACTTGATTCAGTTCAGAAAGGAAACATCTTAATTTATCTTTTCATGAGTGGATCCGATGTTACTAATATTTACTCCATCAGGAGATGAATTTTACAGATATTTGGCTTTGCCGTTATGAATTGAGTTTTGTTGGGCATTGAAAGCTGGAGTACTTTAAGATGGTTTTCTTTATACATGCAGTTCTTAGAGCTTCATATATCATTAATTTTATGTACTTGGATACATCTATTTCTTAAATGAAGTGATGAACATCTGAATGGTTTTTACTTGACTGCTTCATGTGCACAGGTCTGGCAGATGAGGACCGGACCCCGTCTCCTAGCCCTCAACTGTGCTGAAGGTTGCAGATTGTTACAGCCAACATACAGGTTTGGGTCGTCATCAGACTCTCCGTATGTCCCTCTGGAAGTTTTTTTGTTGAATGGAGACTCGGGTCAATTGTCAGTGTTGAACCGTCTTCTTAATTGAAAATTTTACATAGAAAGTTCAATCATTGTTCTGAATTTGATTTCTTTGCCTGCAACTTTGTTTGCTGTTGAGACAGAATCCATGCCTCATTTCGTTGTCGAGTAAAAGCTAGTAAATGGCAATGGAATGGCTTAATTCGATAAAGAAACTTGGCTCTTTGTTTCTATAAATGAATGATAAATGCCAGGTTATTAGAAACTTTTTACCATCTATAATTGGCATGAAATGGCAGAGATGATGCATTCATTCTATAAAATTCAACTGTAACAAAAAGCAGATGAAATGCTAGTTTGTTTTTATTCCGATCCTGTGAATCCATCTTGTAATATTCCTCTGCCAATCTCTCTCAACCATTCTTATGAACCACCACGGTCTTCCCGTCATGAATACGATGTATCCCGTGCTCAGTCCCAACACCAGTCCACACCCATAGCCCATCATTACAGGTTTCCAGATAAAGGCCATTGCAGAAACTTCATCTCCCCCAAGCTTTGATGTTGGTGGATTCGGTTCCTTGTCGTTGCCACATTTCTTTGACAGTGGAAAGGCACACAAAGCCAAGTTGCCGGTATAGGAATCATCATCAAAAGTGTTAAATTGATTCCCAACAGGAATGGGGCCGATAAAATTGTTGTGGGACAATTTTAGCACTTCCAGAAATGTTAGTTTGGTAAACTCAGAAGGGATTCTTCCACCAAGCTTGTTCGACGAGAGATCCAACGATTCAAGTGCTGCTATACTTCCAAGTGACGGCGGCAGGGGACCAGTTAGGCTATTGTGCGAGAGGTTGAGCACTAGAAGAGAACAAAGTTCAGCAAGTACCGCAGGGATTCGTCCATCGAACTGATTGTCCGAAAAATCGACCAGTGTGAAACCGGTACTTAATGACTCCTCCAGGTCAAGCTCCAACTCCAACCTTTTCATGTTTAATTTTGTAACTGTTTTATATTTATCTGCGCTGCAACCTTTGCACTTAGGAATACACATCATCTGGAGTAGCTACACCACATTTTATTGTTTGATGAGAAACTACAACTTTCATAGCCTTTAAACTCGGGAAGAATTCTGTTGGCAAGGGGCCAATGAACTCATTTTGAGAGAGGTCAATTACTTGCAAGCTGAAAAAGCCAGACGCAGTCATGGAATTGTCGAGGCGACCATAGAATCCATTCAACCGTAGGATAAGAACTTGCTGATCTTGAAGTACACTGAGCCTGTGGGGAAAGAGATCACTTAAGCTGTTGTTTACTACGTTCAGAAAACGTAATGAAGTACAATTAAGCAAGGATCTTGGCAATAACCCTTCTAATCAGTTGTCGTTGAGAGCAAGTGTTGTCAAACTATCGTCTGCAACACAAAAATCAGGGATTTTGCCACTCAAGCTATTCCTTTGTAGGTTTATGACTGAGATCCCATAGCTAGCCGGGATAGTTCCCCCCAAGTGATTACCGGACATATCAAGAATAGCAAGTGATGTCAAATTACAAATGGAAGGAGGGATTTCTCCACTCAATTTGTTTTTTGAAATCAAGAATTCTTGCAATGAAGGTGGTGGAGCAGGAAGGGGACCTTGGAGCAGGTTGGAACGAAGATCAAGGATTCGAAGATTATTCCCTGGAAATTGCTCTAAACCAGTTAACAAGTTGTGAGAAATATTTAAATAGGTCAACTGTTCCCAACCTTGTGCTTCCCACTTTAAAACTCTTCCCTGAATCCTGTTATTGGAAAGATCAAGACTCCTCAAGCTTTTGGATGATCGTAAGAAATTCGGGAATTGCCTTACATTGCAGGAAGAGAAGTACAAGGCCTCGAGCACTTGAAATGTGGAGTTGACACCACTGCCACTGTCACTGCTACTACATGATAGCAACTTGTTATTTGAAAGATTTACAAACGTGAGATTCTTCAACTTCGACAGCACATCCAACTTGACGTCGCCGCTGAAATTATTTCAATGAAAGATCGAGTCTTTCAAGACTCTCTAGCTTTGACAGCATGTCTGACTCAATCACACCACTCAAGCTGTTTGATGAAAGATCAAGTTCGGTAAGCTCTGAGAGACCAAAGAAAGGAGTCGGTAATTCGCCATGGATGTCGTTATTCGCCAAATAAACAATTCTAATGGAATTAGGCTTTTGAATCCGATTGATCCGACCAGTGAGACTGTTATTGCTGAGGTATAATATTCCTAAAGATGGCAAAGTGAAAATCCAAGATGGAATTCCTCCTGTTAACAAGTTATCCTTTAAACCAAGATAATTGAGAATTTGAAGCCCTGTTACGTGCATTGGGAGGGGACCTGTTAGCCTATTGGGTGCTAACTCCAAGGAAGTAAGTTGTGTGAGGTTGAACAATGATGAAGGAAGCAGACCACTAAAACTACAATCAAAGAAATACAAAGCAGTAAGTTTGTTAAGGTTTCCAAAGACATCTGGAATTCGTCCCTGGAATTCGTTGAAAGAAAAATCTAGATAGGTGGTTTTTGAAAGGTTTCCGAGGGATGCCGGAATTGACCCTCTGAAATGATTATCGGAAAGGTCTAGCAGCCTGAGGGGACTACTCCAGTTGGACTTAGGGAGATGTCCTGTCAAAGAGTTGAAGCTTACATCAAGATACTCTAGGTTCCGAAACTGGAATATTTCACTGTGGAATTCTCCCTGTAAACCACAGAACTCGAAACTCAAGCGCTTTAGAGACGAAGATAGGTTTAAGAAGGATGTAGGCCTAACACCAGACATGTCTACATGGTCGAGGGAAAGATTTTCTAGTTCCGATAGGTTACCTTTAAGCATGCCAAAACTGTGGCTGTCAAATGCCAAATCATTTCGAGAAAGATAAAGTGAAATCAGCTTTGATGGGAAAGAAATATCAGGTGGAATGAAACCAGAGAAGGAAGAGCCGGAGAGATCAAGATATGTCAAACTTACTAACTGACCAAATCCATATGGAATCGAAGAAAGATTGAAATTGTTGTGAGCGAGGCTGAGTTGTCCGAGTCCTTGGAGACGGAAAAGGGTGGTGTTTCGAGTAAAGGAGCCAACGAGCAACTAAGGTCGAGGCCGATCACCTGACCAGTTGCATTATCACAAGTGACTCCCTCCCATGTACAACAGTTGGTGCTTTCATTCCAGGAGTTTGTTTTGGGATATGAAGTGGCATCACATAAGAACTTATCAGTGATGGACATGTCGTTTTTGACATAATGGAGTTGAATTAAGAGAAGATGGAGACGAACTCGGAGAACAATCGGCTTCGGAAATCAGAAACAGTAGCAAGAGGAGACTGGGGATCTGATGAAACCATATGAACATTCACATTTCTAGAATCTAAGAAACAAGCGATGAAAGGACACAATTCCAAGGGAATGAAGTTGGAATTGTGCTATATGGAATTGGATTCATGAGAGCCTATGTATATCGTTTCAAGTCTTTTGAAATTCATTAAATTTCATAATTTTTTGTATTATGATCTTGTTTTTTCTTGAAAGGTTGTATTATGATCTTGACTTGATGCAAATAAAGACAAATGGAAATAGTTAAGTTGCAATTGATTTTTGCCCATGAAAATACTTTGCAACATTTGGAGGGACGATTGCCGGCTTTAGGACCGGAGAATATGTCAAATGCAGTGATGGACCGAAGGGTGTCAAGTGATAGTCGTATTCGTACCTTTAAAATTTTCAAATTTTCGTATATTATAGATTTTTTTTTTGTATTTTATATTAATGTTTTAATTTCGCATATTTAAAATTTGTAGATTTTTGTATAATTTTATCAAGTATAAAAAATTTCGTTCTCTAACATAAAATTTTATGTTCGTTCTTGATCTCACGACTCGTTCGTTACTCGTCCAACAATTTATCATTTCTTGCTTGATTGGACTTGCATTCTTACAATTCCCATGGTTCATTACTCGTTCAATTGGCTAATTTTCATTGATCGAACTATATATATTGATATAGTAACCATTTCTATGGAGATATCTTATTATAGTTTTGTAAATCCAATAGTTATCTTTGATGTTACTTTTATTGCACAAGTATTCGTAGGAATGAAAATTTAATTATTGTGAGTTTTAAATAAGTTTATCATAATATAAATAAGAATTAGTGTAAATATAAAGTTAAAATTAAAAATATGATTAAAACCTCTGGTAAAATATATATATTGAAATTCGGGTTTTGGTTGGGTCAAATTAAATTTCTCGATCGAATTGAGTTCTAATTTAGGGAAAATACAACCTAAGATAATTGAATATCAAGAAGAAAATGCAAGAATTTTAGAGAGAAAGGACAAGGAATTCGAGCAAGAAATTTGACAAAAAAATATAAAAGCGTCTTAATTTTTATAGAAATTGAGCAATGAAATAAAATCATGAAGATAATTTCCCCCTAAAGTTGCTCCACAGGTAACGGGCCATGTTGTTTCTATCCAAATGCAGAGCTCCGGTATAAGAGGTGAAGTGGTTTCTATTTCTTCTTTCTTCTTTCTTTATTGTTTTTCTGTCGACTGCCGGCGAGAGATAAAAACCACATAGACCTGGTAAATATGACTCGAGATCTGAATTAATTTATTCGAATTGAAACTCGAAATTCATTCGAACATGATGATCCAAATTTGATATGAAACTCGTAATAAATCGAACTGAACCGAACCGAAACCGACCCAAATTTCAGTTGAACCGAAAATAGATTTGAACTTATTTTCAACTGAACCAAATAGACTCGAACCGATTTTCAACCGAACCGAATGGACTCGAACCGAATATAACCAGAAAAAATATATTAAAATAAATAAAAAAGATGAGACGTGAACTGTCATACAGCTCACCAAAAGCCAAATATTCAGGCTATATAAAGTCATATATAGGGTGAAAAAACTTAACTCGACCTGAAAATCCGACTAAAACCGACCGATCTCTTATTAACCTGATATTGACCCCACCCGAAATTAACCGAACTAAAAGTCAATCGAACAGAAAATCAACCGACCCGATATCCAAACTGAAATTATCATAGACCTAAACTAAAACCGCATCGAACCAAACTAAACTTAAACCAAATGTAATCAAACTCAAAATAACTAGAACTGAAATAATTTGAACGGAATGACCTGTTTATCACCTCTAAAACCACTTATTGTATTTTTGAATTTTAAGTACGAGGCTAAATGTTGTGCTGTGCGTACTGCGTAGGATATATATATAATCAATCCTCCTCAAATATTTCAGCTTCCATATCTAGAGTATGTTGATCTAAGTGACAACTCTTTTACAGGGTCAATTCTGCCATCCCTTGACTCTGCCAACTTGTCTTCATCTCTAAAGCTTTTGGATCTCTGTAGTTGTGATTCGCAGGATGTTGGAAACTTGACAGGCCCAACACACTTACTATGGAGGATTTAATACTGACTACTAGTACTACGCTAATTTTTTGAGTCGGTTACTTTTTTATCTTTTAATTTTTTAGTGCACAATACTTTAGGCGGCAGTGCCGACCATACACTACTTAAACGGTAAAACCGACCATACTATTTAGACGACAATGCCGATCACATGACAATCAGGCAGCATAACCGATCATATAATCATCAATTCAAGTACCCTAAAAAATACAAAAACTTAAATTTAACCAGAAAACTTCTAATTATAAAAAATAACACTTTTATTAATACACAAAAATATTAAACACTTACCTACACCCACACTCACTCTCTCAACTTGCACTTACACTCACGGCACTTACGCTCTACACTCTTCACACACCATTCTAGCAATTGCAAAGGCCTATATATAGGCGCAGAAAGTCGGTTTACATGACCCTTTTTTTATATATTAAATATTCTTAAGTCGGTTTAAGGCTTATATATATTACTTTATTAGTTTAAGGACGATACTGGAAGAATGGAGCAAGTCAGTGGCTTCTTTAACAGTCTCCCTTGATGACTTCTCTCCATAGGTGACTTGTAGATCATTCTGAGAACTTCTTTAGACTTTGATTTATTCAGACTCTTCGTAAATATATTTGTAACTTATTCATCTGTCTTTATTGACACCATCTTGATCTCTCTTTTAATGACCTTGTTGAAGTTGTTTGTTGTTCTATTGTAGACTAAGACACATACCAGTTGTCCTTCAATCTCCTTGTTGCTGAGTAACTTGCTCTCTTTCTCTTTTGTCGTCCATTTTCTACTTAAAAGCTTTTTCCTTATAAGTTGGCTTTGATCTTTGCTTTTTGTTGATTTGATTCCTCTCTCACTACGATGATTGTTCCCCTTTTGCTTGAAGCTCTCACTTTTCTTAAATGTGGTGAGGGATTCATCAATAACAATGGCAGAAGCGAGGTCTTGTGCACCTCTTCTCTCAATCTCTATTTTGGCCTAATTTTGCAAGTCATCATAGAAAGACTCATTGTCGAGATAGTCAAAAATCTCTAATAGTACTTCGGAGAATTCTTTTGCTCGTGCCACTTTCTCTTTATTTTTGAGATAAAATCGACTTTAGCACCTTTCTTCCCAAGTAGCCATAGTGCAGACTCCCTTCTTCATTTTACCATGCTTGCGCTACAACCATAGCAACGTACTATCTTCCCAATAAAGTAAGGCATCGTCGATCATCCTAGTATCCTTCACGGCATTTGTAGTTTGGATGTATTGTTCCAAGCTCCACAGAAAGTTATCTATATCCTTCTTATTCCTAGCCCCTTTATAAAACTTGAGTTTAGAAACTTCTACCATCAAAGAAGTTGAAATTGAGACGAATGAGGTAGCTCCCCTTCTTGAGCTAGTGCCCTCCTAAGAAGCATCATCTCTTCCCTAATATTATCCAATTCCTCATGTATCACCTTAAGCTCTTCTCTTAGAGCTTTGTTCTCTTTCTTAAGGATAAGGATTTCACTAGAAAAAGTCTCACATTATTGTGAACACTTATCTGTAGCCTTATTTAGGGATTTCAATAATTTTTCGCGAAGCTCATCGACTTCCATTTGGCTTGGACGAAGCTCCTTAGATGTAGGTTGATATACAACCTTTTTCCATAGACTTTTATCTTTTGAGGGTGAGCTTTCTTTTTCTTCACTTGGATCTAATGCTTGATTTTCTCCTTCTTTATTATCTTTTAAAATCTCTTCTAAGCCATGAGATTTAGGAAGTTCGTTCCTTTGATGTAACCACCAGAAATAAGCTTCATCAAACACCATATTTCTTGAAGTGTAGCACTCGTAATTGGTTGGATCACAACATCTCCAGCCTTTTTGTACATCGTTCATGTCTTGTAGCTTCTTCTCATCATTGGTCATATGATTGGAGCACTCAGAATCGATGATCCAATCCTTCTTGTAGTCAGGATTTGACTATATGGTTGTTGCAAGAGCTAGTTCTTCCATGTCTTCTTCGAACTCTTGTTCGTCCTTGTAGTCTATCTTTGAGTTTGTAGCTGCTACAAGGGATGAGTCTTTCATGTCTTCTATTAAATCTTCTTCAACAAAAGTCTGGCTTTTACTTCCCATTCATCCTCGCTGATGGAAGCTTCTAACATGACCTCATTATCCTCTTCTTTTGTGGTGGTTATGTTTTCTTGGAAAACCTGTCTCTTAGGTAATCTACAATCTCGAGTAAAATGTTCATTCCTTCCACAATTGAAGTATTCACCACTTTGTCTTTTATCGCTTTCTTCGTATTGTTGGTGATAGTATTATTTTCTACGTCAAGCTCCACCTGAAGTGTTAGTTCTATCTCTTGGATGAAACTTGTCTACTTGTGTTATCATTTCCTTTGCCACGCTTTGTTTTCTTGGCACACATTTTTTCTTGTTGGTGAAGAGTGCTTCTTCTTCGTCTTTTATGATTATTTCGCTCATCTATTTGGCTAATGCCTCTTGAATAGCCAACAAGTTCTCTAGCTCCACTAAGGATGGTTGTGTAGGCCATCCCTAACAGCGGCAATAAATGCATTATACTCAAATCTTAGGCCATGGATGAGAATTCTCTTCATCCTTGCCTCGCTCACCTTCTCCTCTTGTGCAAGTTGAGACATCTCACGACAAATAAATTTTACCTTGGTGAAATACTGTCCAATAGATAAATTTTCTTGTGAAATACCTGCGAGCTCATTTTCCAAGAGTTGAAGGTGTGCTTCATTCTTCTTTAAAAATAACTTTGCCAAAATTTCTCAGGCTGCCTTTGGTGCCTTGTCATCATAAATATGCTCCAATATGTCCTCCTCGATTGTGGTCTTTAGTATATACAAGGCCTTCCCAGTCTTGATCTTCCATTTTCTCAAGGCTTCGGCATTATCCCTCAGTGGAGGAGTTGTATCGGTGCCGACGACTATTTTTCACAAATCATGACCTTGTAGGTAGGACTCTATTCATGTCTTCCAATAACCGTAGTTGTGGTCATTGAGCTTCCTAATCCCGTTGTTTGTACTTCCAAAGTCTGTCATGCTGACTGACGCCCGACGTCTGCTAAGCTTGGTTCCAAACTAATAGTTTTACAGTCCCTAACTGTATTCTGACAGAATCTCCCCTTAGTACTTTGATGCAACGCCGACCAATGTAAGCTTCCAACGCTTACTAAAGCTTTCTCCACTAGTAACGGTCCTGGACCGTCCGCTCTAATACCAATTGTTGAAAATTTGACAGACCCAACACACCCACTATGGAGGACCTAAGATTGACCACTAGTACTGTACCAACTCCCGAAGTCTGTTAGCCTTTCTATCTTCTAATTTCTTAGTGCACAATACTTTAGGCGGCAGTACTGACCATACACTATTTAGGCGGTGAAACCGACCATATACTATTCAAACAGCAGTGCCGACCATATGGTATTTAGACGGCATAACTGGCCATATAGTCATCAATTTAAGTGCACTAAAAAATACAAAAATTTAAACTTAACCGAAAATTTTCTAATTATAAGAAAAAATAACACTTTTATTAATACACAAAAATATTCCAACACTTGCCTACACCCACACTCTCTCAACTTTCACTTACACTCACGTCACTTGCACTCTACACTCTTCACACACCATTCTAGCAATTGCAAAGTTGGTTTACATGATCCCTTTTTTATATATTAAATATTCTTAAGTCAGTTTAAGGCTTATATATTTTACTTTATTAGTTTGGGAACGATTCTAGAAAAGTGGAGAAAGTCGGTGGTTTCTTTAACACGGGGAATTTTCTAGTGAAATATTTCGTCTTCGGAACCTAGAGTATCTTGATCTAGGCTGGAACTCTTTCACAGGGTCAATTCCTGGATAGAAACGAAAAATTATTAGATGAGTCTGGCTCACTACGTCATCTATAGTCTATCTAATAATAATTTTTTATTTTATTTTTTTTAAAGTGAATCTTTACCTCTTTCTTACATGTCATTAAATGAACAAATCTTATTAGATAGTGCCATAAATGATATGGTGAGCCGAGACTATATAATAATTTTTCCCTGGAAACCTCACAAAACTCACCTCTCTGCTTTTATATGTGAACGATTTCGAAGGCCGAATTCCAGATGTCTTTGGTAAGCTTAACAGACTTACTACTTTACATTTCTATGGTTGTAATTTCAGTGGTCAACTTCCCCCATCGATGTTCAACCTCACACAACTTACTAATTTAGAGTTGTCATCCAATAGACTAGAAGGTCCCCTCCCGGCACATGTAACAGGGCTGCAGAAATAATGAGATCCATGGTGAAATACCAACTTCTTTTTTTGACCTTGCAAAGCTTACCGAACTTGATCTTTCATCAAACAACTTGAGTGGGGTGATTAAGCCAGATATGGTATCGAAGCTAGAGTGTCTTGAGATTCTTGATCTTTCATCAAATAATTTCGGTGGTCAGGTCGACATGCTTCAACGATGAAGAACCTTACGGTTGTAAATCTTTCGAATAACAAGTTGCTGTCACTGGGTGGTGAGAATGGTGTTGGCTCTACTTTTCCAAAGCTCACTATTTTAGACTTGTCTTCCTGCAACTTGAGGCGGTTCCCGAGTTTCTTGCGATCAGCCAAAAGCTTGAGCCAACTTGATTTTTCCAACAACAAAATTCAGGGTTCCATTTTGAAATGGGAAACACAAGGTTGGGAACAATTGTCGGAATTAGATCTTTCTAACAACTTGCTTACTAGTATAGAGCAATTTCCAGGGAACAATCTTGCTACCCTTGATCTTCATTCCAACTTACTCCAGGGTCCTCTTCCTACTTCACCAACTTCTGTACGAGTATTCTTGATTTCAGACAACAAATTGACAGGAGAAATCCCTTCTTCAATTTGTAACTTGACTTCACTTATGATTCTTGATTTGTCCAGAAATCACTTTGACAGGAGATGTATACCATAAACCTGCAAATGAATAACTTTCGTGGCAAAATCCCTGATTTTTTGTGTTAAATATGATGGTTTGATAGCTCTTGCCCTCAGAGACAACCAATTGGAAGGGTTATTGCCAGGATCCTTGGTTAATTGTACTTCGTGACGTTTCTTAAACGTAGCAAACAACACCTGAAATGGTCTCTTTCCCCATTGGCTCGGTGCCCTTCCAAACCTGCAAGTTCTTATCCTACGGTCGAATGACTTTCACGGTCGACTGGACAATTCCATGAATTCCTCTTCGTTTTCTAGGTTGCAAGTGATTGATGTCTCTGGAAATGAGTTCACTGGTTCCTTGCCAACAAAATTGTTGCGAAGTTTGAAGGCTTTGAAAGTTGCAGATTATAATCATCCATCTACTCATCAATCTGGCAGTAACCAGGTGTATTGTCGTCGTTGCCAATGGAGCGCGGTGGATGATTACAAGAACTATGTGCAAATAACCATGAAAAGGCTGGAGATGGAGCTAGATCTGGAGAAATCGTTAACCGGTTTCACACTCGTTTGACTTTTCAAGCAATCAGTTGGATGGACGAATCCCTGAGGTACTTGCTGAACTTCATGCTCTTCTAGCTCTCAACCTCTCGCACAACAGCCTAACTGGGCCCCTGCCACGATCACTGGGAAGCATGGCATGACTTGAGTCATTAGATCTCTCATCGAACAAGTTTGGTGGCAGAATTCCTTCGGAGTTGACGAAACTGACATTTTTGGCAGTGTTGAACTTGTCACGCAATAATTTTGTCTGATCAATTCCGAGCGGGAATCAATTTAATACTTTTGATAATGATTTCTATATCAGCAACTTGGATTTGTGCGGCTTCCCGGTGACAAAGAAATGTTGCAATGACGAGGAACCGAATCCACCAACATCAAAGCTTGCAGAAGATGAAGATTCTAAAATGGCCTTTTGGAAGATTGTAATGATGGGCTCCGGCTGTGGTGTAGTGTTGGGATTGAATCGGGATACATCGTATTCACCACGGGAAGACCATGGTGGATCGTTAGAATGGTTGAAAGAGATTGGCAGAGAAATTTCTCAAGATTGATTTGCAGGAATGGAAGAAAAAGAAACTAGCACTTCATCCAAAATGCATAGCTCAGTTTCAACTATATTTCACTTAAAGTAGTAGTAGTAGAGCTTGTATTTAGTTTCACCCAACAAGATCTTTTACATGAAATCCAACCAGATGAGAATGTAACACAGACTCAGCCTGGGAAACTTGAAGATGCTGTTCGGAAGAAACATGATAGATTTTATGGATAGCGGATGCAGATGGAGCTTTATTTCCGATTAAATGTGCTGCCAAGGAAAAGAGTCTAAAGCATAATAATCTCCAATAACAAACAACTTGAATCCAGGTTTTGATGTTAAAAGGATATACGGCTTAAGACTAATAACGTACTACATGCCGAAATAGTTGTGCATCAGCAGGCACCAACCAAAACTAACTGCAGAAATAGTCCTCCGGAACGTAAAATTTTAACCCTAACGCCTGCAACCATAAGAAAATCACGTAAATGATGCTATTTTAATTTAGCATATACGAGTTTAGACACGAATTAATATCAATAACTGGGGCGTCCCACGGGTATAAAGGCAGTTTAGAAGATATGCAGTGGCGGAGCCACGTGTAGATTAAGGGGTCAATTCACTCTACTTGATTTGTTGCGGGATTTTCAAAGAGTTAATATAAAATTTTTCATGAAAATGTTAGAATTAACCCTACTTGATTTGTTTGGGTATGGGGTTAACAATATTTTTATTATAATAGTATGAGAATTCTCGTACCTTATACTTTATTTTGACACCATTGTATAAAAATCTTAACTCCGCCGCTGAAGATATGCGCTAAAAGGACCATAGTTTCATTCTTGCAGATTACCGAAAAGGGCTAAGTGGAAACAACAGCAATGCCATGTAAACGGTCGCAAAATTATGTAAATCAGAATACTAGGACAATAGATATTGGTTATTGCAACGGCAGAATTCCAGTATTGGTTATTGAAGTAACAAGGTTGTTTTCAATATGCCCTTCTCAGCCAAAATGGTAGGGTAGAAAGACAAGTTATTGCAAACATAAATAAAAAAATGGAGAACCAATGCTTTCAGAAAAAATAATCAATAAAACGAACAAATGATACCTGTGCGAATTTTATATCGGCATCACTATGATCTTTGGGTCTCCCAGCAGCATCGCCAACATAAAAAGATCTACAACACCAAGATCAGATGATTATACTAAAAACTTTAACGAATCATTAGCAGCAAGTTGTACAAGCATAACTACTTAAAGTTTAGAATAGTGAAACAAGATAAAGAAGATGGGGAAAATAACTGATCCATATCAATTCGAATGCCAGAATTGAACCGTTTCTCCATAATGTGCCACATCCCAGGATTTGGTTTGCGGAAAGGGTCATCTGCTTTACCGCCAGAACTCCCTATCCCACAAGCTATAAAAACCTGCACAGATGAAAAACATTGAAGGCCTTTCAAATTCATGGTATATTTAAATTATAGTAGAGCAGTTTAGACACACTCCAGTCATTTAAAAAAAATAGATGAACCAACTTTTTCAGATAAGCATGAGTCTGTACTTCATTGTTCAGATAGCATCGTGCATTGTAAAGTGACTATGAAACTTTTTCAGATAACGGAGAATGATACCTATCGTGTAAGTTGTTTTACTCAATGCATTCAAAGATCCCAGGAAACCTCAAACTGGATTGTTCCCATTAATACCTACTTTTTATTTTGCTTGAAACTTTAAGCAGCACGTTTGACTCGATTCAAATAAACACTAATCTCAAACTAGTTGGGGTTAGCCAGATGAATGTATTTACCCCACCCTTCTCAATGAAGGGTCCCATCGTCTAAAAGTTTGACCACCACCTTTATAAATAAAACACCATTGAGATGAAGACTGGGAGCAATTATTTCAAGAAGCAACATCATGCTGATTTAAGTTCAGCACCAGATATGATTCGAGATTTGTTGCTGCTGAGAAGTTTAAAGGGAGCCAAACAAACCTGCATTGGAACTTTACTTGCTTGATGAAATTGTTGAGACGTCCAATTTTTGAGTCCACAGCTACCTGCCTTTTATTCTTCCAGCGGTCAATATTGGATTCATTTGTAAAGATTACCTAAATGTTGAGCGAATCAAAGTCGCAATAAAAAAATAGATAACAAATGCATTGCAATTATATTTTCCAGGAAAATAAAACAATCAAAAAGCTTTCAGAATACGAAACAAAACCAGCTTAAAACCCTCTTCATAAAGACTCTGCAGCTTCTCTGGTATTGAAGGATACATAAGGGACCAAGCATCTGCACCTACTCTGAAAGACAATACATTTATCAATTCAAAAAAATGAGCAGCTGCTTCAATTTGACACTTACAGCAGAACACTTATGGTTGGACATAACAGGGTGGCAATGCCACTCTCACATTCGTTGGCACAATACCATTTCCCTTTATTCCCCATACCTCCTAAACCTCTAATTCCTACTCACAGCATGGCAGTTATGTTGAACTGTACTCGATTGGATATATTAGAATGCATGGGAAGCAAAAATGTTCAAGAGAATGTAACATCCTTCACAGAACCAAAAACAAGTTAAAATATGAGAATGCAAGTGAATGTCATAGGACAAACTAGTTTAATTCAAGAATCTCATTTAACAATGATGTGAAACCAACTCATAGAAAAAAAAACATTCACTTTATTCATCCAATGTCAATACATGTCAGATTTATGCAATTTCAAATATGTAGAACAGCCATACCTTCTAACGGATGTGTTAGCCAGACAACCATCAAAATCAAAAGCAGCAATTTTACCAGAATCATGGAGACCATCATCCTGAGGAGCATAAAAGGGAGATGTCACCTTATCACTGTATAACATAAGTGCTCCATGCCAACAAATCAATTAAAAGAACTGAGTCGAGAACATTAAACTATGTGTCGACCTTATTTGGATATGCTACCAAAAAATCAAATAAATAAAACAATGAAAGTGAAATAAGTATGGAGAAATAAAAATAGAATCTGCAAGATTAGACCAATTATTGAACTTTCAGCATCCACAATCATGAAAACATTCAAAATTTTCTTCATTTCTCAACTGTACTATATGTTTGGCATCTTACCTGTTCAAGAAATATAACTGTTTGGAACGCCTTCCATTTTGGTTGTAAAGTAGCATCCTAAAGCAAAGAAAAAGATACAAACAGGCAAAGGCAGAAAGCTCTGTAACAACTATATAAACATTTGAGCTCTAAACAAAGAAACTTCCATAGAATATGTTAAGGTTCAAAAGCAGAATACATATCAAGCAAAATATACTATACCTTATACTTATCCTTCACATCGGAGACAGAAAAGGCTATGTCCAACTCAGCTTTCTCATCAGGTGTTGACAACTAGTTCATAGCATACAAATTTGAAGCTAATCAGTTGTTGGGATCCACGACTAAACAAATATCATGAACTCAAATATTATATATAAGCATTAACCATAGAAACTGACCACACTTCTTACATTTTTGGCAAATCCATGCATGCCACGATTAGTGCACAGCCAATTAGGCAGGAATTGAATTTGGGACTAATAATATGCGATTACAATGCTATTTTCTTTATTTATTCTTTACGTTTCTCAACATACAAGAAATGCGGAAAAAGTATAATCTGCCCTTACTTTCCTCCACTTCGTTATTTTCTTCATATTTATACGTTCTCTGTATGAAAAGCAGTATATGACATAAAATATTATAGATAAATGATAATAAGTGCATTGCAAAGGTGAAATGGAAAACTGGTTCTCCTTTTCTACTTCTCTTTCTGAAGGTCGCTATATCACACAAGAAAGTGGAAAGGGATAGTTCCCCACCTTAATTTTCTTTGAAATTCTTTTCTCTGATTCAATTTCTTCATCTTCTTTTCTTTTCTCTTCGTCTTCTTTTCCCTGCAACTGTTAATGAAATAGATAAATGAAACTGATAAGCTAACAAAGATGAAATGGAAAACAAAAGTTTCATTTTAGGTTTTTTCCCACCCTCAAAAATACACCTAAAGAATCTACATGAAAAGCAAAACACTGGAACTATATACGACTACAATTACATTTCATACAAATCTAGTATTGGTTCAAGACGGTCCAATTCAGAAAAAAAAATTAAATTTCCAACAGATCGTGACCCTTTCAAACTTGTTCTTAACTCTTGCTCAAGCCAATTTACATTAGACTATATGATGCGCAGGATAAAAATGGATGGAAAATAGTCGTTTAAGTTAAAATTACTTATTTGTTCTTAATGTAGAGTTTCAGGTAAGAGAGAGAATAAGCAATACATTTCTGCAAGTCTCATGACACACATGACAACAAAGAGTTAAACAAAACACAAAACTTGAGTCCTCTTGGACATAATTTGTTCATTATCATTTAAATGAAATTCAAGTAATACTTTATTAATGACCGTGTCTCATACACAACACAAAACATAAATCGCATACCATTAACAACTAGTATTTTTCAAATCACGCTGAACTGTGCTATGAAGAGTCCAAGCTAAAGTAACTAGCAAACTCTTAAATTAACCAGAAAGACATGAAATCAGTTCCTATTTTAGAATCACAAGTTTGAAATTTAACAAAGTACCTTCTTGGGCGATTTAATAGACCCATCAGCCAATTTCTTTAAAGCTTCCCGGTCAGCATCCTAACACCAGCAAAAAAAAAACTTTTTAATCAAAACCCAAATTTATATTACACACAAACACACATATATATAGCTGCATGGAATAAGGATAGAAAGGTTCAACCTTGAGAGATTCAAAGCCTTTTATTCCATCAACGGAATCAATCTTCCCAGCGAAGCAAATCAAGTGATGCCATTTGGTCATGTCAAAGCCTCTAGCATCTCTGGAAACCAGACCCAATCTCAAGGCCTGAGCAGTTATGGCTTCGCCACATTTCTTGCAAGAGGACCTTCCGGACTTGGCATACTCAGCTACGATTTTGGTGGACATATTTCGCTTTTTCCAACAGTGGAAAGAAAAGTGAGAAAAAAAGTTGGGGCTTTTGAGGGATTCCGGTTTGAGGAAGCCGAAAAACAAGAGAGGAATTTCGGGTTTATTGGGAATTGTAAGGATTAATGAAAACTTAAGCATAGGAAAGAGATATGGGGGGCTTAGGGAAAGAGCCGAAAAGGCTTAATGGGTTCCCGCCATTTTGTGATGTTTTTCTGGCGGGGACTAGGCGTTTTAGTGGACAGCGGTTTCGCTCTTCAGTGTTTCTATCAATATGTTTGGGTGGTGAGAAAATGAGAGAAAGTAGAACTTCGCCAGAAAACGGAATGGATTTTGCCTTGTGACCTATTTTTCATTTTTTTCTTTCGTTCTAGTTTTTGGCGGAGAAAAAGAAGGGTTGATTTGAGTTACCTGGCAATAATAAACTCTACCGAATAATAGAATTTATAGGTATTATTAATAGTAATTTGGGAAGATATGTATAGTTAAGGAATCAATTTGAGAGTAAATTTTTTTTTTTGTACTAATTTAAAAAAATGTGTTTAATTCAAGTACCAATCATAAAGTTTTAAAATCAAAATTTGCTATTAATCCATGTATTATATGCGATCATTTTTAGTCATTTAAGTCAGAACCGAAGATTTTAAAATCTGAAAACAATAGCGATTCAAAATTGATTGGATTAGAGTGTAAGGACTAAGTTGATTAAAGTACAGAGGTTAAAATCCATAACTTATAGGTAGTACGTGGACTAATTACAAAATTTAACCGAAAAAGCTTTTAATCTAGACCGGATTTCTGACATTGTAAGAAGCCCAAATCAGAAGTCCAGGGGGGAAATTCCAGTCCAAAAAACTTTCAACTTTTATAGGGATTAACTGCCACGTCATCTAATAATAGTGATTAATAAATTAATAATTGGATAATATTAGATAATTAATGCTTAATTTTGTTCAGATCATTAATACTACCTATAAATAGGCGAAGCTACTGAATTTCTTTTTGCAATCTTTTTCTAACCAAAAAGATTTTTTTTTTTTGATTCCTTGCTTTGCCTTTCCTTTAATCCGATCAAAGAAACTCAAGAGCTTGCAAAAATGGCCGGAATCGGACCTTTAACTCAAGACTGGGAGCCCGTCGTTATTCGGAAAAAAGCCCCAAGCGCCGCCACCAAGAAGGATGAGAAAGTCGTCAACGCCGCCCGTCGAGCCGGTGCCGAGATCGAATCCGTCAAAAAATGTATTTTTTTTTCTTTTTCCCTTTTCTTTTGGGAAAAATTGAAATACCTAATATAATTTGTATTTTTTTTATTACAATTAGGGTTATTTTTTATCGATGATAAAGAATAATAAAAATCTGTTGCTTGTTAATGGAAATTTGCAGCGAATGCTGGGACGAACAAGGCAGCATCTAGTGGTACTACTTTGAATACAAGGAAGCTTGATGAAGAAACTGAAAATCTTGCTCGTAAGAACTACTTCATTCCCTTTCGTTCTTTATGAATCTGTGTTCGGGTGGATTTTAATTTATGTATGCGTGCTATTTGTTGATTTCATGTATGTTTCAAAGTATGTAATCTTCTGTAACTGGTAGTTTTATTAACTATTTAGTCCAAGTGATCTGAAAGAACTGGATTTACATTTCATTGGAGACGGAAAGGTTTTATAAATTTATATTTTGTGAGGTTTGGAACCGAGTAACGAGTTCTTTTACGGATCTAAGCATGCTTTGTTTAGAAAAAAATGAGATATAAATGGGTGGTGTTGGAATTGATGGTCATGGCATCAGCAGAAATTGCTTGGTTCGTACATCCTTCCGTCCCTCGTTTCATCATGTACAAGTCGAATTACTTGTTCAATATATCCATTGCTTTGAAAATATTAATTATGCTTTTATGATTTATTTGCATAAACTTGGTGAATTACCTGATAACATGTTTCGGTGATCTCTTTTGTAACAAGCAAGATGCTTTCTCGTTTACATAATTGGCTATTATGATAGGACCCTGAGCCTAGCCTCCAAAGTGTTTGACCCGTGTTTAAAAACTAATGAACAGATGAACGAGTGCCAACAGAACTGAAGAAAGCCATCATGCAGGCTCGAATGGATAAGAAACTCACTCAGGCTCAACTTGCTCAGGTCTCTCTCTTCATCTATGTGTATGCTGATGTGCTTCCCTAAGAGTGTTACAGTTCCCTTATTTATTATTGTTAAGTTCATTTCATTGAATCTTGCATGCATGTCATCCTGCAGATGATCAACGAAAAGCCTCAAATCATACAAGAGTATGAATCTGGAAAAGCTATTCCTAACCAGCAGATAATCGGTAAACTTGAGAGGGCACTCGGTGCGAAGCTGCGAGGGAAGAAGTGAGAAGGGTTGTATCGTAACATCAAACGGAACTCGAATATATGGTGTCCAGTGTCTGAGTCCTAAAACTTTGTGATGTAAATAAATGTTCACTACCGGTACTATGGTTTGTGTGGAATAACATTGCCTCCGACTTTGTCGTTGTCTGATGACTATGACTCATTACAACTATCAAGTTTGTGTTCTTGAATGTTACAAGGAATTCTCTTTTGTTGTTTATAGGTTTATACCTTGCTTTTGTAATGTTGAAACAAAACGGAAACAAGAGATGTGTGATTACAAGACACTAGCTATTCATTAATCTTAGCTATTCAATAATGTATATACATTGTGCAGACAAGCCATTCAAATTTAAGTTTTTTTGGAATAATAATATTTCCTTTCTCATCAAGTGATTGAGTAATTTTTAAGCTTAAATATACATTTAGTACTTGAATTAAGTACTTTCTTTCAAGTTGGTATCTAAAGAATTTTTACTTCTAAAACTATACATCTTCTCCCAAGTCGGTACCTAAAGAAGTCTTACTCTCAAGTTGATATTTGAACTAAACACCTTCTTCTAAAATGATATAAAAATGTCAGTTTGATCATAATTCAAAACAAATCAATAAATTAACCCTTTATATTTAAAATTTTTATTAATTTGCCCAATCATTTTCCTAAATTGTTTGTTATCCTCCAAAAAAATGTTATATTTACTATTCAAGTATAATTAAAGTTTAACAATAACTTGTTTCATTATAGAATGCATTTATCCAACTATTATTTTGATCTAATAGACTCGTTTAGTTTGACAATATTATAAAAATAATTAAATTGATCAAATTTTTATATGAATGCTTAAATTTATTGAACTATTTTAAATTAGGATCAAATTGATAAAATGTAATTTTTTGAATTAAGCATGTTAATAAAAGTACTAAAACAGTGGATGAAATTAAAATTGAGGTACCAACTTGAGAGTAAAAATTCTTTAGGTATTAACTTGGGAGTGTGTCTAGTTCAAGCATAAGTGAATACACAAATTTAAGTTTGGTGGTTCACTAATTTACCTTATTTGGAAGTTTAAGCCTTCAAATCCTTGCTTAAGGTAGACCAGTAGACTAAGTTAGCATCAAAACACATTTTGTTAAAAAAATCTCCGCACTTGAAGAAAAAATTAAATAATAATAATACTCAAATGATAATAGTGACAAGAAAATTGAATATATAAAAGGGTGTGTATAGAAATTCAAGAGTAACCTTTTTTTGTCGGATAAAACGTTTGAAGAAATAAGTGTAATATCATAAACGTTCTTTTTAGTTTTAAAAACAAATGTTATCAAAAGTTCGAATATTTAAAGATTGACGAAAGAATTAACCGAGAGTAGAATTGGTACAAGCATATTTGGAAGTCATTGAGATTGAAAAATAAGATTTTTGGCTAAAAAATTTGTTTTGGGAAATTGTCAAACCCCTAAAGTACAAAGATTTAAAGCTAAAGGCTTGAACACGGGTAAATTTCTTACACCCGTCCCCTTCCATTAGGAGGTGATGATGTGGGAAGTTAGTTTTCATTTTCTTAAATAAAATAGTGGCTAAACTATACTATTCATCACTTAACTTTCTTCTTACTCCTAGTTTGGTCACCAAAATTTAAAAATTCTTAATTTAATAACTCAACTTTCGAATCGTTCTTATTTTGATCACTTTTAAATGAATTGGCTTTTTTATTAATATTTTAACATGATATGGTATATTTTATTATTTTTAATGCCATGTCAAATTTAAATTTTAAAAATATTTTTTTTAAATCCTAATCTCAACCTTGATCCCTCATCTACATAAATTTTACATAATCTACATTGGCTTCCTTTTCCTCCTCCCAGAAATTCTTCACTACCAACAAATTCACAGAATTCTCAATCTCACCACTTCAATCTAGGTTTAATGAATGATAGTACGGAGAATCCATTCCATGTCCAAGGTACATACATACATACATACATACATACATCTGATTAATCACTCACTATCATCTTTTTACACATAATGGAACCTGGTGAACACCCATGACACAAGCGAAGCTCCCCCCAAGCTTGCAGATATCCTTGGAGTATCGAAACCCCAGAGTCCATTTTCGGATCTTGTTGGCTTCGACGATGTCTATGAGTTCCAAGAAAATATCAGCAATCTTCACTCCCTAACATTATCTATGGGTGGTGGCAGCAAGGGCTCGACCTGTGAAACCAGTGGTGAAAATGTTTCTAACATCGTTGAAACACCACCTGCTATAACAAGTGTGGACACTTTTGGGCAAAGAACATCCATTTACCGTGGTGTAACAAGGCGAGCATGGACCATTTTTATCGGTCGAATCATAGCTTACGGTTAAACGGAAATGGATTCATAGAATGAATTTCTTGCAAAGTGCAGGCATAGATGGACTGGAAGATATGAAGCTCATCTTTGGTTGAATAAATGTTTAAATTTGACATGGCATAGATGTACAAACTTAATTATGTAGATTAAGGATTGGGTTGGGGTTATGATTTAAAAAAATATTTTTAAAATTTAAATCTAACATGACATAAAAAATTAATAAAACATGTCATGTCATATAAAAATATTAATAAATAAAAGCCTTGTCCTTCTAGAGTGACCAAAATAGGAATAAGTAGAAAGTTTAGTTATTAAATTAAAAAAAATTATACTTTAGTGACCAAAATAGGAGTGCGAAGAAAGTTGAGTGATAAATGGTGTAGTTTACCCATTATTTTATTTAGGAAAATGAAAACTAACGTCACCTTCTAACAGAAAGTAACATGGGAGATCATATTGAAAGCGAATTAAAAGTTAGTTGATTATAATATAAGTTTTAAAAGTTCAGTGAGCAAAATGAAAGTATCCTAAAAATTCAATGATCAATTATGTAGTTTACCCTAAATATATATATATATATATATAAGAGTTTGATTATTTTTACTTATATATGGCTAAATATAAGAATATATAAAATGATTATATATCTATTTAAATTATGAAAATTATCGTTCAAAAAAATTATGAAAATTTAATATTTTAGTATAAAATTGAAGTTTGATTGATTTTAAAATGATTATTCTATTAATGACTAATTTAATTACGAAACCCTGAAAGAAAATGGAATCTCCGTTCAAAATATGAATACTAATTTATTAGAAAAATGGAGAAAAGAAATGTGAATAGAATATGAGTCGGTAAACTCTTTCAAAGTGGCTGCGGAATCTTTCATAGATTTGTATATTTTTATATTAAAATTTTATTTAAACCCCGAGTTTTTTTATTAAATAGTGTATTATATTCTTATACCGAAATTTAAACTCATACACGATGAGACAGTATGATACGAGTTGCTCTTGCATAATTAAGGGATGGAAATCGTTTGTCCCTTACTATGCTTCTTATTATGTTCTTATCCTAAAAAATAAGTTTATGGTTTATGGTTATGATTTTAGATTAGGGTTTAAGAAACTTGAGGTAAAGTACAATTTTAAGGTTTAGGGTTTAGAATTTAGAGCTTTGTTGTTCTTGTGGTCCTATCCGACTCGACCTGATTAGTCTTTGTTTAAACGAATAGGTAGAAATACCGGTGGATTATACCAAACAAATATTTAATTCATTTTATAAATTAATTTTGATTATAAATTTTTTATAATTGTCATATCAACAACAAAAAAAATTGAATATGTTCATATGATTACAAGGTAGTATATGTTTAATTTTTTATAATCGTTATATCAACCAATTGAATTAAATATTTGATTATATGTTTATAATTCAATCGAGTTGATCGGCCGAATCGGTCTAATATCAACTAGGATATATATATATATATATATATATATATGGGCAAAGTAACATTCAGGTCATCAAATTTAGAGTAAATTATGTAAATCACAATTGAACTTTACTCTTAAACCTATTTTGGTTACTAAAGTTTAAAAACGTTTAATTTATTCACTGCAGTTTAGATATTGAACATTTTTTGCTACTAAAGTTTAGATGAACGTTTTTGGTAATTATTAAACCCCAAACAGTTGTAGATAGTCGTCATTCGGTCCCGAAATTCACTAGTAACTTCGTTTCTTAGTACGTTACTTCTCTCGTCAGTCTCCCTCCTCCGTCGTCGGATGGAACCCGTTTCTCAATATGTTACTTCTCTCGTGTCAATGAAGTTTCTCACCGCTCGGATCTTGGAGAAATTCATTCGTTCGCCGATAAATGGATGTCATCAAAAAGTTAACGAATGAGTGATAAAAAAACGTTCAATGTCTAAACTTCAGTGAGTAAATAGAACATTTTAAAACTCTAGTGACCAAAATATGTTTGAGAGTAAAGCAGTGATGATTTACATAATTTACCCTTAAATTTAATAATAGTTTTTCAATTTGACCCTTAAATTTAGATTTGTTAAGTATTAAAATGTGCGATGAATCCAAATTTAGGAATCAAGTTGGGACAAATTACTAAGCTCCAAGACTAATGTAGACTAGACGGATCAGGTTTAAAAAAATCAATCAAATTCAGGGATTAAATAGCAAAATAAGAAAGTATAAATTTTGATCATCTATGACTTGACCACTGTTTCAGTGGAAAATGCATCCGATTCTTGCGCTTTATTCTATTCAATTAATATAAGAATAAAGGTGTGTTTGGTTAAAGGATTATTTATTGGGTAAACTAATGAGATGATCACATACGTTTAGTAAGTGTATAATTTTGGTCATCAGTTTTGAAAAATAACATTGTGGTCACTTATGTTTTTATTTTTTAAACATTTGGTCACTCGTGTGTTAATTGTTGTTAGACAACTGACGGCATGCTAACTTGACATAGTAAAAAGAATGGTAAATTACCCAGATAATCACTAAACTATTACTCCACTCATGTTTTGACCATCGAAAAAATAATAATTTGTATAATTACACATTTAATCTTCCATATTTATAATTGTTTATTTCTTCTCTTTTCCACCATCTTTCCCTCAGTTGTTGTATGCCGGCAGCATAGGCATCGTCCTTCAAGCCTGTGGCCTTCGTGTCACTTCTATCAAAATTGGTTTATTTCCTCTTTACAACTCCCTTTTTTCTTTGATTATTTCCCTCTTATTTTCGGTTTGGGTTCTAGGTTTGTTTTTGTGTACATTTTGAGTGCATTTGTTCTGAAGAAGCTTTATATAATCTGCTCTTCTTTTCAGTGTTTATTATTGTTATTGTTTGCGTTTTGGTTTCTTTACTTCTGAACTTTTCTAGGTTTATTTAAGATTTTAACTTGAGAACTCTTCTTATTATTCTTAACTTTAGTTGTTCGTTAATCTTTATATTTGTAGATCCTTATCTGAATACGAATGTTTGGAACCATGTTGCCTTTTGAACATGGGGAGGTTTTTCTTCTTGATGATGGCGGAGATGTTTTACTCTCTCATTTCTTTTGTCTCTAATTCTTTGTAACACCATATCCAAATCCGAAGTGTTACATTCGGGTCACCCACAAATCGACCCATCAAATTTTTAATTTAAAATCATAAGTTTAGCCATCAATTAAAAGCATTAAACATTCGTAAATCCATAAAGGTAAATAAGTATTAAAGTTAAGTTTACAAATTAGGAGCTTCGAGTTTAAAACACCGTATATCAAAATAATATTTCAAATAGAGTTACAGACTCAACAGTGGTAAGATCCTATGAATACATTAGCCCAAACTAAAATAACAAGTATTGTACTCTGAAGCGAACGCGATGCTGAGAAATCCTCATCGATGAGCTCCTCCAAATGGGTGACCTGTCAACCTACGCACGGGAAAACCACAAATCCGCACGCTGAGCTAACAAAGCTCAGTGATACATTTCTACTCTACCATAATTCGTGATTATCATAAAATAAGCATGCAAGATAATATAGTCTAGAGAGCACAGATAAGGCTTTACTATCTACGAGTTATCATCTAGCCTACACTAGCTAGAGTTCTTAGATCACCTATCTCAAGGCATCGTTAAGTCTACAACAAGTCTTACATGTTTCCACAAGGCTTGACCATACTCAAGGTCACATAGCCCATCGAGTTAATACATATCGTACCCTAATTACTCAGCCATCGGGTACAAAAGCTATCAATCTATAACAACCACACAACATACAAAAATACATCCATACATCATCCACACAATGGCCAACGAATCCTACTTTATTGTGCTCACACAGTCGCCGGGTTATCCATGTTCCCACATCTGTCAGGTTAAATGGACCATATCCGGATCACCATAGCCACAGATACGTCCTAGATATACTTGGATCACATTAGCCGCAAGTAGTCTTTACCTGAAGTCACTCAGTCAATTAGGTTAATCGAACTCACTCAGCCTATTGAATCTATTACTTTATCTGGGTCACTATAGCCACGAATAGGTTCTGACCGCACCCAGATCACTTAGCCCGTAGGTACGTCGGATGCATTTGATCACTCAGCCTGAAGTACGCATCCCCTTATATAAGTATTGTAGTACTGACTCTAGGATATCCGAATTCCTTTACCACAACATAAGATTACACATGCTCCCCGAGCACTCATACACCTCACCAAGAGGTAAGTGGCACCAAGCCAAGCCATCAACAAATGCCCCAAGGCATGACACTAACCATCACGGTTATATCGAGTCATCATTTATCAAGCTATTATACGTTATTATCATCTATGAGGGTTAAACCTCGGTTTCTCAGTTTTACAATTCATATTACTACCTTAGAAGCCCATTGGGCCATAGCCCTCGAATTATCAACCCCTCGAACTCAACTTTATATTTTCCGGGCAGATTGCCCAGGCAGTATTGATACCCAATCACGCGTATTGATGCCGCTATTAAATCAACTAGGGTATCGATATGCCCACGCTTACCGATATCCAAAATGACTACTAGAAAAATCTATCTAGTCCACGCGTACCGGTACCTTTCCCAAGTGTACCAATACTCATTCTTTACAGGAATATGGATTAACCAATAACCATGTATCGGTACACATGGGTACTTTTTTAGTACCGATACGCCCCTAAGCGTACCGATACGAAACTTTGCTTTTGGAATTCAATGGAATAGTGGAGTATCGATACAGCTCGAGTCCGTACCGATACTTCCTTTAAATCTTGCTCGTGTTCATCATATATAACACAGGGTATCAGTACGGGCTCTCCGTGTACTAATATCGAAGCACAAAAATGGCTTCCAAGGCTCGAAAAATCACTTCCCAAACCCCCAAACGTAACCCTCAACCCCTTCACTCAAACCTACCTATTGTGGGAGTTTTTTAGGGTGGTTTACTACCATTTTTACACCTTACTAACATTAAATCTGAGATTTACCATTAACAAGGCTTTCAACTATCATTACACCAAAACTAGCAATCTTAACCACAAAATCAAGTAAGGCAATTAATTTATGATATTTAAGAATCAAATGAGTCAGAAATGTATTGACCTTAGCAACAATCTCGGATTTAAGCTCTTCAAGAAAAGACTTTTCAACTTCTCTCTTAACTCAAGCTTGAAAGAACCCTAAGATACCTCTTTTCCACCTTTCCACCACAATACTATGCTTTTCTTGAAGCTTATGGAGAGGAGATTAACATACTAAAATCTTGAACCTTGATTGGAAGAAATGATGCATAAAGGTGGGATTTTTAGATTTGAAACCAAGCTTAAAAAATGGTGGAATGAGTGGGAAAAGAAAGATGAAGGGAAAAATGGTGGTCTTACTTTTTCCCCTAATCCCACATGGAGAACAAGGAAATAAATGGGAGATCAACCCACTTTATTTAAAAGTGGTATATTCTCCCTATAAACCCTTAACTTCTATTCTTGCTACTATTTGGTCACCACCCATCTAAAAATGGTCCATGACCCGGGTCAACACCTAATTATTGGCTCGAAAATTCAGGTCGTTACATTCTTAGTAGTTTTATTTACAACATTTGCCAAAAAAGATTAAAAAATAGACCTTATTGCTATATAATATTAACTAATTTGGCTTATGTTCATGTTTGGTATGTAAAAGGTTGATTTGGATTTGGGTAATAATGGAAATAAACCCTTTATTTAAAGGAAATAAAGGGGAGATCAACCCACTTTATTTAAAAGTGGTATATTCTCCATATAAACCCTTAACTTCTATTTTTGCTACTATTTGGTCACCACCCATCTAAAAATGGTCCATGACCCAGGTCAACACCTAATTATTGGCTCGAAAATTCGGGTCGTTACATTCTTAGTAGTTTTACTTACAACATTTGCCAAAAAAGATTAAAAAAAATGGACCTTATTGCTATATAATATTAACTAATTTGGCTTATGTTCATGTTTGGTATGTAAAAGGTTGATTTGGATTTGGGTAATTATGAGCATTCCTAGATGCTACTCTTGATTCGAAATAGTTTTTTTAGGTTGAGAGGGTAGTTTAGAAGTTGCATAGGTTTCACATGCAACAACTGTGGGGAAGATGGTTGATGGGGAGAAGAAATAAAATATATATAATATAGAGGACTAAATGTATAATTATACAAATTATTTTTATTCTGGTGATCAAAATAGGAGTGTATTAATAGTTTAGTGACTATATAGGCAATTTATCATTCTTTTTACCGTGCCAAGTCAGCACGCCGTCAGCTATCTAACAACAGTTAACATTCGAGCGACCAAATGTTTAAAAAACAAAAACGTAAGTGACCAAAATGTTAATATTTTAAAATCGATAGTCAAAAGTGTACACTTACTAAATGTAAGTGACCATCTCAACTGTTTAACTTATTTATTCTTGGGTAACTATCTTTCCAGAAAATTATTCTCATATTGGATTTGAAAGCATTCACTTCAAGTGGTAACGATACATCATCGACAGTACCAACCATTCCCACCTATTTCATTGATAATGAATAGTTCTTAACATTTTGGACCACATTATTCATAAAATAATATGAATTTTTTTAAAATTAACAAGTGGTCTTAGTGGAAAGACGGATGATGTTCATCTTACGAGACTTGGGTTCAATCTCTTTGTCTACAAGGTGTGTGTGCCTTGTCAGAGGGTTAAGAATATCTATGAATAGATACTACCTTGTAATCACCTTTAGACTATTAAAAAAGTAAAATAATATTTTCAGTAATGTGTCAAGTTATATTACATTTTGGTAATCCTATTTTTGGAGGTAGGGTTTGTTCAAAAAATTGAACAAATCGAAATTAAACTTGAAATTCAAAAAAATCGATCCAAAAATTCGATTAACCGAACCAGAATATTAATTTCGATATGTTTTTTAAAATATTTTAGTTCAATTACGATTCATAGTTTTGGACAAAATGATTAATTGATATGTCCGATTATCTACAATATTTGCAAATTGTATGCATTAAAATATTTCATAGCCTAGTGTATTTAGTTCTAGAGAATATAAGTCGTTTTCATTTTTATTTTTTTTAAAAATAAAAAATATTGAATAAAACATGTTTGTTTATAAAAATAAAAAATGATTTATAAAAAATAAAAAAAAACAACTAAAAATTTAAAAACACAAAAAATATTTTCATTATTTTCTTGGAAAATGTTTAAAAAAGTGAAAAAGATGAATTTTTTTTTTGTATTTTAACTTCATTTAATCCGGGTTTAAATGATAATTTTAAATCTTTTGTTTATTTAATCATATTTTTATTGTAATAGTATTTTTCTAATGATCATATTTAATTTGTTTATTTAATAATTATTTGTTTAGTTCTATATTAAAAAATTAAATATCGAACACATTTCACTATTTTTCATTTTTAAAAACAAGTTTTTATTCCTGTTAACTAAATATATTTTCTATTCTTCAAAATAGAACATAAAAATATTTTTTAAAACCAAATAATAAAGCTAAATTTTTGTTCAGATCATTAATACTACTTATAAATAGACGAAGCCCCTGGGTATTTTTGTTGCAATCTTTTTCTAACAAAAAAATCTCTTTTTGATTCCTTACTTTCCGATCAAAGAAATTCAAGAGCTTGCAAGAGCCAAGAATGGCCGGAATCAAACCTTTAACTCAAGATTGGGAGCCCGTCGTTATTCGGAACAAAGCCCCGAGCGCCTCCACCAAGAAGCATGAACAAGTTGTCAATGTTGCCCGTCGAGCCGGTGTCGAGATCGAAGTCATCAAAAAATGTAATTTTTAGTTTTCCTTTTTTTGAGGAGGGAAAATAGAAATACCTAATATAATTTGCAATTTTTTTTTATCTCAGTTAGGGTTACTTTTTATCCATGATAAAAAAATACGGTAAAATATACTTCATATCACTCAACTATATGTTCGGTTACAAATAAATCACTTTTTAAAATTTATAATTTAATCACTTTATTAAAATTTTGTTAGAAACATGTTACGGACAGTTAAAATTGAAATAGACAACTAATGTGACAAGTATAATAATAGTTTTGATCTCAAAACTTATAGATTCTATTAATTATTCCTAATTCGAAATAATTCTATAAATGTAGCCTTTTATATTTAAAAATTTTGAAATTGCATCATCCTGACACACCCTCCTTCAGCCACTTGTCACACACACCGCTATTGTCCATCAGTTCAATAACTCACAGATGAAATAGTTTTACTACTCAACAACTAACGGACTAATAAAACAAACACATTATGTCCTTAACACTAACTGTTAATAAACTTGAATTATTTTAAATTATGACGAAGTTAATAAAATATATAAATTTTGAGACTAAAATTGTTATTATTTTAAATTATGTTAAATGCTGTATAATTTTAATAGCAGAGTGACTTGATTGGAACAAAATTTAATTTGAGCAACTAAATTGTAATTTTTAGTAAAAAATATCTATTTGTAACCGAATACATAATTAAGTGGTCTGAATGTATTATAACATAAAGAATAATGGGAATTTGCAGGGCATGTTGGGACGAAAAAGGCGGCATCTAGTGGTACTACTTTGAATACAAGGAAACTTGATGAAGAAAGTGAAAATTTTGCCCATTAAAACTTATTTTACAGTGGTATGTATATTTACACTATAAAATTCAAATTCTAAATTTTTAACCATAATTCTAAAAAATTAAATTCTAGACTCTACAACCTAAACTTTTAAATTTTAAACTCTAAACTAAAATCTTAATCTTTAAAACTAAAAAGTACGTGTAAACTAAAGTTACACGAACTGTATATCAATTTTTTTTTTCATAAAATAATACTTAAGCTTGGTGGGTTAGTTGTATTGATATTCGGAAGGTTTACGGCTCTTTTGATTTGAAAGAAAAATTATTAATGACGGTGGGAGTGGGGATTTAAAGTGGAAAAAGGTAATGGGAAAGAAGATGAGATTCTTCTCGGCTTAGTCTCCAAATCTCTCTTTTGTTTGCTTGGCGAGTATATCAAGTTTAAGATTCGTAGTACATAACAGGTGCGACCAGTTAATAGAGTTAATTGGCGGGTCAAATGAACTTGATAATTATCATGTGAAGGGCATTGTAATTTTTTCATATGAACCTAAGCCTAGCCTCCCGAGTGTTTGACCCGTGTTTAAAATGATAATGAACAGATGAACGAGTGCCAACAGAACTGAAGAAAGCCATCATGCAGGCTCGAATGGATAAGAAACTCACCCAGGCTCAACTTGCTCGGGTCTCTCTCTTCATCTATGTGTATGCTGATGTGTTTCCCTAAGAGTGTTACAGTTCCCTTGTTTATTATTGTTAAGTTCATTTCATTTGAATCTTTCATGTCATCCTGCAGATGATCAACGAAAAGCCTCAAATCATACAAGAGTATGAATCTGGAAAAGCTATTCCTAACCAGCAGATAATCGGTAAACTTGAGAGGGCACTCGGTGCGAAGCTGCGAGGGCACTGGTCGACACGGTCCAGCAGAGATGCCAATAATGTTAAGCAAATGTCCAGCGGAAAAGTATATACAGTTTGCCAACTGCTGTCCAGAGGAAATCCCTATAATGTTTGCCATTTTGATATGCGTTGAAAATGTTGTTGATTTATACGCAAAAGATTATGGGAAGAGCCACTGTATTATGACTTGATTAGGTGCTATGGTTCGCGTGGAATAACGGTGTCTTCGAGTTTGTCCGATGACTATTACTATGAAGTTTGTGTTCTTCAATGTTACAAGGAATTCTCTTTGCTGTATATTGGTTTGCGCTTTGCTTATATCAATTTAGAATGATTTCCTCCGACACAATCTGATTAACAGATGATGGGTTCAGCAATTAGAAACACTTGATAGATATGTTTGACATTTTAACTTATGCTCGGAATCTATGGCAAACAGAAAGTAAAAATATATACTCTATTCGCTTGTTTGTCGTTGATCTCGCTTGGGAGTCAAAACAGGGGAGATGGGGCGAGGAGGACAGCTCTGTCAGAGCACAACAGGAACACCACAAGCAAAAACGTGCCGCAATGGATCTTCAATTGCCAAGGTCCACTCAACGGAAGGCCACCGGACACAGAGCACAGAGGTCGATTGTCGACGCTGAAACTCACCAACACCAGCGAAAGAGGGGGCAGCGGTAAGCGACAAAAAGGAACCCAAAGGGAGCTCGGGCAAAAGGAGACAACACGAAAACTTGGAAACATGGCCATCGTGGCCCCGGGGGCTCAAATCTGAGGCACAGGGTGAGGGACATTGGAGGAGAAAAACAGAGAAAAAAAACGAAAGAGATGAATTATCTTTTTCCTAACCTTCAAAACATAATAACTGTATAAAGACATGTTTGCAGCCAATAATTTCAGTAAATGTTATTAGATACAAGAGAAGCATGTACATGATTTGCTTTGTCTCATTAAACCAAGGCTGTTTAGAAAACATTCTACTAATCATGTAGCACAACTTGTTTATCATATAGTACATCGACATAGAATCACTCACAAGCCAGTTTTGTACCAAAGCTTGTGAGGCAGATGGCAAAAGCAAGAAAAGCTGACAAGGGCTGCCGATAATCCATGGTGAATGTATCATCCGCTACTTTCCCGAACTGGACAACAGTTTCCTCCTCTTCTTTCCCACCCGATTGGTTCTGCTCCACGGTTGCAGACAGCTGAAAGTTTTTCACGGATGCCACAGTTACCCGACCGTGGAAATTCAAGCACCAGCACTGTAAATGTTCATACCATCTTGGAGCCTTATTCCTCAAAGTTGCATGACTGGATGCAGCATGCTCTGGCATTTTCATCTCCGTGTTATCTAAATGCCTGCTATCAACCATATCTTCTGGCAAAGGGCATTGTATTGAGCAAACCATCCTCCTGGGACCTCTTGATTTCAAGAGATTGAACTTGTAACACACTTGCCCAGACATCGAAATTACCAGCTGGAACTTGGGGGCAGATTTGCTTACTTGCAAATCTGCGACTTGATCTACTGCTGGAGGGCTTTGCACCACAATGTGGCGGCTGACTATAATAAATTTTAAAGTTGGTACCTAGAAAATCCGAACTACATAGATTTTGATTGTGTCAGCTAAAAATTATAAATTGAATCATAAAGATTCGATTTTTATCGTAACAAGAAAAGAAAGTAATGGCATCATAAACATTGTCCCTTAATGGTCCTGAAAAAGTTATAACGGCCACCACAGAGAAGTTTTTTGTTCCTTAAAAGTGTACAGTAAATTGTAAATTGTACTTCTATAAAAATCATGTCCACCATGTCCAAAAAACAGATCCTGTAAACAGAGTTCCAGCAAGAGAGATCACAAAATATTAGTCTTGTACCTTAACTTCCCGACATAGGCATTACTGCCTTGAGATAGTTCATTTGGATCAAGAGATATAATATACTCAATATGAGAACCATGTCGAAATCTTCGTGCTGCTAATAGAAACTTCCCCTTGTCGGTGAATGCTGCCAAACATCAGGAAAATATTTAAATAAGGTAAGATTTCGACCACTGACGAGTAACATCATCCAGTTGCATGTTGGCCAAAAAGAGAACTGCTAAAGACTAGCAAAACCATAGTAAAACCCCACCACATGCTCTGAATAACTAAAATCCAAAGACAAAAATGTCTTGGTTTATAAACAAAAGGCAGCCTATATAGCTTTGTAACCGACAACATCTTTGCGGAAAAAGAATAATTACTAGCAGACTGATTGTAGCATACTTAAATCAGGCAAAGATACGTGAGGTGTAAAATCAAATTGGAAATAAGTTATTAAACTCTGTACTTAGTAGTAAGACAATGACCAGAGCATCTTTAGTAAGTGAATTGTTAAATATATAACTGAAAGGAAGGGAATCATTGTTATCCTAGCATGTTTTCCATCGCCCAAATTTGCCACTTCCGGAAAGGAAATATCACTATGCATCTCTGAATATGGAAAGATATTGAGAGAGTAAAAGAGAGAGAAAATGGGGTGCAAAGAGGTTACATAATCATATCCTTACGACTTGACCAATAGCTTCATACAACATAGGCAACACAGATATCAACCTGTCATCATGTCGAATATAATGATCACCACACCTAAAGAAGACTAGTGAGACCAGAAACTTGAAATACATCAAATTGTTTACTGATCCGTATCTTCCCTCTCAAAAGCCACAGTAATGATTTTGCTATGCTTATTACAAGGTCATTCCAGACAACAACACTTTTTTTCAAAGAAAAACCCAACTGCATGTAGCAATGAGTCCTCAGTGTAATTACATACAGATTAGAGGCTGCTGGTAAATAAATACAGAAGATATATCTTAAGAACCAAGCACAAGTTCTACTAAAACAACATTAGCAAGTTAGCAACTGCCACCGTACATTATTTTCAAGAGAAAATGGTGAGTAGACTGGCATCATCATCGCATTAAAAAACCCAAATCTAAGATGATAATGTGCCATGTATAGAATAGACAGGTCCAGAGGAATGAATCTCATCACCCTTTTAAAGTCAATGGTTGTGCAAGACCGCTAAGCAAATTGATATTCTGTCTAAACAATTATAGAGATTTTGAAAGGTTGAGACCAAGTATAACCGACTTAGTCAAAGGCATTCGGTTAGAAGTCCATAGTTTTGCACCCACCTAGATGGAAGTCAAAAGTCAATTTAAGACCTTTGACAAAGCAGATCATGTCCCTTTTAACCCTTTTTCGGCATGTATTTCAGCATATCAGCCTAATTACACGTTCTAGTCAAGTGTAGCTTGTGAAAAAAAAGTACTTACAGGGTGAAAGGGCAAGATAAAGGGAAAATGTTGAGTTTTTTTTGTTCCGCTTTATAATACACTGGTTTGGAAACTCCCGTGGACCAGGCTGCATAGCAAAAGGGAATAAAACCATCAGGCTCCAAAACTGATTAACTTATTCATCAATTGGTAACTCTAAATCCCAAAAGCATTTTATACTCATAACCAGCAACTGCAAAGCAGCTCAAATTCTGTAAACTCTAAACTAATAGCAATAGGGGATAACATTTAAAGATGACAAAAGACAGAAATTCCACTTTCTTTATTTGTCCTCAATTTGAGTAATTTGAAACAAGTGATTTTCTGATTATTGGGAGTGCCCAGAAAACAAATCCTAACCCTCAAAAGAATAATTCCCTACCATAACACCAAATATAAAGGTGTCATTTCTACTAGAAGTAAACCATGTTAAAAACTAAAACTTGTCAATACATGGTTAAATTTGAACAAGTTTAACTTTCAATCACCAGAAAATGTCATTTGAATCGAATTTGCACCTCTATACCTAGTACATTTCCCCATAATACAAAGAAGAAGCACAAACTAATTCCCTAAATTAAATACCAGGAACAAAAGGCATCGATCAATAAGAATTAAGAAGTAAGAAATATTAGTAAAGAACATTACAATAAACTAAAACCAAACAAATGAACACCCTCAAAAGACTAGTTTTACACCAATTCCCCACAAATTATCCAAACTCGCAAACATTCTAAATCATAAAAAAATAGACTACCCTATATACATGTTACCTTAAAACATTAGTACCAGATAATGAAATTATATCTCAATTTCAATTAAAAAAACAAAGGATTTTTGTTGAATTACCTGCTTAAGACAAGAAGGGAAAGTGATTTTGCCACTATTTTGAGAAGAAGCCTTAACGATCTCTCTCGTAGCTTCTCTCCACTTCTTACACACGCAAGCGCACGCAACCACGTCTTTCCTTTCGGGCCACATTTCTTCACTCGCTTCCACGCGCTCCATGATCTCAACTAATAGCTCCGGCAGCAGCGTCGACCACGAATCCCCTCCATCCTCCGGCGAAGAAGGCGACGAATCAGAAGACTCCGTCTGATTCTCCCTGGCCGAGACTGTTGCTAACGCCGCCGTTCTGGCCGAAGATAGTCTTAATGGCCGAGAGATTCTCCGCGAAAGGTACGAGGTTTTCCTAAACGGCGAAGAAGAAGACATCGTTTCAAACACTTCAAAATAAAATTATTTTGATTGAAATTTGCTTTTGAGAGGAGATTGAGAAGGATTTTATGTGAAGAAAATGTACAGAAAGAAAGGGGAGAAATGGAAGAGAAAATGATGCGGTTGCAAAATTGACAGGGCGGTGAATTAAAACGGAGAAGGCCAAATAAGATCGGGGGGGTATTGAGACGTGTAAGTAAATTATTGGAGGTGACGAAATGGGGGTTTAGTGAGAGTTGGGATTTGTTTTAATTCTCGACTCGGTCGAGTTTGAAACTGATGATCCTAAAATGTCTAGGTTTATGTTTCTGTCAGTCTTTTGAATTTTTGAGTTGTCATTCATTTTCTATTTTTATTTGATTTTTAATATTTTCAAAACAAATTTATAGTGAAATTTTGAAATGTCTACTGTATAATTTGTTGTTAAATCACGCCATATTCTATAAATCATTGGTGTTAAAAACAAAATACATCCAAATAATTTTTAAAAAATTTAAAATTTTTATATCATTTTCGAACAGCTTCAGAATAATCATTCGAGGATCCACACTTCTAAACTTATACTTTTGATTCAACATTTGAATACTAAAGTTATACTTAAATATATCTCACAATAGTATTAAAATTTTCAAATTTCCGACTTAAATTATACTTCTGGTTCTTCTATTATATTTAAATTTGATATTTAATTTATGTATTTTAATTTACAATAAATTGTAAATTTTTGATGTGGTTTTTTCTTTAAAAGAGCTCATTTGAATTGTCTAATGATATTATAAAATTAGAAAGATCAAATTATGACAAATTGAAGTATTGAGATTATATTCTTAATTTAAGAATAATAGAGTGAGTAAATCATTATTTAATCAAATTTAAATATAATAATTAACAAGACATTTGTAGAAACAAAAAATTTCAACAGCAGATAATAATCCAATTAATAAACTATATATAATAGGTTGACATTTTACAAGGGAATTAAAATTTACTACTGTGTTCTTGTATTAGAATTTGAGAAGAAATGAAATAAAGATTTAGAATATACCATTCAGATTTATTAAAAAAAATACCATTCAGATATAGAATTGTCGAGATTTTAGACCTTCGACAAGTTTAGTATTATTTTTTGGCTTAACTATAAAATAAGTGTTTAAATTGTTTTTTTAATATATACTTAAAATATTTTTGGCTAAAATAGGTGTTTAAAATTTTATTTTTTGCTGAAATAGGTGCCTCAATTGACTTTAAAACAAGTTAAAAATTAAACTTTAGGCACCTATTTCAGCAAAAAAATAAAACTTTAGGCACATATTTCAGCTAAAAAATACTTTATGCACTTATTGCATAAAAAAGACATAATTTGAGCACTTATTTTATAATTAAGCTTTATTTTTTTATAAGATTGTCTATTTTTTTACAAAGAAGCTTGTGACGTGTTGTACAAATTTCAATGAAATCATAAACGAATAGCATTAGAATATTTGAAAAGAAGAGTTCATTTTTACTAAACGGTCAGTCTAAGTGATAAACAGTTTAATATTGTTTGAACATGTCTCAAATTTAAGATGTTGTGTATGTAAAAATTTCTTGCTAGAAGACTTATTCACCAAAATTATGTGTGTAACGTGTGTTAATTCGGATTGATCAAAGCAAAGACTTGAAAAACCGAGAAAGCAACAAAAATAAATTGCATTAGAGACGACATCAAGAGTAAATACCTTGAGAATACAACGCCAAAATTGTTAAGGGATCAATTAATTCCTGACCTTTGACAAGACTAAATAAATATTTCGTACAAGGATTACATGTTTAAGATGAAATGAAAATATAAATTAAAATGCTACTTTGAAAATAAAAACAAAACTGAAACAGAGCAAGAATATTTGGTCGGTTGATAAAATTGTTCATCTTTGTTCCATTGCATTTTCATAGGTCATAGGTTCTAGACATATTAGAAACACTTACTTTCCTTCTCCTAAAGTCTCCATTTCCCTCCCATCTATATATAATTATGATTAAATTTAAAATTTATAAAAAAAACTGAAACAATTCAAATCCTAACGCTTTGAATAATATTGATGTGTTAATTGTTAAATCGATATTTCAATGAGTTTAAAGTAGAACGAGCTAATTAAATGATGAAATAAATCATGCCTAACGAATTAAAGTGGCGAACAAGATAATAAACTTCAATCATAACATAGATTAGTGGATAAAGCAAAGTTGTTCAAACGCATTTAAACAAACCAATTTATGTTCATGCAGCCCTCATAAGGAAAGCCTTTTATTTCAACAACATACATATAATATAGAAATAAAATTATCTTATAAAATCAATAGCCTGTTATTCACTTTAGCAGCTGATGGAATGGCTCATTTGAATCCTGCATACAAAAATTCAAAAAAAAAAATAAATAAACACACACAAAAGAAAGAAAGCAGTGAATCAACACAAAATTGAAATTGGATGTGACATGTTGATAAGATCCATCTTAACTTAACACTATATTTACCATGTGAATGTGTATGAAAACATAGCAGATTTCATTCAACAATTCGAGGTTTTGAAACTATAATGATACAATAGACGTGTTGTATCATATGAAAATGTCATGTCATATTCTAAATTAATATACAATATAGTAAAAACAATAACAGTGATACTTTATGATAATTTTCTACGTCTATAAATACCAAAGGAAACCCCCAATATTTATCTCATACAATCATTTTTATATCGACTAATTCAAATTGAGTATTATAGAAGCTCATCAAGGGTGAACCTCCGAATTCAGTTTGTTCTATTTAGAACATTAAGATTTCAAACATGGATTTTGTTTAAAAAATTAATGTCTCGTCACATTAAAACAACTGATGGTAAAATTTCCAATTATTAAAAAATATCCATTCCCCTTGTTTTATTGAAGTGCATTGACCTACTTCACACTATAAGTTTAGTACAGTACTGTTACCCATCGGTTTATTGAATAATTACTGATTTCCAGAGTCGAATCAAATAGAGGTTGGGAAGGGCAATTCCCCTTTGAACGGTTTAATTATTTTTAGGCCATTGATAGTTTTAAAATTTTTGTAATTAAGTTCTTGCCCTTCCAAAAAATTTTGATTGATTATTTTTTTAAGACCCTTTAAGTTAAAATTAATGAAATTAAGCTTTGACCCCTCATTTTTTCTAGTTTAATCGCCTTTTAGGACCCTTCAATTTTAAAATTATTGAAATTAAACCTTAATTTCTTTTATTTTTATGATTTAATTATTTTTTAAAACCCTATTTATTTCAAAGTTAATTAACTTGCCCCCTCATAGTTCAATCCTGGCTCCGTCCCTGCTGATTTCGTGATATAATTGAATTCCAAATAAATGTGTATGCTACTTACATCATTGAGCTTTGGTTGAGTATCAGCCTCCAACATCAGTCCAAAATGAATGTGAGGGAAGCGAGCCCACTGTAGTTGAGGACACAAAAACAAAACTCTGTTACTGATTAACTTTCAGTAATTAAAATCAGATTATACCCCTAAACTATCCATAATTCTCCTAAACCTCTCAATCGAAGACAATTACATGCTTAAGTGCGTCCGAACTCACAGCTTCCAAAACATTACAATAACGATGATCATTTGGTTTTTGATGATGAAATATGAATGTTGAACTTACATTCTTAGCAGCAGTGCTAAATGCCTCCCTGTGAGTGATATCAGGATTGCTCAGCTTAATCCTTTGAATCTCCTCCCTATAAAGATACCACATTCTTTAGTTTATAATCATGAATTAATCATAACAAAATCAGTATAATCAATGATCAAATTACTTGATGAACTGATTGTACAAAGAAGGAGCCCTATGCCTCTTGTCAGGAGCTGGGAGGAACAAGAAAAAAAGGAAGAATAGCAGTCCATGAAACGTACATAGAAAATGAAACCCTAAACTCAAAATCCAAGAGTTAATAAAATGAATTAAACACAAAGAACACTCACGTCGATTAACAACCCTTTCCGGAGTGGTAGTATTAAAAGTTGTCGGTCGCTTCGGCAGCGGATTGTTCATGCTTCTTGAGGAAGAGCCTAGGTCAATTCTGTACTCCGGTGAAGTGTAGTTAGGCACCTAAACATCCAATAAAACCTCGAAATTTAAATTGCAATCACGACAGTAACGAATGTTATCATTGAAATTATAGATGAAAAGGACTAAATCCGCAAAATAAAGATCATAAAGTACATATGCAATCACTATTTAAACGGTAAAAATATGTTCATTGATAGCTATGAAATGTCCTTAATCTCAAATTTTACGTTGACTTTATACAATTAAGAGATTCAACATCCTAATTAGTGTAATAATGTTGATTAATGGCTAGGAAATGACCTTTAGTCACATCTCGGAGTTTACTAGGTTCCATTGTAAGTACTAGTTTGGGAATCTCTCTCTTTGATTGGACAAGAATGAATGCATGAACAAATCTAGTTTTGTAAAATTTTGAATGCAAAAACACAGCCTTATCCATTTGGTTTTTCTCTAAACTTTGTTTAGGTTTAGTTTCCCCATAAAATGAGCAAACAAACAAAGGAGAAAACAACACAGAAGTGCAAGAAAAATCTTTGCCTCTTTTTTAGTTCTAAGCTCTAACTTTAGATTTTAAATCATAAAATTTAAACCTTAAACTCAAAAAAATACATCATACCCAAATTCCCTAAAACTTAATTATAAACCCTAACCCAAAAACTATTTTTTAGTATGAGGCATAAATAGAGCGCCGAAAAGAGATAAGAGATTTATATTCCATTAAAGTGACTAAATCAATCAAAAGAAACTATTCATGGAAGCTATAAGCTAAATAACAAAACCCCACATCCCAGCTGCAACCAAGGTTTTGATGCTAGAAAGAAAGCTTCATTGGGATCTAAAAACTGGGGATTCCAAAATTTGGTACAATAGAGGACAAAACTTAAGAAAATGGATAAAACAGTGCAGCAGTGATGAAAACCTACAAACCCTAAAGTTCATGTCAATCAAAACCAAAGTGGAAACATTTAAGAATTGAGGCTCAATTAATGAAAAAAATGGGAAAACCCTAAAACTCTGCATTGCACTAATTATCCAACCCTATTCTGACCTCCAAAGCAAAACATTTAAGAATTAGGTTTCAAGTATGGGACCTTAGAGCAGCTCCTAGGGTCTTTATTCCATAATCTGATAAAATATGCTTTGGAAATCAACCACTCTTCGGTTTTGCCAAAGAAAATGAGGGCTTGGAAACCCTAACTATAGGATTTTCCTTGGGAAAAGGAAGAAAATCCCAGAAAACCTGGATCTAAAGAAAATCCCAGAAAACCTGGATCTACTAGAAAATAAAATTGATAAAAAAAAAACCTGAATATCTTTTCGAGCCCTTGATTGAAAGGAAGCCGCCAAGTTCACTGAACACAGATTGGTGCACTGCCCACATCGGACTGTTACCGTTTCAAATAAGCTGCTGCATGGAACATTCACCTGCAGAAAATCATGTCAAAATTTTAGCCTATGAAACAATTTTACACGAAAATCATTTGCTTGTTAAAAAAAAGGATTTTCTTTTAAATCCCCCATGGGATCTTTCCATGACCTTCAAGTGCAAAAGAAGATAAAGTGTTTTACAGAAGCATATAAATTCCAATCTGTACAAAAATTTAGGGCTTTCTTATACTTTTTTTTTCATTTTTTAAGGGTAGTCAACACTGAAACAATGGCTGGACTTTCTAATTGTTCGAAAACATCTTTCCTACAACAGATCCACTCCCTTTCGTTTTCCATTATATTAAAAGGAAAATAAAAAGGCAGATGATGCAGTATTCTAATAGGGAAAAGGTTAAGGTTAATGTCATCTTATTCCAATAATATCAGCTAATCTATCATCACATGCTTGTTTTCTCTATAAAAAAAATGAATTCCAGACCCATTTTTTAATAACTTCTCTGATATCAGAAGGTAGGATCTGCAAAAGAGAGAGAAATTAGGGGAATTTATGACTTTTCTGCCAAAGAACGAGAAAAGAAGTGTTGGGATAGTGACCTGACTTCATCACAAGAAAACCCTAAAACAATCATACAAAAGAGAAACCCAACAGATTAAGATTCTCTTGTGAAGCTTATAAAACTTTTGAAAAGTTTGGGTCTTTGATATAAATTGAAACTGGAAATTTTATATGTATATTGAACGGCTGAAGACCTAGCATTCTTCTGCAACTATACAAAGTATTATGTTTTGCAGTATTTCTGACATCACATCATGATGATGATGATGATGTGTATTAGATTATATATATATATATATACACACACATTACATAATAAGGGAAAAGGGTTTAGGATCAAAATTAAATACCGCAAGAATGATGTTGCAAAGGTTGCAAGGAATGTAGCAGAGTTGTTCAGGTGCGGAATTGTTGGAGCTGGACATCTTCTCTATTTTCTCTGATACCAAACAGTTTTTATTTTTGTGGTTTGAATTAAATTCAAGACAAAGAACATGAAAAAAAGAAGCGTGTTGAATAGAACAACAAATCAAACACAGACAATAACTTTTTAAGAAACACAAAGTACATATGTAATTACATGATCATGTCATCAAACAACATAAAAACTATATCAACAAGAAAGAAGAAAAGGGTCAGAAAATGAAATTAATTGAAGAAACTATGAACAAAGAAGGTAAAGGCAGGCTGAGAAAAACGTGGGATTTGTAGTGCCATGGTAGGCAGCACAAAAAAAGAGTACACTCGCTTACTCACTCGTTAATGTTCTCAAACACATCACGGTCAGTCACTCAGACACTCACTCTGAAGAACGAAAGCAAGAAAGAGAAATGGTGGATGGGACCATGGGAAAAAGCAGACAAAAGAATATGGGGTTAGGTCTAGAAATAAGGAAAGGGAAAAGGGTAGAATCAACTTACAATTCAAAGGTGTTTGCTGGTTTTTTGCTAAAACAAACTACAACCTTTCACTTTTCTTCTGCTGCTGCAAAAACTACAATGGAAATAACATATTTGAATGAGAAATCATCGAGAATGCTGTTCTTGTTTATATAATGAATGAAATGATATGAATTATTCTTTACTAAAATTGTGGGGGGTTTGGGTTTGATTCAGAAGACATATTCACAAAACACATGCAAATGTTGTAATATTTAGGGAACATGGTTACTTTATTCGAGAATATAAAGTGTGTTTCAAAGTGTCCTATGCAAGGTTTTGATGGAATACTAATGGACCCTGTTCTAGTTGGCTTTGAACTAAACCTTAGTCACCATGTCAATGTGGTTTAGATCAATTCCCAGACGGAACTAGGATGAAACGTTAAAACGAGACCAAATATAAATAGCATAACAAAATCCAAAAAATAATTTCAAAATACATATACATTCAATTTACTAAAATAGAAAGTGTAATGCTTTCGTGTCACAAAAGTTATTTATAAGTGTTTATTTATCCAAATCCTTCGAACTTTAGTAGGATTAATATAATGAATTGAAGGATTGAGATTCGTATGTGTATTTGACTACTCAATTGGACTTAATTTTTCAACATTTTCCTATGAAAAACATCAAATGTAAAAGGTTAATCTATAAACAAAGATTTAAACCTTCCACTGTTACTTCTTCCAACCACTTGTTGGAGCATACATTTATCTTATATTAATGGGTAAAATTTTGAGATACAGTATATGTAAAATAAGTATATTACACTATAAAATCTAAACTTTAAATTTTTAATCCTAAACTCTAAATCTTGTACCATAACTTTTAAACACTAACCTTAAATTTTAAACTTTAAACCCCTAAACTTCAAACCATAAACTAATCCCCTAAAATTAACATATTTGTGTAAACTAAAGTTGATATGACATGCGTATCAAAGTTTTTCATATATTAATTACTAGCATACAAATACAACTTATCAAATAAAATAGTATTAGTTTACAAATATCTAAAGAGCTATGGGATTGAATCTCAACTTGAATCTGATTATATTGGAGGTTTCGAATGAGACTCACTTTCTTTCCAACAAAAAATAATAGTATTAGTTTAAAGATATCTAAATAAATAATTTATATTGATAAATTTGAGGATAAATTTTATAATTACAAATAAATTGATCAAACATATAAATATTATGGGTTAAAAGTGTTATTATGTCAATTATTTAACTGTAATGCATCATTCCATTAAAAGTAAACGGTGCAATAACTGAAATTATACAGAACGATTAGTCAAGTGACTAAGTGTAGTTCCTTTATTTTATCTTTTCTTTTAGAATCAAAGTATACTGGTCTCAATGTAACTTTCCCAACCCCAGATATCAACCACAAAGAAACAGCTAAGTTGAATCGTGATCTTGTCGGATTATAAACTCTCGTTAATAAACAGCAAATCCAAGCAGAATTAGGTTTTCACAGTTTAGCATGTGTTTATTACCATTAATATTTCTGATTATGTATCAGATATTGACCAAAAGACACCCAGAATCATTGCACTGCAAATGGAAACGAGCCAAACAACTTTTGCAGTGCAAAATTTTCAGGATGTTGGATACGGCAATTTCTTTATATGTATATTAAAGAGGGGGAGAGAAATGAAGTGATTAAATAAATAATTAAGAAGGTTGGTTTCATCCGTCGTTTTCGATCCCAATGCTTATACGGTTCAGCGATTCGCTCTGAATTATAAAAGAAAAAGGGAGGTTTTGTGTCTCAGACTGGGAATCCTGGGAGAGATGAACGGCAGACAAACAAACAGGGACTGAGCCAGGAATCAAGGTTTGGGGGTAAATATAGGTGGACAAAATTTCATTCAAAAAATCAAACCATTCGACTCGAAAAAAATTGGCTCATTTTAATTCGACTCCTAATTTCATAAACTCGACTTGAAAAATTTCAAAAAACGTTTGAGTTATGAAATAGAAATTCGAATAACTCGAATTTTTTTTAATTAGTTAGATCAGTTTTTAAGTTCGAGTCATGTTTGTAAATTCCGTCTGATATGTTATCTATAATATTGTATATCACATGTGAAAATATGAAGAAATATATATGTATATCGTAAATGGATATAGAAAGCCGTTAAAATTGGAATCAATATGTTTTATAACACTATAAATAATTACAATTAAATGTGTACAGAAACTCGAAAACTCGACTCGATCCCACTCGAATTTCATAAACTCAAATCGATTCGAAAAAATTTCAAATAAAGTTTGAATCGTAAAATAGGACTTGTAAACTCGAATAATTTAAAATTCTTTGGCTTGACTCGACTCGATCGAATACACAACCCTTGCAAAGTATAAATAACTATAAAATGAGGGTGGCAAAGTTCAAATAAATAGAAAATTGGAGGTTCAAATGGGCAAATTTCCCATTGTATTTTTAAATGTAAAAAAATTGGAAGGGACAACAGCCCCTAAACTTGCAACTGTTCCGTTTCCCTGCAAACACATGTACGTACAAAGCTGTTCAAATAATACCTTGCAATATAATTGTTCGAACTCGTATTTTATAATATAACATCATTATTTTTCTAATAGACCACTCAGATTACACCTCAGGTTTGCTTTTTATTTAGACAAAGATGTCCTCCCTAAATATTTTTTTTAACAATTTCTATTAAGGGGAAGAAAAAAATTGCTATATTTTTAAATTCATAATTTAAAAAAAGAGAAAATGTCAACTAAAAATTTTAACCATTAATATTTAGACAAGTGTCCTCTCTAGATATCTTGAAGCTCAGTTACGAAGTTCGAATAATAATATTTTGATACTTTTAATTTGATTTGGTTAAAAATTATTCGATCTGAAAAAGTTATATTTGAATGGTACATACTATTCCATCGCTTGCCGCGTTTCACCGTGGATGAATAATATTGAAAACCATTATCATTGTGATTGTGATGGATATTGAGTCGCCATACATCTATTTGATTTGTGCTACTTATTTTTAATATTATCAAAAATTTTAAAAGCAAGTACATATGTAAGTTTTTTTTTATAAATTTTAAATCTAATCTTAATTTTATTTAGAAGGAGAAAAAAGAGGATTCTAAAAAAAAGAAGGAAAGTGCTCTTAGTGAGCCTCTAACCCATGACCAACGTAAATATAAGGAACAAAGAAATATATATATATATATATATTATATTGTTCATAAGAAAACACTTTCCACAGTTATTTAAGATTTCATTTTAGCCTCTAAACTTCTCCACATTTTCCGATTGGTATTTAAACTTTTTTGGTCCACATTGTACCTTAACATGTCTACTTTTCTCACGTCAGTGTCTAAACTTTTCTTTGGTTCACATTAATATTAGAGCTTGTCTATTTTTCTCACACTAATCTCTTCTTTTTTTTTTGTAATGATCTTAAAAGACACACTTTGTGATTGTGCCATGCATCAATAAAAAATAAGAAATGTTGAAATTATAAAAACTTGTAAGAAATTATAGAAAAATAAAAAATAATAATTAAAAAATATAAATTTAGAAAATTATAAACAAAACCATTATAAGAAGGTACACACCAATATGAGAGAAGTGTACAAGTTCAAGTATCAATATGGACTCAAAAGAGTTTAGATGGACCAAAAACAAATATAGATGTCAATATGAGAAAAATGAACAAATTTAAGGGTTAAAATGTGATTTATCCCTTCTAAAATTTATAATATTCAAAACACATAGGATAATATTTTATTTGGAATTCTATAAAAGTTTATAATTTAAGTTATCCTAACAAACCAGAATCATTTAAAGAAGCATAGATAAAACTTGAGGCAGAGACAGAACTACCCTATAGCTTGGGGTCTGTGGCCCCCCTTAAATTTTTTATATTAAAAAATGCAATGCGAAATTTATCTACTTAAACCCTTAATTTTAAATTTTTTTGAACTTTACCCTTCATTTTTATGATTAGTTATATTTTGTCATTAATCTTTATTTCTAACTCCGTTTTTTACTTGAAGCAATTAATGCTAGTCAATAGATCTCAGAACCTATGAATTTAAAATAAACTACCATTATTCAAACCTAGAAATATCCAACTAAAGAAGTAAAAAAAAGCAAGGAAAAGGAAAGAGAAGAAAGTATCCGTGTGTATATAGTCTGCGGTGGAATCGTTTGCGATATCTATCCATGGGATTTGAGAATTACTCATGAGAAGGAATCACTCAACCTATTAAATCAAATCTAAACCATAACATAAATATTCTAATGGCGCCTCACGAATATATTACTAGTTTACTTAGCCTGAGGTCTACAGGTTTTGTTTATGAATAAGGCTTTCGGTTTCAAAAAGAATAATTCCGACAAATGGTCATGTATGAAGAAAGACAGGCTAGGACCTTAAGAACCGGTTAAGTGTTCAAGCAAGGAATAGACCCGGAGGGGGCAGTCGCACCTTAAAAATTTAAATTTTATGTAAATATTATTTTTTTTAAAAAATTAAAAAATTTATTTTCACTCTTCTAAAATTCTATAAGTTTATCATCTAATATAAAATTCTGCGTACGTCACTGGTCATATGCATGAACAGTTGTTTTCATTAACATTGGGTTTAAAAGAAGATATGCTGAAAGGTTTAGATTTGCAGAGGCTAAAGAGGGCTAGGATTTATGCTATGATGGAAAAAGAAAACATCACCACCTTCACATGACTTTCACGCAAATTCTTGGCTGCCATATTCTCAAAGCTGCTGCTTGCTTGACTGTTCTACACCTTTAGAAACCCACTAAGGTACCAACAATATGTTGTTTTAATGAAATGGGTCATTAGATTTCTCAAAGTTAAGGCAAGTGTTTGAAATTTAGTAATTAGGATAGGATGATCACTCTCATAATGGAACTCTGCAGTATCTGATTTAGATTATTCAACTAATATTTTGAATAATTATTTTTTTTGTATATCCACAAAGATTCAATCTATTGGCTGACTAATCCATATTGGGTACTGTAAAGACTCATACTTATATATTTTATATTTTGATATATGTCAATTAAGTCAAGAGTTTTGTCTTGGGATCAAGATATAAATGAAAAAAATGGAAGCCAAAGTTAAAATTTGTGTTAAAATGTCTTAAATTGAATTATTAATTCTTAGAGGGTAAAAAATGTAAAATTTCCACTTAATTAAGAGGTTAATAAGGATTATTAGAACTAACAAATTGGTTGAAAGGACTAGACGTGAATTGACCCATTAGCCTAGGGGACAAGGCCCCTGACAAAAAAACCCATGTTGCCCTCTTTAAATGACTTGGATTATTTTAAGGTTTTATTAAGATTTTGGGGCAAATTAGAAACCTTTTGGAAGGCCAAAATTGAATTATGGTTTTTTTTAAGAGTCGAATGTAAATTTATTATTGTATTAGTTTATAACTTTATAAACTTTGAATTGACTAAATTGAAATTCTATCATTTTATGAGGTCAAAATTCGACTTCACCATCGGATTAATTGAAAAATTACAATTTGAGAGAGCAAATTTCAAGTTATGACCTAGTTTGACCCTAAACACATACTCATCTTGTCTATGCTAATATCAAATTTATATCATAATTCCACGAACTCCGAATATATTTAGACCAAATACAAACTCAACCAACAAATTTCCTTAAAAACTTAATTGAGCAATAACATCAATATCATTTATACATTTTTATAGCGAAAAGAGAAATCAATTGTGTTAATATTTGGAGCACATGGTTAAAGACTTCTCTTGTCGTTCAATTTTTTTTCTTCTGGGTCCTGTGTTCTAGTTATAGTAGGACCAATCCCCCTTTTCCTCTTCATAGGTAGAAATTGTTCAAAAAAATTGTGTTAATATTTGGATGATGTTCATCTTAAGAGACTCGAATTTGAGCACATATGTGTGTAAAGTGTGTGTGTTGTCAATGAATTAAAAATATAAATAGATACTATCATGTTTCATCATCTTTGGGTATATGTTTTGGTACTTGTCATGATCTAAGTTTCAAGCAGGGACGAACCCAGGAATTAAAAGTTAAGGGACTGAAAATTTTAAAATAAATAAGAGTATAAAAAACCTTTGAACTTTTAGAAAAATAATTAAGCCCCTAAATTTTTGTGCACCCAATTAAGCCCTTAAACCAAGAAATCGAATCAATTAAGACCTTTAACTAATTTTGACCATTCAATCTTGATAACTTTTTGGATTTGTTGATGCAGTGTGTTGTGTTACAATATCTCGACTTGACATTTTAAAAAAAATTATTTTTATTTAAAAGTTCTAAAAACTTATAATATATAAAAATATTTTTTTGAAGAAATATAGCGTATCATGTGCCAGTAACATCTAAAAAAATTGTCAAGATTTAATGGTCAAAATTGGTCAAAGAGCTTAATTAATTCAATTTCTTGAATCAAGAGCTTAATTAAGTGAAAAAAGTTACCACTAAGACAATAGGATTCGATTCACTAAATTCAAGTAAAACAAACTTAATTTCTTGTACACACTTTACCACTAAGACAACACCACTCTATAATATTAAAACAAGTGAACTAAATTATAATTTAAAATTCTACAGTAGCCAAATTAAAAAAAAATGGACTGTAAGCGTGGACCACGGAATCCTGACCCCTGCTAGCTCTCATGTGGCTTCGCCTATGGTGTCAAGGCACGTATTCATGCTATTTTTTCAAAGCTTTATTTACCTTAATTGTATATATTTGCGTGCACAAGTGTTTTTACAAAATAAATTTGGAGTATAGTTTACTGCACTCTGCAATTAAGTAACGTATACTACATATGTAATTTTTTATAAAGAAAATTTTCAGTATTGCTTATTTGATGTATCATTCTAAAGCCATATAGATGCAATTATCCAAATGTATACTTATTTGAATAGTCACATCTCTTCACAATAAAACATACTTAACCAAGATAATTAATCAAGTAGATATATATTAGGGTTATTAATTGGCAAGTGTGGGATTGTTATGGTACAATCGGAGATTCTTGTTTCTGGATTTTGAGAAAACACGATTGTTTCAAAATTAAAAGAAAATTAGTTAATCTTGTTAAAATCGGGTTAGGGGTTGAACAATTTAATTGGTTTTGATTAAGAATGCTCCAAATGATTCGTTATAAATCTGGTTTGAAACCATTATCCAAAGCTATTTTACTAACCAGTTTCCGACTTAACGAACCCATCCGATCTGATTTAATAATATTGATATCATTTCAAATTTATTTTAGGAATAACAATTTTTGAGTAACTAACCGATGGAAGTTGGTTTAAGTGGTAAACAACTTGGTATCGCTTAAGCAGGTATCGAGTTTGAGGCCAGTGACGGATCTAGAATTTCAAAAAATGAGGGTCCAAAGTTTTAATACACCTTTTCTTCTTTATAAATGAGTATGCAAAATAAAGTTTTAATTAAATTAAATTAAATTAAATTTTCCCATGGGAACCATATACATCTGCCTCTGTTCGAGACCTTGTGTATACAGAAAATCTTCGTTAGGAGACCCACTCACCAAAATCAGATATGTAACGCGAGTCTAATTCAGATTAGTTAAGACAAAGTCTTGAATATCTAGAGGGCAACGAAAATTTTCTCTTCGAGTAACTAATAGGAGGAACATGGAGATAGAGATTGTTGAGATGGTGAGGGGTTAAAGGGAGATGACAGTGATTGAGGCAATGTTTCACTAAAGTCTAGCAAGCAGGTTCATTATTCACAAAACGACATTTACTTTTGTCCCTAAAATGGAGAGTGTCACTTCTATTATTTGACATGTAATTTAGCTTCAATTATTGAAGGTAAATACTCACCATTTCAGCCTGCTTTAGTTTATTGGTTAATTGACGCCAGAGATGGGAAGGAATGTTTTATATAGCAATTCCAATATCCAAATCCATAAACCATCCAATCCAATTTAATTGATTCTACCTTACAGCTGCAACACATATCAGCAGTTTTTTCATCAAGATATCTAATGAAACGAGTTCACTAACTAAATCTTTATGTTATGTTGGCTCATATAGACATAATCATTACCCGCAAATTTTAAAATTATCTTATGCCTAGAACGAAGATCAAAATTCTTTAATTCTTCATATACGAGTAGACGTTGGCAGTTCTTTAATCCTTCACAATATAATCTAAACACTACTAAGTAGATCACGCTGTTACAATATTCAAAAGTTTATTAAAGAGCTAAAATTAATGAGCATATAGTTTTTTGTTTGTACGATGTGTTATTAAAGGACTAAGACTACCGAACATATACTATATTGTAATCAGGGTGAGCAAAACTTGACTAGAAAAACCGAATTTTTCGACTCGATACGAAAAATTCGACTCACTTTGACCCGACTCAAAAAAAAAAGGTTCAAGTTATAAAATGAAAATTTAAATAACTCAAATTTTTTAGTAATTAATTGATCAATTTTCAAGTTCGAGTCTAGTCCCTTAATTATGCCTAATATCACATAAAAAATATGAAGACATATGTGTGTGTGCGTGTGTGATTATAGAAAGCTGTTTAAATTAGAACTAACCATAATATTATAAATGTTTATAATTAAATTTGAACATAAACTCGAATAATTAGACTCGATTCGAAAAAGTCAAATAAAGTTTGAGTTGTAAAAATAAGATTTGTCAACTCGACTAACTTAGAATATTTTCATACTTGTAATCGCACCAAAATATTAAAAAAATTGAATCAAACCTAGTATGAAGATGCAGTTTTGATGACCAGGCCAGGACGATTACACGGACCAGTAATAGGTCTAACCCAAGTCCCAAAGCCTATACCATACCAAACAGGCCCCGTCTTTTAGGCATCTGAAAATTATCTGAACCGCAGTTTGAAACCAAAATCCAAGGGGGAAAAAAATCCAAAACTAAATAATGAAGAGGTCGACATTATCGGTTAAAAATCCTTTTTCGGTGTTCATTTCTATGCCTAACACTAAAAAATATTAATAAATTAAATTTTAAGCCATAATCTTAAACCCTATACTTTAAAATATACACCTCCCCAAATTCTCTAAACCCTAAACATAATTCTAAACCCTAAATCTTAATTTTTAATATGGGCATAAAGAAGGGTACTAAAAGAGTAGAGAATTTCTATTCGACATTATCATCATTTTTGGTACGGAAGGAGTGTGGAATATACTGTTCATCATAATTTGCTTTTCTGCTATGTTTTTGAGAAGATCGTTTGGCTCGGCCTTGCTCCACCTAAAGTTGAGCTGTTTTTGTGGTTAGAGGTTTATTAAGAAACGCAGAGGATTCCAAATCGATTGGGCCTGGTCCCCCTGCCGTAGCTGAATTAACTGCCATCAAGTGTCGGTTTGATTTTTTTTTTTCTCTTCTTTGTGGTGTGGGAATTCCAGATTGATTGTGGAAAGCGATTGCAAAAATTCATATGAATTTTCCAAAATCCAAGTCTTTCATGCTGCAAGTGCTAATTCGCAGAAGTACAAGATAGATTGTGAATGCAAATTCAATGTTCTGAGAACAGTGGATCAGATGAGACAAAATATGGAGTATACAATAAATTTTATTGAAGTAAAGATGATTCAATTTTCAGTTTAGCACTGAGAAAGATTGGATAATTTACCAATACTTGAACAAAGAGAAGTTGAAACAGAGAATTATAAATTAGAATATGCATATTTAACCTAAGAAAAACGAAGACAACTGGGTTTGACTTGAGAAATTAAGCACCAACTTGGTGTGAAAAGGAAATAGTTACCACAAATATCTTATATATTTGCGAACATGCATATGCTGTGGTTTCGGCAATGCCAACTTATATCATGCATTGCTTCCAGAGGCTTAATGGCTCCAAATCCTCAAAGGTATCCATTTCTCTTTTTCAAATCCCCTTTCTTTGAGAAAAAAACAAACGATGTTCGTGGGCTTGGAGTAGTTTGCAAGAAAGATTAAATTTTCTGTCACAAAACCTTCGATGGAATATTGGTAATAGAAGCAATGTCATGATATGAGATGATAAATGGATCCCATCGTTGCCTAACTTCAGAATTTCATCCCCGACAAAATATGGTACAACAATTATTCTTGTCAAAAGCTTAATTAATTGGGATGAATCATCATGGAATATTCCTCTCCTCCATTCGCTTTTTCAGAGGAAAGGTGGAAGCTATTGTGCGAATTCCCTTTAGTGTACAACAACATGCAGATTTCATGGTGTGGCATCATTCAAATAATAGGGAGTATGCTGTTGAAATAGGGTATCATCGATTAATGGCGAGCAAGAGGCAGTCTCAAGCTGCGAGTTCAAGTCGGCATACTGAAGGAGCTGATTGGTTACACATTTGGAACCTCAATACTCCCCCAAGATTCAAAATTTTATTTGGAAGGCATGCCATAATGTTATTCCATCAATGATAATCTTGCTCGGTGGCATCATTCGAGGAACACGAGCTATACGCGATGTGGGGAAATTAATGAAACAGTTGAACACTTTGATGGGATTGTCGTCGATGGAATCAACGCACAAGTTCACGCTTCTAGCGCATTTGTGGCTGAATGTCTCGCACTGAGACTTGGTTCATACCTCATCGAACGACATGGCTGGCAACATGTGTTTATTAAATCTAACTGCAAACTTGCTATTGAGATGATTAATCGTCTAACTCCCGACTCCTAGGAGGCTAAAGCTATCTGATTTGAAATTCAAAAAATAGCTAATTCTGTGTCTAATGTACTATTTTCTTGCATTTGTCGTTTGAGCAACCATGTTGCAGATTGTGTGGCTAGGGCTACTCTCAAGGGTACGTGTCCATCTAATTGAATGCGACAAATTTCTGATAAATTGTATCATCTGTTGTAATCTCCTTTTTAGAAAATGAAGTTGCTTTTGTTCAACAAAAAAAAAACTCTGTAACACCCTCGACCCGGGTGTCACATCTGGCCCCCAAACCCAACCCTTTATCATAAAATTTTGACATAGTTTAGCCCAAACCATGAATCAATTATTAAAACCCATTCGATTTTAAAATCCAAAATACATAATGAATATTTAAAACATATAAAGTGGAGCTCCTTTGAAATTACATAAATAAAACATTTGACTCGATCATTTTAAAATTTCAAATACAAATTACAATATACAATGTACAATAGGTTTCCACGAGTACCTAGCCCAATGACCTAAGTACTGTACTCTGAAGAAACGAGGCGCTGGAATCCTCCACTGATGGTGCTCCTCCAAGAACATGCCAAACCTACTAACCTGCGAACGAAAATAACGATTCCGAACGCTAAGCTAACAAAGCTCAGTTGATACACAACCACTCGACCATGCTTCAGCTGAATCATAATTAAGAGCATGCTATGAGACATGATATCAAGATAAGATAAAGCAATGACGCTACCATAACCGCCTAAACACATGCTATACACAAATCACATCTCAACAACATAAACACATCAATAAACAAACCAAGAGTGAGGCCTAATGTCACTCGGCACTAGGGGACCCACCCATGCTAGGAATCTCACATCGAGTTTTCCCTCGAAATCTCGCATCGAGCGAGGCTCAGAATCTCACATCGAGCAAATGTCATCACCCGAAATCTCACATCGGATTGCCTTCATTGTGTTGCAACACTCACTCACTGGGTATCCGGATCCCACCAAACAAAGACTCAAACCAAACAAGTGCCCTACCTAGCACGTAACCAATACATAATCCACCACAGATCCATACAAGTGCCCTACCTGACACACAACCACAATCGATCCACCATGGATCCCCAGAATTTGCTAACATAGCAATTCACTCCCGTTTCGATACTCAATTAGCCATTTAATCCATATAAGCAAGAAGAAACACACATTCTTGGTTTTACCATTCATTTTATATCATAAGAGACCCATTAGTACCTTAGCAACAAATTATATAACCCCCGAACTCAAAACGTATAAACTTAAAAAGATTGTCCAGCGAGTATCGATACTCCGAAGTGAGTATCGATACTCTCTTCTAGGTATCGATACTACACCATGAGTATCAGTACTCCAATTAGATTCGAAAAAACTTACCCCCATGTTGTACCGATACACTCTGTTCCGTATCGATACTCAACATCGTTACTGGATCACCCCGTACCGATCATTACCCGTATTGATACGCCTACCTTAGCGTACCGGTACACAAAGCATTTCCAAGCAATGTAACAATGAGTACCAATACGCATCGCACGTATCGATACGCTAATTCGCCACTAGAATTCTCACTATGCATGAAGTATCGGTACTCCCCTCATGACCCACATTCTTTAGTACGAAGGAGTACCGATACACACCCACCCCGTATCGGTACGCAAACCCAGATTTCGAAACCTGCAGTTCAAAAATTCATCCCATAACCTTTAACCTACATGGTTAAGCCCCAAATTGATCCTACAAGTTATGAGGAGTTATTAAGAAAGTTTCTAACCATTTTTGCCTTTAAACATCATCAAATATAAAATTTATCATTGATGACCCACCAAGCTCCAAATTACCAAAATGATGATGCACATGAACACAGTGTACTAACCTTGGATTTAAGCTGATGAAGAAGCCTCTAAGCATCCACTCTCGTTCTTTCTCTTCCAAACCCCTTTACACATCTCCTTCCACCATTTCAAACCACATCTACCTTAAAAGATAGCCCTTAAGCTCCTGTACAACTTCCTCTTCATACCCCATCCGAGATTCACTCTCAAAAATCTAAAGATTGGACCTTGAACTATCAAAGTTTGAAGGAAGAAAATGAGGGTAAGAGAAAGATGAGACAAGGGGACAAGAATAATCTCATAATCCTCTTTTCTGCAGAAAATTAACCCCCTCACCAGCTCTCCATTTCCCCCAACCAATCTTACCATTTTAGCCTTCATAAAATCCACCCCAAACCAATCCCAAAACTTTTCTCAAGCCAAACAAGGCTTCAACTAGCCCAACCACAAGGCCCACGCACGAAGCTTGCGCTCCAGATAAACCCGACTCTCAGATTTTAAAATTCGGGTCATTACAACTCTCCCATCCTTAAAAAAAATTTTGTCCTCAAAATTTAAACATGGAAAGAAGATGATACTGCCGAAGATCCAACCATCATTTCGATCACACATGCCCATGGCCCTAAGCTCTCCACAAAACCTTCCCAACCAAAACTCTCAACACAAAATCTCCACTTTCTACAAGCCCCCTTAACAAGACATTCCCAACGTTCAGAACAACACTCATACTAAACCTGGAGACGGATCAACCAACGATAATCTCAATGGCATTAACAAACATCGACACTCTAAACTCACTATGGATGAGTCACAACTCGGTGAACTAACCTCTCTACCAACACTAACATTTCCAAGGTCTTGAACTCAACTCTCATCTGCGTCCATAACGCGCCACTTCTTCAAGGTATACCACAAGGCACATCCTCACATAAAATCACCATAACCCACGTGTTCAACAATAACAAACCTTATCAATCATGTTCTATCATCCATCTAACATGAAAATACAATCTTCTTTTACAACTTGGTTAACTAATACAGAACTTAACACCTCATTTACTTGAACCCACTATGACATAAGCAGATACGAATCCATGATCAAGCGATTCTACTAGCCAAGCCACTTCGGTTCCAAAAGAAAATTGTTACTACAACCAAGCTTTACTAGGGATCAAACTACCAAACCGTCCTCAAGGGTCCGAACACTCTCTTTCACTCCCAATCACCAAATTCTGACAAACGTTAGTGCTAAAACTTTAGCAAGTCCTTCAAGATTCATATTGATTCTTCCAACACAATTTATTACAACACAAGAATCCGATTCTACACAACTTTAACCAAAACCCACATTTCTCCGAAGCCATTCGGAACATCTTTACACTATCACCATACATGAAAACAATCCATCTCAAACCCAAATAAGCAACCCTCTATTCATCAAACTTAAGATTATCTCAACGCATTCGTAAGTCCAAAACACTCTTCAACTTGCCCCTAGAGTTCAAACATAGCATCAAACCTCAAACTTTAACACTAATTCTCCTTAACCTTCAACTTACGAGACCAACATCCTGAACAATCTTACGAAAATCTCAAAACTCTTCAACATTAACAAGACCATCAACTCTGAAAAACAAATACTGGCCTTCCATTGCTATACATCGACCTATAACAGCTAACACCACTATATCTCGCTATACCAACATAAGCACGTTCCAAGGTGAACCCTTGGCAACATCGCTTGCGCCCCTCCTCTACCAAAGAGTCCTCATACAAAAGGTTCGGTAGATGTCAGACCACAAGTTGATGAAGACTTAATACCGAACTCAACACATCCCTTAACATGGGTACTACTCTACGATCCATAGGTTATCCCGCCCAACCCTCGAAGAGCGCCTCGATAACCATTTGTACGTCTACCGCTCCAAACCACAAACTCTCACCCTTGCGCCAATAATGCGAACTAAGAAAATCTTGCAACCTACAAGGTCCTCTTCAACTAGCATCATATGAGCACAACACATAAGCCAAAGAGATAAGATTTCTTCACGCACAATACCGAAAAACTGGTTCATCCCAACCCCAACATTAAGATTCTCTCTTGGAAACCAAGGCACCTCTCGCACTCACGTGACCAACCCGTACCAATGGTAAGTCTAACAAGTTTATAGAGACCGTTACTCTAAACCATATGCACCACCTATAGTGAAACCTTTACTTACCAACACTTACCGATACATTAATTTACCAAACCGATATCAACCTAGAGGAAACTTATCACAGAACCCGTTCAATAAAATCACTGCCAAGGTAAAAACAAGAAATCAAACTGTCATCAAGAAACTGAAGACCACAATGGGACCAAATCATTTAACACACTCTCGGTAACAAGCTTGTCATTTCTGGCATGAACATATTGTCTAACAAAAGCTCGTGCGATGACTCTAACTGTAGATATCACCTGACCTCCACCCTGATACTTCGACAACGACCCAACACCACTTCTCAAAGATCCTTGACTATGCCCAAAAGAAATCATCCTTAAAGACTGAACCGATAAATACTCATCCACGATTGAACAGTCATTTGCCATGTGACCTGATGTCTGGCACTCATAGCAAATTCCCCAAGCAACATACCTTAAGGTGATGTCAACCACAAGACTCACGAACCAGTGAAAAGATGCTAGGGCCGAACCACAAGGCCCAGCACGAAGCCCGTGCTCCCGATAAACCTGACTATCAGATTCTAAAATCTAAGCCGTTACAAACTCGGTCAGTGAAAAAAAATAGCAAGCTTCAATCGTTTCAAAAAATTGAATATATCAGAATATGTTCTCAATGCACCATGAGTCAAAATAATGTTGGAATCCACTTCAGTAGCCCAGACCCTAAAAGTCGAAGGAATGAATACCTGCCAAGTTAATAGCCATCAGAATTAAGATGATAAATAAAACAAATAAATTCTAATGTGGAGGATGAAAGTGGGAGGGAGGAAAGAAATAGGAACTGAGAAGGTCGAGCTTTAAAAAATAAAGGAGAAACTGGCAATAATGAATTAATGTTAAATTGTACCAATTGTAGAAGTTGAAAAAGGCATCATCCTATGCCCTTTTGCATACAAAAATAACCAGTCTTTATGATGGTATCTTTCGAAAGATAACCTCTGCACGGACAATTTAAGAAGTCCTTAAATTTTAGAGAGCCTCTGGTCTATCTCTGTAACACACCATTTTTGTTCATTCCATTTAAAAGCAAATAACTGTAAGTAATCAAAATTCAATTCTTTCTTGCTAAAAAAGCATACAATGTGCAAATAATAAAGCATGTAAGTGACTATAAAACAAACAGACAGACATGACGCGAAAGGAACATAATAAACAGATCTGCTCAGTCTGCCAGTTCAATAAAATGATATTGTCACAGCACTAACAAAATGTTCCTGCTAATCAAAACCATCAAGAAGTATCTTGAACTTATAGAAACATTGATAGGATATAGAATTGATCTACACTTGACAGATAACAATAGGACTTTGGCACAAGGTAAAGCTCTTTTATTTATTTTCTCTTTCATAGATTTTCTTTTTGGGTGGTGGAGGGGGGTTGGAAAAGGATGATCTATAATCATCTGAAATCAAATTGCAATGGAAATCATAAATGCAAAAAACAAATCATTCTATATAAATGAAATTCATGTTTGGACCTCATACCAAGAACCAATAAACCAACATAAGGAAAGAATAATTGGACAATATGATTATCTTTCCTCCATATTTGGTAGAATATGAACAAGGATACTGAAGCAAGATTTCTTGCCATAGGCATTTGTCAATTACGAAGTCAAGTGGTATCTCAAATGTGGAACATGCATTCAGTTTTATACCTCCAGTCCTACGACAATAAGTGGTGCTAGAACTACTAAGGAAACTCTCCCAATAACTTCCACCAGAAAGAATTTTTGAAATGACAACCTGGTCTTGGTTCTTTAATTTCAAAGTTTGAACAACATAAAAACCTTTTAAATTATCAACCAAGAGAACATCTCCTCCATAGCCTTGCTTACCATCCTGATTACCCCTACCATTTGTCACAGAATTGGTATTTTCAAGAAATTCAAGTGTAATCCCAGAAGTTAGCCTTTTGCCATAAACCTTACAAGGGTCATCAACTAAAGAAAAATCAAAACAAGGTAATGTTTGTCAGTAGTCTATGTGCCTTGAGTCGCCAGATCTGCTTCTCAGACCGAGGAAACCATTGTTTGTCACCATTGGATTTTTCCTCAAAAGGTTACAATTGCAAGTAAACATAAACTGCTGCAATTGGAATAACCCTAAGTCCTCAAGTTGACCCTCATCTGAGAGGTCCACTACGGAAGTATTGTTAATAGTAATTGATTAATTAAAATGTTGCACAAATTTATCGAATAATTGTGTGTTACATTTTCTACATCTTTTTTCCAGAATCACAGACACCTTTTATCATCCCTTTCATCCCCATCAATATAAAAAGCATTAAGCCTTGTACTATCAACTCACCAACCTTTGGAGGGTATAATATTTGCAGATTCAGATTCTGCACACAACCAGTTTGACTCAAGGTGCACAGATAAGTGCTCATGTATCCCACTAAGTTCAGAACCTATAAAATTGTCATACCCACCAATTTTTTCACCTGCAAACCACTTTCCATTCTGCAAAGCTTGTTGCATTGAGTTACTAAGTGGGGTACCAACAGAAAGTTTAGTGCAGAGAAATAATTCTGTTTGGGGCCAACCTAAATTAATAGTGTTAAAATTTCCCCCTTAGACAACATTGACAGCCTTTGCAATAGCCATAGTACCAGGATAAAATAACTTCCAAACAAAGTTTTCCCATGTTATGGTCATAGCCGTACCCCTTAGCAATATTTTTGGGGCCCAACTTTCTTAAACTTTTAAACACTCGACTTCTAAAATTCAAGAAAGGGAACATAAAGATTAAACATTATCAATCCAAAATAATAAAATACTTTAAGGCAATTGAAAAAAAAATTGTGCAATCAAAGATTAATGCTCTTTTACCTAATCAATCCTTTAGAATAGAAAACTTTTTCCCCTTAAATAATAAATTATAGTGTTCACATTGAACCCTAAGCCTACATGATATCTTGCATCATTGGTTTTATTGAGTTTAAGGAAAGATTTTCATCGGATGATGCAACTACACTATTCAATTATTTACCATGGAGAGAGAGCAAGAGAAAGATTACACATAATAGTAAACAATGCCAGGAAAAACATCATAATAACAAGTGATATCAAGGACCCAATTCCATAAAGCAGCGATCAACAGTTAATGTGTGACAGAGCTGAGTCTTTCCAGAATGAAACTCACCATATATCTCAGTAATGGATCTCGTCCCAATTCCACCTATTAGAGAAAATGATACCAGACTAAATTAAAAAGTAGAAACATCGATCAACAATTCTTAAGTGTTAACCAGTTAAAGAAGTAGACAATGAGTGCTTAGAATCAAAGTCAAACAAAACTTCACAGGCACCGGAGCACATATATCTTAAAATTATTTATCTAGTTTGGAACTGGCTAGCACTGGTGAAACCCCATAGGACCAGTTTGGGAGCTGCAACGGACCAAGACGAATGTACCAACTTCGAATCATTTTACAAGTGATAGTAAATGTCATCAGCAAAAGCTTAACAAGTGGAAAGTGGAAACAGTATACCAGCTTCCATTATCTTAAGAAGATCTTTCCTTAGGGTATAAGCAACAGGTTCAACCGTGCAGAGACCTGCATCATTAAGCTTCTTTATGTCCAAGAATATTGCTTTAGTTGAAGACAAAAAAAATTAGAACAATAACTAAAACTGTTAGGCTAAAAACATGTATGGGGATTTCATGAAAAAACAGGAAAATGCAAATGCCATACAACAGTAGTCAAGCAAAAGAAAAGGAAATTAAACTTCCATTTCAGATAATACAAAAATGCTTCAAACAAGTTTTGACTGATGGTCAGTGTTATATGCTCCAGCATATGCCGTTTTCCCCAAGACATCAGCACCATTCAATCCAAGCCTACACAATTCAACAGTTCCATTATCAGTACTGCTTTTGGTGGAGCAGCATTGCCATATCAAGGAAACCATGTATCACCTGTCTGCTATCTGCAAGAGTCTTTGTGGCCTAAATGCCCTACTGCATCTATGTACATTGCTTTTTCCCTCACCACCTCCTTGATCTAATGGAAGCTGAAACATAAAAAAACAGATTACAAGCCTGGTATCCCAAATTGACTTAATGTGTAACATAATAACAAATTTGCAATAACAAAAACTTAGGGGCTCTGCTACGCAATGAGCAGATATTAGGAAGTAAAAATGCAGTGCATTCAATGCACTTAAGAAACAGTAAACTTCAAACGTATAAAATATCTGTAGTTGCCGGGAAAATGAAAAGGAAAAGCTCTTTCTTGGCATGTGACACATACTGTGTAATAGAGCTGACTCTTTCCAGAACGAACTCATCATATATCTCAGTAATGAATCTTGTCTCAATTCCACCTATATTAGAAAATGATACAAAACATAATTAAGAATCAGAAACATTGATATACAGTTCTTACATGTTAACCAGTTAAACAAGTAGACACTTAGGTGCTTAGAATCAAAGTCAAACAAAACTTCACAGAAACAGGTGCACATATACCTTCCAAAAATTTTATCTAGTTCACTAGACCCACTTGTTACCTGAATTATCCAACCTCTGAGCATGGAACCAAGGTAGATAGACGTACCAATTTTAAATCATTTTACAATTGATAGTAAATGTCATCAGCTAAAGTTTAAAGTTTAAACAAGTGTGAAAAGTGGAAACAGTATACCAGCTACTATTATGCTTCGATCCGAAAAATATCTTTTCGTGGGAGTAAGCAACAGGTTCAACCGTGCAGAGACCAACGTACTTAAGTTTCTTTATGTCCAAGGATATCCCTTCAGTTGAAGACAAAAAAATTAAGAGCAATAACTAAAACTATTACGCCATAAACATGTATAGGAATTTCAGCAAAAAACAAGAAAATGCAAATGCCAAACAAGAGTCGCCAAGCAAAGGAAAAGTAAATTAAACTTGTATTTCAGATAATAGAATTTTAAAGCAGCTTCAAACAAAAGCCTCGACTGATGGTCATCTTTATATGCTCTAGCATAGGCCACATTCCCGGAAGACATCAGCACCAATCAATCCAAACCTACACAATTCAACAGTTTCATTATCAGTACTACTTTCGGTGGAGCAGCATTGCCATATCAAAGCAACCATATATCATCCCTCTGCTATCTGCAAGAGCCTTTGTAGCCTGAATATCCCTTCTGCATCTATGTACATTGATTTCCCACACCATCTCCATGATCTATTGGAAGCCGAAACATAAAAAAACGTTTCATGCATGCTATGCAAATTTACAAACCGTGCAACAAAATAACAAATTTGCAATAACAAAAACTAAAGGACTCTGCTACGCGATGAGAAGATATTAGGAAGTAAAAATGCAGTACATTCAATGCACATGACAAACAGTAAACTTCAAACGTATAAAACATCTGTAGTTACCAGGAAAACAAAAAAGAAAAGCTCTTACTTGGAATGTGACACACAATGTGTGACAGAGCTGAGTCTTTCTAGAGCGGAACTCACCATATATCTCAATGGATCCTGTCTCAATTCCACCTATTATAGAAAATGATATAAAACTTAATTAAGAAGCAGAAACATTGTTCTACAGTTCTCAAGTGTTAACCAGTTAAACAAGTAGACAATTGAGTGCTTAGAATCAAAGTCAAACAAAACTTCACAGGCACAAGAGTACATATACCTTCAGAAATTTTATCTAATTCGCTAGACCCGGATGATATCTTAATTATCTCCAGCCTCTGCGCTTGAAGCTGGCTAGCATTGGTGAAACCCCATGGGACCAGTTTGAAAGCTGCCAAGGATCTAAGGAAGACGAACATACTAATTTTGAATTATTTTACAACTTATAGTAAATGTCATCAACAAAAATTTAAAGTGTGGAAAGTGGAAACAGTATACCAACTTCCATTATACTTTGATCCGAAAAAGATCTTTCCTTGGCTGTAAGCAACAGGTTTAACTGTCAGAGATCATTGTACTTAAGCTTCTTTATGTCCAAGGATATTCCTGCAGTTAAAGACAAAAAAATAAGAACAACAACTAAAACTGTTACGGCATAAGCATGTATCAAGATTTCAGTAAAAAATAGGAAAATCCAAATGCCAAACAAGAGTCGCCAAGCAAAAGAGAAGTAAATTAAACTTGCATTTCAGATAATAGACTATTGAAGCTGCTTCAACGAAAAGCCTCGACAGATGGTCAATGTTATATGCTCTAGCATAGGTCACATTCCCCAAGACATCAGCACCATTCAATCCAAACCTACACAATTCAACAGTTTCATTATCAGTACTGCTAACGGTAGAGCAGTCATATCAAGACAACCATACATCATCCATCTGCTGTCTACAAGAATCGTTATGGCCTGAACGTCCCTTCTGCATCTATGTAAATTACTTTTCCCACACCATATCCATGATCTAATGGAAGCTGAAACATAAAAAAAAGATTTCAAGCATGGTATGCAAATTGAGTTACTGTGTAAAAAAATAAGTTTGCAATAACAAAAACTAAGGGGCTGTGCTACACGATGAGCAGTACATTCAATGCACATGACAAACAGTAAACTTCAAACGTATAAAACATTTGTAATTACCGGGAAAACAAAAAAAAAACTCTTACTTGGCATGTGACACATAATGTGTGACAGAGCTGAGTCTTTCTAGAGCGGAACTCACCATATATCTCAATAATGGATCCTGTCTCAATTCCACCTATTATAGAAAATGATTCAAAACTTAATTAACAAGCAGAATGTAACCTCCTAAATTTGGCCTAATTTCTTAAGTCGAAACTTGGAAGTTAAGTTTGAAAAACTTGTCCCTCAAGAAAGGTTATTAGGTTTAATAATTCAAATTACAACTTAATTATTAAGATCAAAACCACAAAATTATGTCGTTTAAATAAAACGTAGTCGTTTAACAAAATTCTAAAAGTCATTATAAAATTTGAAAGAAAATTCAAATTATAAATGCATGTCAAACCAATAAGTCTCAAAATAGTAATAATGTCCCAAGTCCCAAATACAAAATCATCTGAAATAGTAATAATAGAGAAACTCAAATGTCTGAATAATCATACTGTAAAAATAAGGTAAAGTCTGACGATATGAAATCCTCCAAGTACTGTAGGCCTAAGCCTGATTATCTAAAAGAGATACTAAGGGGGAGTAAGCTATGAAGCTCAGTGTGTCTCTAAAGTGCAGATAAAACACATAACATAAATCCGAACAACAAGCATAGTTCAACAATCATCTCAATACGCATATGCATTTAATAAGAGACATAAAATGTAATGTCATGCACCCATCTCCATACACCGTCCGAAGAGTAAGGTTCCCCAAAACCACTCTGACTAAATCGTCACCATCCGAAGTGGATCGACCCGAAGCAGAATTCAGCCCGAAAGGTGAACCCACTGAACTTCCCCGTACAATTTCCCAACCCAAATGATATGACATACTCCGATTTATATTTTTTGAATCCGAGAGTTATCCGATATATTAATTTAATCCGAGTGCATACGATATATGTCCAGTTTTATTTTAGTCTGATTATATCTGATGCGTTTCATGCCATCATACAGAACATACCATAATCCACAAATCATTTAGTCAGTCACATATACAACATGCACGCATAACATAGAGCACAGAAATGATATAGCACAGGAAGAGACACACCTTAGGCAGCTAATAACTCAACATTGAGAGTGACGTCTCCCACGCTCAGCTCTGGTATTAGGTCGAGTGTCAAGACCTACGAGGTCAACAAAACATAATTAATCACTACTACTATGCCACACTAACATAATTACTAAGCGCAACCATACTCACGTACAAAACTCACAACCTGTGTAGAAGGAGGTCAAACAGATAGAGGAGGAAGATTCTCAGGCTCCGAGTCAACGTCACCTGAACACAATAATATTCGATTAGATTCCAATATTCAAAATTCTCAAAATACTGACTATAATCAATTGTAGATAGCAAAACGGTCTTTCAGGTTTGAATTTGGGAAAATGGGTAGTGGATTTGGAATCAGAACATCAAAAAATGTAAAGTCAACTTTGACCAAAAAAGCCAACACTGACGCCATCAAAAAGTCAACGCTGATGTCAGCAAAAAAATCAACACTGATGTCAGCCAAAAAGTCAATGCTGACGTCAGGTCGGGTCAACAAGTCACGAGTCGGGTCAACGGGTCAACCCATTCGGTTTGGTTCACTCCTGTCGGTTTTCAACCCTTGACGGCGCATCCAGATCGACATCGCGGCAGCGGCGACGCTACAACACGGTGGCGATAAGGGTTTCCGATGGCACACCAACCACGAACCACAACCAAAGTTTCCAAAACAAAACATAAATGGGTTTGTGGCTTACCCACACGCACGAGTTCGACAAAACACCGAGGGCACGGCGGAGCAAACAACAGAGCGTGGAGAGAAGAACGGTGGCGCAAGGTACGGTTTGAACTGGTTTTAAGTCGTTTATGAGCAACAAACGACGACTAGGCACGAAGGATGAGTGGGTTTTGATCAGAATGAAATGGGGAGTCGATTGACTGTTTCAATTCGGCGAACAACCAGCTTTAGAGCCTAGATCAGAGCTTGGCCGAAGACGTATGGAAGGGTTATAGTTTCAGTGGATTTTGGGGATGAAGGTACAACTGATTCAAAAATGAGAAAAAAAGAGGCTGCTAGGGTTTGTAATGGGGTATAAATACCCTTGCCAAAGTGGGTAAATTACAACACTAGGCCCTAACTTCCCCCGAGTTACACTGTGGACAACGAAGTTTCAAATTTCCCAATTAAGCCACTAAAATTTAATTAGGGTTTCAGTTTAAAATTCCTATAAATTTAGGGTTCAAGAACTAGGGATTTCTTTTGATTTGGGGATTTAGTTTGGGAAAAATTTGGGGTACTACAATTCTTCCCTCCTTAAAAGAAATTTCGGCCTCAAAATTTACCTAGATCAAAAAGATGTGGATACTGAGCTTTGACAAAGCGTCATCATGACCACGATTTCACCACAAGACCTTGACCATCTTAATAGTCTTCCTCCGGATAACTTTCTTGTCCTGAGCAAGAATCTCAACTGGCTCATCCTCGAAACACAAGTCGGGGCGAATCTCAATCTCCTCCACAGGAATAATGTGAAACGGATCAGCATGATAGCGTCTCAACATAGAGACATGGAAGACATCATGAATACAATTAAGCTCAGGTGGTAACTCAAGCTGATAGGCAACTGGTCCAACCCGACGAATACTACGGTAAGGACCGATGAATCGAGGACTCAGTTTGCCTTTCCGACCGAAACAAAATACCTTTCTCCACGGAGATACTTTCAAGAAAACCTCATTTCCCGCATCAAACTCAAGATCCCGACGTCTCAAATCGGCATAAGACTTCTGTCTGTCAAAAGCAGCCTTAAGCCAATCCCGAATCAATCTAACAGTCTGTTCAGCCTCATGAACAATATCCGGTCCCAACAATCTGTGCTCATTAAGCTCGGTCCAACCAATAGGTGTACAACACTTACGCCCATACAGAGCCTCATACGGTGCCATCTTGATACTAGCCTGGTAGCTATTATTGTAGGCGAACTCCGCGAGTGGTAAGAAATCCTCCCAACTGCTTCTGTAATCTACAACATAACCCCTCAACATATCCTCAAGGATCTGGATTACCTGCTCATACTAGCCATCAGTCTACGGATGATAAGCAGTGAATTTAACCGAGTACCCAGAGCTGTGTGAAGAGACATCCAGAACTTCACTGTGAACCTTGGGTCCCAATCAGAAATGATAGACAAAAGCACCCCATGACGGTGTGAGAAGCATCGCTGTAAACGGTGTAAGCCTTCCCCGGCTCAGGCTGAATTAGGACTAGTGCTTCAGTCAACACGGTCTTAAGCTTTTCAAAACTAGTCTGATGGGCCTTAGACCAGACAAAAGTAACATTCTTCCTCAGAAGTTTAGTCAACGGAGCTGCGATGATCGAGAAACCCTCAACAAGCCTCCGATACTAGCCAGCTAAACCCAAAAAACTTCGGATCTCAAGAACATTCCTAGATTGCTTCCAACTCATGATAGCCTCAATCTTCTTCGGATCAACCCGAATACCCTCAGCAGAAACGATATGCCCCAAAAACATCACTTGTGATAGCCAGAATTCACACTTACTAAATTTTGCATACAACTGTTTCTCCCTCAAAGTTTGTAAAACAATCCGGAGATGCTCCTCATCATATCTATGAAAGCGACAGGAGCGTTAGTCAACCCGAAGGGCATCACAAGGAACTCGTAATGTCTGTAACGTGTTCGGAAAGTTGTTTTGAATACATCAGAATCCTTAACCTTGAGTTGGTAATAACCTGATCTTAGGTCTATCTTAGAGAATATCGTAGCTCCCCGGAACTGATCGAAGAGATCATCAATACGAGGAAGGGGATACTTGTTCTTGATTGTCAGCTTGCTCAGCTTTCAGTAGTCGATACACAGCCTAAGTGTCACATTCTTGCAGCTGCACCTTCAACTCTTTAAGCTCTTTCGATGCCATCCAGTAAGGTGCCATAGACACAGGAGCTGTGCCCAAATAAACTTCAATATAAAACTCAATCTCATCACGTTTTGGCGGAATACCAGGCAATTCCTCCGGAAATACATCAGGAAAGTCTCTCACAACCCGAATCTTATCCATCCCAAAGTCAGACTGTCTCGGATCAAGAATGTAAGCAAGGTAGGCAATGGACCCCTTCTTGATCATCTTCTCGGCTTTGAGAGCCGATATTACATTAGATAGAAAACCCTAACATTCTCCAACAACAACTACTTCCCAGTCATCAGAAGTTTTTAGAGTTGCTCTTTTCTTCTCACAATCCAGATTGACTCGGTGAGCAGGCAACCAGTCCATGCCGAGAATTAAGTCAAACTAGCTAAAGGGTAACTCCATCAGGTTAGCCGGAAAAATTTCCCCTTGAATCTCAAGAGGACAATTTTTATACACCCTAGAAACTACAACAGGGTTACTTACCAGACTGTGTACGGTAACAGCATTAGCAACATCCTCAACAAGAATTTCAAGACCCCCAGATACAAAACTCACAACATAAGAATGAGTAGAACCATTATCCAACAGTGCAAAGTAAGAGATAGAGTGAATAGAAAATGTACCATCAATAACGTCTGGCTCATCTCGGTCCTCATACCTCCTGGTAGCATAAATCAGCCCAGGCTGTCTCGCCCTTGAACCAGCTGATCCTCTACTCTGAGCAGGCCTACCCCTACTAGCAGTACCCAAAATAGCAGATTTACCATGACCTCTCCCTCTACTAGGAGTCTGAACAGATGCTTGAGACTGACTCAGAACATAGGCAGATGAAGGTGCTACTGGAAAATCTCTAAAAAGATGTTCAAAAGAACCGCATCGAAAACACACCCAACTCTGCCTTCTACACTCGCCTTGATGTCATTTCTTGCAAAAAGAACATTGCGGCACCCCACGAGAGTTAGACGAATCTCCAACGCTGGCGGTTGGAACAGTAGATGTCACTGGTCTAGCTCTGGAGTAACTCTGATGGTTGTACTCATCCCTACTCCTCTTTCTAGACCGATTCCCCTGACTGTGCTGAACTGATGCGATCGACTGCCTCTTGGCCCGATCATTACCCTTAGACTCTTGTTGTTTCTTCATTAACTCAATCCGCTCAACAGTTCTGGCCCGTTGGGTGATCTCCTTATACTCCTTATCCTGATGTAAAGCAATCCCGGTCTTGATAGAAAAACGCAACCCTCTCAAAAACCAATCACACTTCTCTTTTTTTGTTGTAACCAGCCCTAGCACATACTGGAGGAGTCTCAAAAACTCTATCTCATAATCATTAACGCTCATATCATTCTGCTCCAAATTCATAAAGTCGTCTCGGCACTTTGCTAGATACTCAGGTCCAACATACCGGTCCTGAAATGACTGTCTGAAAAACTTCCATGAAATCTGACCAGCTGGAATGACTTTTTCCTCTGCTTCCCACCAGTTCTGGGCCTCAGCCTACAGTAATGACAGGGCAGCTCTCAATTTTCGGTCTGCATGATACTCCATCTCAACAAACAAACGCTGATGTTTCTTCAGCCAATACTCCGCATCAGCCGGGTTTGTACCCAACTTGCCATCAAACATGGTCATCCCAGCAGCTAAGAACTCGGTAAATATAGGTTTCCTCACGCCTTCAGACTGACGAAGGTAACGAAGCCACTCCCTCTGCACTGTAACAGAATCCATGCCCACTGTCTCACTATCCTCGAAATCACGTGGACCAACACTCTACGTCCGCTGGCCAAGTGTTGTATTCTGAGCTTCAGCTTGATCCCCATATTGTTCTTCTCCATCAGCATCGTGTACCTCATTTTGATCCTGCGGCAGATCCGCAGGAGGCAAAGTATCATTCTCAACAGCGGTAGAACGATCTCGGCCACGGCCTCAGCCACGACCACGTCCGGTCGCTAATCTAGAACTCTTACGAGGTGGCATAGTAGTCTATCACAAAGAAGATAATCCTAAGTTAGAGTCGGTACTTGGTGTCTCTATTCAAAATAACATAATCTTTAAAATATTATATTTATTAGAAATTCTTGTTTTGCCCAAAAATATTTAGTATGCATGAAAAATCATTTTTGGTTTAAAAATTTTATGTGAGTCACACAGTCCGAAGGTTGAACCTAGGCTCTGATATCACTAAATGTAACCTCTTAAATGTGGCCTAATTTCTTAAGTCGAAACTTGGAAGTTAAGTTTGAAAAATTTGTCCCTCAAGAAAGGTTATTAGGTTTAATAATTTAAATTACAATTTAATTATTAAGATCAAAACCACAAAATTATGTCGTTTAAATAAAACGTAGTCGTTTAGCAAAATTCCAAAAGTCATTATAAAATCCGAAAGAAAATTCAAATAATAAATCCATGTCAAACCAATAAGTCTCAAAATAGTAATAATGTCCCAAGTCCCAAATACAAAATTGTCTGAATAGTAATAATAGAGAAACTCAAATGTTTGAATAATCATACTGTAAAAATAGGTAAAGTCTGACAATATGAAATCCTCCAAATATCGTACACCTAAGCCTGAGTATCTGAAAGAGAAACTAAGGGGGAATAAGCTATGAAGCTCAGTGTGTCTCTAAAGTGCAGATAAAACACATAATAGAAATCCGAACAACAAGCATAGTTCAACAATTATCTCAATACGTATATGCATTTAATAAGAGACATAAAATGTAATGTCATGCACCCATCTCCATACACTGTCCGAAGAGTAAGGTTCCCCAAAACCACTCTAACTTCCCCGTAAAATTTTCCAACCCAAATGATATAACATGCTCCGATTTATATTTTTCGAATCCGAGAGTATATCTGATATATTAATTTAATCCGAGTGCATACGATAAATGTCCGATTTTATTTTAGTCCGATTATATCTGATTCGTGTCATGCCATCATACAAAACACACCATAATCCACTTATCATTCAGTCAGTCACATATACAACATGCACGCATAACATAGAGCACATAAATGATATAGCACAGGAAGAGACACACCTTAGGCAGCTAATAACTCAATGTCGAGAGTGACGTCTCCCACGCTCAGCTCTAGTATTAGGTCGAGTGGCAACACCTACGAGGTAAACAAAACATAATTAATCACTACTACTATGCCACACTAACATAATTACTAAACGCAACCATACTCACGTGCAGAACTCGCAAACTAAGCAGAAGTAGGTCGAGCAGGTGGAGGAGGAAGATTCTTGGGTTTCGAGTCAACGTCGCCTGAACACAATAATATTCGATCAGATTTCGATATTCAAAATTCAAAATTCTCAAAATACTGACTATAATCAATTGTAGATAGCAAAACGGTCTTTCGGGTTTGAATTTGGGAAAACAGGCAGCGGATTTGGAATCAGAACGTTAAAAAACATAAAGTCAACTTTGACAAAAAAAGTTAACACTGACATCATCAAAAATTCAACGCTGCCGTCAGCCAAAAATTCAACACTAACGTCAGCCAAAAAGTCAACGCTGACGTCAGCTCGGGTTAACGGGTCACGGGTCAGGTCAACAAGTCACGGGTCGAGTCAACCCATCCGGTTCGGTTCACTCCTGCCGGTTCAGTTCGGATTGGGAGGTTCACTCAAATGGTCCGGTTCACACCAATGGTCTGGGCTCAATTCAGCTCTCTCACTCTTGGGCTCTCTCTCTAAGCATCTCGGGTTAAGCCCACACTGGCCCAAACGCCACACCCATGTGCAGCCCCCTACCACAGCAACTAAAACCCTAGGGTTTTCAACCCTTGACGGCGCATCCAGATCGACATTGCGGCAGCGGCGACGCTACAACACGGTGGCGATAAGGGTTTCTGATGGCACACCAACCACGACGGAGCAAACGACAGAGCGTGGAGAGAAGAACGGTGGCGCAAGGTACGGTTTGAAATGGTTCTAAGCTGTTTCTGAGCAACGAACGACTGCTAGGCACGAAGGATGAGTGGGTTTTGATCGGAATGAAATGGGGAGTCGATTGACGGTTTCGATTCGACGAACGACCGGCTTTAGAGCCTAGATCGGAGCTTGGTCGGAGACGTAAGGGAAGGTTATAGTTTCAGTGGATTTTGGGGATGAAAGTGCGGCTAATTCTCAAAAAATGAGAAAAAAGAGGCTGCTAGGGTTTGTAATGGGTGTATAAATACCCTTGCCAAAGTGGGTAAATTACAACACTAGGCCCCAACTTTCCCCGCGTTACACTGTGGACACCGAAGTTTCAAATTTCCCAATTAAGCCACTAAAATTTAATTAGGGTTTCAATTTAAAATTCCTAAAAATTTAGGGTTTGAGAATTAGGGATTTCTTTTGATTTGGGGATTTAATTTGGGGAAAATTTAGGGCATTACACAGAAACATCGGGCAACAATTTTAAAGTGTTAACCAGTTAAACAAGTATACAATTGAGTGCTTAGAATCAAAGTCAAACAAAACTTCACAGGCACCGGAGCACATATACCTTCCAAAATTTTATCTAGTTCACTAAACCCAGATGATATTTGAGTTATCTCCAGCCTCTAAGCATGGAGCCGATTAGCACTTGTGAAACCCCAAGGGACCAGTTTGGGAGCTGCCAAGGAACCAAGGAAGACGAACGTACCAAATTTGAATCATTTTACAATAAATAGTAAATGTCATAAGCAAAAGTTTAAACAAGTGTGGAAAGTGGAAACAATATACCAACTTCCCTTATCTTGTCAACTTTTGCTTCATAAATTCCTTTGATCTGGAGAATATCTTTCCCTAGCGTGTAAGAAACAGGTTCAACCATACTATGACCTGAATCCATATGCTTCTTTATGTCCAAGGATGCAATTCCGGATTCCTTCAGTTGAAGACAAAAAATAAGAACAATAACTAAAACTGTTAAGACAAAACATGTATGGGGATTTCATGAAAAACAGGAAAATGCAAATGCCATACAAGAGTCATCAAGCAAAATAAAAGTAAATTAAACTTGCATTTCAGATAATAGAATATTGAAGCTGCTTCAAGCAAAAGCCTTGACTGATGGTCAGTGTTATATGCTCTTGCGTAGGCTACATTTCCCAAGACATCAGCACCATTCAATCCAAACCTACACAATTCAACAGTTTCATTATCAGTACAGCTTTCGGCTGCAGCATTGCAATATCAAGGAACAATGTATCACCTCTCTGCTATCTAAAAGAGACTTTGTGGCCTGAATGTCTCTGCATCTATGTACATTCTTTTTCCCTCACCACCTCCTTGATCTAATGAAAGCTAAAACATAACAAAAAAAAATTACTAACATGGCATGCCAAATTGACTTAACATAATAACAGTTTTGCCTGAGGTCTTCACCCATGTTTCTAGTAAAGAATAGTCCATTGCATCAACTAACTGTTCCAAAATGAACATATAATTATCAGGAAAAATACCAAGTAAAAAATCAGACCCTTGAATCAATTCAAATAGCTTATATGCATAGCAGAAATAAGAAGATCCCATTGCCATGTAATTTATAACATGAAGAATGTTGATGAAAAAACATCGATCCTACAGTGTGTCAGAAAGCCACACCCGACTACATTACCCACCATAGTTTCTTTCATTTCTTAATGATAATTACCAAAATATCACTCATAAAAAATAAAGTATAAGGAACGATATGTACAGCGTAGTGACATTCAAATGAGAAGTTAAATTCCAGCTTACAGCAAGAAAGGAGGTGTCATTCCAGACATCCCTCTCTAACAACCGCTTCGATTTGCTTCTAACAAAAATTGGAGAAGTCGGTCATTGCTTCAATCAAATTTTGATCCTGAAGAACTTTGTTGCTGCCACTTGTATCGGGATTATACCTTGATTGTGAAGATCCTGAAGAGAAGATTTTCCATCACTAAAACATCCCATTTTGATTCCTTCCCTCCTTTAAGGTGCATTGATGAAACCTTCAAGACAATGACGCCATAAGAAAAATTAAATCAAAAAATTATAACGAAATAAGAAAAATACTATTTTTGGTTTAGGAAACTACATCATAATAAAGAAGATAAAACTTGAAAATCATTCTAAGCGAGGTGCACTTAGCCTGTTCACATCTCAGGCTTTATAACATCAGAATATCAAGTGTTACCACAACATATTTGGACACATCTAAAGTGGAGTTCATATACGAATCAGTAAGGAGATACGCACACACAAACACTTATCTCTAAGAAATCACATTGTGAAATGTGATTTTAGCAGAATGAGAAAAAAAAGAACTGCCAGATGATTTAACTAGAGTTTTCTAAGAATTGGAAAGCATAACTGACAAGTTAACCAAAGCTGTGGTACAAAAATATTTTTTTTGCCCAGAATTATTTCCAAAAAATTCACTCGTGAAGTTTAACTACTATAAAGAATACCTGATACATGCCCAAAATCTTTGCCAGGCATGTTGGGCTTCTTGTATTGATTGAATTAGACAAATACTTGAAATAAGCTGGTCCAAACTGGACAAATACTAGTTCTGTCTTTGTGACTTGTTTGATGAGAAATCATCATCTAAAGTTTTTGCAAAGAAGACTTGCATAAAAGAACATGAAAATAAAAATGCCATAAAAGAGTTGTCAAGCAAAAGAAAGTAAATTAAACCTACATTTCAGATAATAGAAATGCCATAAAAGAACATGAAAATAAAAATGCCATCCCATCAATATAAAAAGCATTAAGCCTTGCACTATCAACTGACAAACATTTGGAAGGTATAATATTTGCAGATTCAGATTCTGCACACAACCAGTTTGACTCAAGGTGCATAAGATAAGTGCTCATGTATCCCACTAGGTTCAGAACCTATAAAATTGCCATGGCCACCAGTTCTTTCAGCCTGTAAACCACTTTCCATATATTCAGACTTTCCATCTGCAAAGCTTGTTGCATTGAGTTACTAACTGGGGTACAAACAGAAAGCTTAGTGCAGAGAAATAATTCTGTTTTGGGCCAACCTAAATTAATAGTGTTAATTCCCCCCCCCCCCCCCCTTAGACAGCATTGACAACCTTTGCAATATCCATAATACCAGGACAAAATAACTTCCAAAATAACTTCCAAACAAAGTTTTCCCATGTTATGGTCATAGCCGTACCCCTTAGCAACATTTTTGGGGCCCAACTTTCTTATTACTTTTAAACGCTCAGACTCCTAAAATTCAAGAAAGGGAACATAAAGATTCAACAGTTTCAACTATATGCTCCAGCATATGCCATTTTCCCCAAGACATCAGCACCATTCAATCTAAGCCTACACACAATTCAACAGTTTCATTATCAGTACTGCTTTAGGTGGAGCAGCATCGCCATATCAAGGCAACCATGTATCACCTCTCTACTATCTGCAAGAGTCTTTGTGGCCAGAATGTCACTTCTGCAAGGTGTGCTAAATTGACTTACTACATAATAAAAAAAGAAGAAGATTACAAGCATGGTGTGCCAAATTGACTTACTACATAATAACAAATTTGTAATAACAAAAACTAAGGGGCTCTGCTACGCCATGAGAATATATTACGAAGTAAAAATGCAGTACATTTAATGCACATGAGAAACAGTAAACTTCAAACTTATAAAAATATCTGTAGTTTCCGGGAAAATAAAAAAGAAAAGCTCTTGCATTGCATGTGACACAGAATTTGTGATAGAGCTGAGTCTTTCTAGAACGAAATTCACCATATACCTCAGTAATGGATCATGTCTCAATTCCAACTATTATAGAAAATGATACAACTTAATTAACAAGTAGAAACATTGATCTACAGTTCTTAAGTGTTGACTAGTTAAACAAAAAGACAATTGAGTGCTTAGAATCAAAGTCAAACAAAACTTTACAGCCATCGGAGCACATATACCATCCAAAATTTTATCTAGTTCACTAGACCCAGATGTTATCAGAATTATCTCCAGCCTCTAAGCATGAAGCTTGCTAGCACTGGTGAAATCCAATGGGACCAATTTGGAAGCTACCAAGGAAAACGAACGTACCAATCTCGAATCATTTTACAAGTGATAGTAAATGGAATCAGCAAAAGTTTAAACAAGTGTGGAAAGTGAAAACTGTGAGTTAATACGTGTATCTAACTCTATCATAACTATGTAGTTTAGTTATAATCTAACTCTATCATAACTATGTAGTTTAGTTATAATCTAACTCTATCATTGTAAAGGATAAAAGTTCAATCCTAATAGGTTAACTACTCTGTGTAAAACTCCTCTGTAAAAGTCTATAAATAGACTTCTTCTCTTGTATCGAAATATAACAAGAAGAGTATTCAAACTCTCTTTTCTACATGGTATCAAGTTAGGTCGATACTATCCCCTCAAAACCTTTTTTTTTTTTTTTCGATCAGATCTACATCTCTCCATGACTAATTCTGATCCTGCTACATCAGAAATTAGCTCTCAAAACAGCCCTCGTTCATCTGATTTCCAACTCTCGGATGCTTCTCTTTCTCCCATTACATCCTATAAACTAAAAGGAAACAACTACCTTCCTTGGTCTCAATCGGTCTTGGCTGTACACACGGGAAGAAGGAAAGCTTCCTATCTCTCAGACTCAACTCCTGTTCCAGATGAGTCTGACCCAGCCTACTCTAATTGGTTGAGTGAAAACACCATGATAATGTCGTGGTTAATTAATTCCATGGTACCTGAAATTGGAGAAAATTTCATGCTTTATCAAACTGCAGCAGAAATTTGGAATGCTGCCAGAGATACTTATTCCAGCGTTGACAACACACCAGAACTCTTTGGAGTTGAGAATAAGATCAAAGATCTCAGACAAGGGGAGGTAACAGTGGCACAATATTTTGGAGTCCTAACCAAATGCTGGCAGCAAATAGATCTGTATGAAGCTAATGAATGGAAGTGTCCTGATGACATTAGCTTCTACAATAAGCTCAAAAATCAGAGGAGGGTGTTCCAGTTTCTCTCAGGACTGAATGGAGAATTTGATGGAGCCAGCAGCAGGATTTTAGCCACTAAACCACTACCACTGGTTCGAGAAGCCTTTTCAGAAATCCGAAGGGAAGAAAGCAGACTTTCCACGATGGTGCAGTGATCCAAACAAATGAAGCTTTCGCTTCTTCTTACAAACGCCAACTCGGGAGTAAACAAAGGAGGGGGAGACCTTGGTGTGACCTTTGCACCGCAAAAAGGCTGGGCATGTGATGGACCAATGTTGAGGCTGCATGGAAAACCAGCAGACCGAAGCCTCCTAAATCCAGATTCGAGAAAGAAGCCCATCTTGCATCTTTCGAAAATTCCTCCAGCGAGCTTTAGTAGACAAACGGATCGAGGAACTCCAACAGATTTTTACTCACCTATCATCTAAACCTGTTCCTAATGCCTTAACAACTCATCAAGGTAGTATTTCTTGCTTAGCAACAACTAGTGCATTTAATTGGATAGTCGATTCTGGTGCCTCTGATCATATGACAGAAATCCTACACTCTTCAACAATTATAGTAACCACAAGTCTCCTTCCTCCATAAAGATAGCCGATGGTCCCCTTTACAACAAAGTAAAAGGGAATGGTTCTGCATTCGATTGAGTAACAAGATCATATTGTCCGATGTTCTTTATGTTCCAAAACTCACATGCAATTTATTATACATTAGCAAATTGGTTCAGGATATTAAATGTGAGGTTAACTTTGGGGTTGCTGGTTGTGTTTTTTTCGAGCATGGGGCTCAAGACGGTGATTGGCAAGTGCTAGGTGTGTAACGGCTTATATATCCTTGATGGCCTACCCTATCTGAATCCTTCTATTTCCAATTGCTTTAGAACATCGTTTTTTTTCTAGCAGTTTCCCTTGAATGATATTATGCTTTTGCATCTTCGATTAGGACATCCAAGTTTCTACTACCTTGCAAAGTTGTTTCCTAATTTCTTCATTAATAAAAATCCCTCTTCTTTTTTTACTTGTGAAGTATGTCAAATGGCTAAACATACGAGAAAACCATATGTTCCTTCTCACTATAAACCTACTTCACCATTTTCTATCATACACAAAGTGACATTTGGGGCCCTTCTAAAGTAAAAAACATCTCGGGTTCTAGATGGTTTGTGTCGTTTATTGATGATTTTTCTAGAACAACTTGGACCTTTTTGATGAAAGAAAAATCTGAAGTTGAGAGAATTTTTAAAAGTTTTTATCACATGGTCAAAACTCAATTCGAGAAACAAATTAAAATAGTGAGGAGTGATAATGGGAGTGAATATCTTAGCAAATCTCTTGGGTATTTTTTCAAAGAAAAAGGCATCTTTCATCTTACTTCTTGTGTCAACACCCCTCAACAAAATGGAGTGGCCGAAAGAAAAAATAGACATTTACTAGAGGTGACTAGGTCCCTATTATTTTCTCGCCAATGCACCTAATTATCTATGGGGGGGAAGCTCTTCATCGCCACCTACCTAATCAATAGGATGCCAAGCAAGACACTAGGATTCAAAGTACCCACTGAAACTCTTTTCCAAAAATTTCCACATTTCAAACCATTATCTTCTGTTCTTCCTCTTCGAGTTTTTGGATGCACATCTTTTGTTCACGTACATCGCAATAATAGGAGTAAACTTGATCCTAGGGCTCTACGTTGTGTGTTTATAGGGTATTCATCGAGTCAGAAGGGTTACAAGTGTTACTGCCCCATTACCAAGAAAACCTATATCTCTTTTGATGTTACTTTCTTTGAAAATAAACCTTACTTTGCAGGAACTGAAATTCAGGGGGAGAGATACAAGGAATCTCAGCCCTTGCACGATCCACAGCCCATTATTTCCTTGCCTATTCTTGATGTAAGTACCACTGCTCTACAAAATACTTCTGATGAAATTGTGAGTACTAATCTTAATCCTCAGAGACACACCTTCTCCACAGTCTAAAACTACCAGCCCTTATACAACACCTCCTCAAAGTGATTAAAACTATACCACATACATCACCTAACTCTCCACAACCACCAGAAAGACAACTCGGTGTCTATACAAGAAGAAAAAGAAACTTGACCGAGGCGGTTAGTCACCTAACACTTGCCAAGAACTAGCTTTGAGTCCCGATGCTTTGGAGACAGGAGGTAATGTTATTCCACAAGATTCTACTATCTGTTAACTTAGATGAGTTTCCTATTTGCTATTAGAAGGGGGTAAGGAAATGTACTGCTCATCCTATTATGAGTTTATTGCTTATGGGAAATTAATGCCTGGATTCAAAGCTTTTTACTAACATTGACAGCATAAGAATTCCCAAGACAGTGGAAGAGGCCTTTAACAATCCAGAATGGAGGAAAGCAGTTGAAGAGGAAATTGAGGCATTACAAAAGAACAATACCTGGAGCATGACAGATCCGCGAGAAGGAAAAAAAAGGTGTGGGGTGTAAATGGGTCTTTACAGTCAAGTACCATTCGGGATGGGAGTGTTGAGAGATACAAGGCAAGATTGGTGGCTAAAGGGTTTACTCAATCATATGGTGTAGACTATCAAGAAACTTTTGCACTGTAGCAAAGTTAAACACCATCGAGGATATTGCTTTGATGGCGATTAACAAGGATTGGAAAGCTGCATCAGTTGGACATCAAAAACGCATTTCTAAATGGTAGACTTGAGGAGGAAGTGTACATGCAGGTTCCACTGGTTTAGAAGAGAAGACCACAACAAAGACAGTGTGCAAACTGAATAGATCATTGTACGGCTTGAAGCAATCCCCAGAGCATGGTTTGTGGGTTTGCTAGAGCTATGGTTGAGAATGATTTCAAGCAAAGTCAAGCAGACCATACATTATTTAGAAAAGCTACACCGGATGGTAAGATAACTCTCCTAATTGTCTATGTTGATGATATCATTATTACTGGTGATGACATAGAAGAGATAGAGAAGCTGAAAACTGTTTCTAGCAAAGGAGTTGAAACTAAGGACTTAGGAAGCCTTAGGTACTTCTTGGGAATGGAAGTTGCAAGATCAAAAGAAGGGTTAGTTATCAACCAAAGGAAATACATTCTAGATCTACTTACGTAAACTGGAATGCTCGGGTGTAGACCAGTGAGAATCTCCAATGGAACCAGGTTTGAAATTGGTAAAGATGGAATGGGAATCCGGTGAATAAAGAGTCCTACCAAAGGCTGGTGGGAAAACTAATCTACCTCTCACTCACCAGACGGACGACATTGCATACTCGGTGAGCATAGTGAGTCAACACATGAGTAGTCCTCGAGAAGAGCACATGGAGGCGGTCGATAGGATCCCGAGGTACCGAAGTTTACACGTGGTCCGGACTTATTTTGAGAAAACATCCGACAGAACTATAAAAGTCTACACAGACGCTTAAAGCTGGGCAGGAGAACTAACAGATAGAAGGTCTGTGAGTGGCTATTGTACGTTTGTGTGGGGAAATCTGGTCACTTGGAGAAGTAAAAAGCAGGCTGTTGTATCTAGAAGCAGCGCAGAAGCAGAATTCAGAGCTATGGCTCTTGGAATATGTGAGGGAATGTGGATTAAAAAACTCCTCACTGAGTTAGAGTTGGATGGAAAGTTAGAATTTGAGGTTTACAGTGATAGTCAATCAAGAATGAGCATTGCCAAGAATCCAGTCTTGCATGAGATGACGGACTAAACATATTGAAATAGATAGGCACTTTATCTATGAGAAGGTCAATAATGGAGTAATAAAGCTTCATTATATTCCAACCAAGAATCAACTTGCTGATATCTTCACCAAAGCACTTCCTAGGGCAAATTTTGATGAGTTTTCATCCAAACTGGGTGTACACAACATATACACGCCAGTTTGAGGGGGAGTGTGAGTTAATACGTGTATCTAACTCTATCATAACTATGTAGTTTAGTTATAATCTAACTCTATCATAACTATGTAGTTTAGTTATAATCTAACTCTATCATTGTAAAGGATAAAAGTTCAATCCTAATAGGTTAACTACTCTGTGTAAAACTCCTCTGTAAAAGTCTATAAATAGACTTCTTCTCTTGTATCGAAATATAACAAGAAGAGTATTCAAACTCTCTTTTCTACAAAAACAGTATACCAGCTTCCCTTATCTTGTCAACTTTAGCTTCATTGATTCATTTGATCCAACGAAGATCTCACCTTGAGTGTAAGCTACATGTTTAACTGGGCAAAGACCTACATCCTTAAGCTTCTTTATGTCCAAGGATGAAATGCCGGATTCCTTCAGTTAAAGATAAAAAAAATAAGAGCAATACCTAAAATTGTTAAGCCAAAAACAGGCATGAGAATTTCATGAAAAAACAACAAAATAAAAATTCCGTACAATAGTCGTCAATAAAAAAAAGTAAATTAAAACTTGCATAGGACATATTCCCCAAGACAGCTACACCATTCTATCCAAACCTACACAATTCAACAGTTTCGTTATCAGTACTGCTTTCGGTAGAGCAGCATTGCCATATCAAGGCAACCACATATCACCTCTCTGCTATCCGCAAGAGTCTTTGTGGCCGGAATGTCCCTTCTTCATCTATGTACATTGCTTTTCCCACACCACCTTCATGATCTAATGGAATCTGAAACATAAAAAAAAAAAAAAAAAAGATTTCAAGCATAGTATGCAAATTGACTTACAGTGTAACAAAATAACAAATTTGCAATAACAAAAACTAAGGGGCTCTGCTACACAATGAGCAGATATTAGGAAGTAAAATTGCAGTACATCCAATGCACATGACAAACAATAAACTTCAAACGCATAAAACATCTGTACTTACCGGGAAAATGAAAAAGAAAAGCTCTTACTTGGCATGTGACACATAATGTGTGAAAGAGCTGAGTCCTTTTAGAATGGAATTCACCATATATCTCAGTAATGGATCCTGTCTCAATTCCACCTATTATAGAAAATGACACAAAATTTAACTAACAAGCAGAAACATCGTTCTACTATTCTCAAGTGTTAGCCAGTTAAACAAGTAAACAATTGAGTGCTTAGAATCAAAGTAAAACGAAACTTCACAGGCACCGGAGCACATATACCTTCCAAAATTTTACCTAGTTCACTAAACCCAGATGATATCTGAGTTATCTCCAGCCTCTAAGCATGGAGCCGACTAGCACTGGTGAAACCCCTTGGGACCAGTTTGAGAGCTGCCAAGGATCTAAGGAAGATGAATATACCAATTTTGAATCATTTTACAACTGATAGTACATGTCATCAGCAAAAGTTTAAACAAGTGTGGAAAGTGCAAACACTATAACAGCTTCCATTATCCTTTGATCCGAAGAAGATCTTTCCTTGGGTGTAAGCAAACAGTATAACAGCTTCCATTGTCCAAGGATATTCCTTCAGTTGAAGACAAAAAAATTAAGAACAACAACTAAAACTGTTAAGCCCTAAATATGTATAAGGATTTCAGGAAAAAACAGAAAAATGCAAATGTCAAACAAGAGTCGCCAAGCAAAAGAAATTTAAATTAAACATGCATTTCAGATAATAGAATATTGAAGCTGCTTCAAAGAAAAGCTTCGACAGATGGTCAATGTCATATGCTCTAGCATAGGCCACATTTCCCAAGACATCCACACCATTCAATCCAAACCTACACAAGTCAACATTTTCATTATCAATACTGCTTTCGGTAGAGCAACATTGCCATATCAAGACAACCATATATCATCTCTCTGTTATCCCCAAGAGTCTTTGTGGCTTGAGTGTCCCTACTGCATCTATGTAAATTGCTTTTCCCTTACCACCTCCTTGATCTAATGGAAGCTGAAACATTAAAAAAAAGATTTCAAGCATGGTATGCAGATCGACTCACTGTGTAAAAAAATAACAAATTTGCAATAAGAAAAACTAAGGGGCTCTGCTACACGATTAGCAGACATTAGGAAGTAAAAATGCAGTATGTCCAATGCACATGACAAACAGTAAACTTCAAACACATAAATGTGAGAAAGGGGTCATGGTTGCCAGAGATGCAATGAATGATGGTGGTTTGTGTGTGATCGGTGGTTATGGATTTGTTGTTTGAAGAAGATGAACAGAATACTTTCATAGAGAACAATGTGTTTCTCTGTATTTTCTTATTATTCTTAATTATCAAATGTATACAGAGTAAGCCTTTAAATAGGCTGATATAGAGTTTTAATATAACTAAAACTATACTTTTATCTTTAATTTAAATAATACTTATTCCTAATTTAAATAAGGCTTCTAGTAAATCTAAACTACATTAAGAATAAACTCTAATTACACATTAAATAAAAACTCTAACACTTCTCGTCAACTTACAATAAAACATCTGTAGTTATCGAGAAAATGAAAAAGAAAAGCTCTTACTTGGCATGTGAATCATAATGTGTGACAGAGCTGAGTCTTTCAAGAATGTAACTCACCATATATCTCAGTAATGGATCCTGTCTTATTTCCACCTATTATAGAAAATGATTCAAAACTTAGTTAACAAGCATAAACATCGATCAGCAGTTCTTAAGTGTTAACCAGTTAAACAAGTAGACAATTGAGTGCTTAGACTTAAAGTTAAACAATACTTCACAGGCAAAGGAGCACATATACCTTCCAAAATTTTATCTAGTTCACTAGACCTATATGTTATCTGAATTATCTTCAGCCTCTGAGCATGGAGCTGGCTAGCACTGGTGAAACCTAATGGGACCAGTTTAGGAGTAGCCAAGGAACCTAGGAAGACGAACATACCTATTTCGAATCACTTTACAATTGATAGCAAATGTCATCAGCAAAAGTTTAAACATGTGTGGAAAGTGGAAACAGTATACCGGCTTCCCTTATCTTCTCAACTTTTGCTTCACAGATTCCTTTGATCCGGAGAAGATCTTTCCTTGGCGTGTAAGAAACAGGTTCAACCGTGCTATGACCTGCATCCATATGCTTCTTTATGTCCAAGGATGCAATGTCGATTCCTTAAGTTGAAGACAAAAAATAATAACAATAATTAAAACTGTTAAGCTAGAAACATGGGGATTTCATGAAAAACAGGAATATGCAAATGCCATACAAGAGTCATCAAGCAAAATAAAAGAACATTAAACTTGCATTTCAGATAATAAAATATTGAAGGTGCTTCAAGCAAAAGCCTCGACTGATGGTCAGGATTATATGCTCTTGCATAGGCCACATTTCCCAAGACATCAGCACCATTCAATTTAAACCTACACAATTCAACAGTTTCATTATCAGTACTGCTTTCGGGTGCAGCATTGCCATATCAAGGCAACGATTATCACCTCTCTACTATCTGAAAGTATTTGTGGCCATAATTTACCTTCTGCATCTATCTACGTTGCTTTTCCCTCACCACCTCCTTGATCTAATAGAAGCTAAAACATAAAAGAAATTACAAGCATGGCATGACAAATTGACTTAATGTGTAACATAATAACAATTTTGCCTGAGGTCTTCACCCATGTTTCAAGGTGCTTGTCCCATGCGTATTTCCTCATGAAATCAATTATTCCAAGAACAAGCTCATGTTTTTCCTCATCCACACCAACTAGTAAAGAACAGTCCGTTACATCAACTAACTATTCCAAAATGTACATATAATTATCGGGAAAAATACTAAGTAGCAAATCATGCCGTTGAATCAATTCAGTTAGCTTATATGCATATCAAAAATATAGAGAGCGCATCACCATGTAATTTATAACATGAAGAATGCTAATGAAAAAACACCGATCCTACATTGTGTCAGACAGCCACACCGACTACATTACCCACCATAGTTTCTTTCATTTCTTAATGATAATTACCAAAATATCATTCATAAAAAATAAAGAAAGTATACGGAAAGATATGCCCTCTCCAGCAGCAAGAGACAATGTCACCAAAAGAAAATTTTGAGAAGTAAAATTCCATCTTTCAACAAGAAAGGAGGTGCCATTCCAAACAGCCCTCTCCAACAGCTGCTTCGATTTGCTTCCAACAAAAATTGGAGAAGTCGGCATTGCTTCAATCAAATTTTGATCCAGAAGAACTTTGTTGCTGCCACTTGTGTCAGGATTATACCTTGATCGTGAAGATCCTGAAAAGAAGATTTTCTATCACCAAAACATCCATTTTTTATTCATTCCCTCCTTTAAGGTGCATTGATGAAACCTTCAAGACAATGACACCAAAAGAAGAATTAAATGAAAAATTACAATGAAATAAGAAAAAGACTATTATTGGTTTAGGAAACTATAACGTAATAAAGCAGATAAAACTTGAAAATCTTTCTAAGCGAGGTGCACTTAGGCTGCTCACATCTCAGGCTTTATAAGATCATAATATCAAGTGTTACCACAGCATATTTGGACACATCTAAAGTGGAGTTCATTACAAATCAGTAAGGAGATGCGCACACACAAACACATATCTATAAGAAATCACACTGTGAAATGCTATTTTAGCAGAATGAGAAAAAAAAGGAAGAACAGCCAGATGATTTAACCAGAGTTTTCTGAGAATTGGAAAGCATAATTGACAAGATAACAAAAGCTGTGGTACAAAAACAAAAATTTTGACCAGAATTATTTCCAAAAAATTCACTCGTGAAGTTTAACTACTATAAAGAATACCTGATACATGCCCAAAATCTTTGCCAAGCATGTTGGGCTTCGTGGTTGATTGAATTGGACAAATACTTGAAATAAGTTGGTACAAACTGGACAAATGATTCTCGCTCTGTCTTTGTGGTTTGTTCGATTATAAATCATCATCTAAAGTTTTTGCAAAGAAGGCTTGCATAAAAGAGCTGGAAAATGCAAATGCCATAAAAGAGTAGTCAAGCAAAAGAAAGTAAATTAAACTTGCATTTCATACATTTCAGAAGATAGAATATCGAAGCTGCTTCAAACAAAAGCATCAACTGATGGTCAGTGTTATATGCTCTAGCATAGGCCACATTCCCCAACACATCAGCAACATTCAATCCAAGCATACATAATTCAACAGTTTCATTGTTAGTACTGCTTTCGGAAGAGCAGCATTGCCGTATCAAGGCAGCCATATATCACCTCTCTGCTATCTGCAAGAGTCTTTGTGGGCTGAATGTTCCTTCTGCATCTATGTACATTGCTTCTCCCACACAACTACCTTGATCTACTGGAAGCTGAAACATAAAAAAAAGATTACAAGCACGGTATGCCAAATTGACTTACTGTGTAACGTAATAACAAATTTGCAATAACAAAAACTAAGGGGCTCAGCTACGCGATGAGCAGATATTACGAAGTAAAAATGCAGAACATTCAACAAACCTGAGAAACAGTAAACTTTAAACGTATAAAATATCTATAGTCGCCAGGAAAATGAAAAAGAAAAGCACTTACTTGGCATGTGACAGATAACGTATGACAGAGATGAGTCTTTCCAGAATGGAACTCACCATATATCTCATTAACGGATCCTGTCTCAATTCCACCTATTATAAAAAATGATACAAAACTTAATTAACAAGCAGAAACATTGCTATACAGTTCTTAAGTGTTAACCATTTAAACAGGTAGACAACTGAGAGCATAAAATCAAAGTCAAACAGAAGTTCACAGGCACAGAGCACATATACCTTCTAAAATTTTATCTAATTCGCTAAACCCAGATGTTCTCTGAATTATCTCCAGCCTCTTAGCATTGAGCTGGCTAGAACTGGTGAAACCCCACGGGACCAGTTTGGGAGCTACCAAGGAAAACGAACATACAAATTTTGAATAATTTTACAAGTGACAGTAAATGTCATCAGCAAAATTTTAAACAAGTGTGGAAGTGGAAACAGTATACCAGCTTTCCATTATCTTAAGAAGATCTTTCCTTGGGGTACAAGCAGCAGGTTCAACCGTGCAGAAACCTGCATCCTTAAGCTTCTTTATGTCTAAGGATATTCCTTCAGTTGAAGACAAAAAAATAAGAACAATAACTAAATCTGTTTAGTCAAAAACATGTATGGGGATTTTATGAAAAAGAGGAAAATGCAAATGCCATAAGAGTCGTCAAGCAAAAGAAAAGTAAATTAAACTTGCATTTCAGATATGGAATCTTGAAACTGCTTCAAACAAAAGCCTCGACTGATGGTCAGTGTTATATACTCCAGCATAGGCCACATTCCCTAGACATCAGCACCATTCAATCCAAACCTACACAATTCCACAGTTTCATTATCAGTACTGCTTTCGCTGGAGCAGTATTGACATATCAAGGCAACCATGTATCACCTCTCTGCCATCTGCAAGAATCTGTGGCCCGAATAAAAAAGAAAAGCTCTTACTTGGCATGTGACAGATAATGTGTGACAGAGCTGAGTCTTTCCAGCGAAACTCACAATATATGTCAGCAATGGATCCTGTCTCACTTCCACCAATTATAGAAAATGATACAAAACTTAATTAACAAGTATAAACATTGATATACAGTTCTTAAGAGTTATTTGTATCACCACCAGATCCGAAACTTCTGTAAGTATCAGATGATATGTCACGAAAAGAATCAAGTGAAAGCAGTTTCATTGAATCAAAAAGTGAAGATGAAATTGCAGAATATGCACCATCTTTTCGTCTCTCCAGCTCAGACATTTGTGAACGGTAATCTGACGAGACAAGTGCATAAGCTACAATACTAGCAGGCTCATCATCATAAACAAGCACTACCGTATAATTAACACCATAGGAAGCACCAACCTGGCACCACTTTGCTTTTCCAACTCCAAAAATGATGAGACGTATGCTGGATTATACTCACCAATATTGAGCTTATGGGCATTGGATGAAGAATTCTCATTAAGTGACTCATAAAATTTTCGACACCAAAACACTTTGGTGGTCTGAAGGTGGAGTAAAATCTTCCTTTAAGGATCTTGCCTCTTCATTATGGTTAACAGGATCTTGTTTTGAGGATGCCAACTCTGGGCTATCCAAGTGATTTGCAGCTAACATATTGTGAGCAGCATGATTACTGCCACGGCGACCAGAGTAGCTCCAAACATTAATCAGCAAAAAAGCAATTTGTTAATAAATCTCACATATTCTTACAAAACCAATACCCTCAACCACAGTTCTCGACACACCTTTTATCAACAGATGATAGGTGCCAAAAAATTGCGAAAGTAGAGGGCCATAAATCAACACTATATGCCATACCGTAAAGTATAAAAAATATTTTTTAGGTGAGAAGGAAGAAGTTTTTATATGTTTTAAAATGTAATTTCGAAACCTTCGGGATACTGTATATAATATTTTTATGCATCGTTAAACATGAATACACAACCCAATAATCTTGAGTCAGAAGGATTACTAGAAGACTCAAGACTTCATAAACACTTTCCAAACTAAAATGTAAACAAGGCAACCTGGAAAAACAATCTACACTAAAAAAGCACAAAGCCTCAACACCATAGTTCAGCTAAATTTTCCATTATTGCATTTTTGTTCCCTTTCATGCTACCTATTACACAATCAGAAATCAGAAGTGAACCGTTTGAGTTCCAAGCCACGGAATTTGCACAACCTTGATGTCCCTGCTCAAACAGAAAACATGGTAAGATGACACCAATTATAGTCCGTAAGAAAAAAGAATAAAAAACTAAAACAACCTCCAATTCTTGTTCCTTGATCATGCTATATAAATGAAATTCAGGCTTGGGCCTGATGCCAAGGACCAATAAACCAACATAAGAAAAGAATAATTGGACAATATGGTTAGCTTTCCTCCACATTTGGTAGAATATGAGCAAGGATACTGAAGCAAGATTTCCTACAGTAGGCATTTGTCAACATCCTGGTTTTGGTTCTTTAATTCCAAAGTTGGAATAGCATAAGAACCTTCTCAATTATCAACCAAGAGAATATCTCATCCACAGTCTTGAAAGCATTAGAGTGCTCAATTGTTTCCCTTAGACAGAATTGAAAGCTTTTTCAATATCAATAATACCAGCAGAATAAAATAACTTCCAAACCAAGTTTTCCCATGTTATGTCCATAACCATACCCCTAAGCAATATTTTCGGGGCCCAACTTTCTTATTATTTTTAAACCATATAGTCCAAACTAGCCAGAAATATTAGGTTCCAAACACTCAATTCCTAAAATTCAAGAAAGGGAACCTTTGAATTTGAGCCACTGAATCACCATAAAGATTAAACATTTTCAATTCAAAATGATAAATTTCTTTTAAGGCAATTGAAAATTATTTCGTGCAATCAAAGATTAATGCTCTTTGACCTAATCATAGCCACACCCATACTGAAGAAAATCTATAAGCAAAGAAAGGGGTAAATAAAACTCTTTTTCGATTTTCAAGAATCTTGGAAAAGTATGGACCATTTTTCCATTTGATCTTTCTGTAAACGTGGGCAAATCAATTAAAGAAACGCTTATTCCGAAGCTTGGAAAAACCACACAGATAAAAACGTATTGATTTTAAAAAGATTTGAGCAAAGAAATGATTCCGGGATGAAATAACGAGAAAGAAAGAAACCATTAGGCATTAGGGATAAAGAAAAGAAAACTAGTTACCCATTTCCAGAATCTTGAAAAAGAATTTTGCTCTTTCTGTAAATGTGGACAAATCAAGTAAAGAAACTCGGAGAAAAAAAAACCCCACATAGCTCAAACTCCTCTGTTTCTCTGCTGTTCGATTTGTCTCTTTATTAACTATCCAGTATCTAAGTCAAAAAGAAAACTATCCAAAAAGAGAGGGAAAGAAACTGAAAAGAGAAAGCGGATTGAGTCTGATGGTAGAGGGAAAGGAAAGAGTTGGAAAGGATTTTAAAAGGGAGCGCCAAAATATTATGAACTGGGCTGGACTGTAGGCTTACGTGGAATTTTGAAGATTTTATCAGCCACTTGTCATTCAAATGGGCCTTTTACTTTGTTGCAATTTTCAAACAATTTTTTAAATATAAAATTTAATTAATAAATGATGACGTCAAGTAATTTTTATGGACGGATCCGTCCATGAGGACGATTTTACTAATGTATTCCTTCGTTTTATATGTTATGTCAGTAAATAATTAAAATATTTTTATTTTTTTTGAAAAAGTCAATTATGCCCTCTATCAAAGAATTTATTCAAATATACACTTAATTATGATGAGTTAAAATCGATATAATTAAAATAATTATAAAATATTCACATTATATTAATTAATAAAAATAATTTTGTCACAGTATTAAATTTTAAAATAATTTTAAAGATTGTTCATAAATTTTACCAGTTGAATGTAAAAGGTCGCAAAGGCTTAATTGATTTTACCAATTGTTAACAATCAAGAAAGCATAGTAGTATCCTGATTGAGATGCATTGCATAAATGACTAACTGCAACATGGTCGTTCTCATTTTCTTGTTATAACATCCACTTTCATTTATATCACAAACCTTCAATTCAGTTAAATTGCATCATTTAAATTTTATTATTATCAAATTAAGTCACTTATACTGACATCGTTAACTAATTCTAATAGGAAAAAAATGAAATTGACACTTTTACATATCATTTTTTCACATATAATCATCAAATAATGTTTAATTAATAATTTTTAGTAAAGTTTTTTTAAAAACATTTCATTTAAATGAATTCAAAGAAAAAAAACTAAATTTCCTATAAATTTTAACAAGAATTTATTTAAATTATTAATTAAACATTCTTTAGTGATGATATCAAAAAATGTGCAAGTTCTACTCTTGGCTCCAACCACCACTTCTACCGCCACCTTCTTCCGCATCCGTTGCATTAATCTTAAAGAACCGATTGAGTAAAGAAATCCCATCTTCCATATGCAGTTATGGGCTTGATAATGCATTTCCTGACTTGCTCTATAGGGTGAAGGATGTGGTTCTCGACTTGTCCCATAATAACTTGAGTGGAGCAATTCCAAGATGTATGGATTTGAGAAACATTTCTGTTCTAGATTTACAGATGAATCATTTGCATAGAAACATCCCTGATGTTTGTACGCCCCTTGGTCTCTGTTTATTTTTGTTACGGGAAATTGTTTGAAGTCTTATCCAACATTACGTCAATTATAAGTAACCAACATCGTATTTTTTCTCATGGCAGATGTTTTCGATGCCGTTAAAGCTATGACAAAATGATTATGTTACTCCGGTTATTTATTCAAATAAGAGTATGAGAAATGATCCTACATTGTTTGAAAATAGTAATTAACAAAGTAAACTAAAGATTTGGTCATCTAATTCATGTTTTCCATTGGTTTTGAATCCATGAGAAATACCATATTTATGCATTCCATTGGAATTTGGGGCACTAATTCATGCTTTGATTGAGGATGCCAAAGCAAAATCCACACCGAGGGAAGTTGGCTGTCACCGCTATGATTTCCACAGTTCACCCCAGTCAAGGGGGAAGCACATAATTTTCTCTTGATTTTGGATCACTTTGATAATTTTCTATTATCAACTAAAGCTATGAACCAAGTAAATTCATCTATTACCAACACAAGCTAAATACATATAAATCAAAGGTCCTGCATAAATAACTTTAAAATAACTTAGTGATGCAAGTCTTGTGGTCTTCATAAAATTAAGTATAATTGATAGTCTCTTAAGTGTTCGCCATCATTCTTAACCCATATCGCACTCTGCTAGAAATGCCAAAATAATTGAATAGAAACTAACGTTAATGTCGGCAATTAAAGTGAGTAGGGTTTGGTTTGAAATCTGAAGATGAATGCTTTTGTTTGATTCACATTCTTATTATAAATATATGCTCCCCTCTCCACTCTTTATTCATCTCACCCTTCACATTTTACACTCTCCATTATTATAATTATCATTTGTGAGAGAAACATGAAAGGGTGGGTAATACCGTTGTATTTTGTGCTCTTTTCCCTCTTCTTTGCCTATTATGCTTCTACTCCGACACAGTCATCCTGCCCTCATGACCAAAGCGTTGCCTTAACCCAATTCAGCAACTCCTCCATTCAGTGCTCCAGCATTTCATCTAAGGCTAAGACAAAGTTGTGGAAGAAAGGAACAGATTGTTGTTTGTGGGATGGGGTTAAGTGTGATGCCGAAACAGGTAATGTGATTGGCCTTGACCTCAGTTGCAGCTGCCTTGCCGGCCCTTTCCCATCTAACAGCACTCTCTTCCTCCTCCGCCATCTTCGCCAGCTTAACCTTGCTTACAATGATTTCAGCATGTCGTCAATAGCATCCCGGTTTGGTCAGTTGTCTGGTTTGACCCATCTCGACATCTCTATGTCAGGATTTTCAGGTAAAATCCCACATGAAATCTCTCAGCTTTCTAAACTATCATCCCTTGATCTATCCTATAATGATGATTTGATGTTTGAGGGGCATGTGTTTGAAAATGTGGTGAGAAACTTGACACAACTAAGACACCTTTTCACAGATGTCGATATGTCTTCAGTTGAACCTACTACTTTCCTTAACATGTCTTCTTACATCATGAGAATAATGGACTGCAAGGAAAGTTCCCTGAAGATGTTTTTCACTTTCCATACCTCCAGATGTTCTATTTTATGTCCATGTATTCGAATGGACATGAAGTAGGACTCATGTTCCCATAGACTAACTGGAGTGGTCCCCTCAAGTCACTGCAAATATGGGATTCATATTTGCAGGAACTGCCTGATTCAATTGGCGATCTTAGATCTCTGGAGATATTGGATCTTTCTAATAGCAATTTAAGAGGGCCAATTCCTTCAAGTCTTGCCAACCTCACAAAACTCAAATATTTAGAACTTTCAAATAACTTACGGGTCCCATTTTATTTTCATTTTCCGGATTCAAACACCTCAGGGTTTTAGATCTTTCCGATAATAATTTGGGGGGACATATTTCAGATTCTTTTGGAAACCTCGCCAAACTCATTCTTTTGTCTTTGAGTGGTGATAACCTTAGTGGTGTTTTGCCAGTTTCGGCCTTCAACCTCCCACGAGTTGAATTTCTAGATTTGTGGGGAAACAAGTTAGAGGGCCCCCTTCCTTCTCAAGTTAGTGGGCTTTCACGACTTCCTTATCTACACCTCCATGACAACCTTCTCAGTGGCAGGGTACCCTCCTGGTTGTTTTCTCTTCCATCTCTATGTGTGTTGAGTCTCGACAATAACAAGCTCACTGGTCCTATTGAGCAATTCCACAAGGTTGCTCCCTTGAAGTTGGTTGATTTGCATAAGATAGAGGGTCCAATTCCTGATTCTTTTTCCCGACTTGTGAACCTCAATGTTCTTGATCTTTTTTCAAATAATTTGAGTGGCATTTTTGAATTGGAAAAACTATCAAACCTCAACAAACTTGAGGAACTCTATCTCTCGAATAACCCTTTGATATCATTGAGCAGTGCAAGCAATGCCAATTACTCCTTGCCTCATCTTTGGAAATTAAACCTCTCTTACTGCAACACAAGTGAATTTCCAAATTTTGTAAGAAATCTAGAACGTTTGACCTCTCTAGACCTTTCTTACAATCGATGCTGATATGTTTTTAAAGCTTCAGAGCCTTAAAACACTGGATCTTTCACACAACAGTCCACTATCCCTGACCAACAATAACAACCTTACTCTTGTCCTGCCCTCTCTTGAATCCTTGTCATTGTCTTCTTGTAATATAACTGAATTCTCAAATTTCTTGACAACTCAAGAGAATTTGACTCATTTAGATCTTTCAAACAACAGCATTCAAGACCAAATTGCCAAACAAAAAAGAAACTGGGGAAGCAATCTGGAGTATGTTGATCTTTCTCACAACTTGTTGACAGTTGTAGAATATTCTTCATGGAAGAATATAGATGTTCTAAATCTTGGCTCCAACCGACTTGAAGGGCCACTTCTACCACCACCTCCCTTGGCATCCCTTCTCTTATTCTCAAAGAACAGATTGACTGGAGAAATTCCTTCTTTCATATGCAATTTGCACTATTCGGGGAGTGGTGTGGTTCTCGACCTGTCCCACAACAACTTGAGTGGAGCAATTCCAAGATGTTTGGGCTTGGGAGATCCTTTTATTCTGGATTTGCAGATGAATCGTTTACATGGAAACATCCCTGATTTTTGTGCCGAGGGAAACTACAGGTTACAAACACTCAACCTCAACAACAATGATTTTGATGGGCCAATACCCAAGTCCTTGGCCAATTGTCATCATTTGGAAGTGCTGAATCTGGGAAACAACAAGATAAATGACACATTTCCACACTGGTTGGGATTGTCTTGCGAGCCAACTATTTCCATGGTCAAATACTCCATTTGGAAAATGAATCGCACTTCTCAATCCTTCGAATCTTGGACCTCTCCCATAATGAGTTCTCTGGTTTTTTGCCAACAACATACTTTAAAAGTTTCCAAGGTATGATGAGTATGGCCAATGTTCAAATGGGATACATGGGAGATGATGCTTCTTACTGCCAAGATTCTGTGGTTGTCACAATGAAAGGTGTGGACATGGAGCTTGAGAGAATTCTAACTATTTTTGCAACACTTGATATGTCGAGCAACAGATTCCATGGGACAATTCCGGAAACAGTTGGAAACCTTGTTTCTCTTCAAGTGCTCAACTTTTCCCATAACCACTTAACTGGTCACATTCCTTCCTCATTTGGGAATATAGCAGCACTCGAGTCCTTAGATCTCTCTTGCAACAAGCTTGTCGGGGGAATTCCTTCTCAGTTGGCTGGTTTGATTTTCCTTGAATGGTTAAACCAGTCAGAGAATCATCTTGTTTGGCCCATTCCTCAGGGAAATCAATTCAATACCTTTCTCAATGATTCCTACGTTGGCAATCCAGGATTGTGCGGGTTTCCAGTTTCTAAAAGTTGTAGCCACAATGAACCACCAGCACCAGAATCTTTTGGGCATGAAGATGATTCTGCATTCAAATTGGATTGGAAATTTGTGATGATGGGTTATGGATGCGGATTGGTGTTTGGATTTTCTGCGGGATATATAATGATGACAATCAGGAAACCGAAATGGCTTGTTGGGATGATTCAACGAGCAGGCAACAAAGTTCTGAGGAGATTTGAGAAATATCGTTGTGGAAGATGGAATTTGAGAAGACAGATGTTTGCTCTTCAATGGATGGTGGAAGACCTTTTGTGTGGAATATTTCTTGCTTGCTCTCCTGAATTTGCTTCTTTTTTTTTTTAAGTTTGTTTTCTATTTGTATTTTGTTATCCATGTTTATGTGCCTTTGAGTTTTGATGAATTGAATGAAATAATTTTCTTATCCAAATTAAAATGTGAAAAAAAAGCCATAAATGATTGGGCAGATATTAAAATGATTTGGACAAAACAAAAAATGAAGTCATACGAGTCTTTCAGACGAATCCAAGACTAAAAATCTAACCTGAGAAAGTGTTTGAAATGAGCTTCCAAATGTGGATTGACTTAATAAAACTGCTGAATATAAACGAAAATTCTCATTATAAGATGAAGAAGCTCTACAACTCTTGAATTCACAACACATATGTCAATGACATTTTTTGAATCATTCATATAGAATAAGTACAGATAAACTGAAATAAAAGGAGAGTAAGATCTTTAATTACACACCTAATTCTAGGTATTCGAGAACAAAAATTAGTATAATTAAGGGAATATATTCGAATAATTCTAGGTATATTCGAGAACAAAAAATAGTATAATTAAGGGAACATATTTTAGTATAATTAAGGGAACCATATTCGAATAATTCTAGAAATATTCGAGAACAAAAATTAGTATAATTAAAGGAACATATTCGAATAATTCCAGGAAAATTAAGGGAACCATATTCGAATAATTCTAGGAAAATTAAGGGAAGAAATGAAATGAAGGCATTTTTTTATTTATATAATTTGTATATTCGAATAAAATAATAAATATTTTTGTTGTTAAAGTAGTTGGTGTGCAGATAAATTTGAGATATGGCGTCTGATCAGTTGTTGCAGTTGGACCATATGCATATTTCATCTTATATCGGCGTAAGTAATTTGTAACTTATTTATTTATCTTCGAGTAAGAAATGTATGTTAGTTGTACAATGTTATTAATTAAATTAAATTTATTAAATGTAGGACGATCAGCATTGCTTTCGTCGTCGAGGGACGACGACGGAGGAATCATCTGCTCGCATTGTTCATCATTTACAGCAGGTAGGATTTTATAATGCAACATTAGTGCGTGGCTATAAGGTGGTCCCGGCATTGATAACTATGTTGATTGAAGCTGGAGACCAGAGACCCACACGTTTCATTTTCCAGTCGGAGAGTGCATGATAACCCTGCAAGATGTAACTTTACAGCTCGGTATCCCCATAAGTGGAAATGCGGTCGTGGGGCAGAATAACTACAACATATATGCGATGTGTAACCAGTTCCTTGGGAAAATCCCTTCACGAACTGACACGGAAGGGTTACGTGTGAAGGTAACATGGTCGGGGAATGTATTCAGGGTGACCGAGGACTCAACCGATGAAGAAGTTGCATGCGCATCACGTGCTTATATCCTGTAGCTCATTGGTGGGGTATTGATGCCGGATAAATCCGGTAATCTTGTGCACACGCAGTATTTGCCACTGTTGGAAAATTTTTGCAAAGCTCGTTCGTATGGCTGGGGCTCTGCGATATTGGCGGTCTTATACCATGAAATGTGCAAGGCTGTCATTGTTAGGAATGGGAACAAGATATCTGATATTGGTGAATGCCTTATCTTACTTTAGTCTTGGGCGTGGTATCGACTGCCATATTTGACACCTATAGTCAATAACCCAGTTGATTTTCCACTTGCTGGAAGGTAATACTAAAATCAAAATGAATAATGTGTATTTTTTATTAAAATTATTTAAAAGTAGTAAAAAAAATTCTTTTTCGTGCAGGTGGTGACATGATTTGAGAAATGCGGGGGTGGTGCACAACAACATTGTTGACGTGAGACTGAAGATCGAATCTGAAGGGAAAAATTAGGTATTAAAGTTGGTTTAAAGTACAGTCTTGCATACCCAAATATTTGTTGATGTTAAAATTAATTTTTTTGACAGTTCATTTGGACGTCGTACGACGATGCAGATGTACAGTCTTGCGTACCCCAATATGTGTGGAAAGATGCTACATTTTGGGGTGCAGTTGTGCCGTTGATCCATTTTTTGGTGGTTGAGTTCCAGTGCGCTGATAGAGTCTTGCGACAGTTCTGGTATCATCAACCCGTTCCTGGTCCTCTGATTGATCTCAACGATATTCACACAGGAGAACAAAAAATTAGGTTTGATGATAACTAGAGGCGCAAGCAAGAAAGTTTCATTGCTCGTTGGAACAACCGAAACTTATATGTGCCAACTAATATGACTCCACTCTAGGAAGATGATTTCCGTGACGATTCAGCTTACATGGTATGGTTTTATAAGAACGAAAAACCATTAATGGCACCCATGGAAGTGAGTCAGAGATGGCATACAAAGCATATGTGCTCATATCAGTATGAAGTTGGTTCGTCTGCGCATATAGAGGACCTGCAGCTGCCACCAATTAGTCCTGCGGAGTGGTCATCATGGAGTTCAGGTGTACCCTCAGGGCATGTAGGGGGAACATACGATTATGATGATCCATGGGATAGAGCACTGCAAAGATCCCAGATGTTCCATTCGCAGCACACTGATGTTGGATCATTCGGAGTGAGTGTGTTTCAACAACCACCTTCATACTTGCCTACTCCGCCCTTTTCCACTCTGCTATGTGCTGAAGATATGTACGCGACACCACCTTCTATGCGGATTTTGGATGACCAGCCAGGCGAAGACGAGCATGATTTGGAGGACCCCCAATCGCCACAGAGGATGGCTCAACCCCCCATGACGGTATGACCAAATATCTTCCCTACATAGACAAGAGCTGCCGAGGAGGAGGAGAAGAGAGAATATTTTTTTTCTATTTGAAATTTTCATATTAATGTTTAAACTTTTATTTTGAACTTTTTATTAATGTTTATTTTTTCTCTCTCTTACCCACTTATCTTCATTATTAGTTTATCGTTACCCGCTTATCTCTATTATTTAATTTATCGTGTTTTTAAAGATGATATAGTAGTATCTGTTTAATTTTTTAAACTTTTATAAACATATACTGTGTACACATGATACTCGAACTCAGATCACTTAGATAAAATACATCATCATTTAAACTTTACATTGTAATTTATCGTGTTTTAAATGCAAACTTTAAAAGATAGTTATTTGATTTTTTAAAAATATCTTTTTTGACAAATTTATAGTATCTTATTGTTATATATATTCAATTAAATATAACTACATTATAATATTTTTAAAATTTGGGGACTTGTTCATGAATTTTTCTGATAAATATTAAATAGCACAGTAACATTTAGTAACTATTCTGATTAAAAACATTTAAAGTAATTAAAAATTTTAAAATAATTGTCAACAATTTAAATTAAAAATGTTTTGTTACTTTATTAATGAAAGTTTACAAACTCATTCAAAATTGTTGTGACGGCCCGACACGATAGTTAGGACGATTCAGACATTTATCTTTCGTGTGACCGGCCGCTCGGCAAAGTCCACAATGCCTAGTTTGAACTCCTTCTCGATCATCTAGATCATCCATACAAGTATGAATGTGGGAGGAAGTCGGTCGACCCTTTAGCTTTCTTCGAAGACTGGGATTTGGCAACCATTCTTCGTATATTGGATCTATTGGCCAATATTCCTGATTTGGAATCGTCCTAAACATAGGCCTATAGATATTTGCCATTGTTTCCAACCTAAAACAAGCGTCCACCAATGTATATGGGTCTATACGGACATGCATGCATGCGGCGATTGCGTGAGCGCACGGGTATCTATATGCCTGAAAACAGCCACAGTCACACAAGTTCACATGCAAGTTTACTCGGAACAATTTGTGCTCGTTCGGGTGTACCAAGGCTTGGACATTAAATTTAGCATCATTGGGGTCGAAGGAATCCACTCTCATGGCGGTTGTGTCCTCTTGAAGTTTCTCCATACTAATTTAGAGAGTTTTAGACCACTGTTGTCCCCTATTTATTTGAGAGTTGACCTCATTCCCTTTGTCGCACTATACTTTGCCCAGTCTAAAGTACGTCTCCCAAACAATACTGGCAATTGGTAGATGGCGCGTCCCTTTCAACACAGAGTTGATAGCCTCGGCAAGGTTAGTGGTCATATGCTCGTAACGTCGACCTTCATCATAGGCCTATGACCATCGTTCCCTGGGAATATCAACAACAAAATCATGTACACGTTGCCCGTGTCTTATAAAACGCCTAAACTTCGCATCGAACCTTGGCCGAACCATTTCATACCCTGCTCGTAACAACGTTAGTTAGTAAACGCAAGACAAATATCATACATAAATAAATCAATAATTTAGACAATAACAAATTACAACTTACCCGCGCTTAAAATTTCATGACGAATCTGATTGTTCCGGAACTGAGCCTTTGCATTTGTAGCAATATGCCGTATACAATAGGCTGGATACGCATGTAGTGGTCTCCATAAACTTTCAGCCCTATCGATTATTGATAAGAGAGCAGTCCCTCTATCAGAAATCACACAAATCCCGTCCTCTTTGATTACATGTCGGCGTAAATTATTCAAAAAGAATTCCCATCCCCCGACATTTTCCTTCTCAACTATGGCAAAGGCTATTGCAAATATATCATGTCTCCGTCTTGCGCCACAGTAATAAGCAATATTTACCTGTATTTCCCGTACAGTCATGTACCATCAATTTGAATCATACGTTTTTAGAATGTGAATCCTTCGATGCACGGCTGGAATGCCCAGAATAACTTACTGAATATTCTTTTTTCTGGGAATTACTTCACCTTGTAGTGTTATCGCCGGCAACGTTTCGTACTCCACTGCAGTTCCGGGGATAAATACTTGCATTGCTCGTAATAGAGTCGGTAGCTCATTATATGATCTATCCCAATCATCGTAAACTAACACCATCGCCTTTTGCTTCGCCATCCACGCCTTATAGTAAGATGAGATGTATCCAAGCTGTGCACGGATCGATACTACCAACACTGCAATGGTGATCCTCAGATTCTTCTTAACCAACAACTTTGTGTAAATGCATATCAAATCGGAGTTAAGGTTTATGTGGTCCTGTGAGATTGAAGTCATGGTACATGAATGTTGATCAATGAACCTTCTTACCTCCTACATCTTCTTTAGTTTCATATATGAAACTCTTATCATCTAGTTACATTTGCTCCTCCAATTCACGCACCTTACACAATATGTTCCGCTATCAGATTCAGCAACGCAAGATTGCATATGACGTCTGACGCAGTACTCCTTGATTGCTAACTGAGCATATTTCTTTGTATCGAATTGGCCTCCGAGTTTCAACTCCCCGTCAGTTGAGGTTGAGGCTGAAGAATGACAAAATACACGTGCCTCATATTCTTGATCTTGCATTGCAGCATAGTCCACCTCATACATGTGGACTGGAGGCACGTACGCTGGAAGATTGGGCTCTGATTGCTGCGGCTCCGGTTGAACATAACCCTAAACCGACAGCTCATCAGCCAATCTATATCTAGCAGACACTACTGCCCAAACATCTTCCTCAACATCAAGATCATGGCCCTGAGCAGCAGCGGTCCTAACAGCATCAACATCATCAGCATCAAGCAACTCGACATCATCATCTTCTGCCACTGGTATAACATTTTCGCCATCCTCTCTGAAATCATCAACTATTTCTCCCCAACGACCATAAACGTTTTCGGTGTCACAATCCATCGTGATATTCGATCACACCACTGACTCTCTTAATTTACCAAAAACTCTACCCAAAACTCTTTAAAACTGATTTTTTTTGAAATGAACAACAAAAGAACAAAAATTCTCTAGCAGGTGTTGTATATATATCGATATCCTGACGCCACCTGCAGATGGCGTCCAAGCTTCATGTCGCCACCTGCAGATGGCGTCCCAAGAGGAATCTGCCAGACTTGCACGCCATCTGCTCGTGGCGTCTTGTCGAGCCATCTTTATTCGGCTGACACAGCTAACCACGCTGACCACTCTTTTCAGTGCAACTGCTAATTTGCAACTCAATTTCCGTAATTTGGCAGGTGGCGTCTTCATTGAAATTGAAATTATTAAAAAAATAAAAAAAAGACGCCACCTACTCCCAACACTATACGTGACATGATATACGTTCATAATTGCAATTTAAATTGGAGCAAAAAGAAAATAATCCAGCTCCCAACACTATAAAGCACTAGTCTCCTAAGTCATGATTCACGAGTCAAAACCATGCTCATATTGAATGGCTTACGTCTCTCGTCTAACAAGCTTGTTGGTCATATGCAACACGCCCTATCTTTAAAAAAATTATACTATACCCCAAATTTTAAAAAATTAAAAACATTCTTCTTTTCGTTATTTCTTTTATGTTTCAACATTAAAAAAATAAAAAAATTCAAATCCTAAACCTTATCCTAAAAAATACACCATATCTTAAACTCTTTAAATCTTAACTTTAAACCTTAAATAGCGAAAAATTATAACACGGGTCATTCCCGAACGCCATCTATAGGACCAACCAATAAAAATTACCCATCTCATTATTTTTTTCCATGTCATATTTTTACCAAGTGAATTTTCACTTGGTAAAATTTATTTTTAAAATTGATTTACAGTAAATATGAGTGAAGATTCACTTGGTAAAAATATGACATAGAAAAAATAATGAGATATGTGATATTTATTAGTTGGTTTCATAGATAACGTGGCAGGAATGACACATGATATAATTTTTTCTAAATAACAAATTTTAATTCTAATTTTTAGTGTGAAAGCATAAATAAAAGTACTAAAAGAGGTAGAGAATTTTTATTAGATTCGTGTCTCTTACCATTTATGAACACTTTCCAGGAATCAACCTGCGGGGCCCCTGCCTGCCTCTAAGCCAAACAATTCAACACTTTGAACGTAAAGGAAAACGCTATAGTTACGTGGTCCTCCATTGACAAATGCTTGCAATTGACTGAGGAAGACTCGGGAAATGGATTTTGGCGTATAATTTGGAAAAACAAATTTGCTTTCCCTACTATGGTTTCCACACACTTTGATCCAATCAAACAGGAGCCGTAATTTTCTTTTAAGTCACACGGAAAAGGAAGTTGGCTGTCACCTCTATGATTTCCAGTTTCCACAACTCACCCCACTCAAGTGGGAAGCACATAGATCACTTTGATTTGTGACTTTTTTTACAAATATAATAACCGGAAATTAATGAAAAAATGTTGTCGTCCTTATGATTAAGAGCCCTAATATACTATGCAAATAAATGGTTAGAATTCGAGTTTATAATAATAACACTTAACTTTTTATTGGAAAAAAATATGTGTTTCTTTTAGTGTCTCTGTTTATGCTTTAATATTAAAAAATTAAGTTTAGGGTTAAGGTTTAGTGTTAGAGTTTAGGGTGTATGGTATAGGATTTGATTTTTAGGGTTTAAGATTTATGCTTTAGAAATTAGAGTTAGAGTTAGAATTTAATTTTTTAGCATTGAGACGTTAATAGAGACAATCAAAAAAAGATATAAGATTTTTATTATTTTCAATAAGACCACTCAATACATTTAAAATAATTTCATGCTTAAATATACCTAGATATATAGAATAGAAATATTTTACCTTTTTGGTACCCCTAGTTGTGCCCTACGCTAAAAATTAGGTTTAAGGTTAGGGTTTATGGTCAAGGTTTAGAAAATTTAGGGTTGGGTATATTTTTAGGCGTAGAGAGTAAGATTTAGAATTTACGCTTAGGAATTATAATTTAATTTTTTAATTTTTTTAGTGTTCAATATAAAAAGGTACCGGATAGTGAATTTTTAATTACCAAAGGACACTAAAAAACACGAATTGTTTGAATAATAATAATTAGAATTTGAGTTGAATAATCTTTCATTTTTTTAAGAAGAAATAATTATTATTCAAGTAAAAATTGTTTGAATTTCATATCTGTTACAAAGTTTTATTTAGAAGAAAAAAACTTCTCAAAGGTATTAAATATGAATCCAGAAATACAAAAATATTAGATGGAATCCATGCACCCGGACAAACCATTACCCGATGCATTCTTCAGTCACGAATTCTTCGTACCCGCTGTTATTTTTAATCACCAAAGAACAGAGCCCTTTTCCCCTATAAAAACCTAACCTTGATTTCTTCACCCACTCATCGTAATTTCATTTCTCTCTCTTGGTTTCCTTTGGCTTTGGAGTGGATTCACTTGCAGACATGGAAGCTGGATATTTAGGAAGCAGTCATAGCCAAAACCATAAACAACAAAATGGGTTATTCTCTAGATTTGCTACTCCAGGAATAGCGGTGACAATGGTAGTTCCAGGAACTTATTTTCGAGGTCTCCCATTAGTTTTTACGGGAATAGAATTCAAATATGCTTAATTATATATCGAATCATTGAGATTTTTAATAATTATTTAAAATTTATTAAAAAAATTAATAGTGTGTAGCGTTGTATAATATTAATAGTGTGTAGCGGAGTACTCGCCCATTTAAGAAATTTTCTATAAAAAACCCATAGTTTATCTAATTCACGTTTTCTATTGGTTTTGAATCCATGAGAAATGTCAATTTTATGCATTCCATTGGAGCACTATTTCATACGTTGACTGAGGGGGAAATGGTCAATTAAAGGTGATAAACGTTCCTTGATTTGAAATGTGAAAAGAAACTAATGTTAAAGTCGCCAATTAAAGTTCGTAGCGTTTGATTTGAAATGTGAAAATGGTTTTTTTGTTTGCTTCAAATTTTATTATAAATATAGGCTCCCCACTCCCCTCTAATTTATCTCACCCTTCACATTTTACACTCTCCATTATCATTTTTTCTTAGAGAAACATGAAAGGGTGGTTAATACCGTTGTATTTTGTGCTCTTTCCCCTCTTCTTTGACTATAATGCTTCTGCTTCGACACAGCGGTCCTGCCCTCATGACCACAGCGTTGCCTTAATCCAGTTCAGCAACTCCTTCTCCATTCAGTGCTCCAGCATTTCATCTAAGGCTAAGACAAAGTTGTGGAAGAAAGGAACAGATTGTTGTTTGTGGGATGGGGTTAAGTGTGATACCGGAACAGGGAATGTGATTGGCCTCGATCTTAGTTGCAGCTGCCTTGGTGGCTCTATCCCCTCTAACAGCACACTCTTCCTCCTCCGTCATCTGCAGGAGCTTAACCTTGCTGGGAATGATTTCTACAACTCCCCAATGGCATCCCAGTTTGGCCAGTTTGCTAGTTTGATCCATCTCAACATCTCCAACTCGAGATTTTCAGGTAAAATACCACTTGAAATCTCTCGCCTTTCTAAACTTTTGTCCCTTGATCTCTCCAACAATTATGTTGGTTTGATATTTGAAGGGCATGTGTTTGAAAATGTGGTGGGAAACATGACACAACTAAGACACCTTCTTCTTTCAGATGTCAATATGTCTTTAGTTGAACCTACTTCTTTTCTTAACATGTCTTCTTACATCACAACTCTTATCCTTGAGGATAATGAACTGCAAGGGAAGTTCCCTGAGGTTGTTTTCCACTTTCCATACCTACAGAAGTTCACTGCTTTCGGTAGTGATCATCTAGAGTTCAAATTCCCAAAGACAAATTGGAGTGGTCCCCTCGAGTCATTGCAGGTAAAGTTTTCAGATTGACAGGAACTGCCTAGTTCAATTGGCAATCTTAGATCTCTGGAGGTATTGGATCTTTCTTATAGCAGTTTAAGAGGGTCGATTCCAGCATCTCTTGGCAACCTCACGCAACTCAAATATTTAGACCTGCGCAACAACCTACTCACTGGTCCCATTTTATTTTCATTTTCTAATTTTGAACACCTCACATATTTAGATCTTTCCAGTAATAATTTGACGGGAAAAATTTCAGATTCTTTTGGAAACCTCACCAAACTTATTCATTTGTCTTTGAGCTATAATAACCTTAGTGGTCTTTTGCCAGTTTCAGCCTTCAACCTTGGACAAGTTCAAGTTTTAGATTTGTCAAAAACAATTTGTTGGGTCCCTTCCCTCTCAAGTTAGAGGGCTTTCACGACTTGCTGAACTATACCTGATGGCAACTTTCTCAGTGGCAGGTTGCCCTCCTGGTTGTTTTCTCTTCCATCTTTACAAGTGTTGTGGCTCCGTAATAACAAGCTCACTGGTCCTATTGAGACATTCCACAAGGTTGTTTACTCTCAGTTGGAGGTTGTTGATTTGTGCAATAACGAAATACAGGGTCCAATTCCTGCTTCTTTTTCCCAACTTGTCAACCTTACTCTTCTTGATCTTTCATCAAATAATTTGAGTGGCAGTTTTGAATTGGACAAACCATCAAATCTCAACAAACTTGGGGAACTCGATCTCTCGAATAACCCTTTGCTATCATTGAGCAGTGCAAACAATGCCAATTACTCCTTGCCTCTTCTTTGGAGATTAAACCTCTCTTGTTGCAACATAAGTGAATTTCCAAATTTTGTAAGAAATCTACAAGATTTGACCTCTCTAAACCTTTCACACAATAGAATCCGTGTCATCGAGGCTGGTATGTTTGTAAAGCTTGAGAGCCTCCAATCACTGGATGTTTCACACAACAGTCCATTATCCCTGACCAACAATAACAACCTTACTCTTGTCTTGCCCCATCTTTCTTCCTTGTCATTGTCTTCTTGTAATATAACTCAATTCTCAAATTTCTTGACAACTCAAGAGGGTTTGAATAGTTTAGACCTTTCAAACAACATCATTCAAGGCCAAATTACCAAACAGGAGACAAAATGGGGAACCAACCTGCTGTATGTTGATCTTTCTAACAACTTGTTGACTGTAGTAGAATATTCTTCATGGGAGCATCTACGAGTTCTAAATCTTGGCTCCAACCTACTAGAAGGGCCACTTCTACCACCACCTCCTTACACATCCGTTCTCTTAATCTCAAAGAACAGATTGACTGGAGAAATTCCTTCTTCCATATGCAATTTGTACTATTCGGGGACTGATGTGATTCTCGACTTGTCCCATAACAACTTGAGTGGAGCAATTCCAAGATGTAAGGGCTTGAGAAATATTTTTGTTCTAGATTTGCAGATGAATCATTTACATGGAAACATCCCTGATTTTTGTGTTGAGGGGAATGACAATTTACAAACACTCAACCTCAACAACAATGATTTTGATGGGCCACTACCTAAGTCCTTGGCCAATTGTCATCATTTGGAAGTGTTGAATCTGGGAAACAACAAGATAAATGACACATTTCCGCACTGGTTGAGACCTCTTCCTCGGCTACAAGTTCTTATCTTGCGCTCCAATCATTTCCATGGTCAATTAATCTATTCAGAAAATGGATCGCACTTCTCAACCTTGCGAATTTTGGACCTCTCCCACAATGAGTTCTCTGGTTTTCTGCCAACAACTTACTTTACAAATCTCAAAGGTATGGTGAGTTTATCCGGTGTTCAAATGGGATATATGGGAGGAGAATATTACCGAGATTCTGTGGTTGTCACAATGAAAGGTGTGGACATTAAACTTGAAAGAATTCTAACTATTTTTGCAACACTTGATATGTCGAGCAACAGATTTGAAGGGACAATTCCAGAAACAGTTGGAAACCTCGTTTCTCTCCAAGTGCTCAACTTTTCCCATAACCACTTAACTGGTCACATTCCTTCCTCATTGGGGAATATAGCAGCACTCGAGTCCTTGGATCTCTCTTGCAACAAGCTTATTGGGGAAATTCCTTCTCAGTTGACTGGATTGAATTTTCTTGAAGTGTTAAACCTGTCGGAGAATCATCTTGTTGGGCCCATTCCTCAGGGAAATCAATTCAATACCTTTCTCAATGATTCCTACTTTGGCAATCCAGAATTGTGTGGGTTTCCGGTTTCAGAAGGTTGTGGCCACAGTGAACTACCGGCACCAGGATCCTATGAACATGAAGATGATTTCGCATTCAGATTGGATTGGAAATTCATGGTGATGGGTTATGGGTGTGGATTGGTGTTTGGATTTTCTGCGGGATATATAATGATGACCATTAGGAAACCAAAATGGCTTGTTGGGATGATTCAACGAGCAGGCAACAAAGTTCTGAGGAGATTCGAGAAATATCGTTGAGGAAGATGGAATTTGAGAAGACATATGTTTGCTCTTCAATGGCTGGTGGAAGACTTTTGTGTGGAATATCTCTTGCTTGCTCTCCTGAAATTTTTTTTAATGTTCGTTTCCTATTTGTATTTTTGTTATCCATGTTTATGTGCTTTTGAGTTTTGATGAATTGAATGAAATAATTTTCTTATCCAAATTAAAATGTAAAAAAAAAGCCATAAATGATTGGGCAGATATTAAAATGATTTGGACAAAACAAAAAATGAAGTCATACGAGTCTTTCAGACGAATTCAAGACTAAAAATCTAACCTCAGAAAGTAATTGAAATATGTTTTTCCAAATGTGGATTGACTTACTAAAAATGCTGAATATAAACGAAAATTCTCATTACAAGATGAATGACACGCATCGTTTTCGCGTCAAAATTAATTTCTTCTTCTCGAATAATAAATAAAGGAATTCAAATGTAATAAAAGAGAAGGGTCGATCCCACAGGAACTAAGAGAACTTCCTGATTTATGTTTGTTCAATCGGTGAGCCAAGAAGAGAGTTGAATAATATTTAAGTATGGTGGGAGGTTTGTGAATTAAGTAAAAATAATAAGAGATTCTAGACAAAATTTAGGAAGTGAATTAAATATGGTAAATATTAGCCTCGAGCTTTTGCTCTGACTCAGTTTCCTCGGATCAGAAGAAAAAATGATTTTTCACTTCGGGGTTCACGTGGTTACTCGTCTTCAAGGATCAATCCTTGTGACTGTGTCTTGTATACCGAATACCCAAGTGTCATCTTTGATATCGATTTTGGAAATTGATCTAATCAACAACAATGTTGTAGATCAAAAATGTTTAAGTAAAGCCGACTCGGACTATGTCGTTTCAATAATAATTGATTCCGATCTCAGTTTCCTTTTAGCAAACAATTTTGCTAAGTGTGTTCCCAGGAAGTCGAATGTGGTTCAATAGCCGATCCTTCCTCCCACACATTTAACCAAAACAACATCCTGACCAACGTCAATCTTTGGTTTTGAAATCATTTTGATTTTGAAATTAAGTTTAGAAAACTAAGAGAGATACCCAAAATTGTTTAGGTGCTTTTCAATCCTCACGTTGGAATTGAGTCATTGCTTTAGTCCTTGGCTATGGAGAATTTAGCTAAGTATGATTATGGTAAAAATCATACTTAGCATTATAAAAGAAAATTAAATAAAAAAACTTAAAGCAAGAACTAAGAAAAGAAAGAATTTTATAAAACTCTAAAAGTAGAAACAAAGCTAAGAATGAGAATATGAGATATGAGATGAGATTTGAGTTTGCCCAAATGGGGTATTTATAGCAGCCTAAAACCCTAAAAATAACCCTAAAGAGATAAGAGATAAATCCTAAATTATTTAAATTAATTACGAAAGATAAATCCAAAGTTTGAATTTAAAATCCGACTGATAAGTTATTTGATATGCGGCTGATAAGCTATCGTTGCTGCTGACGTGGCGTCTTCTAGAAGCTGCTGATGTGGCGTCCAGTCAGACTTTCATGCCCAGATTCATGCCCACTAATCCTACCATGAATCCAGAAAATAAAAAATTGCACAATTTCAGCAATTTAGCAATATTCCTAGAATCTACTGTCCTGCATGAAAAATGAACAAAAGTGTCCACATTAGCAACTTAAAACAATCAATCAAGGAGTAATTAGAGATAGAATAATGCATAATTTAAGCACTAATCAATGAAGCTCTACAACTCTTGAATTCACAAGACATATGTGAATGACATTTTTTGAATCATTCAAATAGAATAAGATCTTTAATTACACACCTAATGTTGGTTTTGGTACATTTTGAAACCAACCTTTTTTTTAAGTCATTTTGATCCAACCTTGAATGCCTAAGACCGAATACTTTGTTTCAATGATACCTTTGTCTCTGGATCAAGCACAATGTTTCATTACCTTGGCGGGTTCAATGACAAAGTTTCAAAGGATTTGCGTGAAGACCCCAAAATTTATACATCCTTGTATAGCAATTGATATTTCGGTATTCGTTCCGAGGGTAGAGGGAAATTAACAATCAACTTGCCTTTCATGGCTCCCCTAAATATTGCCTGCTAGGTCAGATACGAAAGATTAACTCGAAGCGAAATTGTCGATATCAATGTAGAAGTTGGAATCCAATTTTTTTTAGACCTTCAGTCCTACGACAATAAGTGGTGCTAGAACTACCAAGGAAACTCTCCCAATAACTTCCACCAGAAAGAGTTTTTGAAATGACATCCTGGTCTTGGTTCTTTAATTCCAAAGTTGGAACAACATAAGAACCTTCTAAATTATCAACCAAGAGAACATCTCCTCCATAGCCTTGCTTACCATCCTGATTACCCCTACCATTTGTCACAGAAATAGTATTTTCACGAAATTCAAGTGTAAACCCAGAAGTTAGCCTTTTGCCATAAACCTTACAAGGGTCATCGACTGGAGAAAAATCAAAACAAGGTAATGTTTGTCAGTAGTCTATGTGCCTTGAGTCACCAGATCTGCTTCTCAGACCGAGGAAACCATTGTTTGTCACCATTGGATTTTTCCTCAAAAGATTACAATTGCAGGTAAACATAAACTGCTGCAATTGGAATAACCCTAAGTAGAGTCCTCAAGTTGACCCTCATCTGAGAGGTCCACTGCTAAAGTATTGTTAATAGCAATTGATTCATTAAAATGTTGCACAAATTTATCAAATAATTGTGTGTTACATTTTCTCGTATTTTTTTCAGAATCACAGACACCTTTTATCATCTCTGTCATCCCCATCAATATAAAAAGCATTAAGCCTTGCACTATCAACTGGCCAACCTTTGGAGGGTATAATATTTGCAGATTCAGATTCTGCACACAACCAGTTTGACTCAAGGTGCACAGATAAGTGCTCATGTATCCCACTAGGTTCAGAACCTATAAAATTATCAAACCCACCAGTTCTTTCAGCCAGCAAACCACTTTCCATTCTTAAAGTTTGTTGCATTGAGTTACTAACTGGGGTACCAACAGAAAGCTTAGTGCAGAGAAATAATTATGTTTTGGGCCAACTTAAATAAATAGTGTTAAATTTTCCCCCTTAGACAGCATTGGCAGCCTTTGCAATAGCCATTATACGAGGATAAAATAACTTCCAAACAAAGTTTTCCCATGTTATGGTCATAGCCGTACCCCTAAGCAATATTTTCGGGGTCTGACTCCTAAAATTCAAGAAAGGGAACATAAAGATTAAACATTTTCAATCCAAAATAATAAAATACTTTAAGGCAATTGAAAACAATTTTGTGCAATCAAAGATTAATGCTCCTTCACCTAATCAATCCTTTAGAATAGAAAACTTTTTCCCCCTTAATAAATTATAGTGTTCTTATTGAACCCTAAGCCTACATGATATCTTGCATCATTGGTTTTATTGAGTTTAAGGAAAGATTTTCATTGGATGATGCAATGACACTCTTCAATTATTTATCATGGAGAGAGAGCAAGGGAAAGTTACACATAATAGTAGACAATGCTACGAAAAACATCATAATAACGAGTGATATAAAGGACCCAATTCCATAAAACATCGATCGATAGTTAATGTATGACAGAGCTGAGTCTTTCCAGAACGAAACTCATCATATATCTCAGTAATGGATCTCGTCTCAATTCCACCTATTAGAAAAAATGATACAAGACTGAATTAAAAAGTAAAAACATTGATCAGCAATTCCTAAGTGTTAACCAGTTAAACAAGTAGACAATTGAGTGCTTAGAATCAAAGTCAAACAAGACTTCACAGGCACCGGAGCACATATACCTTCAAATTTTTTATCTAGTTTGGAACTGGCTAGCACTGGTGAAACCCCATAAGACCAGTTTGGGAGCTGCAACGGACCAAGACGAATGTACCAATTTTGAATCATTTTACAAGTGATAGTAAATGTCATCAGCAAAAGCTTAACAAGTGGAAAGTGGAAACGGTATACCAGCTTCCATTATCTTAAGAAGATCTTTCCTTGGGGTATAAGCAACAGGTTCAACCGTGCAGAGACCTGCATCATTAAGCTTCTTTATGTCCAAGAATATTCCTTTAGTTGAAGACAAAAAAAAATAAGAACAATAACTAAAACTGTTAAGCTAAAAACATGTATGGGGATTTCATGAAAAAACAGGAAAATGCAAATGCCATACAATAGTCGTCAAGCAAAAGAAAAGAAAATTAAACTTCCATTTCAGATAATACAAAACTGCTTCAAACAAAAGCTTTGACTGATGGTCAGTGTTATATGCTCCAGCATATGCCGTTTTCCCCAAGACATCAGGCACCATTTAATCCAAGCCTACACAATTTAACAGTTCCGTTATCATTACTGCTTTTGGTGGAGCAGCATTGCCATATCAAGGCAACCATGTATCACCTGTCTGCTATCTACAAGAGTCTTTGTGGCCTGAATGTCCCTACTGCATCTATGTACATTGCTTTTTCCCTCACCACCTCCTTGATCTAACGGAAGCTGAAACATAAAAAACAGATTACAAGCCCGGTATCCCAAATTGACTTAATGTGTAACATAATAACAAATTTGCTATAACAAAAACTTAGGGGCTCTTCTACGCGATGGGCAGATATTAAGAAGTAAAAATGTAATGCATTCAATGCACATAGGAAACAATAAACTTCAAACGTATAAAAACATCTGTAGTTGCTTGGAAAATGAAAAAGAAAAGCTCTTTCTTGGCATGTGACACATAATGTGTAACAGAGCTGAGTCTTTCCAGAACGAACTCCCCATATATCTCAGTAATGGATCGTGTCTTAATTTCACCTATTATAGAAAATGATACAAAACTTAATTAACAAGCAGAAACATTGATATACAGTTCTTAAGTGTTAACCAGTTAAACAAGTAGACACTTAGGTGCTTAGAATCAAAGTCGAACAAAACTTCACAGGAACAGGTGCACATATACCTTCCAAAAATTTTATCTAGTTCACTAGACCTAGATGTTATCTGAATTATCTCCAACCTCTAAGCATGGAACCAAGGAAGATAGACGTACCAATTTCAAATCATTTTACAATTAATAGTAAATGTCATCATCAAAAGTTTAAAGTTTCAACAAGTGTGAAAAGTGGAAACAGTATACCAGCTTCTGTTATGCTTTGATCCGAAAATATCTTTTCGTGGGAGTAAGCAACAGGTTCAACCGTACAGAGACCAATGTACTTAAGCTTCTTTATGTCCAAGGATATCCCTTCAGTTGAAGACAAAAAAATTAAGAGCAATAACTAAAACTGTCAAGCCATAAACATGTATAGGAATTTCAGCAAAAAATAGGAAAATGCAAATGCCAAACAAGAGTCGCCAAGCAAAAGAAGAGTAAATTAAACTTGCATTTCAGATAATAGAATATTAAAGCTGCTTCAAACAAAAGCCTCGAGTGATGGTCATCGTTATATGCTCTAGCATAGGCCACATTCCCGAAGACATCAGAACCAATCAATCCAAACCTACACAATTCAACAGTTTCATTATGAGTACTACTTTCGATGGAGCAGCATTGCCATATCAAAGCAACCATATATCACCCCACTGCTATCTGCAAGAGCCTTTGTGGCCTGAATATCCCTTCTGCATCTATGTACATTGCTTTCCCATACCATCTCCATGATCTATTGAAAGCTGAAACATAGAAAAAGGTTTCAAGCATGCTACGCAAATTTACAAACTGTGTAACAAAATAACAAATTTGCAATAACAAAAATGAAGGGACTGCTACACGATGAGAATATATTAGGAAGTAAAAATGCAGTACATTCAATGCACATGACAAACAGTAAACTTCAAACGTATAAAACATCTGTAGTTACCGGGAAAACAAAAAAGAAAAGCTCTTACTTGGCATGTGACACATAATGCGGGACAGAGCCGAGTCTTTCTAGAGTGGAACTCACCATATATCTCAGTAATGGATCCTGTCTCAATTTCACCTATTATAGAAAATGATATAAAACTTAATTAACAAGCGGAAACATTGCTCTACAGTTCTCAAGTGTTAACCAGTTAAACAAGTAGACAATTGAGTGCTTAGAATCAAAGTCAAACAAAACTTCACAGGCACTAGAGCACATATACCATCAAAAATTTTATCTAATTCGCTAGACCCGGATGATATCTTAATTACCTCCAGCCTCTGCGCATGGAGCTGGCTAGCATTGGTGAAACCCCATGGGACCAGTTTGAGAGCTGCCAAGGATCTAAGGAAGATGAACGTACCAATTTTAAATCATTTTACAATTGATAGTAAATGTCATCAGCAAAAGTTTAAAAAAGTGTGGAAAGTGGAAACAGTATACCAACTTCCATTATCCTTTGATCCGAAGAAGTTTTTTCCTTGGGTGTAAGCAACAGGTTTAACTGTGCAGAGATCATCGTACTTAAGCTTCTTTATGTCCAAGGATATTCCTGCAGTTGAAGACAAAAAAAAAAAAAAATTAAGAACAACAACTAAAACTGTTAAGGCATAAACATGTATAAGGATTTCAGCAAAAAATAGGAAATGCAAATGCCAAAAAAAAGTCGTCAAGCAAAAGAAAAGTAAATTAAACTTGCATTTCAGATAATAGAATATTGAAGATGCTTCAACGAAAAGCCTCAACAGATGGGCAGCGTTATATGCTCTAGCATAGGCCACATTCCCCAAGACATCAGCACCATTCAATCCAAACCTACACAATTCAACAGTTTCATTATCAGTACTGCTCTCGGTAGAGCAGCATTGCCATATCAAGGCAACCATATATTATCCCTCTGCCATCTACAAGAGTCGTTATGGCCTGAACGTCCCTTCTGCATCTATGTAAATTGCTTTTCCCACACCGCATCCATGATCTAATGAAAGCTGAAACATAAAAAAGGATTTCAAGCATGGTATGCAAATTGAGTTACTGTGTAAAAAAATAACAAATTTGCAATAACAAAAACTAAGGGGCTCTGCTACACGATGAGCAGTACATTCAATGCACATGACAAACAATAAACTTCAAACACATAAAATATCTGTAGTTACCGAGAAAATGAAAAAGAAAAGCTCTTACTTGGAATGTAACACATAATGTGTGACAAAGCTGTGTTTTTCTAAAACGTAACTCACCATATATCTCAGTAATGGATCCTGTCTCAATTCCACCTATTATAGAAAATGATTCAAAACTTAATTAACAAGCAGAAATACCAGTCAACTGTTTTTAAGTGTTAACCAGTTAAACAAGTATACAATTGAGTGCTTAGAATCAAAGTCAAGCAAAACTTCACAGGCACTGGGGCACATATACCTTCCAAAATTTTATCTAGTTCACTAAACCCAGATGATATCTGAGTTATCTCCAGCCTCTAAGCATGGAGCCGGCTAGCACTGGTGAAACCCCAAGGGACCAATTTGGGAGCTGCCAAGGAACCAAGGAAGATGAACGTACCAAATTCGAATCATTTTACAATAGATAGTAAATGTCATAAGCAAAAGTTTAAACAAGTGTGGAAAGTGGAAACAATATACCAGCTTCCCTTATCTTGTCAACTTTTGCTTCAAAAATTCCTTTGATCCAGAGAATATCTTTCCCTGGAGTGTAAGAAACAGGTTCAACCATGCTATGACCTGCATCCATATGCTTCTTTTTGTCCAAGGATGCAATGCCGGATTCCTTCAGTTGAAGAAAAAAAATAAGAATAATAACTAAAACTGTTAAGCCAAAACATGTATGGGGATTTCATGAAAAATAGGAAAATGCAAATGCCATACAAGATTCATCAAGCAAAACAAAAGTAAATTAAACTTGCATTTCAGATAATAGAATATTGAAGCAGCTTCAAGCAAAAGCCTCGACTGATGTTCAGTGTTATATGCTCTTGCATAGGCCACATTTCCCAAGACATCAGCACCATTCAATCCAAACCTGCACAATTCAACAGTTTCATTATCAGTACAGCTTTCGGCTGTAGCATTGCCATATCAAGGAACCATGTATCACCTCTCTGCTATCTGAAAGAGACTTTGTGGCCTGAATGCCTCTTCTGCATCTATGTACATTGCTTTTCCCTCACCACCTCCTTGATCTAGTGAAAGCTGAAACATAACAAAAAAAATTACAAGCATGGCATGCCAAATTGACTTACTGTGTAACATAATAATAGGTTTGCCTGAGGTCTTCGCCCACGTTTCAAGGTGCTTGTCCCAAGTGTATTGCCTCATGAAATTAATTATTCCAAGAACAAGATCATGTTTTTCCTCATCCACACCAACTAGTAAAGAATTACATCAACTAACTGTTCCAAAATGTACATATAATTATCAGGAAAATTACTAAGTAGAAAATCAGACCCTTGAATCAATTCAAATAGCTTATATGCATAGCAGAAATATGAAGATCCCATCGCCATGTAATTTATAACATGAAGAATGCTGATGAAAAAAATCGATCCTACAGTGTGTCAGAAAGCCACACCTGGCAACATTAACCACCATAGTTTCTTTCATTTCTTAATGATAATTACCAAAATATCATTCATAAAAAATAAAGTATACAGAACGATATGTATAGCGTAGTGACATTCAAATGAGAAGTTAAATTCCAGCTTACAGCAAGGAAGGAGGTGTCATTCCAGACAGTCCTCTCCAACAGCCGCTTCGATTTGCTTCCAATAAAAATTGGAGAAGTCGGCATTGCTTCAATCAAATTTTGGTCCAGAAGAACTTTGTTGCTGCCACTTGTATCAGGATTATACCTTGATTGTGAAGATCCCGAAGAGAAGATTTTCCATCACTAAAACATACCATTTTGATTCCTTCTCTCCTTTAAGGTGCATTGATGAAACTTTCAAGACAATGACACCATAAGAAAAATTAAATAAAAAAATTATAACGAAATAAGAAAAAGACTATTTTTGGTTTAGGAACTACAACATAATAAAGCAGATAAAACTTGAAAATCTTTCTAAGCGAGGTGCACTTAGGCTGTTCACATCTCAGGCGTTATAACATCAGAATATCAAGTGTTACCACAGCATATCTGGACACATCTAAAGTGATAATAAAGGAGATACGCACACACAAACACTTATCTCTAAGAAATCACATTGTGAAATGTGATTTTAGCAGAATGAGAAAAAAGGAAGAACTGCCAGATGATTTAACTAGAGTTTTCTGAGAATTGGAAAGCATAACTGACAAGATAACCAAAACTGTAGTATAAAAATAATTTTTTTGCCTAGAATTATTTCCAAAAAATTCACTCGTGAAGTATAACTACTATAAAGAATGCCTGATACATGCCCAAAATCTTTGCCAGGCATGTTGGGCTTCTTGTATTGATTGAATCGGACAAATACTTGAAATAAGCTGGTCCAAACTGGACAAATGCTAGTTATGTCTCTGTGACTTGTTTGATGAGAAATCATCGTCTAAAGTTTTTGCAAAGAAGACTTGCATAAAAGAACTTGAAAATGCAAATGCCATAAAAGCGTTGTCAAGCAAAAGAAAGTAAATTAAACCTGCATTTCAGATAATAGAATATTGAAGCTACTTCAAACAAAAGCCTCGACTGATGGTCAGTGTTATATGCTCTAGCATAGGCCACATTCCCCAAGACATCAGAGCAACATTCAATCTAAACCTACACAATTCAACAGTTTCATTGTCGGTACTGCTTTTGGGGGAGCAGCATTTCCATATCAAGGCAACCATGTACCACCTCTCTGCTATCTGCAAAAGTCTTTGTGGCCAGAATGTCCCTTCTGCATCTATGTACATTACTTTTTCCCTCACCACCTCCTTGATCTAGTGGAAGCTGAAACATAAAAAAAATATTACAAGCATGGTATGCCAAATTGACTTATATGGTTCATTAAACATGAATACACAACCCAATAATCTTGATTCAGAAGGATTACTAGAAGACTCGAGACTTCACAAACACTTTCCAAACTAAAATGTAAACAAGGCAAACTTGAAAAACAATCTACACCAAAAAAGCACAAAGCCCCAACGCCATAAGTTCAGCTAAAATTTCCATTACTGCATTTTTGTCCCCTTTCATGCTACCTATTACACAACCAGAAATTACAAGTGAACCGCTTGAGTTCCAAGCCACAGCATTTACACAACCCTTATGTCCCTGCTCAAACAGAAAACATGTAAGATGACACCACTAATAGCCCGTCAGAAAAAAAATAATAAAAAACTAAAACAACCTCCAATTCTTGTTCCTTGATCATTCTATATAAATAAAATTCAGGCTTGGGCCTGATACCAAGCACCAATAAACCAACATAAGGAAAGAATAATTGGACAATATGGTCATCTTTCCTCCACATTTGGTAGAATATGAACAAGGATGCTGAAGCAAGATTTCCTGTAGTAGGCAATCGTCAATTACGAAGTCAAGTGGTATCTCGAATGTGGAAGATGCTAGAACTACCAAGCAAACTATCCCAAGAACTTTCACTAGAAACAGTTTTTGAATGACATCCTGGTTTTGGTTCTTTAATTCCAAAGTTGGAACAGCATAAGAACTTTCTCAATTATCAACCAGGAGAATATCTCCTCCATAGCCGTGAACGCATTGAAAGCATTAGAGTGTTCAATTGTTTCCCTTGGACGGCATTGAAAGCATTTCCAATATCAATAATACCAGAATAAAATAGCTTCCAAACCAAGTTTTCCCATGTTATGGTCATAGCCATACCCCTAAGCAATATTTTCGGGGCCCAACTTTCTTATTATTCTTAAATCTTATAGTCCAAACTAGCCAGAAATATTAGGTTCCAAACACCCGATTCCTACAATTCAAGAAAAGGAACATTTGAATTTGAGCCACTGAATCACCATAAAGATTAAACATTTTCAATTCAAAATAATAAAATTCTTTAAGATAATTGAAAATAATTTTGTGCAATCAAAGATTAATGCTCTTTGACTTAATCATAGCCACACCCATACTGAAGAAAATCTAAAAGTGATGGAAGGGTTAAATAACTGTTGCTAGAACTAAGGAAACTCTCCCAATAACTTCAACCAGAAAGTGAAGAATACAACCGTTATAAAAGATAAACTTCAAATATTGTAAATATTATTTGTTATTATCTGCTAACATTTTAGGATTAAGTCTAAAGGGATAAAACTCTATCTCCTAGCATTATCTAGGATTCTTATCTCTTTTATCTTATCTTCTAGTTAGATTTAAATTTTAAATTAAGTAATTCGATTGTAACATAACTCTCTTGTATTCAGCCTATATAAAGGCTTTGTACCGATGCATTATTCAGGTCAATACATTTGAGAATTCATTCTCTCTACAAAACAGTCTCTCAATTATTAACATGGTATCGGTTGTTTAGGTTTTTTTTCCGATCCACAAAACCTAGAGAATGCATACCTCTCCAACATCTGAAATTAGTTTAGGGTCTGATCAAACCCTCCCACAAGCAGATCTGGCGTATAGTTTATGTAGCAGCCAAAAGATCAACAGCGAGCAGCTTGGGGAATTAAAACAAATGGTTGGGCAGCCATCAGTAAAAATTAATCAAAGTGTGACCATGGCAGCAAACGAAGGTAGCATTTCCTTTGCAAATACAGCTGGTAACAAAAATCTCATCCCACCAATGGAGCATAATCTGAAGTTTAGAACTGACAACAATGGAGCTCCTACTAATAAGGAACAATATCATAGGCTAGTTGGTAAGCTTATTTATCTATCACTTACACGACCTGATGTTTCTTTTTCAGTTGGTATTGTTAGTCAGTTTATGAATGATCCTAGAGAAGAGCATTTAGAAGTAGTGTTCAGGATTCTGAGATATTTGAAGATGACCCCAGGCCATGGCTTAATTTTCACCAAAAATGAGAACAGAAAAGTGGAAGTCTTTACGGATGCAAGCTGGGCAGGAGAGCTTACATCTAGAAGATCTACAAGTGGATATTGTGTTCTAGTCTGGGGAAATTTAGTGACATGGAAAAGCAAGAAACAATCCGTAGTATCAAGAAGCAGTGCAGAAGCAGAATTTTGAGCCTTAGCTAATGGAATTTGTGAAGGGATTTGGATTCAAAGGTTGTTGCCAGAACTAAAACTCAATCACAGTAAAGATTTTGAACTTCATTGTGATAATCAGTCATCAATTAGTATTGCTAAGAATCATGTACACCATGATAGAACAAAACACGTGGAGCTAGATCGTCACTTTATTTCTGAGAAGGTCACTAGTGGGACAATCAAGCTAAATTTTGTTCCATCTCACAAACAACTAGCCGATGCACTCACCAAGGTACTTCCAAGAACTACCTTTGATGAGCTCAAATCCAAGTTTGGTCTCTACAATGTGTATTCACTAGCTTGAGGGGAGTGAAGAATACAACCGTTATAAAAGATAAACTTCAAATATTGTAAATATTATTTGAAGTTTACCTGCTAACATTTTAGGATTAAGTCTAAAGGGATAAAATTCTATCTTCTAGCATTATCTATGATTCTTATCTCTTTTATCTTATCTTCTAGTTAGATTTAAATTTTAAATTAAGTAATTTGATTGTAACATAACTCTCTTGTATTCAGCCTATATAAAGGCTTTGTACTGATGCATTATTCAAGTCAATACATTTGAGAATTCATTCTCTCTACAAAACAGTCTCTCAATTATTAACATATAGTCTTTCTTTTCCTTGTATAAACACTCAGAGGTTTGCTTTCAGGTTGTGAGGTCATAGGTTGCTGAGGTGTGTTTGGTGTATACTCGGGTGTAGAAACATGTGTAGTATGAGAGCGAGGAGGTGTAGTATGAGACCTGGGAGTTTTAGAAGCTGGCGAGGACAAGCTTACTGGATTTTCAGTAGTTATAGTAGCCTGGTTTTGGTTCAACAAAGTGTTATCAACAGTAGGTAAGAAAGAAATAGGAGAGAGGAACTATAGTGAGCTAGATTGCTGAAATTCTCTAAAATTCTCTCCCTGAATTTTAGTACTAGTAAAATAGGGTTGCGTTTCAAAAAATGTAACATCACAAGAGACATAAAATTTTTGTGTAAGAGGCGAGGAACATCTGAAGCCCTTCTGACTAGTAGAGTATCCAACAAACACAAATTTAACTGACCTAGGATCAAGCTTTCCTCTCTGGTGTTCATGCACATGGACAAAAACTGTGCAACCAAATACCCGAAAAGGAAGAAGAGAAGACAGGATTTAAAATGAGGAAAATAGGATGACAAAATGTTCCTAGGAATTTTAAACCCAATTGGTTTACTAGGCATATGATTTATCAAGTAGGTAGCAGTCAAAAGAGCTTCCCCCTAAAGATATTTAGGTGCATTGGCAGAAAATAAAAGAGAACTTGTTACCTCAAGTAAGTGTCTATTTTTTCTCTCAGCTAACCCGTTCTGCTGTGGAGTATTGACACATGATGTAATATGGAAGATACCCTTTTCTCTGAAAAAGGACCCTAGAGATTGACTAAGGTATTCACTCCCATTATCACTTTTCAGAATTTTTATCTTGCAAGTAAACTGATTTTCCTCCATTGTATAAAAGTTCTTAAATATTGTTGCAGCCTTAGATTTTTCTCTCATTAGGTAAGTCCAAGTAGTTCGAGAATGATCATCTATAGATGAAATGAACCATCTAGACCCAATAATGGTTTTGACCTTAGAAGGGCCCCAAATGTCACTATGGACTATAGAGAAATGAGAAGTAGGTTTAAATGGAGATGAAACATAAGAGTGTCTTGTGTGTTTGGCAATCTGGCATGTATCACAATGAAAGTAAGATGGTTTTTTACTAAGAAATAGTTTGGGAAACAATTTAGCAAGGTAAAAGAAATTGGGATGTCCTAACCTAAAATGCCACAGCAAGACTTCACTAGATAACAAAGAATTGGAAAAAACAGTAGACTGAAGACAACTCAAAACAACTTTTTGATAAGGTGAGAAGCCATCAAGAATGAAGAGACCATTACTTAGCTTAGCACTGCCAAGCACCATCCCGAGCCCTGTGCCTGAAAATCACAACCATGCAACCCAAAATTAGCACTACATTTAAATTCACTAACCATCCTACTAACAGAGAGTAGATTGCAAGTGAGGTTAGGCACATAGAGAACATTTTTTAATACCAAGGACTTGGTTATAGGAATAGAACCACTCCCCTTTACTACTGAAAGAGATCCATTTGCTGTTCTGATTGAGGAGGCAAATTGTAAATGCTTATAGTCTGTAAATAAGCTCATATTTCCTGTCATATGATCAGAGGCACAAGAATCTACAATCCAGTTATGAGAATACAAAGTAGTCAAACATGAAATACTACCTTCAGCGGTAGTGAAGGCTGCAGGCTCAATTTTAGAAGACATTTGGCTGAAAAAACTTCTGAAGTTCCACGAGCCGCTGCTTACTAAAGTTACTAGATCGAACCTAAACTAATACCATGTAGAAAATAGGTATTTCCAGCCAAGAATTATATAGAAAAACATATGAGAATTATAAACTCTGTATATTTCGATATACAATAGGTGAGTCTATTTATAGACTCTTTACAAGAGGTTTAAACTAGGTAGCTAACTTCTAGGATAGAACTTTATCTCTTATCACTTATCCTATACAAGATAGAGTTAGTTTAAAACTTAAACTACTAGTAAGGATATATTTACAACTCTTAGTTACCTACAATCACTAACTACACGCCACTAACCAACAAGTTTCCGAGAAAATGAAAAAGAAAAGCTCTTACATGGCATGTGACACATAATTTGTGATAGAGCTGAGTCTTTCTAGAACGAAACTCACCATATATCTCAGTAATGGATCATGTCTCAATTCCAACTATTATAGAAAATGAGACAAAACTTAATTAACAAACAGAAACATTGATCTACAGTTCTTAAGTGTTGACTAGTTAACAAAAAGACAATTGAGTGTTTAGAATCAAAGTCAAACAAAATTTCACAGCCACCGGAGCAGATATACCATCCAAAATTTTATCTATTTCACTAGGCCTAGATATTATCAGAATTATCTCCAACCTCTAAGCATGGAGCTTGCTAGCACTGGTGAAACCTAATGAGACCAATTTGGAAGCTATCAAGGAACCAAGGAAGACGAACGTATCAATCTCGAATCATTTTACAAGTGATAGTAAATGGAATCAGCAAAAGTTTAAACAAGTGTGGAAAGTGAAAACAGTATACCAGCTTCTCTTATCTTGTCAACTTTAGCTTCATTGATTCCTTTGATCTGGCGAAGATCTCACCTTGGGTGTAAGCAACAGGTTTAACTGGGCAAAGACTTGCACCCTTAAGCTTCTTTATGTTCAAGGATGAAATGCCGGATTCCTTCAGTTAAAGACAAAAAAATAAGAGCAATACCTAAAATTATTAAGCTAAAAACAGGTATGAGAATTTCATGAAAAAACAACAAAATGAAAATGTCGTAAAATAGTCTTCAAGCAAAAGAAAAGTAAATTAAAACTTGCATAGGACATATTCCCCAAGACAGCAACACCATTCAATCCAAACCTACACAATTCAACAGTTTTGTTATCAGTACTGCTTTCGGTGGAGCAGCATTGCCATATCAAGGCAACCACATATAACTTCTCTGCTATCCGCAAGAGTCTTTGTGGCCTGAATGTCCCTTCTGCATCTATGTACATTGCTTTTCCCACACCACCTTCATGATCTAATGGAATCTGAAACATAAAAAAAGATTTCAAGCATGGTATGCAAATTGACTTACAGTGTAACAAAATAACAAATTTCCAATAATAAAAACTAAGGGGCTCTGCTACACGATGAACAGATATTAGGAAGTAAAATTGCAGTACATCCAATGCACATGACAAATAGTAAACTTCAAACGTATAAAACATCTGTAGTTACCGGGAAAATGAAAAAGAAAAACTTTTACTTGGCATGTGACACATAATGTGTGACAAAGCTGAGCCTTTCTAGAATGGAATTCACCATATATCTAAGTAATGGATCTTGTCTCAATTCCACCTATTATAGAAAATGATACAAAGCTTAACTAACAAGCAGAAACATCATTCCACAATTCTCAAGTGTTAACCAGTTAAACAAGTAGACAATTGAGTGCTTAGAATCAAAGTAAAACGAAACTTCACAGGCACCAAAGCACATATACCTTCCAAAATTTTATCTAATTCGCTAGACTCGGATGTTATCTTAATTATCTCCAGCCACTGCGGATGGAGCTGGCTAGCACTGGTGAAACCCCATGGGACCAGTTTGAGAGCTGCCAAGGATCTAAGGAAGATGAACATACCAATTTTGAATCATTTTACAATTGATAGTAAATGTCACCAGCAAAAGTTTAAACAAGTGGGGAAAGTGGAAACAGTATAACAACTTCCATTATCCTTTGATCCGAAGAAAATCTTTCCTTGGGTGTAAGCAACAGGTTCAACCGTGCAGAGACCAGCGTACTTAACCTTCTTTATGTCCAAGGATATTCCTTCTGTTGAAGACAAAAAAATTAAGAACAAAAACTAAAACTGTTAAGCCATAAATATGTCTAGGGATTTTAGGAAAAAACAGGAAAATACAAATGCCAAACAAGAGTCGCCAAGCAAAAGAAATGTAAATTAAACTTACATTTCAGATAATAGAATATTGAAGCTGCTTCAAAGAAAAGCCTCAACAGATGGTCAATGTTATATGCTCTAGCATAGGCCACATTCCCCAAGACATCAGCAACATTCAATCCAACCCTACATAATTCAACAGTTTCATTATCAGTACAGCTTTTGGTAGCGCAGAGCATTGCCATACCGAGGCAACCATGTATCACCTCTCTATTATCTGAAAAGTCTTTATGGCCTGAATGTCCCTTCTGCATCTATGTAAATTGCTTTTCCCTTACCAACTCCTTGATCTAATGGAAGCTGAAACATAAAAAAAAATTCAAGCATGGTATGGAAATTGACTTACTGTGTAAAAAATAACATATTTGCAATAACAAAAACTAAGGGGCTCTGCGACACGATGAGCAGACATTACGAAGTAAAAATGCAGTACATTCAATGCACATGACAAACCGTAAACTTCAAACGTATAAAACATCTGTAGTTATCGGGAAAAAGAAAGAAAAGCTCTTACTTGGCATGTGAGACATAATGTGTGACAAAACTGAGTCTTTTCAGAACAGAACTCACTATATATCTCAGTAATGGATCCTGTCTTAATTCCACCTTTTATAGAAAATGGTTCAAAACTTAATTAACAAGCAGAAACATTGTTCAACAGTTCTAAGTGTTAACCAATTAAACAAGTAGACAATTGAGTGTTTAGAATCAAAGTCAAACAAAACTTCACAGGCACAGGAGCACACATACTTTCCAAAATTTTATCTAGTTCACTAGACACTGATGTTATTTGAATTTTCTCCAGCCTCTGAGCATGGAGCTGGCTAGCACTGGTGAAACCTAACGGGACCAGTTTGGGAGCAGCCAAGGAACCAAGGAAGACGAACGTACCAATTTCGAATCATTTTACAATTGATGGTAAATGTCTTCAGCAAAAGTTTAAGCAAGTGTGGAAAGTGGAAACAGTATACCAGCTTCCCTTATCTTCTCAACTTTTGCTTCACAGATGCCTTTGATAAGGACAAGATCTTTCCTTGGCGTGTAAGAAACAGGTTCAACCGTGTTATGACCTGCATCCATATGCTTCTTTATGTCCAAGGCTGCAATGCCGGATTCCTTAAGTTGAAGACAAAAATAATGACAATAATTAAAACTGTTAAGCTAGAAACATGGGGATTTCATGAAAAAAATAGGAAAATGCAAATGTCATACAAGAGTCATCAAGCAAAATAAAAGAACGTTAAACTTGCATTTCAGATAATAGAATATTGAAGCTGCTTCAAGCAAAAGCCTCGACTGATGGTCAGGATTATATGCTCTTGCATAGGCCACATTTCCCAAGACATCAGCACCATTCAATCCAAACCTGCACAATTCAACAGTTTCATTGTCAGTACTGCTTTCGGGTGCAGCATTACCATATCAAGGCAACCATTATCACCTCTCTACCATCCGAAAGTCTTTGTGGCTTGAATGTACCTTCTGCATCTATTTACATTGCTTTTCCCTCACCACCTCCTTGATCTAACGGAAGTTAAAACATAAAAGAAATTACAAGCATGGCATGACAAATTGACTTACTATGTAACATAATAACAATTTTGCGTGAGGTCTTCACCCATATTTCAAGGAGCTTGTCCCATGTGTATTTCCTCATGAAATCAATTATTCCAAGAACAAGCTCATGTTTTTCCTCATCCACACCAACTAGTAACAAATAGTCCGTTACATCAACTAACTGTTCCAAAATGTACATATAATTATCGGGAAAAATACTAAGTAGCAAATCATGCTGTTGAATCAATTAAGTTAGCTTATATGCATATCAGAAATATGAAGAGCGCATCACCATGTAATTTATAGCATGAAGAATGCTAATGAAAAAAACATTGATCCTACATTGTGTCAGACGGCCACACCCGACTACGTTACCCACCATAGTTTCTTTCATTTCTTAATGATAATTACCAAAATATCATTCATACAAAATAAAGAAAGTATACGAAACGATATGCCCTCTCCAACAGCAAGAAACCTTCAAGGCAATGACACCAAAAGAAAAATTGGAGAAGTTAAATTCCATCTTACAACAAGAAAGGAGGTGCCATTCCAAACAGCCCTCTCCAACAGCCGCTTCGATTTGCTTCCAACAAAAATTGGAGAAGTTGGCATTGTTTCAATCAAATTTTGATCCAGAAGAACTTTGTTGCTGCTACTTGTATCAGGATTATACCTTGATCGCGAAGATCTTGAAAAGAAGATTTTCCATTACCAAAACATTCATTTTTTTATTCCTCCCCTCCTTTAAGGTGCATTGATGAAACCTTCAAGACAATGACACCAAATGAAGAATTAAGTGAAAAATTATAATGAAATAAGAAAAAGACTATTATTGGTTTAGGAAACTATAACGTAATAAAGCAGATAAAATTTGAAAATCTTTCTAAGCGAGGTGCACTTAGGCTGCTCACATCTCAAGCTTTAAAACATCATAATATCAAGTGTTATCACTGCATATTGGGACACATCTAAAGTGCAGTTCATTACAAATCAGTAAGGAGATGCGCATACACAAACACATATCTATAAGAAATCAGATTGTGAAATGCTATTTTAACATAATGAGAAAAAAAGGAAGAACAACCAGATGATTTAACCAGAGTTTTCTGAGAATTGGAAAGCATAACTGACAAGATAACGAAAGCTGTGGTACAAAAACAAAATTTTTGACCAGAATTATTTCCAAAAAATCCACTCGTGAAGTTTAACTACTATAAAAAATACCTGATACATGCCCAAAATCTTTTCCAAAGATAAATCATCATCGAAAGTTTTTGAAAAGAAGGGTGTTGTCACTGATTTTTCAAAGCAAAAAAAATAATAAAAGGGAAGGAATCAGATTTGAATATGAAAAAAAAAACAAGGGAAAATCAACCCCAAATCAAGCCAAATCAGACAAAAAATAAAGGGGGAAAGTCAAATCTAAATCCAAATAAATATGGAATATGGGAAGAATACAAGAAATCATGTTCGACAAGTATGGAAAGTCAAGTTATGGGCAAAAGAATTGTTTACTACGAATTTATGGCAAAATTTTGATAGGATCCAAGAATTTTTGGGCTAGGGTGTCTTCTTAATTATTGACCGTCTTTCAGTTACATTTTCAACGTATCTTGAATCGCCTCAATCGGACGTCGAGAGCTCAAGATATACTCGTTTTACTGAAGACAGCGCGTGCATAATAAGGGTTTAATACAGGATTCTGATATTAATACGAATTTTCAATTTATTTATTGATTATTTGTAATTAAAACTAGGCTTATATATTTCCCTATTTATTTAGGATTATATTGATTATGGTTTGATTCTTTTACATGTATACCATGTATAAAAAGGGAATATGCTTTAGGATATTTAGGTTTTTAGGGTTTTTGAAGGTTATAAATATGTTTCATTCTATTGTAATCTCACTCACTCATTCACTCACCACCACCACTCACAATTCACAACACAATTCATACAATTTCTTCGTTGTATTCAAGAATTCCTAAAGAATTTGTATTGAAGTTTTGGTGGAAATACAAGAAGCAAAAGTTCTTCATTTGGGTAATTTGTTCTTATTGATTTTATTTATTTCGAATACCTTTTTTATCTTTATTTGATTTTGGGAGTTTTCAATTGAGTAAGAAGTTGTTCTCCACTTTTGTTTCTTCTTTTTTTTATGAACACTTAATGAATTTTTTAAAATAGGATGTTTGATCTTTGTTTTAAAATAAAAGTGGGTGAATGTTGTTTTTGGCCTTTGTACCTATTTTAAACAAAAGCGGGCCATTTAATTTTATTAAATCTCAACACCATTTTTATTCCATAAAGCTCTTTTTAAATAGACTTAGTACATTTTTTAAAATTTGCTTTTAATTTGGTTACTAACATCTTTTTCTGAGCCACCTATTTTTATTACATTCTTCAAAATTAAAGTTTTAATTAACGTTTTTATAAAAATGGTCCGAACACCGGGTGTGTTGACTCAATTTTTAGAAAAGTTACACATAATTTAACATTTTATTAAATTCCTTCCTATTTCTCCATATTTTGTTTAATTTTGTAAATTGAATTAATGTTACCTTTATATCGTTAATTTAAGATATTTAAATGTTTGTTTTCTTTAATTAAAGTATTAGTTTAGGTAAAACTCCTAGGTTTAGGTTCTCTAGTGTTACAGTCTTAGTTTAATTTAGAGCCTTAAAGTTTGATAAAATTTCATTCACCCAAATATCATAAAATACACTGAATAATATTTGAACCCTAATAGGTAAAATTCACCTAGACAATTTTTTAGGGTTAATAGTCACTAACTTAGAATAATAAAATTTCAACACACCAATTGTTTCTTTGGTTGTTTGCTAAAAAGTGGAACATAACTAATGTGGTGTCCCACTAAAAGGAGGTAACGGGTTAGCGCCAGAGATGTTGGCGGTGATTAGAGTTTACTCTCCGGATGGTAGGGCCGTCAAAATAAAATCATATTCATTAATGGACAATAAATTAAATTTCTTATGAACTTGAAAATTCCGACATTAGAACGTTTTGTAATCGGCTAAGTACCAATTTTTTGGCGTTGTGGGGGTGCTAACTCTTCCCCACACGTAACAAACTCCTGAACTCGTTTTTTGTGTTTTTTGCAGACCAAAATTGTTGTTTTGATAAAATAAAATGATTTTATTAAAATGACCCATTTTTAGGTGATCCAATCACACCTTATAAAATATTGGTGGCGTCTTCGTTGTTTTGGATTTATTTATTTTAGAAACTCATCGAGACCCTTAAAAGAGGTTGCGACAGCTTGGCGACTCCGCTGGGGAATTTTTGGTTTTTTTAAAACAAAAAAAAAGAGTCAAGCCACAAGCCGATTACATTTTGTTTTAATGTCAGAATTTGTTAAGTTCATGTAAAATTTAATTCAATTGTCCATTGATGAGTAGTTTAAATGATCACTTTTTCATCTTTAATTATGCCTCTAAAGATTCGAATATGATATTGATCTGGGCGTTATTATGTGTTTTTCGTGCAGACCTTTAATTCTGGAAAACACACTAAAAAGAGGCAAAATTCTGCAAATTTTATCTGGAGTCAAGGTTGGGCTAATGGGCATGAATCCGGGCATGAAATATCTGACTGGACGCCACATCAACGCTTCTAGAAGATGACGTCAGCACTTTGATAGCTTATCAGCCGCGTTTTGATAGCTTATCAGACGGATTTAAAATTTAAATTTGGGATTATCATTTGTATTTAATTTAAATATTTTTAGGATTTATCTTTTAGGATTATTTTTAGGGTTTTAGAATACTATAAATATCTCATTAGTGTAAGCTAAAAAATCATCTCTCATCTTCCACTCTTAGTTTGTTCTAGCTTTCTACATTTTAAAAAAAATTCTCTTCTCTTCTCTTTTTATTTTTATTTTTATTTTTGTTCTTTTAAATTTTATTTATTAAATTCTAAGTATGATTTCTTCCATAATCACGCTTAGCTAAATTCTTCTATTAGCCAAGAGCTTAAAGCGAAGCTTCAATTCACTTTGTGAGAACTAAAAGCACTCAACAACTTCGTTTTACACTCTCAATTTTCTGAAAACTTAGATCGGCAATCGGCTTTTCTATTAAAATCTTTTCACTTTCATTTCAAAAGTGCACGTTGACTTAATTGTTGTTGGGATTTATAGTTGGGAGGAAGGAACGTCGATAGTCGTGGTTTTGACTTCCTATGAACACACTTAGCGATGGATTCGCTAACGGAAATTGAGAACGGATTCGATTCTCATTGAGACAACATAATCCGAGTTGGGTTTTTCCAAATTTTAAAAACTATTTTATTCTGACGGCGATAGTCGTGGTTAGTCTAACTAGAAAACTGGAATCTAAAAATTGATCTTAGATTATCGGTTTACCAAGGAGAAAAACAAGTTACAAGGGTTGGGCCTTGTAGACTGTAACTAGCATGTATCCGGAGTGAAAATTATTTTTCAATGATAATTTTGAATTGAAGCAACAAAAGCTTGAGGCTAATTAATTTAATCGATTTATTTTTACTTCATTTATTCTCGCAGTCATTTTACACTTATTTTCTAATTATCAAGAATAAACCCCCATTCACTAAATTACCTTGTAATAGTCAGAATCAGAACAATCGTATATCAAAAACTCCTTAGTCCCTATGGACCGACACCTTCTTCTCTATACTACGTCTTTATATAATTTATTCTGAGATTAAGGATAATTATTTTGACAGTTCACGATGCTTGTCATCCATTTATGAATATGATCTTATTTTACGCATTTTAAGCATGATTATAAGCTTTATACTCGAGCTTCGTCTCGATCGCTTAAGTGAGAGGAAAACTCTTTGCTCATGTAAGAATATTGATTCTTCGTATGAGCCTAACAAGTACCTTCATGACTCATATGCCTATTGTCTTCGTAAGGATATCGATCCTTCGTGAAGGCATGGGAAATGAGTCCTCCTGAGTTTAACTTGGTTCGTTTGAAGCCTGTAATGGGTAAGAATCAAAGGGATTGCTACCCTTAGTAGGGGACAGCGATGACAGCTCGGGGACCCTTCTAGAACCAAACCACGTGTGAATCTAGAAGCCCACCCCAATAGAGCCATGCAGAAAACTTTAGTGTTAGAATTTGGTCAAAATTATTTCATAAGAATAGTCCGTGGAGACATGTCCAGAAATATTAGAATGCGCTGCCTAGTTATTATTCATACAATGAAATTATTTTGGACATTTTGTGTTTTATTTCAGTTTACTAATCCTTTTTTGTCTTGTTTTCTTATTTTGCATATTTAGAAGGGGTTGGTTCTCAAGACACTTGCTTAGTTAGAAAACAGTTTTTGACCATGGATGGAAGGTACCTAAAGAAAGAAGAAGATAATGCGGATGTACGTCACTAGTCTGAGGTCAACCAGTGAGTGAATGTGGATAGTTTGACGGTTGATCATGAGATAGAGGCATCGGAGTACGCCCACACCAGTGTGAAACAGAATAATATCCGTGAGCTACAAGAATCCTAGGAGCATTTTGACTATGCAACTAAGCAGTTGTCCTATGATACCTATAGCGATATAGCCTACCTGCTGTATGTGAAGGTTGGCGAACCATTCCTCAAGGCCCTGGTACAGTTATGGAATCCAAGATATTGTTGCTTTACCTTCAACGGAGATGACATGATGTCCACGTTCAAAGAATACTTTGCATTATTCAATCCGCGCAAGGTGAAGAAGAATTGGGTTTATGCTAAACCCCCTAAGAAAAAATGCACACTTGAGGCTCAAGTTTTTAGCTAGTATGAGCGATGGATGGGTTAAAGGCATAATACGAAAGATGGGGTAGATTTTCCTTCCCTTGGTCGAGATCCAAAACATAATCCATACTCATCTAGATCAGGGAAATAAGGTGGATCTCTTAGCCATAGCGATTTATGACATGGTTATCTTCCCAAAGGTCTTGGGTAATATTGATGCGGCTTTATTAGATTTCTTTGAACAACTGAAGAGGGAAGTTAATCCGCTGCCAGCAGTACTAGCAGAAACCTTTATCTCTTTAAATGCGTGCCAAAAGATAGAAGGTGTGCGTTTCGGAGGTTGTGCCCCTTAGCTTCAAGTTTGGGCCCTTAGTCATTTTTAGAAGTGTCTGACTTTTACTCTGTCCAATGTGTTTTCCTTGAACTTATCTCCGCTCCGAGAGTTTTTGGAAAAAAATGGCCGATAGCCAAGAAGGGCAAATGGGTTGACATTTTCAAAGACTGGATGGATTAGGACATCGTATGGAGAGTTTCGTGGATGGGTCGTACCAAGGTTTTGTACAAGTATAGAGATTATGATCATCTGATTCTACTGGGCCTATGGGGTGGAATTGGTTGTGCTCCCTTATTAGTGTCACGACAATATGGCTCTCGGCAGTTCGTCCCTTTCACTATTGGTTTTGGCTTGTTCGAGTTTAAGTTCGAAAGGGAATTCAAAGAGAAGATCCAGACTATTAATGACGCGTGGAAGAATTGTTACCTTATAGAGATAGACTACGACATTGAGTGTATGTTTACCCCCAATTACGATGTATGGAGGCATGCCAGGGTGAATGACAAAATTTTACCACCTACTCCGAGGCAGGCTAAATCCTTGAAGGAGCATCTGAAGGTGGTCCCGTCTGAGGTAGATATTCTGAGAGTCGAATTAAAAAAGGCCAAGACTGAGATTGAAGACCTACAAAGCCAGCATACGAAGGACTTATTTGAGGCAAGTCTAGATGTGGACAAGTATAAGGGATATACAGATCGGGTAGTGAAGATGTATAAGGTCTTAAAAGCAAAATTTCAGATTCAAATGGTGGATTTTCTCAAATTTCAGGCTACAGTCTAAAATGCTGATTTGAGAAAAACTACAGAGCAATGGAGGCAAGAAATCGAGCAAGTTGTGGGAAAAGAAAGAGAGTGCGGCAAGAGAGAAGTTGAAAAATACAAAAATTATTGATAGAGGAGAAGAAGAAGGGAAATCAAGAGGTCAAGAATGAAAATAACAAGCGGGTCCTCAAAAAAGAAAAAGAAAATATAGTTGCATGGAAGATGAAGGTCCATGACAACAAGATCCATTCGTATAAGTTACAGTCAGTATGTGATGAGACCAGTAAGAAGCTAAAACAGAGCCAGACCTTCGTTGCTGAGTTACAAGCCAAGATAACGGACTTGAATCATTCAATGTACAGGTTCTAAAATCATCAAACTTATATTGAACTCCAGGCTAGTCCGAGTGAGAATGATACATTGAAAAAGCAAGTAGAAGTTATGGAAAACATCATTCAGGAGTATAGAGCAAAGATTTTGGTACTTGAAGATATCAACGAAAGGGGCAATGACTATTGGTTTACCCGGCTTAGAGACAATGCCAGAAAGTTCCAAGAACGAGATGAATTTAACAAGAGCATCATAACCCAGATACAAGACGTAGCTAAGCATGTGATGATGTTAGCTACAAAAGCTAAGGCTTTTCGCCAGTAGGAGAAGTGCGACCAAGACTCCTATGGTTGATTGAAGAAATCAAGGAGCTGGGTGCTCGGGCTGAGATGTACTCGTAGAAAAAGTCAAAATCTTTTGTGATAATGACTTTTGGCATCCAATAAGAACTACCTCTAGAGCAATTATCTTAATGGAATCGATGTCCATTCGTCTGCATTTGCATTTTGTTTGTTTGTTGTTTATTTGCATTGGTTTATGTTTCTTACATTATTGCATATATTCATACATAATAAAAGAATTAATTATGAAAAAAAGAAAAAGTTTCGCATAAACACTATACCCAAGCAATGGTCATTGAAGACATGTCGTCAGCTTCAGAACTAAATCGCAAGAATACATGAGCTTGTTGGGACGTTGTCACCCATATAGCAGCCATGTCAAGGTTTTGGGACCCATATAAGGAGAAAGCAACTGATGGCGTCAAAGCCCTGGCAAGAATTGCCTACGCTCACTCTGAGAATCAAGGAAAGAAATATGACGAGTACCATGTAGCATGAACAACTTCAGCAGTAGAATCTTGTCAGTAAGTAGACTAGTCGAGCTTTGCTGGAATTCACCCATTCTTTCCATAAATAATGATCACTGATTTTCTTGAAAAATGGTGAAGTCATACTTATAACCAACCATTTTGCTTTTGCCCACGAGCATTGGGGATCTTTTGTAAGGGACTCTATGTTATTATACTTGGGTAAAAGATGCATTCCCTTTAATTTTCTCAAGTGGAAAACATTTTATTTTTTTCTTTTTTTATTTTGCACCCATTTCTCTTCCAAAATGCATTCTATTGGCAGAGCCCATGTTATTGATTGTATGAATGATTCTTGGATCTAATTTCAAGATAGAAGGGTAATAAAGTGTGTTCAAGATTAATGGAAAAATCTCATTCTGAGTGAATTTACCTTCCGGACATTGTTATTAAGGTCTTTAAATAAAGTGATAACTCTAAAACATCTACCAACTGAAGACGGCTTCTCTTTGATAATATTTGGGTGTGAAATGACATTTGCATTCCTTCATTTCCTTTCTCAAATAAGAAAATGAAAAAAATCCTTTGTTGTCCCCTTTTGAGCCTGATATTTTTCTTGTGATCGAACTAACCAAGGATTACTCCCCACATTGGGGAGCAAAGAGGATGAAATATTGTTTGCAAGTGAGCAAAAGGTACAACAAATCAAACTAAATGTCCTAAGTTCAAAATCAAAAGGACATAAAAAGAGAGAAAAAAGAAAGAGAAATAAGAAAAAAAGAAAGAAATAAAAGATGAAACATGAAAGAAAAGAAAATTCGAAACAAGAGAAAAACATGTACGAAATCCTTCAAGTGAGACAAGTTCCAGAAAAGGAAATGATCTCTAGGGTGAAAACCCAAAAATGGGCAGTCTGGAGTGATCCAAAGAATGAAGATTTCATCAAGAAAGATTGATCATTGGTTTAATCACCCTTAAGCATGTATTTGGGCCTATATATCATTTCTTTGTAACCCGAGCCTAACCTATCTGAGAAAAATAGTTTGTTTTCAGAGCACATTCCGCCTAATTGAGTTAACCTTTCTTCAGGGACTTCAAAACTTCTAATGTCTGTTTGAGATTAGAAAAGTGGGAAACATAAAATTTGGGGAGTTGGTGAATTAATAAGAGCCACCTAAAAACGGGATATTATCTGTAATATCCGGTTAATAGCTTAGAAGTTTTGCTCTTCAAGACAAATTATGATTCTAGTGACATCTTATAAATAATAATAATAAGTTTGGGACCAAATTACAACAAAGAGAAATTTCATATGCCTTTATAGAAAATGATCAAATTATGAAGTTTTTATTAAATTGTAGCTAATTTCGAAAGGACCATATTTAGAGTTTTGTGTGATTAAGGAATTGCATGTAATTTTCCAAGGAATTTAGGACTTAAACATGTGTCTATTGAAGAGAATGACAAGTGTGGGGAAAGGGGGTATCTCACGACATTTGTAATGAAAATAACAATGACACCTTCATCATCTTCCTCCCTTTTTCTTTCCGTTTTGCCGAACTCGAGAGAGGAAGTGAGAGAAGACAAAATTTTTGGATTATCATGGCTCAATTGTTGAATTTGTTCGAATAGATTCTTGCTAACAAGGTAAACTTGTTCTTTTCCTTCCCATTCAATTGAAAAATCGGTTATTAGTGTTGGATATGTATGTATATAGTATGAGAATGCTTAGAGAAATAGAGAATTACATGGAAACTATATGAATTTGGTGGATTTTATAGTTTTATAGCTATATGTCTTAAAGGAAACGTGAAAAAATGCTTTAGGGAACATTCGAATAATGTTGTTCTAATGTTTATATAGTATGGTTGAGGTTGAATCTCAATTTTGTTATGCATATAAATCGAATGGTCCATTGATGTTTGTAGAGTTGTAATTAGAATCAAGTTTGATGTACATTGCTTGATAGAAAGATTAGAGGCTGTTTTTGAGTGTTTACGAATGTTGTGGGTTGTTCTGGACATTATAAGAGTAATTGAACTTATTTGTGTTGATATGAATAAGTTTAAGGGTTACTTTAATGATCTAAAAACAGGGAAAATTTATTCTTACTTGAATAGAAGTCTTAGAGGATCGTTTCATACATGAATTTATATATATACATGAAAATGAAACTGTTTTTGATGTGTATATTTATATCCGGACAGTTTTGTGTAAACCTGAAAGTATTGGACTGTTTTGGGAGCTATCTTAGACTTGTATGAGTATGTATATAATTTAGATTAACATGTTAGAACTACCATCTAGGTGAATAATAAAGCTAAAATCAAGCCTAGTGAAATCTGCCCAGAAAACTCTATTCTGGGCAGCAATTTTGAAATTTCACTATAAATTGAATGAATTGAATTAAGGGCTGAAATTTATATGAATTGAACCTTAATATGTATATTTTCATTAGAAACAAACGAAATGGAATTCTGGATTGTAAAATGGATTTTAGAAATGAAAATCTAGGGACAGTGCAAACTGTCTAGTAATGCAATTGGTTTGTCTTTAAGCTAAAAATTGTACTAATTGGTAAAGAATTAAAATGCAAGGCCTATATGGTTAGAAAGACAATTTAATTATCTTTCCAACGGTGTAAACCAATTAAAACTCTGACGTACGAAATGAAAGTATGCATGTTTAAGTAAACAGTGCACAAGCTACCTGATAGCAGCAGTTTAGATGTTATTGGTCTTGTATATGTGATGTATTAACCTTGTTGCTATGTTGAATGATTTTGTGATTACATGTTTTGACCTTGTCCTATCTATGTGATTTATTAGAGCAAAGAGAGGACTTTGGAGAAGGATCTAAAGTCGAGCATTCAAGGGACAAGAAAAAGGGGATAGTCTTGCAAGACTAATTAAGCTTGGAGTATTGTGAGTGTAGTTTACAATAGGGTTAGGACTTAGGTCCTAACCAAATGTGCATGATTATGTTCTTGCCATTGATATGCCATGTTAATGATCTCAATTTTAACTTGAATATGAATAAAAGGGAAGAATGAACTAAACTAAAATTGTGAATAAGTAATAGCATGCAAATTGAGAAATTAATTAGAAAGAAAAGTGAAAACAAATGCTTGATTTCTTGTTCTTGATTGTGCCTATTCAAGTAATGGCATATATGTATGATAATGATATATGATGCTTGATCCTTGAATCATGAATGAAATTCACTTGAATACTTACTTGAATTGTATTGTCTTGATCATGAAACACATGAAAACGTGAAATGAAATTAAGAGCTAAGGCTCAATTGACCTAAGGGCTAAAGCATAATATTGCTTTACTTGCTTGAAATGATTCTTGACTACATGATCTTGAACTTGAAAAGCTTGATAAGTCTTGAATAAGTAAAGTGTAATCAAACAACTTTGGTTGCTAGTTGAATAGGTAAAAGGGCATGCCTTAGAGTCTAGAGCTCATTGTGTCAGGGTGGACTACGGTCCAGGGCTAAGGCCCCTAATTGGCGACAGACGGAGGGTACATATGTGTGGTATTTGGCGACAGTAGGAGGGTTGACCAGTACTACGGTACATCTTGCGTACTACGGTACTTCTTGTGGCGACAGTTGGTTGGAGACTTGATTACCTAGTCAAACTATAAACCAAGGATTGTTTCAAAAGAATATAAATGAGCTAATAAATATGAATTGTTTAAATACTTATCTTGAAATATTTGTTACTTGAATTGCTTGACATGTATTCTTGAAATGACAAACTATAAACCAAGGATTGTGTTAAAAAATAATAAATGAGTTAAAATAATCTTGAATACTTGAATTACTTGATATGAAAACTTGCTACTTGGATTACTTAACATGTATTCTTGAAATGACAAACATGTAAACTTGAATTATTTGTCACTTGACTTGTATACTCGAATTTCTTGCTACATGATTATTGCTTGAAATAGACCTTGACCTTACTTGAATTCATGAGTTCTAATTGCAAACTTGTCTTGAATGAAAAGTTTAAATTGCTTGATTTCATAATATATAAGCATGAATTGCTTGACTACTTGATATGGATCCATGAATAGCTTGATTTCTTGAAATGGATAAAGAATGAATTATGATTCATTGTCTCTTGCTTTTTATACTATTCGATTGCCTTGAAATCCTTAGCTAGGATCCTTCTTGATTAATTGACACTTGACTTGATATAACAAATAGGTTAGAACTAGTCACTACCTCACTAAGTACATTCTTGTACTTATCACTCTTGTTTTCATTCTTCCCAACCACAGGATAAAGGATTTGATCGTTTGCTTGATCTTGAAGTCAGATTCCTTGAGCTTGAAGTAAGGCACAAGCAAAAGCATAAGTATGAATCCATACTTGTTTGTAATTCTCCTAGTTGGTGGCACCTAGATTTGTATATAGTTAAGCTAGGCCATGCGTTTGATATTTTGAAAGGTTGTATATGATTATGAATTTGGCCTCTAATGTGCGAAGGCTTGATTGCTTAAATTTGAAGTATGTAATGACCTAATTTTCTTGTGAATGGAATAGTAAGCTGCGCATATAGGAACTCTGAGATTAAATGAACACTTGCTAGCCATTGCATGCTATTCGAATGTCACATGTTCATGGGTAGGTAGTAGTTAACTTTGAATGAAAATTGGAAGTAACCAATCAAAGTAAAGACCTATAATGAATAAGGAACTTGCTTATGCTTATATGATTAAATATGAGGTATAGGAGGTAACTTATCTCGAATGATAAACATGTTATGCTTGCTTGAGATTGTATTGAATGTATGTATATAAAAGCATGACTAGTTAAACCCACGTGAAACATCTACATGACTTGAACGTAATGAGATTGGGTACAAAAGAATATGTTATTGTCTAAGTATGATATCTGAATGCTATGCATGGTCACATGTTTAAATAGTAGACATCTTTAAATGTAGAATTGCAAATGTATAACCAAGTTGGTAACCTAGGGTGAATAAAATACATATGCTTGTTGTATGATAATATATGAACATTTAAATGCCTTGTTAGTCACTCAACTCATCTAATAGGGATGAGTTCTTGAAAAGTTTTAAATTATTCGTGTTTCCAGTGTTCCCAGTAATGCTCCCGAGCTGGTTTACTACAAAACCGGGGTAGGGGTGTTACACTATCCGTTGATGGATTCGTGAATCATTCATACTATGAATTTTGGGGCATCTGACTTTGCTCTTTTCCATGTTTTCCATGACTTTTTCCTTTGAACCCTCATTTCTAACCTTTAGTTTTCATTAAATTCTCATTTCTAGCCTTTTATTTTTCTTTAAATCCTCATTGCTAACCATTTTTTTGCATCCTACAAGTAAAGTGACATAGATTCATAAAAAATAAAGGTTTCTTAGTATTGATTCCAAATCCATGAGTAATTGTTCACATCGCATCAGAAAATAATAGGGGCAACACCGTCTTTATTAACTCGTATGATAGAAGTTGTGTTGCCAATCGAGGTTGGAATTCATTCTTTTCGAGTATTGATGGAAGCAAAACTAGAAGAAGAAGAAGAATGGGTCCAAGTAAGATACGACCAGTTAAAGCTATTCGATGAAGATGGGTCGAAAGTTGTTTGTCATGGTCAAGTGAATTAGAGAAAGATGAAACAGGCTCACAACAAGAAAATTCATCGGAAAAGATTCTAAGAAGGGGACTTCGTGTTAAGGAAATGTTGCCAATTCAAAGAGATTCTCAGGGGGAAAATGAACGACTAACTAGAAGAAGGCATTCTAAAAAAGAACATTGATCTTGGTGAACTTCATAATCCGATGAATTTAGAAGTTTTATGCCTAAAAAAAAGATGAAAAAAAAGAATATAATAAAATTATCGAAAGGTGAAGACCCGCAAAGGGCACCTTAGATACAAAAAAAAGGGGAAAAATGGGGGTTCAAGATGAAAACCCGCAAAGGGCGTCTTGAAACCAAATGAGGATCTGAGTTGAAAACCCGCAAAGGGTGGCTCAGATAGTTTTTGGATTAGGCAAGAAGCAAATGAATCTTTTGGAAACTTGGCATCTTGGAAGGAATTTCGTGTCCTCATACCTAGTTGATTAGGAAAAGGCATCACATGGCAATTTTTGGTGTTCTTACTTGGGAAGTTTTGGCCAGTGACATCTGAACTTTAAATGGGGCACGCCCAGAGCGGGGCAATTTGCATTGGCCAATGATTTAAGGCCATCAACGTTAATATGCGTAAGAGGAAGATAAGAAAACTCAAGTATCATTCGAAGACATTCAAGGTAGAAATAAGCTTTGCTGCAAGGATTTACATACAAGCGCTTTAAAGAGCCATGCAAGGGCAAGCATCTGAGAACTCACAAGAAACTTTGAGAATGCTTGATATTTTTTAAGGCAGCATGACTGCTAAACCTTCTTCCACATTGAGAACAATTTTACAGACATTGGAGGAGATGTCCAGTAATGTTAAAGCTTTCATTCAAACTTCTAGGATAATGTGAGAGATTATGTTCTCTCAACCAGGCAAAGGCTAAAAGAGTGTTGAAGAATATGAGGATAAAAAGTCAATCCTCCCAACCAAGAATACAAGATTGAGGGAGAAAATGTGTAAAGCTCAGATGTTTTCTCTGAAGCAAAAAGATACAAAGAATAAATAGCTAAAATGGTTGTCTATTTGGGTTGAACAAGCAAATACATGGAAGCGAAAAGGAAAAACCTCGAAAGAAAGAGAGAAATTAAAGAAAAAGAAAGAAAAATGAGAAAATTTAAAAATAAAAAAGAAAAAACATAAGAAAAGGACATGCATTCATGTATTAGGAATCCCTAGGAGCATACACCATAATCATAGCATTTGTTAAATTTTGACAGATATAAAACCTGTTTATCTATCCGAGCATGAGGAGAATAGAACCCGTCTATCCATTCGGGCATGAAGAGAGTGGAACCTGCTTATCTATTCGAGCATGAGGAGAATAGAACCTGCCTATCCATTCAGGCATGAGGAGAGTGGAACCTGCTTATATATTCGAGCATGAGGAGAATAGAACATGTTTATCCATTCGGGCATGAAGAGAGTGAAACCTGCTTATCTATTCGAGCATGAGGTGAATAGAACCAGCCTATCCATTCGGGTATGAGGAGAGTGGAACCTACTTATCTATTCGAGCATGAGAAGAATAGAACCCGTCTATCCATTCGGGCATGAGGAGAGTGGAACCTGCTTATCTATTCGAGTATGATGAGAATAGAACCTGTCTATCTATTTGGGCATGAGGAGAGTGGAACCTGCTTATCTATTCGAGCATGAGGAGAATAGAACTCGCCTATCCATTCGGGCATGAGGAGAGTGGGACATGCATATCTATTCGAGCATAAGGAGAATAAAACCCGCCTATCCATTCAGGCATGAGGAGAATGGAACCTGCTTATCTATTCAAGCATGAGAAGAATAGAACCTGCATATCTATTCATGCATGAGGAGAATGGAACCTGTTTTAAACCTGCTTATCTATTTGAGCATGAGGAGAACAGAACCTGCATATCCATTCGTGCATGAGGAGAATATAACCCTTTTTTGAACTTGCTTATCTATTCGAGCATGAGGAGAATAGAACCTGCATATCCATTCGTGCATGAGGAGAATGGAACCCTTTTTTGAACCCGCTTATCTATTCGAGCATGAGGAGAATAGAACCTGCATATCCATTCGTGCATGAGGATAATGGAGCTCTTTTTTGAACTTGCTTATCTATTCGAGCATGAGGTGAATAAAACCTGCATATCCATTCGTGCATGAGGAGAATGGAACCCTTTTTTGAACCTGCTTATCTATTCGAGCATGAGGAAAATATAACCCGCTTATCTGTTAAGGCATGATGAGAATGGAACCTGCTTATCTATTCGAACATGAGGAGAATAGAACTCTCCTATCTATTCGGGCATGAGGAGGGTGGAACTTGCTTATCTATTCGAGCAAGAGAAGAATAGAACCCGCCTATCTATTCATGCACGAGGAGAGTGAAACCTGCTTATGAGGAAAATAAAACCTGTCTATCTGTTCAGGCTCGAGGAGAATGGAACCTTTATTTTTCAGCACAACGCCTATCCGTTCGGGCGTAATGAGAATGAAACTTTTTTCAGCACTGCCTATCCGTTCAGGCGCGAGGAGAATGAAACCTTGCTTTGATGTTCATCAACCAATTTGTAGTGTGATTGGCAATATCAGTGCCTTTTGTTCTTTGCTCTATCCCTGTTCCACAAGAATGAGCAAAGAGGGGCAGTTGTTATCACTGATTTTTTAAAGCAAAAAAAAAATAATGCAAAGGAATGAATCAGATTTGACTATAGAAAAAAAACAAGGGAAAAACAACCCCCAAATTAGAGCCAAATCAGACAAAAAATAAAGGGGGAAAGTCAAATCTAAATCCAAACAAATATGGAGGGAATCATCAAATGTGGGAAGATTACAAGAGATCTTGCTCGACAAGTATGGAAAGTCAAGTTATGGGCAAATGATTCCTTACAACGGACTTATGGCAAAATTTCGATAGGATCCAAGAATTTTTGGGCCAGAGTGTCTTCTTAAGTATTGACCGTCTTTCAGTTATCTTTCCAACCCATCTTGAAACGCCTCAATCGGACATTGGGAGCTCAAGATATGCTCGTTTTACTAATGACAGAGCTTGTAGAAAAATCGTATACGGGTTCAATACGAGATTTTGATATTAATACGAATTTTCAATTGATTTATTGATTATTTGTAATTAAAGTAAGGTTATATATTTCCCTATTTGTTTAGGATTATATTGAATATGGTTTGATTCTTTTCCATGTATACCAAGCATAAAAATGGATTATACTTTAGGATATTTAGGTTTTTAGGGTTTTTTGAAGCCTATAAATAGGTTTCATTCTATTGTAATCTCACTCACTCACTCATTCACTCACCACCACCACTCACAATTCACAACACAGTTCATACAATTTCTTCGTTGTATTCAAAAATTCCTAGAGAATTTGTATTGAAGTTTTGGTGGAAATACAAGAAGCAAAAGATCTTTATTTGGGTAATTTGTTCTTATTCATTTTATTTATTTCGAATACATTTTTATCTTTCTTTAATTTTGGGAGTTTTCAATCGAATAAGAAACTAGTTCTCCACTTTTGTTTCTTCTTTTTTTATGAGCACTCGATGAATTCTTTAAAATAGGGCGTTTGATATTTGTTTTAAAATAAAAGTGGGTGAATGTTGTTTTTGGCCATTGTACCCATTTTAAACAAAAGCGGGCCATTTAATTTTATTAAATATCAACACCATTTTTATTCCATAAAGCCCTTTTCAAATAGACTTGGTACAATTTTTAAAATTTGCTTTTAATTTGGTTACTAACATCTTTTTTTGAGCCAGCTATTTTTATCACATTCTTCAAAATTAAAGTTTTAACTAACGTTTCTATAAAAATGGTCCGAACACCGTGTGTGTTGACTCAATTTTGAGAAGGATACAAATAATTTAACATTTTATTAAATTCCTTCCTATTTCTCCATATTTTGTTTAATTTTGTAAATTGAACTAATGTTACCTTTATATCGTTAATTTAAGATATTTAAATGTTTGTTTTCTTTAATTAATGTAGGAGTTTAGGTAAAACTCCTAGGTTTAGGTTCTCTAGTGTTACGGGCTTAGTTTAATTTAGAGCCTTAAAGTTTGATAAAATTTCCTTCACCCAAATATCATAAAATACACTTAATAATATTTGAACCCTAATAGGTAAAATTCACCTAGACAATCTTTTAGGATTAATAATCACTAACTTAGAATAATAAAATTTCAACACACCAATTGTTTCTTTGGTTGTTTGCTAAAAAGTGGAACATAATTAATGTGGTGTCCCACCAAAAGGAGATAACGGGTTAGAGCCAAAGATATTGCTGGTAATTAGAGTTTACTCTCTAAATGGTAGGGCCGTTAAAATGAAATCATATTCATTAATAGACAATAAATTAAATTTCTTATGAACTTGCAAATTCCGACATTAGAATATTTTGTAATCGTCTCGGTACCAATTTTTGGGCGTTGTGGGGTGCTAATCCTTCCCAAACCCCTTTTTTGTGTTTTTCGCATACCAAAATTGTTATTTTGATAAAATAAAATTATTTTATTAAAACAACTCATTTTTAATTGATCCGATCACACTTTATAAAAAGATTGGTAGCGACTCTATTGTTTTGACTTTATTTGTTTTAAAAACTCGTCGAGACCCTTAAAAGAGGTTGCGAAAAAGGGTTGCATAAAAGAGCTGGAAAATGCAAATGCCATAAAAGAGTCGTAAAGCAAAAGAAAGTAAATTAAACTTGCATTTCAGATAATAGAATATCGAAGCTGCTTCAAACAAAAGCATCGACTGATGGTCAGTGTTATATGCTCTAGCATAGGCCACATTCCCCAAGACATCAGCAACATTCAATCCAAACATACACAATTCAACAGTTTTATTGTCAGTTTTCGGTAGAGCAGCATTGTTGTATCAAGGCAGCCATGTATCACCTCTCTGCTATCTGCAAGAGTTTTTGTGGCCTGAATGTCTCTTCTGCATCTATATACATTGCTTCTCCCTTACAACTACCTTGATCTAATGGAAGCTGAAACATAAAAAAAAGGATTACAAGCATGGTATGCCAAATTGACTTACTTTGTAACATAATAACAAATTTGCAATAACAAAAACTAAGGGGCTCAGCTACGCGATGAGCATATATTACGAAGTAAAAAATGCAGAACATTCAACGAACCTGGGAAACAGTAAACTTCAAACGTATAAAATATCTATAGTCGCCAGGAAAATGAAAAAGAAAAGCACTTACTTGGCATGTGACAGAATGTATGACAGAGCTGAGTCTTTCCAGAATGGAATTCACCATATATCTCAGAAACGGATCCCGTCTCAATTCCACCTATTATAAAAATTGATACAAAACTTAATTAACAAGCAGAAACATTGATATACAGTTCTTAAGTGTTAACCAGTTAAACAAGTAGACAACTGAGAGCATAAAATCAAAGTCAAACAGAAGTTCACAGGCACCGAGCACATATACCTTCTAAAATTTTATCTAATTCGCTAAACCCAGATGTTCTCTGAATTATCTCCAGCCTCTGAGCATGGAGCTGGCTAGCACTGGTGAAACCCCATGGGACCAGTTTGGGAGTTGCCAAGGAAAACAAACATACAAATTTTGAATAATTTTACTAGTGACAGTAAATGTCATCAGCAAAATTTTAAACAAGTGTGGAAGTGGAAACAGTATACCAGTTTTCCATTATCTTAAGATCTTTCCTTGGGGTACAAGCAGCAGGTTCAACCGTGCAGAAACCTGCATCTTTAAGCTTCTTTATGTCCAAGGATATTCCTTCAGTTGAAGACAAAAAAATAAGAACAATAACTAAATCTGTTAAGTCAAAAACATGTATGGGGATTTTATGAAAAAAAAAAGGAAAATGCAAATGCCATACAAGAGTCGTCAAGCAAAAGAAAAGTAAATTAAACTTGCATTTCAGATATAGAATATTGAAGCTGCTTCAAACAAAAGCCTCAACTGATGGTTAGTGTTAGATACTCCAGCATAGGCCACATTCCCTAAGACATCAGCACCATTCAATCCAAACCTACACAATTCCATGCTTTTGGTGAAGCAGTATTGGCATATCAAGGCAATCATGCATCACCTCTCTGTTATCTGCAAGAATCTGTGGCCCGAATAAAAAATAAAAGCTCTTACTTGGCATGTGACAGATAATGCGTGACAGAGCTGTCTTTCCAGCGGAACTCACAATATATGTCAGCAATAGATCCTGTCTCACTTCCACCAATTATAGAAAATGATACAAAACTTAATTAACAAGTAGAAACATTGATATACAGTTCTTAAATGTTATTTGTATCATCACCAGATCCGAAACTTCTGTAAGTATCAGATGACGTGTCACGAAAAGAATTAAGCGAAAGCAGCTTCATTGAATGTGAAAATGAAACTGCGGAATCTGCACCATCTTTTCGTCTCTCCAACTCAGACATCTGTGAAGGGTAATCTGACGAGACAAGTGCATAAGCTATCATACTAGCAGGCTCATCATCATAAACAGGAACTACCGTATAATTAACACCATAGGAATCAGCAACCTGACACCACTTTGCTTTTCCAACTCCCAAAATGATGAGACGTATGTTGGATTATACTCACCGATATTGAGCTTATGGGCATTGGATGAAGAATTTTCATTAAACGACTCATAAAATTTTCGACGGCAAAATGCTTTGGTGGTCTGAAGGTGGAGTAAAATCTTCCTTTGAGGATCTTGCCGCTTCATTATGATTAACAGGCTTTTGTTTTGAAGATGCCAACTCTGGGCCATCCAGACGATTTGCAGCTAACATATTGTGAGCAACATGATTACTGCCACGACGACCAGAGTAGCTCCAAACATTAATATGCAAAAAAGCAGTTTGTTAATAAATCTCACATATGCTTACAAAATCTATACCCTCAACCACAATTCTCGACACACCTTTTATCAACAGATGATAGAAGCCAAAAAAATTACAAAAGTAAAGGGCCATAAATCAACATTATATGCCATACCATAAAGCATAAAAAAACATTTTTTAGGTGAGAAGGAGGAAGTTTTTATATGTTTTAAAATGTAATTTCGAAACCTTTGGGATACTGTATAAAATATTTATATGCATCATTAAACATGAATATACACCCCAATACTCTTGAGTCAGAAGGATTACTAGAAGACTCAAGACTTCATAAACACTTTCCAAAATAAAATGTAAACAAGGCAAACTTGAAAAACAATCTACAACAAAAAAGCACAAAGCCCCAACCCATAGTTCAGCTAAATTTTCCATTATTGCATATTTGTTCCCTTTCATGCTACCTATTACACAACCAGAAATCATAAGTGAACAGTTTGAGTTCCAAGCCACGACATTTACACAACCCTGATGTCCCTGCTTAAACAAAAAAACAAGGTAAGATGACACCAGTAATAGTCCGCTAGAAAAAAAAGAATAAAAAATAAAACAACCTCCAATTCTTGTTCCTTGATCTTTCTATATAAATGAAATTCAGGCTTGAGCCTGATACCAAGGACCAATATACCAACATAAGGAAAGAATAATTGGACAATATGGGTTAGCTTTCCTCTACATTTGGTAGAATATGAACAAGGATACTGAAGCAAGATTTCTTGCAGTAGGCATTTGTCAACATCCTGGTTTTGGTTCTTTAATTTCAAAGTTGGAACAACATAAGAATCTTCTCAATTATCAACCAAGAGAATATCTCCTCCATAGCCTTGAAAGCATTAGAGTGTTCAATTGTTTCACATAGACAGAATTGAAAGCTTTTCCAATAGCAATAATACCAGCAGAACAAAATAACTTCCAAACCAAGTTTTCCCATGTTATGGCCATAGCCATACCCCTACGCAATATTTTCGAGGCTCAACTTTCTTATTATTTTTAAACCATATAGTCCAAACTAGCCAGAAATATTAGGTTCCAAACACTCAATTCCTAAAATTCAAGAAAGGGGATCTTTGAATTTAAGCCACTGAATCACCATAAAGATTAAACATTTTTAATCCAAAATAATAAATTTCTTTAAGGCAATTGAAAATAATTTTGTGCAATCAAAGATTAATTCTCTTTGATCTAATCATAGCCATGCCCATGCCGAAGAAAATCTAAAAGCGATGAAAGGGGTAAATAAAACTCCTTTTCAATTTTCAAGAATCTTGAAAAAGAATGGACCATTTTTCCATTTGATCTTTCTGTAAGCGTGGACTAATCAATTAAAGAAACGCTTTTTTTCCGAAACTTGGAAAATCCGCGCGGATAAAAACGTATTGATTTGTAAAAGATTTGAGCAAAGAAATGATTCAGGGATGAAATAACAAGAAAAAAAGAAAGAAACCATTAGGCACTTCGATTCTTCGATGGAAACCCAGTTATTGTAAATTTTAGGTAAAAGAAAGGATATTGAAAAGAACTCATGCAGAAAAAAATCTAAAAGCGGTGAAAGGGATAAAGAAAAGAAAACTTGTTACCCATTTCCTCCAGAATCTTGAAAAAGAATTTTGCTTTTTCTGTAAATGTGGACAAATCAAGTAAAGAAATTCGGAGAAGAAAAAAAAACCCACATAGCTCAAACTCCTCTGGTTTCTCTGTTGTTCGATTTGTCTCTTTATTAACTATCCAGTATCTAAGTCAAAAAAATAAACTATCTAAAAAGAGAGGGAAAGAAACTGAAAAGAGAAAGCGGATTGAGTCTGATGGTGGAGGGGAAGGAAAAGAGTTGGAAAGAATTTTAAAGGGAGCGCCAAAATATTATGATCTAGGCTGGACTGTAGACTTACGTGGAATTTTGAAGATTTTATCAGCCACTTGTCAGTCAAATGGGCCTTTTAATTTGTTGCAATTTTCAAACAATTTCTTAAATATAAAATTTAAATAAATTATTATTTTTAATCATTTCTACCTATAAGAGAAAATTTTTATTTTTAAAGGGTTTTGAACTCACAACTTAGAAAAGAAAGAGTGTCAACTGAGAACTTTATTCACATGCTTTAAAGATTATTGACATTGAAAAATTTTATTTTCAATGAGTTCTCGTTTTTTTTTCAATCTACTTTACAAGTCCCAAAAGGTATGATGAGTTTAGTTGATGTTCAAAAGAGATATATGGGAGGTGGATATTACCGAGTTTTCATGGTTGTCACAATGAAAGGTGTGACATGGAGCTTGAAAGAATTCAAATAAAATTTTATATATATCTATTAAAATGATCAGAACTAAATAATGAAAAAGGCGACGTTATCGTATTTTTTGCTAAAAAAATTTTTACGGAATAAAACATATGAAAATCGGAATTCAGGGATGGCGGACATATTATATTTCAAGAACGTCTCGGTGATTTTGATGTTTAAATGTTGTGACAAATACGAAAATATTATTTAGATTATTTATTTTCTCCAAAGTACTCTAATAAGAAGTACTGCCATTCAAAGCATCTCCCACTGTACCATCACAATCATTATTCCCACACTTATGCCTTCAACCTCATAATAATTTGTCTGCTATAATATTCCTCCAGCTCACTCTCCATTGTTGTGGTTATTATTCACTCTCTCCTTTGCTTTCTATCCAAATTGTTTTTCCTCCACCTTCGTGCTAGTTCATGAGTCACTTGTTGATTTTTTTTTTTTTAGTCATAATGCTTTAAAGAAAGGGATCAATGTTAGAATATTGATCCCTAAGCCAAGCCATCCACAACGATCTTGTTTGTAGCCAACAAGTCCATAAATTTTGCAACATGTACACTTTATTCCATAAACCAAGATCCTTGATACCTAAGCCACCCTCGACCTTAGGTAAACATAAATTGCTCCAACTAATTTTAGCACCCCTTATGATCTTTCAATCCCTTTCCAAAAATAAGAATTACAAACTTAATTACTTTAGCCGGTAGTAACAAAATTCGACACCAAAAGTTTTTATACTCAACACTATTTTTTGAATTAATTGCAACCTGCCAGCAAATGAAAGGCATTTAGAAGACGAGCTACGAATTCTACTAGCTAGTGATTTTCTTAATAAGACCTTTACAATCGCAACCCCTTTAGCACTTGGAGACAATACTTCAAGATATTTCACAGGCAGTACTCCAAGATATCTTTGATTGTTCTTTAATCCTTCATAAAGTTGAGAATTTTTTTTGTTAATGAGTAATTACTAAATAAAGTCAATATTTATGAGATTTAGGGCTAGTTTGACATTGTTTTTGAAAAGTGCATTGAGAAAGTGATTTTGAAAATTGTTTTTGGATTGTTTGGTTTAAAAAAAAAGTGTTCGGTATTTTTGTGCAAAAGTGCTTTTAAGTAGATAAAATTATATTTTAGATATTCTTTTTAAGAATATAAAAATATTAGTGAGATAAACGATGATATATAAGTAATTATACTTAAAAGTGCATATAGAAAAGCTAAAAGCTATAAATTTCAGTTTTTGAAAATCACTTTTCAAACTAAGCAAAAACACTTTTGGCTTAAAAAACTACAAGTTTTACATTGCTTTTGGGCAAAAATAATTTTAGCTACAAAAGCTAATTTAAAAAACAATGAATAACATGTCACTAATCTATGAAACTAAAAGGTCCAAACACTCCTCCAATAGATCGACTTATTGCAAATTTGCAATATTCAAAAGTAGCTTCTCAATTAAATTGAAAAATAAAATAAAAAATGGATCAAGCAGGACTTAAAAATTATTGACCAAGACGATCCAGTTTCGATGGCCGGGCCAGGAAGGTTACCTGGTCCAATTATAGGTCCAACCCAAAACCAATATAATATCAAACAAGTCCTCGATAAAATTATCACATTTGTATTTTAAAATTATTTCAGTTAAAATATCATTTTAAAAAATTTAACAACTTTTATAAGATATTTTTTTTTTATCTTTTTTAGTTTTCTAACAAAAATAAAATTTAACATTTTAAGAACAAACTTATCATTTAAATTATTTTACACTACACATATTATATAAACTTTTTCTTCTTAAAACTCCGTGAAAAATCAACATGTGATACAAATAGTGAGACAGAGGAGTTGTAAGTATTGATGCCTTCCCCTTTCCACCAAGGGGGCAATTGCACCCCATTTTTGAAAAAAAATAATGTTAAATTTAAAAAAAAAACTAATTTAGTGTGTAAAGAGGGGAAAAAATGAAAAATATACATACTCATTTAAAAAGAAAATTTTTTGAACCCTCATTTCTAAATTCTTAAATCCGCTACTGCTAAAAATCCAAAACTAAATAATTAACAGGACGGTACTATCATCATTCTTTGCTACAGAATTTTCTACGGAATAAGGAATATGGATTATAATGTTTATCATAATTTGCTTTTCTTCTATGTTACAGAAATCAGAATTCAAGGATGAACTCAAAAGTCAAAAGCTTAGCGGAGAGGAAAGGAGTGGCAGATCGGGTAAATTTTGTTTCATATTGCTCAACAACAGAAAGGAGTTCTCTTCTCTCTCGATGCCTATTTTTAAAATTTTAATGGTCTAATTAAAATTCTCAAAAAAAATTAAGAGACTTAATGAAAAAATTTAATAATTTTGAGGGGCTTAATTTAAAATATTCAAAAAAATAACTTTGTGATATATTTTAATAAATTTGAGGGGACACAAATAAAATTTTAAAAATTTGTGAAGGGTGTAGCTCAAATTACCCCAAACATTAGGGGTGCCAAAACTCCCATGCTCTTCGTATCATCAGCATCTAAGTTCATTGGAGCACTAATTCATGCTTTGATTGAAGATGCCAAAGCAAAATCCACATCGAAAAGCAAGTTGGCTGTGAGATCCACTAATTAGCCTAATGGCTAAGAATCCTTATATTGTTCTCTATTGTATAGATTCGAATCTTAATATGAAAATATAATATCTCTATTTAATCAAAACAAGAAAATTAGCTGTCACCACTATGATTTCCTCACTTCACCCCAGTCAAGGGGGAAGCACATAATTTTCTCTTGATTTTGGACCACTTTGATTTGTGTCATATTTTACGAATTTTATACAGGGAATTAATGGAAATAGTTGTCGTCCTTAAGATTAAGAGCCCAATTGGATGCAAACATAGTCTTTGGTCTACCCTTGATCGATTTTAGACTCTCTTCCTCAAAGTGAGACATGACGTTCTTCGCACGTAACATCGGTCTGCTAGAAATTTAAATAAAAATAAAAAATAAAAAAATCAATCTTCGAAATGATTTTTTCATTTAACTGAACTTTTTTAGTCTAAACGCAGAGTAAGTTTGAAGTTAGCGGTACGTTTACATTATTGTCACGGGGATAGGGCTCAACCCTAGTGATCCGTGCGGCCTTAGACGCCTTTGACGCTAATCGGTCGATTCCCGCGCCTAAGTAAGCCTTCAACCAACCTTGTGAGTGCTCCTACTCGACAACGGCTCGGACAAGCCCTCCAGTCTTCAATGGATACGGAAGCGCTTTAAGCACTATGATGGCTACTCTTGGCCACTCGAGAGGCAACTAGCTCAAAGAGCTTTAGAAACAAAGACAACTGAAAGGGACAAGAGGAAAACTAGAGTAAATGCCTCAGAGTCTTATTACTCTTCTCAAATGAGAGAATGAATGGAATGAGATGGATAATGGATTGGATGGGTGATACAAATGAGAGTGGGAGGCTCTCTATTTATAGTTGAGCTCCCACTCAATCAATGGTCCGGATCGATTTACATGGATGGCCAGGATTAGCCCAAATCCTTACAAGAATCTCTAATCTAGGAAAGAATGTCAAATCCTACCTAATTACATCAATTAGTAGGTTTCTTTCCTCAGATAGTTGATCACACCCGATATGGCAAGATTCTTCCTTTGACTCATTGTCTCTTGCCATTTCTGAAAAGCTAGTGTGATCGGGCTCTCTAGCATTCTCCAAGTGTTGGGCCAAGTCTGGTGGTCTTGGCAAGTCCGATGATCCGCTTTGAACCCCTTAGGCGGATCCTTGCGCAACTGTCTCGGACCAAAAGGTTTGGGCCGTGACAATCTCCTCCACTGAACTTGGCGACGCCCTCGTCGCTGCACTAGAACGATCCTGGGCAGGGCCTCCTTGGATGCTGCTACATGTTGCCTCGGCTTGGTGCAGTTCCCCCATATGAACTGCTCGCCTCGGCTCTTGCCGCCATGGAATTCCTCGATCCTCTTCGTCATTCCTCACATCATCTTGGTGGCTTCCCGACGTCTCGGCTTGCTCATGTCCCCCCATAAGGACTGCTCGCTTCGACTCTTCCCACCAAGTGATGTCGCGTGCTATGACACCTTCAGATACATCGCCGTTGTAGGAGCTTTCTCTTACAAGCCTTGGTTTGCCTTGGTCCCACGGTAAAGTCTTGGGTGTCACCACGTTGAACACCGGACGAACTCTCAGACTCGTCAGCCCATCAGTTTGGCTCCTTAGAACTCTGAAAGGTCCTTTCCAAGCTTTGTCTCCTCCGCACCGATGGTTAGGTCCAACTCGACCTATGCTCATCAAACTTGGCAAATCAAACTTAAAAACATTAGAGTGGTGTTTGAGATGTACCTTTCTCTCGGTCGCATTTACTCTAAAATGGGTCAGCCCTTCTGTCTCCATGAAGTCTGGCCCCCTTTGCATCGAACCTCCCTCATTGAAGTTCTTTGCACGCATCGACACCTTTTGCCTAAGGTCCGTTGCCCCTCGTTGCACTCGCCCCTCTGACTTGAAGTTTGGTGCACTATTCTTGCATCGACCCTTCTTCCTCGAAGTTCGGTGTTTCCTCTTGCGTTGGCACTTCTTACCCGAAGTCCTTCGCTCATTTCCCACCTTGCCCATGGGTGGTGTCTCCCCGGTTGCAATGTCCCTTGGCTTGGCCCCCTTCGACGCTCCATTGGTCTCAAAAGCGATGTTCTTTCCCCGAACATCCTCGGTAAGCACTCTTCTAGCCTTCTTGGACATGTTCACCATTTTCTGCTTTCGGTCTCCCTTGGCCTTGGCAGAACTAGACAGCTTCAAACCAAGCTTTGTAGCCTCGCTTCCTTCGGGCTTGTCCCTCGTCTTGGACTCCTTGGCTTGAACTGGGCATCTCCGCAACTTGTGAGGCCCCTTACACTGGTAGCACTCCAATTGCTTTCTCTCCACCCTCGGCTTGACGGCTTTCTCATTTGCTATCGCACCGGGGCTCGACCTTGGCTTGACTACTTTGGCACTCATAGTCGCACCTTGGATTTCCCTTGGCTTATTGACACTCGCAATTGCGCCAAGTCGTGCTACTCCCCCTTTTGGCTCATATTCTCTCTTGATGAGTGCAGCAAGGTGATTCTTCTCGGGACAGCTCCTTATCACATGTGTGCCATCGCAGAAGTAACACTTCATCTTCCTGCTCGCCTTCTTCTTTGGCACGGACTTAGCCTCGCCATTCCCACAGTCACTTGTCGTGGGCTTGGACGACTCGGCACTGACTAGCTTGTCTCCTGCAGGCTCGGTCAGCAACTCGGCCGCATCTTTGGCCTCCCGAATCTGGGTACCTCCTTGCTCCAATGCAAGCCTCGCCCCAGGCCTATGTCTCTCTAAGATGGTGGCAAGCGCACCCCATTCACTCATTGCACTCTTGCAACTGAGTAGCTCTTCCCTGAGCTCATTCACCTCGATCCGCAAAACCTTCACCTCGGCTTCCCAAGCATTACTCTGTCGAACTATCTCTACCTCGTTGCGAACTCGCCGGGTCTCGTCCTTGAATCTGTCCTTCATAGACTCTAATCTTTCAAGGCGGGACTCCAAGACACCCTGGATCTCCTTCATGGACTCCATGGTTTCTTTGAGGGAGAAATCTTGGTTGTTCAACATCTCGCTCATGACGTCGTATTCCTTCCTGAAAGAATCAAACGTCTGAGTAGAAACGTAATCTCTTTGTCTTACCTCGTTCAATGTCTTCCATTTTGATGCCATCTCGGTCACTTTTTTGCCACGAACTAGCTTGCTCACTTTGACTAGCTCGAATGCAAATCCTCGCTTAACTTGACTGCAACACCAAGTAGGCTCGAACGCAAGCCCTATCGTCTCGCTCTGATACCACTTGTCACGTGGCTAGGGCTCAACCCTAGTGACCCGTGCGGCCTTAGACGCCTTTGACGCTAATCGGTCGATTCTCGCGCCTAAGTAAGCCTTCAACCAGCCTTGTGAGTGCTCCTACTCGACAACGGCTCGGACAAGCCCTCCAGGCTTCGATGGATGCGAAAGCGCTTTAAGCACTATGATGGCTACTCTTGGCCACTCGAGAGGCAACTAGCTCAAAGAGCTTTAGAAACAAAGACAACTGAAAGGGACAAGAGGAAAACTAGAGTAAATGCCTTAGAGTCTTATTACTCTTCTCAAATGAGAGAATGAATGGAATGAGATGGATGATGGATTGGATGGGTGATACAAATGAGAGTGAGAGGCTCTCTATTTATAGTTGAGCTCCCACTCAATCAATGGTCCGGATCGATTTACATGGATGGCCAAGATTAGCCCAAATCCTTACAAGAATCTATAATCTAGGAAAGAATATCAAATCCTACCTAATTACATCAATTAGTAGGTTTCTTTCCTCAGATAGTTGATCACACCCGATATGGCAAGATTCTTCCTTTGACTCATTGTCTCTTGCCATTTCTGAAAAGCTAGTATGATCGGGCTCTCTAGCATTCTCCAAGTGTTGGGCCAAGTCTGGTGGTCTTGGCAAGTTCGATGATCCGCTTTGAACCTCTTGGGCGGATCCTTGCACAACTGTCTCGGACCAAAAGGTTTGGGCCGTGACATTATACACACACGATATTGAATATTTTCCAGGCCTTTCATATCTTTAATAAAAAATTTCATTATGTAAAGTTGCTCAGATTAAGACCTAATAAAAGTTTTTACAATGTTAGGCCTCCAGGCTAAAGACTAATAATTATCTTCCCTATATTTATTATTTTTATTACATTGAATGTGAATCAAAATTAATTAAGTTATCGGTCAAATATTTGACTATGTTAGGTATATGACAGTAGCTAAATTCATCAATTATCAACGCAAGCTAAACACATATTAAATCAAAGATCGTAAATAAATAACTTCAAAATTCATTGATCTTAAAGGTTCATTTGCGACTTTACAAATAATACTAATCGGTATCTCATGTACAAAGAAAATAAAGGAATTTCGGATGGAAAAGTGATGGAAGTCTTGTGGTTAGGTCGAGTCAAATATTTTTAACCATAAATCTAAATCTGACTCAAACACGATTTTTTTTAAAAATTCGACCCGATCTGTAGCCTTCAAATTTTACACTCTCCATTATTATTATTAGTGAGAGAAACATGAAAGGGTGGTTACTACCGTTTTATTTTTTGCTCTTTCCCCTTTGTTTTGCCTATAATGCTTCTGCTCCGACACAGCCTTTCTGCCCTCATGAACAAAGTCTTGCCTTAATCCAGTTCTACAACTCTTTTTCCATGGATTGCTCCTACAGTTTCTACTGCAATGTCCATAAGGCTAAGACAGTCTCTTGGAAGAAAGAAACAAAATGTTGTTTGTGGGATGGGGTAACGTGTGATGCCGAAACAGGGAATGTGATTGGTCTTGATCTTAGTTGCAGCTGCCTTGTCGGCCCTTTCCCTTCTAACAGTCATCTTTTATCCCTCCGCCATCTCCGTCAGCTTAACCTTGCCGGGAATGATTTCGACCTGTCCCCAATAGCATCCCAGTTTGGTCAGTTGACTAGTTTGACCCATCTCAACATCTCTCATTCAGAATTTTCAGGTAAAATCCCACTTGAAATCTCTAATATTTCTAAACTAGTATTCCTTGATCTATTAACTCACTATTATGGTAATTTGACTTTTGAGGGGCATGTGTTTGAAAAAGTGGTGGGAAACTTGACACAACTATGGCACCTTGTCCTCTCAGGTGTCAATATGTCTTCAGTGGTGCCTACTTCCTTCCTTAATATGTCTTCTTGCATCACAATTCTTATCCTTGATAATACTGCATTTCAAAGAAGGGCCCCTGATTCAATTGGCAGTCTTAGATCTCTGGAGATATTGGATCTTTCTGATAGTCTTGCCAATCTCACACACCTCATCACATATTTAGATCTTTCAAGGAATAATCTGGAGGGACAGATTTCAGATTCTTTTGGAAACCTCGCCAACCTTATTCAATTGTCTTTGAGCTATAATAAGCTTAGTTGTCTTTTGCCAGCTTTCAGCCTTCAACCTCTCACATGTTAAAGTCCAGGATTGATCAGAAAACAATTTGGTGGGTCCCCTTCCTTCTAAAGTTTGTGGGCTTTCACGACTTGCTGAACTACACCTGGATTACAACCTTGTCAGTGGTAGGGTACCCTCATGGTTGTTTTCTCTTCCATCTTTAGTTGTGTTAGGGCTTAGTAATAACAAGCTTACTGGTCCTATTGACCGATTTGACAAGGCTGCTCCCTTGGAGTTTGTTTATTTGTGGAATAATGAGATACAAGGTCCCATTCCTGCTTCTTTTTCCCAGCTTGTCGACCTTACCAAGCTTTATCTTTCCTTTAATGATTTGAGTTGTAGTTTTGAACTGGACAAACTATCTAAGCTCAACAAGCTTGAGGAACTTGATCTTTCGTAAACGCTTTGCTATCGTTAACGAGTGCAAGCAATGCCAAATACTCTTCGTAACCCCTAAACCCGGCCAAGAAGAAAAGGCCGAATTTAAAAAGTCACAATTGAAAACTTTACACTCAAAAAACTAATTCAATTTATAATACATTAAAATAATTATAAAATAATTAAATACTTAATAATTCGTCAAAACCAAAGCATTGAAATGATAACTGAAAAGTTAACAAATATAATCCGAATAAAATTAATTAATGCATGCTGAAAAATAAATTCATAATCACATAAATTCTAAATCTAAAATTATATTAAAATCCCAACATGATAATAATGCTGAAATATTCTAGAAAACCTATTAGGTTCATATTGGACAATAAGATAGAAAAACACTTGAGATCCTCCGAGTACCAAGTCGCCTAAAGTCTGAGATATCGGTAAGAAGAAACTATAGGGAGTAAGCTTAGTGTGTCTCTAAAGTGCAAGCAATCACATACTCAGTTTCAAAATAATTTTCTGAAGATATTTAATAAAAGCACAGTGAATCACAATGCATGTAATGATGACATTGACAAAACGTATTTCCCTGCTACATACTCCAATCACAGTGGTGACAAAGCCAACAAGTCACAGTGGAGGTAGTTCCCTAGAACCCCTCACCCTTATTCCACCAATTGCAGTGTGGCCAAGCCATTTCTTCCTACTGAATATGACTAAGGAATTATTCCTAAAATTTCTGATAGATTTATTAAAACATAGTCTGACACAGTATGCATGATATCTCAAAACACATTGTAATTACAATACAGAAAAATAGTCATGCAAGTTGTAAAACATTTCACATAATATATATAGCACTGAAAGAGAACACACCTTAGCCAAAACAAACTCAACCTACTAAAGGATGTGTTTCAGGTATTGGGTCCAGCTATATCAGAACCTACGAGAATAATTCCACATTATCACTATACTAATATGACTAAGGAATTATTCCTAAAATTTATTCTAAGAATTCACTGGTACAAAATACTTATTTGGTTCATATCATTGATCTCCAAATAAGCCAAAGAATCGGCTGGATTGAACCGTTTGAGTAAGGTTGATCGGATAGTTCAAGACAAACTGGTTACACAAGTTGGTTATGAGTACGGGTCGGTCGGGTCTAAACTCAGGTTAACAGGTCGAATCTTGAATTCAGATCAAAACTCGAATCAACCGGTCAAACCAATTTCAAGTAACAACTAAATAAAAATGATTATTTATATATACATACGTAATAATTTTAACAAAAGTAATAATAAGTCATATATGTATAATAAAATAAAATAACTATAATGCTAGTAATGATAACAACCGTAAATAACATGAATATATATATATTTATATATAGTAAATATTGTAAATCTGTAATGATTATAAAACTGTAACAAATAATAAAATAATAATAATAATAATAATAATAATAATAATAATAATAATAATAATAATAATAATAATAATAATAATAATAATACTACGTGAAAGGGTTTGCAGCATATTGGTGGTGTTCCAAAACGAATGACCCATACTAGCCAGGGCTTGATAAGTTGCCGGCCTTGATGCGGCTAAGATGGTTGTCGGACACTATGCACTGGACGGTGCAGGTCAGAGCACGCGGGGAGTTGCTGAGTTGTGCTGCGAAACTGCAACTCAGACCTATGCAGGGGAGCACACGGGGTGCGAGACAGATGCGTTTTAGGTTCAAGGTTTAATCGACAATGGATGCAACGGTGAACGTTGTTGTTTGCGGACACATTAAGAAGAAGGAATCAACGTGGAGACTTCAACTCCGGTAAGGGACTAAACACAAAAGTTCGGCGAACATGACGGAAAGACTACTCGAGAAGGGAAAAGATTTAAATTTTAGGTGGCGTGAAAACAACGACAGTTCAGGACGGTAAGATGACGTTAAGGGTGTGTGAAGAAAACCAACCGGCTGAATATTGACAAACACAAAAACAAGAGCAAGGTGTAGACCTCCTCTCGCTAAAAAAAAGTGTTTTTTATTTTGAAAATGATGTCTTCCATGGGATTTTAGAAAAATTGTATTATTTTAAAAATGGAGTCGCCACCGGCCACTCAAGATGGACCAGACACCCTAAAAACCAGATATTTCAAAATGTCGGGTTCGAGAGTCGGTTACGGATGGGGAAGGATTAACACCCCCAAACCGCCCAAAATTAGTACTTTAATAATTACCGCTTTATTAATATTAAACTTTCCGGATTAAAATGACGATTAAATTAAAATTTGGTTATAAGTGCGAGTAGATTTTAAAGGCCCAGTAATTCGAGAGTAAACGCCCAACCACTATCACTACGCCTGATACTGGCCCCGTTTACGCTCGGATAAAAGGGCACTGCATTGACAATTAACATATCTCGATATGCGATCTTTAAAAATGACAAACATAAATACAATGTGATAAACATAGAAATACTAACATAATAAAAAACTAATCTACCATAAATACATGAATATTAATCTAACACATAAAAAATTAAGGTAAAATATTTTATACCTATAAAAAATATCTAGATATATTTAAAGTTAATAGTTTATATATGTATTTTACAAAAAAGTATTTATTACTATTTTATATACATATTAAAAATATAATATTTAAAGTAAAATATGTGTATCATTTATTAAAATATACTTATACATATTAAGTTAGTAATTTATAGACATATATATTTTTACAAAAAAAGTACTTATTTATTATTTATATATGTATGGTAAATAAACAAAGTATTATTTTATTTTACAAATACGTAGAAATATATATGTGTGTATATATCTATATTATAAGTAAAAACACAAATCATAGGTAATATACATATATATATCTTATATAAAAATATTACAAAAATAAACTATTTATTAATAATAATAATAATAATAATAATAATAATAATGAAAGTGCATGGATTAAACTATTACAACATGAAGCTAATGAAAATGCATGGATTAAAGAGCATAAGAATTAAATTGCATGGCATAAACAACAAACATTATAGGACTAAAATGGCACAAATGGAAAATATGAGCATAAATTAAAACTAACAGAAATAAAAGTTGAAAATTCAAATGCTAAAGTGCAGTGACTAAATTAAAGTAAAACACAAATTAAAGGCCACAAAAGAAAATAAAGAAGGATGATGTTAAACACGCGAAACAAAATAGAAGGACTAAAAACACTATTATACCAGAATCAAAACAAAAACGGGGAAGAAGGAAAGGGACCATATCTGTAATTTGCCCATTAAAGGACACGCATATCCTGCCCTGGTAACCGGGTCACACGCGGGTCGGGGCCTCCAAAACTATGTCGTTTTGCTAATGGTTGTTTAAACAAAGATAATGGTATCATTTTTTTTCGAACCAAAACATCACAAACCCTAAAATTTCTTTCCTCCCTTCTCCTCTCACTCACTCACTCACTCACTCACTCACTCGACGGCGGCTCACTAGGATTTCAGGGTCGTTCCTCGGCACAAGGCTTCTCGACGAGTGGCGGCGCGACAATGAGGAAGGCGCGAAGGCCCGAGCACACCGAACGGAGGTAAACTCACCATTCCCCTTTCTTTTGATTTCCGATTAAAAAAATGATTTAGATTTCAAACGAAAAACCAAGATAAGAAAACGATTTTATTTCAGAATTTTTTTTTGAAACTTTATTAATTTTGTTTACACTTTCTTGATCTAACAATCTCTCTTACAATTTTTGAATCTGAACCTCTCTCTCAGATCTTCCCCTTACAAGTTTTTTGAAAACCAAAAGACCCATCAAACTCTTTTTTTCGAACCACCGACCCCCTTTTTTACATATCTTTTTCGTTCAATTTTATAACCGGTCTGATAAAATAAAATAATGAATCTTCCCATGTTGTTGCAGATCTGATGGGAATAGGCAACCATGATTTGGGGCGGATTTTCGGGAATGAGATATGGGCAGTGACAGAGTTGATTTTTTTGGTTTTATTTTTTAGGGTATTTGGATATGATTTGGGATTAAGGGTTTTTGGCAGTTACCGGTGAAGTGAGCGACGACAGACGAACGGCGGTGGATGAATGGCGGCGGCGCAAAGCCCGACGACGATTGGTCATTAGGATTGTGTTTAGGGTTAGGGTTTAGTTTTAGGTTTAGGCTATTGGGTTACAAGTTTGGGCTGAGTCGGGTTTAGTTGGTTATTTGGTTTGGGTGTAAATGGGTTTTGGTTATTTGTTGTAACGGGTTTTCAGGTTTGGGGGTCAAAACGGGTTATGACAGTTGCCCCTCTTTGCTCATTGTTGTGTAACAGCAATAGAGCAAAGACTAAGAATTATCCATTTTGGTCCGGTCCCGCTAGGCTTCTCCTCTTGACGTACGTCTTCGTTCTTCTGTAGATATTCTTTTTCTTTGATGCAAGTCTTCTTTCTTCTCTTGGTTGATCTACCTTATCACTCTTGGGAAGCAAAATCTTCAAAATAGGGGGTTGTCTGTTGGGGAAGCAAAATGAGTCCAACTTGCTACATTATTGATAATAAGCTAATACCTAAAGAGAGTTCGACCCAGTTGCAACACTGACGAAGAGGCAGGGTCTACAAAATTTGATCCAGCTGCAACACTGACGATGAGGCAAGACCGATGGGTGAAAGTTCTGATGTCTGATCCAGCTACAACTCTGACGAAGAGACAAGACCAGAAAATTGACAACTTTTTCCTTTTCTCTTTTTCTTTTTTCTTTTTCTTCTTTGTTTTTCTTTTCTTTTTGCTTTTTCTTTTCTACTTTTTTCATTTTGCTATCTTTTTCTTCTTTTTTTTAGATACAACATTGATAAAACTTGAAAGTTGGTAAATTTTGACCAAGCTACAACACCGACGAAGAGGCATGGTCTAAAGTTAGTAATGTTGATCCAGCTACTACACCGACGAAGAGGCGGGATCAAGAGTTAGTGAATTTGGTCTAGCTACAATACCGACGAAGAGGCAAGACCGGAAGTTAGTGAATTAGGTTCAGCTACAACACCGGCGAAGAGACAGAACCGAAAGTTATATTTGACCGAGCTACAACACCGACAAAGAGGCAAGTTCTGAAGATTTGATCCAACTACGACACCGACGAAGAAGCATGATCAGATAGTTGATTTCTTTGCGATCAAGCTACGACTTTGACGAAGAGGCATGATCGAAATTTGGAAAATTTGGTTCAGCTACAACACCGACGAAGGGGCAGAACTGAAAGTTATATTTGACCAAGCTACAACACCGACGAAGAGGCAAGGTCTGAAGACTTGATCCAGCTACAACACTGACGAAGAGGCAGGATCGGATAGTTGATTTCTTTGCGATCAAGCTACGACTCTGACAAAGAGGCATGATCGGAATTTGGCAAATTTGGTCCAGCTACATCACCGACGAAGAGGCAAAACCGAAGATTTATGTTTGTTGGATCTATCCACACTATCAACAAAGAGATAAGATCGTATTTCAGCATTTGGACTCCACTAGACCCTCAAGGGAAAAGCAGAATCGGATGACATCAATTTGAACACGGCCACACCATCAACAGAGGGACATGATCAGATAACACTTGAATATTTTTTCTTTCTTCCTTTTTCTTTTTCTCTCTTTTTCGACCCTTTTTACTTTCTTTTTTTGCTTCTTCTTTTTCTTTTTTTGATTTTTTTCTTTCTCTTTTTTTTTGATTTTTTTTAATTTTTTCTTTTTTTTGATTGATTTTTTAGCTACAACTATAATAAAAAGGTAAATTCCGAGTAAAATTTAGGTCTAGCTGCAACACCATCGAAGAGGCAAGACCTAGAGAGGATTTGATCTGTTACACCACTGACGGAGAGACTAGATCAGCAAAATGTGGGACCCACTACACCACCGATAGAGAGGTAGGACCGAATGGAAACTTTGATCTGCAACACCGATGAAGATGAGATCTGGATAGTTTTTTGATCTGCTACCACTGACGGAGAGACTAGATCAGCAAAATGTGAGACCCGCTACACCACCGATGGAGAGGTAGGACTGAATGGAAAATCTGATCTGCAACACCGACGAAGGCAAGATCTAGATAGTTTTTTATCTGCTACCACTGACGGAGATACTAGATCAGCAAAATATGAGATCCACTACACCACCGACAGAGAGATAGGATCTGGATAGAAAATCTGATCTGCAACACCACCGACGGAGGCAAGATCTAGATAGGTTTGGTCTGTTACACCATTGACGGAGAGACCAGACCAGCAAAATATGAGATCCACTGCACCACCGACGGAGAGATAGGATATGGATAGAAAATTTGCAACACCACCGATGGAGGCAAGATCTAGATAGGTTTGATCTGCTACACCACTGACGGAGAGACTAGATTAGCAAAATATGGGATCCATTACACCACCGACGGAGAGATAGAATCTGGATGGAAAATTTGATCTGCAGCACCACCGACGGAGGCAAAATCTAGATTAAGTTGGCGTACCACCACTAACGGAGGCATGATTTGGATTGTTGTGCCATTGTCAACGAGATAATTTTTTGGAAAAATTTGCTCGGCTTCTCTATTGACCGAGGGCAGGATCTGGAAGGAATTTCTGTTGGCAGAAGAGATAGTCGAGAAATTGTTAGTGTCTGTCACGCCATCGTCGGAGGAATGAGATCCTGAAATAGAAAAAAAAACATTTATTAGTAACTGTTCAAAAACTTGTCACTTATACCTTTTATTTGAGATGTTTAAGCATTTTGTGTGTTTTTGGCCTCCTTCATGACTAAGGTTGGCCATCGTGTCGTTTCCCCCATGTTGAGGATGTTCAATCTCTTTCGGAGACCTATTTATATGTACAAACAAAAATGCATGATTGCACCTAATTTTATGCCTAAATGCATGTGTCTACCCTAAATACATGGTGACTTTGGTGTATGCACTTAATCTAAATGTATGACGTATGCAAAAATGGTTCAATGCAAGATGAATGCAATGAATGCATGAATGTGACAGGATTTTTTTGGCCCTCAATGGGATGCCCCTGACTCCTCACTGGTCAAATCAAGCTCTTAGTCTGTCGGTGCCCTAACCTCTTTCGGGTTCAATCACTTTTTTTTTGAATATTTCATCAGGGTGCATGCCCCAACATTTTGTTCATTCTATGCCATCAATTGAAACTACTCTTGTAGCAAATTTGAAACTTGTATGTTCATTTTTTTCTTTTTTTTCGAGGGGCTTTCATTGTCCTCATGAAGATATTGTGTTGCCACATAGGCCGGGTTCACAAATTTGCTGTGTTGGGTAACTTATCTCTTTCTGATCAATGCGAAGCAGTGATGATATGTAGTTGTCGAATGCTTATTTTTGAACCTTGATGGAGAATGCCCCCAAATTGAAGTCTTGTCAGAGATATGGTGTTTGCAGCAAACACTTTCAGATATGCCCCAAGATCGGGCTCTTGTAAAGGTTCTGTAAGGTGCTAGATCGACCAACTTTGTTGTATCAGATGGGGTAACCCAGGGACTAATTTCAAATTTTCAAAATATATGCACGTAAATGCGAAATGCATGTCCTAGATGCGAAAGTACTGATTCAAAAATGGTTATCGTGGCTCAACTTCTGAACTCACGAGACTCATTTGCAACTTTGAATATTGCCTTGATATCTAGAGTGCTAGATTTTCTCCCGATGATAATTTTTCAAGTTGAGAACCAATCGTGAATCGGCATTTCATGCTAGTAGAATGCAAAAAATAAAATGTTATGATATGCAATGCAGTGAATGCCAAAATGAACAGATATGATGTGATCACAAAAATTGGTCAATTTGAAATTAAAATAATCAAATGAATAAATTAAAGTAAATAATGAAAGCTTTCTGATCAGGCAAAGCACTTGAACCAACACCTTTATGTAATGCAAATGCGATGATGTATGCAAAAAAGAAAGCAAAACAAAAAAGAAAACGAGTCAGTACCGGATAAAATAAATAAACAATTAAAAGGGCAAATTAAATACGATAAACAAACAAAACAACCCTATTTACATCCCGTCTAAAACACCTAGGTTATTCGCATGGCTCTAAAATGGTGGGTTTCTATATATTCTCTACATGCAGTGTTGGTTCTAGGAGGTACCATAATGTCCTTGCTATACTCTACTAAGAGTAGCAAGGCCTACGATCATCACCCATTATAGGCTCCTTTCAACCGGGTTCAATTCAGGGGGACCCATTCACTTATGCCTACACGAAGGAACGATATCCTTACGAAAGCATAAGGTACTCGAGCCCCGAAGGTACTTGCTAGGCCTACACGGAGGAACAATATCCTCATGAAAGCATTAGCATTTTCCCCCACTTAAAAAGGACGGGTTTATATGCCAAATTTTAAATGCGTTAAAATAAACGCGCAATTATAACCAAATGCTAGTTTAATAATCACTTTAATCAGGAATTTCTGATATTAATAAAGCGGTAATTATTTGAAAAAAGCTCAACTCTCTTATTTTTTTGGAAAAACAAAAATGTCCCCAGCAGAGTCGCCATCTCATGCTGATCCTTTAAAAAACGATGTCCCTTTAAGGTGTAAAAAGGTCTTTTTTATTTTGAAAATGATGTTCTTTTGGGGATTTTAGAAAAAAATCGTATTATTTTAAAAATGGAGTCGCCACCGCCACTAAGGTGGACCGAGCACCGTAAAAACCAAAGATTTTAAAAATGTTGGGTTCGGGAGTCGATTACGGATGGGGAAGGATTAGCACCCCCACACCGCCCAAAATTGGTACTTTAATAATTACCGCTTTATTAATATTAAACTTTCCGGATTAAAGTGACGATTAAATTAAAATTTGGTTATAAGTGCAAGTAGATTTTAAAGGCCCGTTATTCGAGAGTAAATGCCCAACCACTATCACTACGCCTGATATTGGCCCCGTTTACGCTCGGATAAAAGGGCATCGCATTGACAATTAATAGATCTCAATATGCGATCTTTAAAAATGACAAACATAAATACAATGTGATAAACATAGAAATACTAACATAATAAAAAACTAATCTACCATAAATACATGAATATTAATCTAACACATAAAAAATTAAGGTAAAATATTTTATACCTATAAAAAATATCTAGATATATTTAAAGTTAATAGTTTATATATGTATTTTACAAAAAAAGTATTTATTACTATTTTATATACATATTAAAAATATAATATTTAAAGTAAAATATGTGTATCATTTAGTAAAATATACTTATACATATTAAGTTAGTAATTTATAGACACATATATTTTTACAAAAAAGTACTTATTTATTATTTATATATGTATGGTAAATAAAAAAAGTATTATTTTATTTTACAAATACGTAGATATATATATATATGTATATATCTATATTATACGTAAAAACACAAATCATAGGTAATATACATATATATATATATATATATACAAAAATAAAGATATTATAATAAAAATAAACTAATAATAATAATAATAATAATAATAATAATAATGAAAGTGCATGGATTAAACTATTACAACATGAAGCTAATGAAAATGCATGGATTAAAGAGCATAAGAATTAAATTGCATGGCATAAATAGCAAACATTATAAGACTAAAATGGCACAAATGAAAAATATGAGCATAAATTAAAACTAACAAAAATAAAAGCTGGAAATTCAAATGCTAAAGTGCAGTGACTAAATTAAAGTAAAACACAAATTAAAGGCTACAAAAGAAACAAAAGAAGGATGATGTTAAACACGTGAAACAAAATAGAAGGACTAAAAACACTATTATACCAGAATCGAAACAAAAATGAGGAAGAAGATAAGGGACCATATATGTAATTTGCCCATTAAAGGACGCGCGGATCCTTCCCGGGTAACCGGGTCACACGCGGGTTGGGGCCTCCAAAACTACGTCGTTTTGCTAATGGCCGGTTTAAACAAAGATAATGGTATCATTTTTTCGAACCAAAACATCACAAACCCTAAAATTTCTTTCATCCCTTCTCCTCTCACTCACTCACTCGACGGCGGCTCACTAGGGTTTCACGGCCGTTCCTCGGCGCAAGGCCTTATGGCGAGTGGCGCGCGATGATGGCGAAGGCGCGAAGGCCCGAGCACACCGAACGGAGGTAAACTCACCCTTCCCTTTTTTTTTGATTTTCGATTAAAAAAATGTTTCAGATTTCAAACGAAAAACCAAGATAAGAAAACGATTTTATTTCAGATTTTTTTTTGAAACTTTATTAATTTTGTTTACACTTTCTTGATATAACAATCTCCCTTACAAATTTTGAATCTGAACCCCTCTCTCAGATCTTCCCCTTACAAGTTTTTTGAAAACCAAATCATAGTTTTTTGAAAACCAAAAAAACCTATCAAAAATCTTTTTTAAAAAAATCAACCATAACGCCCATATCTCATTTTTACATATCTTTTTCCAAATCATGGTTTTTATAACCGGCATGATAAAATAAAATAATGAATCTTCCCATGTTGCTGCAGATCTGATGGGAGTAGGCAACCATGATTTGGGGCGAATTTTCGAGAATGAGATATGGGCAGTGGCAGAGTTGTTGGGCAGTGGCAGAGTTGATTTTTTAGGTTTTATTTTTTAGGGTTGGTTTATTTTGGTTTTAGGGTATTTGGATATGATTTGGGATTAAGGGTTTTTGGTAGTTACCGGTGAAGTGACGACGACGACATACGATCGGCGGTGGATGAATGGCGGTGGCGCAAAGCCCGACGGCGGCTGGTCATTAGGATTGAGTTTAGGGTTAGGGCTTAGTTTTAGGTTTAGGCTATTGGGTTACAAGTTTGGGCTGGGTCGGGTTTGAATCGGGTTGGGTTTAGTTGGTTATTCGATTTGGGTGTAAATGGGTTTTGGGTTATTTGTTGTAATGGGTTTTCGGATTTGGGGGTCAAAACGGGTTATGACACAAGGCGGCGATCTAAGGTTTGGAGTGAGTTAGGGTTGAATAATCCAAGAAAACAAAGGGCTGTAGTCTTTTTATATAAACCGTTTTTGCATAAAGGAAATAAAAGGCAAAAATTGCTACCAAGTCCCTAAACTTTTTGAAAAACGCACTAGTACAAATTAGAATATAAAACTCACGAAGTTGACACCCTTTTGCCATGGTCTTATAATTAGTCATCAAATTTGATTTAAATCTCAAATTAATCCCAAGAATTTTCAATAAATTCAAGTTTAGTTCTCGAACTTCAAAAATTACCATTTTAACTTCAAAGCTTCAAACTTTTGCAAAATAGTATCGAATTCTAATTTTCACTTTTTAACAAATCTATTAAAAATTACCTAAAAATAGGGTATCAAAATTGGAAATTCTAAAATTAGGTTTTTTAAGAATTAAAGAAAAGTTCGGGGTGTTACACTCTTTGCCTAATCTTTTGTCACTAAACCTCTCTTGTTGCAACACAAGTGAATTTCCAAATTTTGTAAGAAATCTAGAACGTTTGACCTCTCTAGACCTTTCTTACAATAGAATCCGTGTCATCGATGCTGATATGTTTTTAAAGCTTCAGAGGCTTCAAACACTGGATGTTTCACACAACAGTGCACTATCCCTGACCAACAATAACAACCTTACTCTTGTCTTTCCCCGTCTTACCTGGTTGTCAATGTCTTCTTGTAATATAACTGAATTCTCAAATTTCTTGACAATGCAAGATAGTTTGCATGCATTAGACCTTTCAAGCAATAGCATTCAAGGCCAAATTACCAAACAAGAAACAAATTGGGGAAGAAATCTAACCTATCTTGACCTTTCTAACAACTTGTTGACGGTTGTAGAATATTCTTCATGGAAGAATCTACAAGTTCTAAATCTTCGCTCAACCTAAATACTTTGAAATGGCCATTTGTTTGGCAGTTAGATTACATACTTGGGGATGGTAAAGGTTATGTGTTGATGACATTTTCCAGAAATATCGGCATAGGCGGAGCCACGCATAAGAATAAGGTGTTTGTTGACACCTAAAATTTTTTAAAAATTTCTTTTTCATATATAATTTGTATTTAAAAAAATAAAAAAAATATATAAATGACATCACTTTATAAATAAAACGACACTCTTAAATTACCATTAAAAAATGACACCCTTGAATAAATTCTTAGCTCCGCCAATATCGATATAGCTGAAGCAAGCCTCGCTGAACAACTGGCCATCGAAGAAGCTTTGTCGAATGTGACAACTGCAACGCGGTTAATTGGTGTGTACCTATCTAAAGTACAAAGTTAACCTCCTTTCTTGCAGAAATTCGTGGTTCCAGGCAGGGGCGAATCCATGCATTTAAGTTTGGTGGTTTACCTATTTATTTTATTTAGAGGTTTAAAGTTTCGAATTTCTCCAGACAATTAATTTGACTACAACAGACTAAATAAACATCAAAAAATATATTTTGTTAAAGAAATCTCCCTACTTGAAAAAAGACTTAAAAAGTAATAACAATCATCAATTGATAAAAGTGACAAGAAAGTTGAATTGATAAAGAGATGAGTAGAGAAATTCGAGATCAACTATTTTTTCTTGTCAAATAGAACATTTAAAGAGATAAGTGTGATATCGTGAAAGTTCTTCCGAGTTTCAAAGACAAAGGTTATCAAAAGTTCAAACATTTAAGGATTGACCCAAATGTAATTTTTGTAGCAGTAATTTTTTTAAAGTATGAAGGGTGACCCAATGTAACCTTACCCATAATTGAGTGACCCCTTACCCATACTTGAGTGACTTAAATGTAACTTTTAAAATTTGGGTGTCTCATATGTAACATTACCCATAATTGAGTGACTTCTGTTGTAGTTTACTCAAAAAATTAATGGTGGTCACGTCACCCTTAAGGTATCTCGATAGATTTGCCCTTGGACTTCCTGGCAAGGCAAGGCAATAAGTACGAGAAATTCGTGGTTGTAGAAAGATGAGGGTTTAGGGTTTGTATATCGGAGATTATGGTTTATAGATTAAGGATTGTGATTGCAATTTGAAGATTTTATTTTATTTCGTCTCGTTTGGTTGGGTTGTAACTGCGTATTGTATTATTTAATACGTCTCTATTACAAAATTTATTTTATATGCGCGTTTGGTAGATGTTAAATTTAATACAGTGTTTATATTACACACAAGTTGAGTGATATTTATCACATAGTGGAGGTGGAGTTTATTTAACACATCAATTTTACGCCACTTTTTTCAAGTATACCCTCATATAATTTTTCACGTATGTACATCATTGTAAATATACTAACCCTAAACTCTAAATCCAAACCATAAACAATGATCCTAAACACCCAACAATAAACCCCAAAACTCAAACCCTAAATAATAAACCATGACTTCAACCCTAAACCCCAAACATCAAACCATAAACAATAAACCCCAAACCATGAACCCTAAACCATGAACTCCAAACCTTAAACCCTAAATCGTAAACTATAAAACCTAAACCCATGAACCCTTAAACCATAAACCCTAACTCTAAACCCTAAATAATAAATCACAAACCATAAATCCTAAACACTAAACCTTGAACCATAAAACATAAACCCTAAACCCAAATATCAAAACTCAAACCCTAAACCCTAAACTTCGAACCTTAAACCTAAACCATGAACCTTAAACCCTAAACCATAAAATCCAAACCATAAACCATAAATCATGAACACTAGAACACAAACCCATGAACCCTCAAACCCCAAACCTTGAACTCCAAACCGTAAACCCTAAAAATAATATAATAATCAATGTCAAAATAAGGGGAAAATATGAAGCTAGAATTTTAAGGGTAAAATAGTACATTCTTACATAATATTTATCTTTTAACTTTATCACAAATTTCACAACCAAACACCTTGATGTAGTAACAACCATTTTCATCCATCTTTTTAATACACAATGTTATTTAATACAACACAACTGTTTTACATCCGTTGTACCAAACGAGGCGTTTTTATTTTAAATCTGATAAGGCATTAAAATATTAATAAATATACCATGTCACAATAAAATATTAATAAAATAAGACGAGTTATCCTAGAGTGATCAAAATAGGAACAATTCGGAAGTTGAGTGATTAAATTGAAATTTTTAAACTTTAATAACTAAAATATGAGTGAGAAAAAAGTTGAGTGATGAACTGTGTAATTTACCTTAATTTTTATTCCCCAAAGCGCGAAACAACGATTCCCCCTAATTGATCCATTGGCCTGAGATTCATTAATCCAGCTCCGAACACTTTCCAATAACTTCATGATTCACAAGAGTCAAATCTATGGTCATATTGAATGGGCTACATCTCTCATCTAACAAGCTTGTTGGTCATATGCTAAATCTATCGAATCAAAACCTTGAATTTGTGAAGACAGATGTTTGATCTTCAAAGGCTGGTGGAAGATCTTTTGTGTGGAATGTCTCATGAATTTGGCTTTTAAGTGTTTGTTTCCTATTTGTATTTCGTTATCCATGTTTACGTGCTTTTTAGTTTTGATGAATTGAATGAAATAATTTCCATATCCAAATTAAAAATAAACATAAATGATTGTGCAGATATTATAAAGATTTGGGCTGCAAATCATAGTTCTTAATATGATCCTACATGGATCCAATTGTAATTAACAAAGTAAATTATATATGAGGATTTGTTCATCTAACTTTCTAGTCCTTTTCAGGTTGATGAATCAATGAGGCCAGAAGAGATTGGATTTTTTTTTGAACAGAAATGACCTCATTAAAAATCCCCTCTAAACCTAATAGGGGGAAAAGAGTGCCCAATATTATTAATTAGGAGGAGTTCTACAAGATACATCAATAATGCCCAGCACCTCTCAAAATAAAACCAACAGGCCACAATAACAATACCATATGAATCAAAATCAAAAACCCTTCCCCAAAGCAAGTCATAACCCCATACCACTACTATTCTCTACACACCAAAGCAAGTCAACCTCTCTCCCTATGCCTTTTAGAGCTAAACTATGGGCAGTGTAATTCATTTCCCTAAATGCAAAAGTGATTTTCCAGTGGAAATTAGAGCAAAACTGCCTGCACTTATATACTTGATCAGCGAATGCAACTGGAACACAGACTCGGTTATCTATCTAGTTCACTGCCGTCACACTATCGGACTCTATAATCAGAGGGTGAGGCACTGACCATTTTGACTTCGAAAAAATGCAGCAAGCTTCCAAGATGGCAAAAGGTTCAGCTTCTGTTGGATCCGATAACCCTATTGACTTGGAAAAACTTACCAAAAGCGTACCCTGGTGATCTCGAAGGATACCCCTATTTCTGCTTCACTGTAACTCCCTTTCACCGAAGCATCGACATTGAACTTAAGATTATCCACTGGAGGAGCATCCAACACCCTTTAGGAGGTCTAGACTTTTGTCCAACACTGATCATACAATGATTTGGATGAGTGAAAAAGTCCGATATAGAGCTGAAGGAGGAAAGCCATTTACTTTTAACCCAGAACCCAATTCGCAGGAGGGCAAGTTCAAAAACTTGATCTTCATTGAAACTTTTGTTGCTGAAAATGGCCTCGTCAAATAGTCCAAGCAATACCAAAGAAAAGCAAGAATCCAGACAGGCTTCACAGCAGGTTTAATAGGTTGATGGTCCCAAACAGCGAGAAAAGATTTTAGATTTTCAGAACTGACTAACCGTACACTCCATAAATGCCCCCACCTCTGCCATATTCTCCAGACAAACTCGCAATGACAAAGTAAATGGTTAGCCGACTCACATACCTTGGAACACAAAACACATACAGAGTTGTTCGTAGAAGGAATACCTCTCTTAGCTAGCTCATCATAAGTTGATATCCTACCTTGCACGGCCCTCTATACAAAGATCTCCACCTTTGGGGAAGCAAGATTTACCCAAATCAAACTCCAGAACCTATCCCTTTCAGTCCCGAATGAAGAAGAGAGCTCACATAGATCCTTTGGCTTATACAGCCCCTGGATGCACCAACCCATTTAAGCAATCATTAGCAACCACAGCCCTGGCAGTTCGATCTAAAGTGTTCATAAAATCACCCCGCATCTCTTTTTCCCACTCGAAAAGTCTTCTTCTAGTGACAATATTCCAAATCCAAACACCCGACTCTTTTGATCCAAACTCACACACCTTGCCGGTTTTGTTTTCCACCATTCCAAATATCCTAGGGAAAGCAACTATAAGTGAAGGAACCTTCGTCCAATAATCATCCTAGAAATTGATCGACTTTCCATCCCCTAATACGAACCTGAGATTTTGAGTGAAAAGATCTTCAAGATTAGACAGAGGCTTCACAATGTTTTTCCAAACCCACGACGCCTTGCTGTTATGATCAGAGTAGGGGATCAAACTTCCATTAGAATACTCATACTTCGCATCAATCACTCTCCGCCAAAGGTTATAAGGGTCGCTACTATATCTCCATACCCACTTATTAAGCAAGGAATGATTTTTAAGTTTTAAATCGACTAAGCCTAACCCACCACAATCTTTTGGTTTACAAAGATTCTCCCATTTAATCCAAGTTCCCCAAATAAATTTTGCAATGACTTTATTTAGCAGGTATGCAACAGTCGCGGGCATAATAAACAGAGTCGTATAGTATATTGGCAGATTGCACAAGACAGATTTTACTAACATAATTCGGCCTGCAATAGATAGTAGCTTACCCATCCACCCTTCTAGCCTCGATTGCACTTTATCAATTATCGGCTTCCATATGGCCATCGAGTTCCGAGAATGACCCAGAGGGAGGCCGAGATAAGTTGTGGGGAATGAGTCCTTACAACAGTTTATTGCCTCAGCCCAACTATAGATCTGATCATCTTCCACATTAAGGCCATATATTTTTTTTTTTTCATGTTTAGCGGCAAACCAAAGGCTACTTCGAATACCCTCAGGATCCTTTTGATATTCTTCACATTCTCCGCATCTGCCTTTAGAAATAAGATTAAATCATCCGAAAATTGTAGGCGTGAAATCAACATCCCCTCCTTTCCCACTTTCACTACTATGATCCAATCGAGTTGTTTGCAGCTTCTGTTTGTTCAAAAAATAATGTTAAACAGTATTTTTATAAAAAATAATTTTAAAATTTTAAAATTTTAATTTTTTTAAAAATACCTTTATAAAGTTAACGGTCAACTTCACACGTTTCTTCCCAATTAGTTAGAAATGTCACGTGACATCTTCTGAAAGTTGTGCATGTTCAGTTTTTTAACACTACTAAAGTAAATCTGAATGATACTTTAAGTACTAAATTGTAACAAAAAATTATTGATGTATCGAATTATAAAAATAGGTATAATTGAGAAGCTAAACTAATCATAAAACCTTCTCTTACATTGGACCACTCTAATATATGTCATTTTTTTTAAATAGTAGTGACCGGAAATAATTGGAAAATAAAAGAAAGTAATTTGGTAACTGTTATTAGTCCTCGGTGTGAGAGTCCCACTTACACGTTGGGATGGAAAAGTCAAAGGTAAAAAAGTCTTTGGAGTTTATTAATTTTAAAGATTCCCCAGCCCCATCACTTTAAAGTGATATGGAAGGAGTCAATTAATTTGGTTGAATTTTTTTAATAGTTTTACTGTAATTATAAGTTGGATTGGTAAAACTCAACTCGAAAAAATTGAATTATTTGACTCGAATTGAGGCAAAAAATTGACTCATTTTGACTCGACTCGTAATTTTATAAACTCGACTCGACTTTAAAAAAATTCAAATAAAGTTTGAGTTATAAAATTGAAACTCGAATAACAAAATTTTTAGTAATTAGTTAATTAGTTTTTCATATTCGAGTCGAGTCTGTTAATTTTACATGATATATTATGTATATCACATGTGAAAATATGAAGAAATATATATACATATCGTATATGCATATAAAAAACCGTTAAAATTAGAATCAATATATGCATAGCCCAGTCCTAAGTATATGTATATAGAAATATTTGTGTTCACCGCTACGTATATGCATATAGAAATATATATGAAGAAATATATATGTACAATTAAATTTGTATAGAAACTCGAAAACTCGACTCGATTCTACTCGTATTTTATAAACTCGACTTGATTCGAAATTTTTTAAATACAGTGAACATAAAATAGGACATACAAACTCGAATAACTCAAAATTTTTAACTCGACTCGATCGAGCGCCCAACGCAATAACCATTGATTCAAATTCAGAAAACGGAAATGGAGTTGAGGGGTATAGAAGTGTATTATCACTAAGTCAAGTTCAACACTTGGTTAAAATTGACAACATATTATATAAAAGTAAAATTGTAGATAATAAACTATTAATATAATAATATATAGTAATATTATACTTTTATTTTAATAATATATATTAAACTATTAATATAATTAAGAATATTTAATATTTAAAATATATTTATTAAGACTAATATTAAATTTTAATATTAAATTGTAATATCAAATTATAATTTAGTATGATATTATATTATAACATTAAATTATAATATTATAAAATAGTATTAGACTAAATGTAAAATTAGAAGTAAATATGTGCCAATTTTAGGTAAACAAAAAATTAAAGACTAAATTAATAAAAAAATAAAACACGAGAAACTTAATATCTCATTTACTCTTTTTTTTAATCAAAGTCAACCCTACTTCATTAGTAAAAGAAGTGTCACATGGCACATTTTCAATAGCTGAAATTGTTTTCTAACTAATGGAACGAGTTCTTGCAGCTATTAAACGAGTTTAAATCTAATCCCTTTGACATGGACTGGTTACGTTGGGAAGGTTCTGGTGATGGCTCATTCTCGGTTAAGTCCGCAAGGAATCTCCATGCCCTCGCTGCTCCTGATGATTTCTCTTGGCTAGGGCCTAGGGGTGATGGCTCATTCTTATTGAAAGCGATAGCTTGGTTGCTATTAATTGGATCAAGGACCCTTCTAAATCTCCCGAGTACTTTTCTAACTTGATCTCCAGCATTGTTCGCATATTCAGGGATGGACTCAGAAAAAGACTGAAGGGGATAACTGTCTCTTAAAATTTTAAAATTAATATTTAATTTAAATTATTTTAAAAAAATTTATATATTTTTTATTAAAAATCTATTTTCGTCCTAAACAATATTGAGACATAAATTTGCAAAGGAGGGGATCTCCAGATCTGCTGATTTGTTTCAAGTCTAATTTGGCTAGGGATGCGTGATTTCCTTTTGCTGCTGCGCTGGGAGTGTTTAGATGGACTGATAATTTTTTTATGTTTTGTGTTCACTGCTGGTTTGTTAATGCTGCTACATTTTTCATTTTTGTGTGTTCCTGGGTAAATTTTGAGCTTTTGGACTAGAAGTTTAGGTGGTCTATGCGTCACTCTTGGTATCTGCAAGTCATGTTTGTGTACGCTTAGGAGTTTTAGTGGTCTGGTTATACTATGTGTTGTTGTATGGTTTTTATTTTTTGCTAACTAATATACATGTTGGGTACTCTTCCCCCTTTCGCCATTCGACTCTAATCTCTAATTTTGGGTTGGTTATGAAGGGCCTTTCGCCATTCGACTCTAAACTCTAATTTTGGGTTAGTTATGAAGGGGATGTTTAACAAAACCTCTTATCTTTCAAAAAATCACTAATGTAAAAAAATAACTCCGATAACTAAAGTGTCTCAATAACACTTTAGAAGATAACTCACTAAAAAGATATAATTTAAGAGAAACAATATTTAAGCTATTTAAAGATAAAATAAATAAAACACATAACCGCGTTTTAACCACATTTGTGAGTTTAACAAATATTTTAGTGTGCCAATTAATAATCCGGTATATATGCACACAAACTAAAAATTACACTTTTTTAATAAATTTTAAGGGTTAAATTCTTGCTTTAAACATGAAATAACTTAAAATCTGCGATCAGTGTTTACTTCTGAATGGACCAACAAAAGATTAGCGATTATACTCGCTCCATAAATACCTTGAGAAATAAAAAAAAAAAGAAGTTATAAATCCTTCATATAATCACTTAGTTATCTCTATATGTTCATTTATCCTCTATATATTTATCTTTGATTTTGTGAATGAGAAAGAAAATACAACGAAAACTTTTAAATTATTCTCTATTTCTCTCCACTATTCTTTTATTTCATGTTAAATTTCTTTTATTTTATAACAATTTATGATCTATTAGTTTTATTGTAATTTTTCTTGATTGAGTCATACTCAATTGATTCATCTTTGGTTAGGTACATCACAATAAGAACATGAACAAATAATACAAAGTTCAAACGATACAAAGTCCAAAAATGGATTATGAATAAATCTGATAAATCCTACCTACTATGCAACTAAGCTGGCCTCCTCACTTTCAGGGACTATAATGTCAAGCCTCATCATAGGCTTGTATCTGTTAGGCACTTGAGCTCCAGCTTGCATGCAAACTTCAACCACAGCAGGAGCCTTGCCATAGTATCTCTTTAATGCACCTCTCAAGGGAGGCCCCTTTGGGTCTTGAACATGCCACACATAATTCGGTGGGAAAACTTCACCGACCGTGGCATCTTGCCAACCGTGCTTCCCGTCTCTCCACTGGTGCTTGAATTCTCCACAGAGTTTAGCGTTGTGACCCCAAGGCCCTACATGGACCTCCGAGCAATATCCACATGCCTTTACCATGTACTTCTTCATCAAATTCGTAACACCTGATCGAACAATCTCGTGTGCATTCATTGTTTCCTGAGCGATTACGGGTATGTCTTCGGGTCGGGGTGGTGGAAATCGCCTACAAGCTCCGCATGTGTCGAGATCTATAAGTGAGGATGAGGATGGATCCACTGAGCGCCATGGCTTAGGTTCCTCGACGTATCCACCGCGATCGATTACTTTCTTTCCAATCATTCTGATAGGATTTGTTCTTCGTCGTGAAGGGTATTCTGGGATGTTGACACCGGCTTGGATACACAGCTCCACAACAGCTGGAATCCTATCGTAATCAAACCGTGTTTCGTGCTTGATGCGCAGGCCGAAAGGATCATAAAGGTGATATGATTCTATGGGAATAAGAATGTCATTGATGGAACCTTTCACCCATGCATGTAAACCATGGCGTTTTGAGCTAGTTGGACCTTTGCAGTCCTGAATTTTATGACCACTATGAGCCACATGAACTTCAGAGCACTCACTGCATAAAGCTAAAACAAATCAATACTTGAAGATGCAAGAATTAATTCAAAATATTCAGATCTCATACGAGACAACAGAAACATCACAACTGAAGACTATAATACGATGTACCTGCAACCATAAACAGGAATGACATGCAAAAGCTGTGCAAGGCCTTTAATCAAGACTTTCCATGCATCTAGCACCTCGTATGCTACAGGTATAAGTTCAGGAACAAGTATTCCATTTTTTGGAGGTTCAAGTGGCTTCTCGATACCCCTCTCAGCAAGTTTCTTATCCTTTCTCGCAGCTCTCTGGATCTCTTTAAATGGAATAGGATAAGGTTTCTTCTTTTTCGTAGGCAGTACTGGTGGAAGGTCCACATTTTGGGGATATACCCCCGGTTTCTTGCCAACAGGGTTCTGTCTAGACCCCTGACAGGCATACGGGGAAGTTCCTGAAACAAGTGCCCTACCTTTCCGAATCCATTTGCTCCCAAACTGCATGTAGAATGATATCAGGGAACAAATATTACTCTAGAATACCATCAATATGGACAAAAACAAACATAAATTGCTAAGATCCCCAAGAATTTTTGCCTATCAACTAATGCTATCATCAATAAAATGGTATGTCGCATGTAACAGGACAAAAAGACCAGACAGCAGATTATAAGCAACTAAATGTAGAGTGTCCCTATTGGATGTAGTGGACTAATTTGTATGCCTCTAAATTGATTGTGGAGATTATAAAAAATAAGGAATTTGAAAGAGGTCATCCAAAATAAAGAAATGCATAAATAGTTTTCTGCACAAATATCTGTAAAATCACTTTCAAATCACATATAGAAAAAACCAAGAACGAAACATAAATTGACAGAAAGAGTGTTCACCTTCAAATGAAAAGGGCACTGACTCGGGGATGATAATTGAGACGTCTGAAGTTCCATGATATCTAAACATGCACCTGCAAAGTGGAGGCCATATCAATAAAAAAAACTCTTTTATTTCATTTTGGATATGTTTTGTGGTGTTTTATTTGCATTATTTGGTGTAATTTGGTATTAATGATTAAGTTAGGTCCTTCGTATTGGAGCTAAAAGGAAGCAAAAGGTAAAGATGAGTGACTCACTCCTCTGAGACGGATTCCATAACGACGATGCTGTAGAGAGTGTCTGCAGCATTGATCTGGAGATAAAGGCAAACCAAAGAAATGGGAAAACATGAACATTTTTTGTAAGGAGAAAATCAAAGGTAAAAAAATGCAAGAAGTCTAAGATTGATAATTTAGCAAAATGTTATTATGAAAAATCGTTTCAGAACCAATTCTCTATTTTCAAAGAAAGTATTCAGAATACTCTGTCATCAAACAATTTGTATTCCAAAACATGTAATGTGCCTGGACTCTTGTCACTCTTTTTGGATATAATATTAGAGCTGGCCAATGCTAAAGTTGCCTGGACTCTTCATTCTTCTTGAAGTACCCCTGTCCACAACAAGGATATGGGATATAATCTCCAAGGATCCTCCAAATTTATTGAAACACTAAGAAATTCTAACCACACCTGTGTTGGATACGTATCAGACTCATACCCGAGTCTGAGTAACATAGGGCCAAAGTGATGAGAACGGATAGCTTTTCACCATTCAGCTCCATCAAATTTTAACCCTTCCATTTATAAGAAACCAGTGAAAAGAAAACAATCAATGACTTTATCAATTTATTTATGATTTTACCCTAAAATCTTCTCTTTTCTTCCATTTTCCATCTCTAGGACCAAAAAGAATCCCTCCACTCCATTGTCCTTCCACACATTAATTATTAACTCCACTTACCTATCCCTAAATCATTCCTGTAACTAGTACAGTAGTTTCAAAATACATACAAACCAAATCACCACGCTAGGTCACATTATACCTCCCATTTTCCTCCCTTGAATGAACATCAGACTTCATTTGTCAAAAAGGATGGAAAGAGCTAAAGGTAGAAACTTTGTTAATCCAATGGTTAAATTTAATAATCAATTGATCAATTGGATTAACAAAATTTCAATCTTTAAACCTTCTCATCCTTCCTATAAAGCACAACCTTAATTTTTTTCACCATTGTCTTCTCTCACTACAAATTATTAAAAAAAAAGGACAACAATGACTATCTTACTAAACTATCTACCTAAGAAAGAAAACCAAAGAGGAAATTCATCTGAAAGTAGTGAAGTGGACCCAATCAATGGAAAATAGAAATAAATCAATGATTCTATATAAAAAAAAAAACCCGGATAGATTAAAAAAAAAACAGAGTATAAACTCCCAGAAAACCCAAATTCGAGAAAGTTAAGCTGAAATGAAAGATTAATAAGAAAGAAGCTTACCCAGAACTTCGAAGCAGCTACTTTCAATCAGTGAGGTAATCTTACAAAATATGTACAATTATTAAAAATATCAGCTCAAATTTCTGGGGTTTAGGCTTCCAGTAAAATCCCCAGGACCAATTTTCATTTTTCGAGCAACTGTAGATATGTGGGCTTCATACTGGACCTTCATTGAAATTGGGCTTTCAAGAGCAAACTCTGTTGCTTGAACAAATTTCTATTTGGGTGGAAAAAAAAATTCATCACTTTATTATGGATATAGTAGTATAAATTATAATTCATTAAATTTCATTTCATATACTAGTTCAATTTTTATTCAATATTAGTATATATTTTATATAAAAATGCTTTTTAAACGTATAAAAATTCATATTCCCAAAGGACAAATGCTCGTATCGAACACTTATTCAATATCCTATTAATCATTAATTTTAACTTTGAGATTAATAGCTTATTTTAAACGTTTTAGATCTTTTACTATGTGTTTCTTTAAATTTGACAATATTATACGTCTAAGTGTGTTTAAACTTGTAACGATGCCAACTGAATTAAAATTCACTCAGTCATATATATTATTATATTTAAAGATTTCATTAATAGGTTGGATTAAACCCGAAATAAATAAAAAAACTTTAAAGTAAAATTATTTCTTGTTTATGTCAACATTATTGATTGTACCATCTTGGTTTACATTGAAATGTTACACTCTTTAACAAGAACACGCTGGCTGAATAATTGAGATTCAGAACAAGTTATTTCCTAAGTTCATCTTCTAAAAACATACAAACCCTTTCAAGCTATCATCTTTTAACTGCTTATTTAAGACCAATACATGAATTTTGATTAGGAAGCCACATTTTCACCAAAAAAGCAATCCATGGCATCCTTTAGGGGTGATCATCGATCTGCAAAACACCAGGATCGTCACCACCTCCGTAAGGAACCACATGATACTGATGCATACAAAAATTGTTCTCCTCCAATACCAGATCATCTGTTTCAAGCGAGGGAGCTCGGATTCGAGAGCAATGGATGCAGCATAAACTTCGGGGATGCCTGCACCGGGTTGGAATTCTGCTCGTTGTTCGAGTATCACTTTCAAGCATGTGGTCGGCTCAAGTCCTTCGGTGAATTCATTCATTTTGATGTTCAGGACTTGGGATTCGGATAGGTGACCGGTTATGAGAGGAAAGCTGTTGATGACGGTTTCTGCAAAACGTAGAATTTGGCTCTTGAATCGAAGCATACATGGATACCTTGACGTTCCAGTGACTTTGCCATTGGTAGATAGGAACTCAACCCTTACCTGCAAACATGAAACTATGCTTGGTGAGAATTATGATGAAAGTTGATCATATGCATCAAAGGTGATAATTCGTACCTGGAAGATTCCGAGTTTCCGGTTGTATTCAGATTCGGGCACTGTCAATGAAACCGTGAGCTGCAACCGATGGTTATATGGGATAAAAAGGGGACCAATCTCCTTTCTGGACTTCATATCATCCTTTGAAATGGTGCTGGAAGGATCTCCTACACCAGGTGAAGACAGTAACGGAATGAATGCGATCGGGCTCGGTTTCGTGTAATCAAAATTCAGGGTTTGTGTGGTTTGGATAGGTTTCACCAGCAGGCATCGCATGATGAAACCCCCCAAAAGAAACCCTGACACTAGCAATCCAACAAGCACAAAACAAACATAGGATGACCAAAACAAGGCAACGCCAAACCTTAATGCCAAATTCCCTATTGAGTTCTTAGCTTTGGCTTTAACAGTTTTGCTAGTTTGATCCAACATTCTAAACAGTTTTCTCATGAAATAGCCTTTGATTTGCCTCACAGCTTGTAATGGAAACATCAAAGACATGAAAACAAAGTAAGAAAACCATATTGGAGATGTGAAAAAGGTAACTAGAAGATTAAATTGAAACACCACAAGTTTGATCATAAGAACTGGAAGGAAAGTAAAAAAGTTCACAAGGAATTCAGCATAGCTCCCTAGAGAAGAATTTAGCACATCTGAGACATTGACAGATTCATGTTTCCATGAATCAATGCATTTGGTTTTCTCATTTTCTGCATGGAAACTACCTTCCCCTAGAGAAGAATTAAGGCCATTGGCAACAGGATTCATTTTCCTAGATTTTGCATCTTTCAACACCATATCAGCTCCATCTACCAACAACCTGATTAAACAACGTTTGAAAACATCAGATAAACTCTGTGAGTTTGCATTATTTCTGATATCAGATAAACTCTGTTCATCCATGGCTATAATTTGGAAAAAAAGGTTTCACTAAGGGACTTAGGGGACTTTGAATCAACTGTATCATGAATTTTATGAGGGAATGATGATGACATGGCTACAACTGATATTTCCTTGGGATGCCAAAAGCTTGGAAAGGTTCAGTTAGTTGGTTACCTAACCAATGGGGAAAAGCTAAGATCTTATTGGCCGTTTGTAATTGCTTCATCAGTGATTAAATATTGTAGGTGAAAAGGGCGAGGATAAACTGCAGTGTGTCACACATTTCAAAGCCTTTTTATTGCAATATTTGTTTAATATTCCCTGCTGTTGTCAAGCTTAACCATGGAGATGGTGAATCAATCGTGAATGCAATTTGCAAGCTCGCTACTGTAGCTGCGCATGGCCATCAGCCAGGCTATGTTCTGCCACACTGAGCGTGCAGTACCATACGTACCGTCAAGCTTGTGTTTCAAAGTATTATTTTAGATTTCCTTACTGTTTCATTAGGAATTATAACATCAATCACAAAGTCAGAGCTGCGAATCATATTGCCGAGTTGACATCTGATTGTTCCGATTTCACCTGACGTTCATACTCAAAACATGCACATCACACTCACCACAGATGCAATACGATTTGCAGATGACAAACAACCACTTTATGTTTCATTTCAGGAACAGGAAGCAAGTCAAGCAACCGTATTACATTATTTTGTTCAGGTATATGGTACATCTATAACAAATGAGAGAATAAAACAGAAACATAAACCACATCAAAGACGATTGTGTTGAGTCTCGGGGTGATGTAATACTGTCTGATCAAGGCTTGTTTGCAGCGTCCATGGGAGGTGCAGATTAACCACATTAGTCATGAAGGTAACGGGGTTGCTGGTGGTCTGGCAAAGATGTCTCAGGGTGAACCTGTCGGAGAATGGTGGTTCAATACACCACGCCACCACCGCCGTCCCTTGTTGAAGCTGTTAACAACATGTAATTTTCTGGTTTTGCCTTCAGTATTATAAAAAAAAGAAACATAAACCAAAATTTTTGACCTGATAGTTTTGCAAAAATCATCAGGAAAAGACCATGAATCTCTACAGTTGGATCAGAGGTCTAACATAGTTAACACAGGTAGCATTCTGATATTCACATGTGGCATCATCTATTTTAGGTGCAATGAGGCTCTATGAACACTTCAACACCAGTCAAAACTCAATGACATTGTTTATCTGAACAGAAAATGATGGGCGGCCAACATTGGAAAGTGGTGTGTCGACTCTTACTACTATCCCCGACTTTCCGACATTTCCATTCCACTTAGAGCGTCCAAACTGCATGATTGGTAGGCAGAATGACAATGAAGTGCAACAAGATGGAAAACCACCGCCATCAATAAGAACACTCGAGGAAGAAATTAAAAGAATACAATTCTAGAAGTCGACTAACAATGAAATATTGCAGAACCATGGTTTTCACAATTTTGCAAATAAAACAGACTCAATATACGAATTGGACCTTGAAAGAAGCTTCTGCAATAGGATAACTTACTGATATTGATGCAAATGCAGAAGGATGTGCCGCCAGAGCACAACCACAAATCAGATTGAGATCCTCCTTCACTGTGTGCATAACTTCGGTCTGCAAGCCCGGATTACTTCCACCAAGCGTTGGAAACAAACTGATCACAAATGTAGAAACTGACTAGTTAACACCATGCAGGATGCAAATGGAAAATACAAACAATATAAATAAACAACTACCGCATAATAACCGGAACAACCATGCATGTAAAGTGAAACATGGAAATAAGAAAAACCAACATATAGGAAGAACAAACCCTATACAAATGTAAACACAATACAACAAAGCAACAAATAGTTTCTCACAGGTGTAATCTTTCTAATTTCTATTTGCAGGAAACGGGCAATATCCCACATCACTTCGTTTTTCTCAGACAATTCAAGAAAAAAATTCGAGTATTTTAAAGTAATTGCTCTTAAGATCAAATACCTCCCACATAAATTGAACTCTTAACTTATGATCCTTGAATCATGTTAAAAACTTAAAGAGTACATTCATGTGAACAAGTGAATTGATCTCAATTTCCAATATGCAAGTATGAGGACTAATGAAGTGCTTCAAAGGCAGTGTATGAAACATAAGAAATAATCCTTAACAAGACTTATAAGTCAGGAAGAGGCAATCATTTACAAACTTTAAACCTGTGTGTATCAAAGGAAATTAGTAGAATTTCACCTAAATTGAATGGATGGCCTCATCATGAGCCCCGATTTCTTCCAAGCCAAGGCTTGTGAAAGACCCAGCGTAAATGATTTGTCTGGCCATTGCACCATTGGTGTGATACGAGTTCCCCACTTATTCTGACGAAATATTGAAACAATAAATTCAGAACTCATAAAACACACCCAAAACAGAATAATAAATCCTAGAGACGGAGCTGTTACTTCTGTGCTCCTTGTTATGCTGGAAAAGCTCAGGAACTGACCTTGCAGGAGAAGCTATATCTCATTTCTCCCGGATATTGGCCCTGTGCCTCAAGAAGTCCCCCACAAAGAGGTAGGAAAGCACTTGTTGTTAGCCCCTCACCGGATACATATGTGAACTGTCCATTTGGAAATTGCAAATCTACAAATGACTGTGAAAAGAAGGAAATGTTGAGAAAGAGTGTTATAGAAAATCAACATAAAATTTCCTCGAATATTTACTACCAAAAGCAAAAGTTCGTATGCTTATCTCATCTATCAGAGCACAGTTCTCTATTTCCTAAGAAGGTTGTTTAAAAATTTTGGTGGCCTTTAGTGTGCAAGAAGAGTCAATTAGATAAACTAAACTGCTCCACCATTTCTGGTAAATTGACATCTTCAATAGACAGCCAGAAAAACCAACAATCTAGTTGCAACAAAATTAGATAAAACACAGGTATTTTGGAATTCAGTGTGCTGAAACTTACACAGGCTAAAGGCTTAAGACAGAGCATTGACATTAATAGCCATCTCCTATGCTTTGACCATATTGCTGGACAAAGAGAATGCATTCCATTCTGCAATCAAGAAACTATAAGCAGAGAACAAATACAACAGTTTGAGAAACATAAAAACATAATGTTCAAACCATACTATCTGCTTTCAGGTTTCAATATTTGTAAAATGATTAAGTGCATCTTAACAGCAAGAACTAATGATGTATGAAGTCACCTAAATCACCTGAACACTTAAAACTGGGAGGAAAAAAGAAGAGAGAGCAAAATAAAAAATAATTTCATCATAATGGAACTTAACCTTCAAAGTTTTTTATTCCAACTTAAGCAACGCCCCTGATCAGTTCAGATCATGGGTCAGATTCCTAGAAATTTTATATCAACTTCCTTAGCATCTTTCTATTCTAGATGAGAACCATTCTCTTCTAGCCTTATAACATTTTGTAAAAGCCAACGACAATAGCTATCAGAGGATTCTAGGCTAGGAAATGCACAAGCCATCCTGGCACCTCCACACCACAAACAACAATAAAGAAGGATAAGGGAGAAAAGGGAGACAATTGAAATAGTTTCATCTTATATTTGCTTGATTCAATAGAAATTCAGAACATTAGACTAAAGACCAAATGATGTATCAATGGACAAAAATCCATGTAAACTTAATAGTATTACCATATTGAGCATAAATCTCAACAGTTTTGTTCCATATGGCCGTGCAGAATTATGTATCATAGAACATAAATGCAAATTTCTTGGTACTCCTATTTCTTATATGTAAATCTTACAGCTAGAAACAATTATTCCATGAATTATTGTCATACCTTCCTATCATAGCCATACCAAAGCAAATGTTGCTTTGATAGATGAACTGGTAAAAGAAGTGTTGTGTCCCTAACGAAGAGTACTGGTCCAAGCTGAAGAAGAAACAAAGAGTTGTCACTCCCTGATGTGGAACTGCCACTTGATGCCTCTACTCTCCATAGATCTCCCCTTGCAACCAAAGAACTTTCTAAATCTCGTGTTTTACTCTCATATGTTGAGGTAATATTTATCATCCCCCGCTGCCAACAAAAGATTAACCATACGGAAATGAGTTATAGTCATTAACAGTGTAATGGTATAGCTAGTCAAAACCAAAAACAAATTTCACATTCAATTTAAAAGGAAAACAAAACTAACAAGCAGCTAACCTGCTACTATCCCAACATTTCTATTCTTCATATGAAAGGGGAAATGTTCATAACTTATCATAGATAACATTCGGTCAAATAGGTACCTTTATAAAGCAGTTACCGCTAGCTTAGAACTTAAAAAAGAACTATCACAGATAGTCACATACCCCATGCTAGTTGTTCTTGCTTTTCTTATAAATAAGTAATTGTGTGTCCAAGACTAAATATGGATGCCTATTATATTTCACAAACAATGGCGCAATACCACCTAAATATTAATCTGCTATCAGTTATAAACCTTTTGATTGCAAAGAAAAATGTCCAAGAACACATTGGCCTATGCATCAATTAGACAATTTCCCTTCTCCAACTCTTAAGCCTTTTTCACTTATAACAATTCAGACTAAACATGGTAATTCTTCAAGTATTGAACACAAATTAAATCCATAATTCAGGCCCCTAACTAACCTCAAAGATTATCATTTTAATTGTTTTTTTACCTGAGGTCTCCCAAGTAATCCAGCAGACTTCAAATTAAACCCTGAAACCTCCTCATCCTCCAGTCCATCTGAAACACTCTCGTTTTCCACAAACCCGAAATCCTTTGATCGATCTGAAAATCCCACCCAACCCTCCATATCATTGCCACCCACCTCAACCTTCTGCCGTTTTAAAATCATATCACCTCTAACCGGAAAAACTGCACTCTCCTGGGCACGAAAGGGGATGGGCAAACTCCTGAAGAACTGCTGCACTAACCCATTCAAGCCGGCACTGAAATCAGCCCCAACTCGGCCAATCGTGTTCCCGATGTCACCGATGTCGAAAATGGTTGACTTGTCAATGGGAAGGCCAAAATCCTTTTTGACAAAGGACTGGGAGGCGAACTCGAGGTCGAAAGGCATTAAGCCAGCTAGCCGATCGGCAAGGTCCTGGCCATGGCGCTGGACCTCTTCCCAGGCTTCAAATGACCTCTCTACTGACATGAAGTCGCCAATCTAAATCCGAAACACAAAAATTGGGTTCTGATGAGGACCTAACCAATGGATAACAAATTACCCAAAAGCTTAAAATGTTCAAAGTCGATAAATATTGAGATTTTCAAGTTTGAAGCTTAAAGAAATGCGTGCCTAGAACTGCTTAGTTTCCCAACTTTTCAATGGAAAATTCAAAGATTAATACGAAATTAAACCTTCATACCTAGCTGATTAAAAATATATTAAAAAAACAAACTCAGCTTCTGTAAAGCTGAAATTTCAAGGTAAAAGCTTTAAAAAATAGAAAGAAAAAGACAGCCGCTCAAGTATTCAGATTTGAAACACCAATCTTTCCAAAAGAAAACTCTAAAATTTGTATCTTTTGATCTCCAAATAAGGAGAAAAGAAAGTGAAATTAGGGATCTAAATTAGATGTGTTTTGAGAGAGAGAAAAAAAAGGAGTTTTACAGAAATTTGAAACTGAAGATAGGATCTAGAGAATTCAGCAAAAGCAAAGTGAGGGAGTACAAAGAAGAGCAAGAGAAGAACAAAAAAAAGGGAAGTAACCTAAAAAATCTGAAACAAACTGAAGATAGGTTTGCCCTTTGGTTTTCTTCCACGTTGACGGATACGTGTGGCTATTGCCTATCGGGATAGAGTTTTGTTTTCCGGGAAAATGATAAATTTGCATGGGGCCTACTTATGATGTCACGGTCCGTGTATGTGATCCAAAAGATAAATCCATTAAATTATTAATTTTTTTAATTTAATCAGTTGGATTATTGATTAAAAAGTTAAATACGAATAATTATAGGATTAAGGTGATATCATAAGACTCTCTCTTACATGGATTCCTGGTTGAAGATTTAGTTTTTTTTCTTGAAATAATTTTAAAATTTATGATTAGTATATACTTTTATGAGTTAACAGAACACAAAGATTAAATGCTCGTAAATTAATGATCGAGTTATGGGACAACTGGTTAATTTCTTGTGACAGTTAGAAATGCAGAATCAACAGGAAAATTGGTATTTTACTTGCACTGCAACCCTCTAATCATAATTTAGGTTCTGTTCGTCATTGAGGGGGTCAATGCCTGTTGGCCGACAATACTCATTTGGACAAAAATTAAATTTTTTAGCTGTGGGTAAAAGGCCGTTTGAGTCATAAAGTTAAGTAGATAACGTCCGTTCAACGCCAAACCTTAATATATTTGTCATTATTTTTTGTATGGTACTCCTACGCCCGTTGAAAAAACATTAACAAACAAAGCTTTAGTTTTATGTTCGAGACACTACTACCCCAACAATAATGATTGTCTTAGCAGTAAAAAGTAAAAACAATAGCTTTAGTCAGGATGTTCAATTCATTGTTGCACATCACACAGGAAAAATGTAATGTACAATTTGATCGTTTCTAACCTTAACTTGGCGTTTAGCTTTTCATTCATTACTTTCTTTATGTTCCAATTTAGTTCCTAACCAACAGTTTAGCACTTACGAGTCGGGGATAGCAGTTGCCTTTTATACTTGTAGATCTTTTATATATCTCAATCTGCTGCTTTTGTCTTTTTATTTTTTTCCATCCTTTTATTCTCTTCGATGGGTGCTTTCTCCCCTTCAAAAAAATACTTATCCAGTATTTACCAAGTAAAAATGCACTGAAATTGGACCTTTCTATTTTGCAGGAAGAGCAGCAATTATAGATGAGCACCTTCTGGAGGCTCACGCGAGTGAGTCTGGGTACGGCATGTTATGGTGTGATTACGGTAAGGCACCAATCGAAATAAACCCTAAACACAAAATTTAAAATGTTATCAACTTAAAATGTTATACTTTTTTATAACATTTTAGGTTGATAGTCTCACGACAAGTATCGATACTTATAGACAAATTTCGATACTTACAAACAGGGAGTGAGCCAGGATTTAAGGTTGGGAGACAAAACATAAATGTTTGAAAGTAGGAGACAAATTCATAAATAAATTAATTTTAAAAAAAATTTAAATAGGAGAACAAAGGTGAAAACATTCTTTAGGGGTGGGGGATCGCCCCAATCCCTTAATAGTTTCGTCCTTGCTTATAATAACATTTTAAGTTGGTAATCTCACGACAAATATCGATATTTATAAACAAATTTTGGAACTTATAAAAATATAAAATATTATCAGAAATTATAAATATCGATACTTAAAACTAAATTTCGATACGTACGAGTAGTGGATAGCATATTGGTTGCCTTTTATACTTGTACGTCCTTTATCTGTCTTTGCCTGCCGCTTTTGTCCTTTTACTTTTCCCATCCTTTTATTCTCTTCGATGGGTGCCCTCTTCCCTTTAGGAAATACTTATCCAGTATTTACCGAGTAAAAATGCACTGAGATTGGACCTATCTATTTTGCAGGAAGAGCAGCTATTATAGATGAGCACCTTCTGAAGGCTCACACGGAGAATTTTTTAAAAATATTTGATCATATATACACGAGAATTTAATTGTGAAAAAGATAGTGTAAAGTTAGTAAAATTGTTCAAAGAGAATTTAACTCGGTTTATATGATATTGCAACCTGAAATGGGTTATAAGCTTAGGCGTGGAAGATTTTGGCGGTTCAGAGCTAGTTTAGCAGATTTTTTTAAATTCAGTATTCAATATTTATACTATCAAGACCCTTTACACCCATATATGAGAGGGTATTGAGCGTTTAAACATGTTCAATTCCACATCCTCCTTATTGTACCGACAACAATGCCAATTGAGCTATACTCAACCGGACTAATCTATAACTAAAGTATGCCTTTCCTCTGCATAGTGGTAGACTTCCCTAATCATATCACAGTTACTGTATTCAAAATCAATTCAAACAAAAATAATATGTAATCATTTCTAGCACAAAAATTAGTTTACATAGATAATGCTAACCTGTTTTTGCTTGAACTCTTATTTCTGTGCAAGAAAAGTGATGTTCTGTTCATTTTCGTTGTATTTTTTGTTTTAGTCTTAAATTCTATCATCTAATTCATGAAAAGCATGCCTTGTTTTCCCTAGAAAACTAATAAGTATGAGACATGGGAAGTAAATGTTAATACTATTGTTATGTAGACTTTATCTGATCTGAGGGCTGCCTACCTTTACCGTTTTCTCTCTTTACAAATTTTGCTTGAGACCAGCTCTTGGTTGTCTAACAGAAACTGCTGTTAAATTTGTTGTACTTGGTTTAGATTTCCTATATCTACTAAGTGTTATATTGGAAGATCTGTGCATGGAGTCTAGCTTTGCAGCTGTATATTCTACTTTGCTTTGTGAACTCCCGAAAGAAACATGGTGTGGTTCGGATCTTTACAAGTGCGAAGGCTTCTGGTATTCGAGTTCTCACCTTCCTGCTGTCATGGCTGCCAGGTCGAACTTCCAAGCAAACGATTGTGATGTATATTTTACTTATTCCATGAAGACAAACACCACATGCTTGGGGACCAAATTAGAATGAAGGTCATAGTTTGGGATGAAATTAGAACGTTAAAAAATTTAGGGATAAATTTATAATGAGAATTATAGTTTAAGAACAAAATTAAATTATTCAAAAGTTTAAGGGCCAATTTATAATGAAAGTCAAAACTCAGAGACCCGCGGTGCAAATAACTCTTAATCACTTCCTTTTCTGTTAACTTTGTAATTTCTAACTGATGATGTTAGCCGCGAAGAGCGGACTCATGGCGCATTCTTGGTGGGTTTTTCCTTCTGATCTTCCATTTTAGCGTGTAGGAGACTCCATTTTCATTGATTTCCCTTTTGATTGGATTGGATTGTGGAAAAAGATAGTGATGAAAGCCAACTTCCTATTCAGTGTGGATTTTGCATTGGCATCCTCAAACACAATATAATCCCCTAACAACTCCAAATATAAGCATACCCCATCACCACAACTTTTCACCTAAACTTTAAATCCCTACGTCATAAACCCTAAACTTCTACATCTTAAACTCTAAACTAAACGCTAAATCTTAAATTTGACAAGCTTTTGTTAACTTTAGCTTATATGATTTGGATAACGGATGATGGTGTCATACGTGATCATCATTGCCCACCCGGAGGAGAGGCTTTGAAACTAATGAAGAGTAAACCAAAGACTATCTCTGCCTTCCAAATTCCATATCCCAGCGTGTAAGTGGGACTCTATTTCCGTTAATTTCCGGTTATTTTATTTGTAGAAATCTTACCAAATCCAAATCAATGTGGTCCAAAGTTTCCTTTCATACTAACTGTTGTCAAATGTGTTGAACTGTATACGACCAATTCCAAAATGTAAACGTATATAGTGTGTCATGTTAATTATTGCAGATTAGAGAATATAATGAATAGATCGAAAATGCAATGGATTAGTTCACCAGCTGTTTCTAATTTAGATAAGGAAATTATTACATTTAATTCATCAAAACTCTAAATTACATAAACAGTCATGGACAACATCTTAAAGCAAACATGATATATAACAAAATACAACTAGCAAACAAACAAACTCTTAAAGCATATGTCTTCAATAGTCCCATCTTCCTCAATGATATCTCTTGAATCTCCTTAAAACTGTGCTGCCTGCGCGTTGAACCATCCCAACAAGCCATTTTGGTTTCCTAATTGTCATCATGATATATCCTGCTGAAAATCCAAACACCATTCCGCAGCCATAACCCATCACAAATTTCCAATCCAATCTGAATGCAGAATCATCATGTTCATCAAATCCTGGTGCTGGTGGTTCTCTGTGGCTACAACTTTTTGAAACTGGAAACCCACACAATCCTGGATTGCCGACATAGGAATCGTTGGGAAAGGTGTTGAATTGATTTCCCTGGGGAATGAGCCCGACAAGATGGTTTTCTGACAGGTTCAACACTTCAAGAAAATTCAAACCAACCAACTGAGAAGGAATTTCCCCAACAAGCTTGTTGCAAGAGAGATCTAGTGACTCAAGTGCTGCTACATTCCCTAATGAGGAAGGAATATGACCAGTTAAGTGGTTATGGGAAAAGTTGAGCACTTGGAGAGAAACAAGTTTTCCAACTGTTTCTGGAATTGTCCCTTCGAACTTGTTACTTGACATATCAAGTGTTGCAAAAACAGTTAGAATTCTCTCAAACTTGATGTCCACACCTTTCATTGTGACAGTCACGGAATCTCGGTAGTATTCACCTCCCATATATCCCATTTGAATATCGGCCAAACTCATCATACCTTTAAGACTTGTAAAGTAAGTTGTTGGCAGAAAACCAGAAAACTCATTGTGGGAGAGGTCTAAGATTCGCAGGGTCGAGAAGTGCGATCCATTTTCTGAATAAATTATTTGACCATGGAAATAGTTGGCTCGCAAGACAAGAATTTGTAGTTGAGGAAGAGTTCCCAACCAGTGGTGAAATGTGTCATTTATCTTGTTGTTTCCAAGATTCAACACTTCCAAATGATGACAATTGGCCAAGGACTTGGGTAGTGGGCCATCAAAATCATTGTTGTTGAGGTTGAGTGTTTGTAACATGTAGTTTCCCTCAGCACAGAAATCAGGGATGTTTCCATGTAAATGATTCTTCTGTAAATCTAGAACAGAAATATTTCTCAAGCCTAGACATCTTGGAATTGCTCCACTCAAGTTGTTACGGGACAAGTCGAGAACCACATCCTTCTCCAAATAGTTCAAATTGCATATGGAAGATGGAATTTCTCCGGTCAATCTGTTCTCTGAGATTAAGAGAACAGATGTGGAAGGAGGTGGTGGTAGAAGTGGCCCTTCTAGCAGGTTGGAGCCAAGCTTTAGAACTTTTATATTCTTCCATGAAGAATATTCTACAGCTGTCAACAAGTTGTCAGAAAGATCAACATACTGCAGGTTGGTTCCCCAGTTTGTCTCCAGTTTTGTAATTTGGCCTTGAATGATGTTGTTTGAAAGGTCTAAACTGATCAAACCCTCTTGAGTTGTCAAGAAATTTGAGAATTCAGTTATATTGCAAGAAGACAATAATAAGGAAGAAATATTGGGCAAGACAAGACTAAGGTTGTTATTGTTGCTCAGGGATAGCGGACTGTTGTGTGAAAGAACCAGTGTTTGAAGCCGTCTAAGCTTTAAAAACATATCAGCCTTGATGACACGGATTCCATTGTAAGAAAGGTCTAGAATGTTCAAACCTTCTAGATTTCTCACAAAATTTGGAAATTCACTTATGTTGCAAGAAGAGAGGTCTATTTTCCAAAGAAGAGGCAAGGAGTAATCGGCATTGCTTGCACTGCTCAATGATAACAAAGCATTATTGGAGAAAGAGAGTTCCTCAAGCTTGCCAAGCTTTGATAGTTTGTCCAATTCAAAACTGCCACTCAACTTATTTGAAGAAAGATCAAGAATAGTAAGGTTGACAAGTTGGGAAAAAGAAGCAGGAATTGGACCCTCTATCTCATTATTCGACAAATCAACAGACTCCAATGGAGCAACCTTATCAGATAGGTCAATAGTATCAGTAAACTTGTTATCATGAAGCCTCAACACAATTAAAGATGGAAGAGAAAACAACCAGGATGGTACCCTTCCATTGAGATAGTTTCCATTAAGGCCTAGCCAACGAAGTCGTGAAAGCGCCCTTACTCGAGAAGGAAGGGAACCAATCAAATTGTTTCTTGAAAAATCCAGAAATTCAACTTGTGTGAGCTTGAAAACTGAAATTGGCAAAAGACCACTAAGGTTGTTTCTGGAAAGATCTAAATGTTTGAGTTGTGTGAGATTACCAAGAGCTGCTGGAATTGGCCCTGTTAAACTGCTATAAGAAAGATCCAATATCTCCAGGGATCTAAGATTACCAATTGAATCAGGTAATTCTTGCAAATATGAATTTGAGACTTCCAGTGACTTAAGGGAACCACTCCAATTTGTCTTCGGGAGCTTGATTTCGAGTCCACGAAATTCAACGTAAAAGCTTAAGTTCTCTAGGTATCGACCGTGGAAAAAAGCAAGACAGAACTTCTCTAGGTTTGGAAAGTGGAAACCATTAATACAAAACTTCTCTAGGTTTGGAAAGTGGAAACTATTAAGACATAACTTCTCTAGGTTTGGAAAGTGGAAAACATCTTCAGGGAATTTTCCTTGCAGTCCACTACCCTCAAGGATAAGAGTTGTGATGTAAGAAGACATGTTAAGGAATGAAATAGGCACAACTGAAGACATATTGACATGTGAAAGAAGAAGGTGCCTTAGTTGTGTCGAGTTTCCCACCATATTTTCAAACACATTCCCCTCAAACGTCAAATCATAATTATCAGATAGATCAAGGGATAATAGTTTAGAAAGATGAGAGATTTCACGTGGGATTTTACCTGAAAAGAATGAGCAAGAGATGTTGAGATGAGTCAAGCCAGTCAGCTGACCGAACTGGGATGTCATTGGGGACCGACTGAAATAATTGTAAGCAAGGTTAAGCTGACCGAGATGGTGTAGGGAGAAAAGAGTACTGTTAGAGGGGAAAGGGCCGGCAAGGCAACTGCAACTGAGATCGAGGCCGATCACATTCCCTGTTTCGGCATCACACGTAACCCCATCCCACAAACAACAATCCGTTCCTTTCTTCCAAGAGACTGTCTTAGCCTCAGGTACATTGCAGAAGAAACTGTGGTGGCAATCGACGGAAAAAGAGTTGTTGAACTGGATTAAGGCAAGGTTCTGGCCATGAGGGCATAACGACTGTGATAGAGCATAAGTTTTATGAGAAAACAAGAGAGAAAAGTAGACAAAACACGATTGTATTAACCAGGCTTTCATGGTTCTCTCAGAAATGATAATAAACTAATGAAGACAACAAAATGTGAAGGTTAAGATACTATGCGAATGATACGGGAGGCATATATTTATATAAAATTTCAAGCAAGCAATAGCAATCATATTCACAGTACAAATCAAGGTCGTGGGATTAACGCTAGCGACTTCGGCGTTAACTTCTTTGCTCTTTATAACAGACGGTGTTATTGAACAAAAATCTTCTATCTTCTCTAACATTAAAAACAAAAAAAATTAAATTATAACCTTAACATTTAAATTTTAAATCACATTATTGTTACCGTACAAGTTATAATTAGAATCATTTTATTACAAAAGAGTAAAGATAGGAATGATAATGCCAATACACGCTTATGTTTAGATTAGTTTATTTTTTGACTTCTTTTTATATTTGTAAATGATGAGTTTACTACGCTCGACGAACACCGCTGAACATCACTAATGCTGAACATTGCTGAACACCATTAAATTGATTAATAAAAATTAAAAACTTTAAGGACTCAATATATAATTATAAATTATTTAAAATAGAATTTCAATTAAATTATTTTCTATATATTTATATTTTTTTAATTTTTTTAAATATTTGGATCAAATATCAACCTTAGTCGATTTAAAAAATAAAAACCCTAAATTTTAAACCCTAAACCCAAAACTCAAAACTCTAAACCTAAACTCAAAACCCTAAACCTAAACTCTAAACCCTTACCCATTAACCCAATGTTAGAATTTATGTTAGGATCTCAACAGGGCAAGGAGAAAACTAAAATATATCATCCAAGAGAGAGGAATTTGAATTTGATCGAATCAAAGAACAATGAAGAAATTGGGAAGAACTTTTCGATTCTGGTTTTTGAATTTGATATATTTTAGTTTTCGAATCAAAGAACAATGAATGAATTTGAATTTGATCGAAATTGAGAAGAACTAAAATTTAGGTTTAGGGTTTATTATTTATGGTTTAGGATTTAGGATTTAGTGTTTAGTGTTTAGTGTTTTGGGTTTTGGGTTTTTATTTTTTAAATTGACTAAGGTTAGTATTTGATCTAATTATTTTTAAAAAAAGATTAAAAAATATTATATATATATATAAAGTAATTTAAATAAAATTTTTATTTAAAATAAAATTTATAATTATATGTTGAGTCCTTGAAATTTTTAATTTTTATTAATTAATTTAATAGTGTTCAGCGGTGTTCAACGTTAATGATGTTCAACAGTGTTCGTCAAGCGTTGTAGAATTTCCATTTGTAAAAACGATTTTTTGTAACATGTTTATTGCTTCTTGGATAATACACACAAAATTTATCTAAAAATAAATTTTAAATCATAAACCTTAAAAATATAATATACCCAAATTCTCTTAACCCTAATCCTATTTTTTCAATGTGAGGCATAGATAGTGGCACAAAAAAGGATAGAAGATTTTTATTTAGTGTTACCTGTGGACAATGATATTATGTTCATTAATAAATTCATTAATTTAAATTAAGGGTTATTATTTGATATAATGTTAGTGTAAAATGTTTATTTTAACACTCGTTATAAGAAAAAAATTTCTCGTAAAAATTATTAAAAAACACGTATTTAATTTTAAAATCTAGAATTTTAACCTTGAAACTCTAAATTTTAACTATATGCCTTAAATTCTAAACCATGTAATCTAGACTCTTAATCCTTAAACCATAAACTAAGTCTCTAAACTCTAAATGAACGCGTAATAATTTTTTTTCAATCCTTAAATTAATTGATCGAAGTTAGGGAATTTTCTTTCTTTTCAACTAAACAACAGCTAATATCTAATATATCATCCTTGGATTTTTTACTCTTAATTTTTCACTCAATTATTTTAAAAATATGTCATAAATAAATAAATCAATGGAGAGTGGATATTTAAATTTTATCAACAATAGTTTATTTGTTCAATGCAAAAAATTTGAAAAAATAAAAATACTAAATATGAAGTGTAATAGAAATAAGGGTAAACTATGGTAGGTACCACCAAATTATTAGGGGCGACCCGTTTATATCACCAACCTTTCAATTGGCTAAAATTTGTCACCAAGTTTTATTTTTCAACTTGTTTATACCATCGCACCGTTAACTCTTTAACGTATGATGATTTGGATGCTAGACCAAAACGACGTCATTTTAGTGCTGCTATTTTGATACTAATTTGCTCAAAACAGCGTTGTTTTGCTGGAGCAAAATAGAAAAATCTAAAAATTTCAAAATTTACAAAAAAAACCCAAAAATTCTCCAAAACCTAGCTTAAACCCTAAATTCATCCATTTTGGATGCTAATGGGTTTATGGTTTTAGAGTTTAGGATTTATGATTTAGGGTTTTAGGGTTTATAAGTTAGAATTTAATATTTTGGTGGATTTTGGGGGTTTTTTTTTGTAAATTTTGTTTTTTAAATTAGTTTTTTAGTTTTTATAATAATATATTATTTATTTATATATTTAATATTATTGATAATATAAATTTTTTATTTAATATAAATATTTTGTTTATTAATTATATATATTAATATATGTATATTTATATTATTTATAATATATTTATATAATAAAATAAATTGAATTAATCTCAACTGGAGTTTCGAATATATATTATTTGTGCTGGAAATAAAACAAAAATTACCTTTGATTCTAAAAATTTTAGGTTCAAATCTCACTGAGTGTATAATTTTTTATATTTTTCTCCAGCAAAACGGAGTCGTTTTGGACAATTTAGTATCAAAATAGCGACATCAAAACGATGTCGATTTGGTCTAGCATCCAAGTCATCACACCTTTAAGGAGTTAACGGCGTGGTGGTATAAACAAGTCGAAAAATAAAGTTTGGTGGCAAATTTGGACCAATTAAAAGGTTTGTGGTATAAACGGGTCACCCCAATAATTTGGTGGTACCTGACATAATTTACCCTAGAAATAATTAATTTGCAACTTAAATGCTGCTCTCTATTGAGACCAAAATAAATCCAAGTCAACTTAACAAAAAAATCATTTCAACACTAATTGCCTCTGTTTCCTATTTTACCTTTGAAACTTGTAATTGATGATGTTTGCCGCGAAGAACGGAGCCATGGCGTAGTGTACTAGTAACTAGTGTTCTGGGGTGGGGGTGGGGGTGGGGGGAGAGATCTTAAAAGTATTGAAGACCGGAGACTTTTTCTTTTTCCTTCCAAGTTTCTGTCCCAGCGTGTAAGTGGGACTCTATTCTCATCAAATTCCGGTTTATATTTGTTCAAAAGTCTCAAATCCAACTCGAAGTAGTAAATTCTTTCTTTAAAAGAATTAAAAAAAAAATCTCACATTTACAAGGATTCAAAATAGTGTCTAAGATTTGACATTAAAAAATTATTGAGAATTAAATTATTTTTGTATTTATATAGATACGAACTTGGATCAATGAATGTTCAAGGGGTAGAGTCTGTACCACTAGATTGGTCTAAGTGGTAAGCATAGTATTGCTTAATCATGTCTCAAGTTCGAGGCTTTGTGTATCAGAAAATCTCCTCTGAAAATTCACCCACCAAAATTAGGTGGGAACATGGATCGATCCGAACTAGTCAGGACAAAACACTGAAGAACCGGGGAAAAAAAGGACAGAGCCTTTAACCTTGAAGTTCTGCATGCGGAAACCACAACGAGTGTGTGATGTTTGTGGCGTGCGACTTGAGCCTGTCCATCAATACTTGATGGACCTCATAAGTCGTGCTGCCCAGTTGCCAACCCATGGACAGACCTCAGTACGTTTAGATCCTGGCTTAATTTTCCTTGGGGCCAATCAATGGAATACGAAATTTATAAAGCTGCAAGTACTATTAGCAGTTATAGTAAGGTAAACTTTCACTTTTTAATTCGAACTCATCTAGATTAAAAATCCTTGAAAGCATTCATCTCTTACGACCATTTCATGAAGCTGGTGAAAGTTCTTAAATATTTATGTTCCAATGTATTAATTTGGAAATTAAATTACAGCATGCTTCATGACACATTTGTTGCATTGCCTAGATTGGGCCCTTGAAACCAGAAAAGTCGATGTCGGATGCTAATTTGGGTTGAAATTAGAACATTCAAGAGCTCGGAGGGACCAAATTAGAATGAAGGTCATAGTTCGGGATGAAATTAGAATGTCCAAAAATTTAGAGATAAATTTATAATGAGAATTATAGTTTAAGAACAAAATTAAAATATTCAAAAGTTTAAAGGCTAATTTATAATGAGAGTTATAACTCAGAGGTGCAAACAACTCTTAATCACTTCCTTTTCTGTTAACTTTGTAATTTCTAACTGATGATGTTAGCCGCGAAGAGCGGACTAATGGCGCATTCTTGGTGGTTTTTTCCTTCTGATTTTCCATTTTAGCGTGTAGGAGACTCCATTTTCATTGATTTCCAGTTGTTATGTATGGAAAAAGGGTCACAAATCCAAATCAAAATGGTCCAAATTCTTTTATATATATATATATATATATATGATTCCCTTTTGATTGGATTGGATTGTGGAAAAAGATAGTGATGAAAGCCAACTTCCTATTCAGTGTGGATTTTGCATTGGCATCCTCAAACACAATATAATCCCCTAACAACTCCAAATATAAGCTTACCCCCATCACCACAAATTTTCACCTAAACTTTAAATCCCTACATCATAAACCCTAAACTTTTACATCATAAACTCTAAAACAAACACTAAATCTTAAATTTGACAAACTTTTGTTAACTTTAATTTATACGTTTTGAATAACGGATGATGGTGTTATACGTGATCATCATTGCGCACCCGGAGGAAAGGCTTTGAAACTAATGGAGTAAACCAAAGACTATCTCAGCCTTCCAAATTCCCTATCCCAGCGTGTAAGTGAGACTCTTAAGGCAAAGATTATAAAGTTAGTGAAGACCGGAGACTGTTTTCCCTTCCAATTTTCCATCCCAGCGTGTAAGTAGGACTCTATTTTCGTTAATTTCCTGTTATTATATTTGTAGAAATGTCACCAAGTCCAAATCAAATGTGGTCTAAAGTTTCCTTTAATATGAACTGCAATAAAAATGTGTTGAATTGTATATGACCAATTCCAATTGTAAATGTTATATACTGTGTCATGTTAATAATTGCAAATTAGAGAAGATAATGAATAGACAGTAAATGCAATGGACTAGTTCACCAGCTGAAGCGGAAATAGAAGCAAAATAAAGTATTAGAATATAATGAATACTGCTTTCTTGGATAATATAACACAAACTTATATCTCAACATAAAATTCAACTTCTGTTTCTAATTTAGATAAGGAAATTATTACATTTAATTCATCAAAACTCTAAAGTACATAAACAGTCATGGACAACATCTTAAAGCAAACGTGATATATAACAAAATACAACTTCTGCTGCCTGCGCGTTGAACCATCCCAACAAGTCATTTTATCACTAAACTTTACTATGTGTATTGGAAATATCATTGAACAATAAATCAATACTATTATAATATTAAAGTTTGAGTTTAGTTTCAATCCAAACACTCTGCCATTAACCCTGTAATAGAGTATAAACCAAAATGGTATCGTTTCGAAATGATGTTTTAACATCTAAGACAGTAGAAAACAGCGTTGTTTTGATAGAGAAGAAATTATGTTAATATTGCACTTAAAAAGACTCAAACCAAAGACCTCAAAGATGGAAAGTTAACACCTAACCACAAAGCCAATTCAAAATCTTATAATAATTTCAATGCTAATAATAATATATATATAACTGAAGTCGAACTTAATTTTATTCAACTCATGATATAATTCTGTAATATTTATAATTTTTTATAATTTATACAATATATTTTATAAATATTATTTTTATAATATATATAGCTAAAAATCTAAACTTTAAACCCTAAACTACAAACCCCAAATCATAAATAATTGAGATGAAGGGTTTAGGGTTTAGTTATATATATTATATTAGGGTTTGAAGTTTAGGATTAATGTTTAGGGTTGGGGTTTATGGTTTGTAATATATATAACTAACCAAACCCCAAACCCTAAATATTAAATAATATTTTAGTTTATGGTTTAGGATTTGGTTATATATATTATAAATAATATTTTAGTTTAGGGTTTAGAATTCATGGTTTAGGGTTTAGTTATATATATTATAAAACAATAATTATAAATATTATATATAAATTATAAAAAAATATAAATATTATAAAATTATATCATGATATAAATAAAATTAAGTTCAACTTCAGTTATATATGTGTGTGTATTATTAGCCTTGGAATCATAAAGAGATTCTAAGTTGGCTTGGTGGTTAGGTGCTAACTTTCCAACCTTCATATTCTTGGTTTGAGTTTATTTTAGTGCAATATTTTCTTAATTTTTTCTCTATCAAAACGACGTCGTTTTGGGCCATCTTAGACATCAAAACAACTATTTCAAAACGACACTATTTTGGTTTAATGCACCGCTACAAGGTTAATGGCAGAGTGCTTAGATTTAAGCCAAAGTCAATGTTTAATGTTATAATAGTATCGATTTATAATTCAGTTGTATTTTTGATACAATTTTAAAATTTAGTTGCATTTTGTGAAGTTTACCTTTGATTTTTTCGTTAATACAATATAATTGCTTGAAAAATATAATTATTAGTTTAATAATTATATTTTTATATAATTACAAGGAGCTGCAAAAAAATGTATAGACATATTTTGCTGTCAAAATATAATTACATTTTAATTTTTTGTCATGTTTGATTATACAAATTGTGATTATAAAGTACACATATAAATTTAAATCCCGAAATAATATTAATCATTATAAAAGTAGCAATAATACTTAAATACTCTATGTAACACCCAAAATTTAATCTAGAAGTTTTGGTAATGATAATACAAGATTCCATTTGCTTAAATTTCAATTTGAGTTGAAATGTTCCAATTTACAAGAATAAGAATTTGAGAATGTAGAATACCTGCTTCAGATTTTGGGAAAATTGATTAAATGGGGAGAATTCAATTAGGCATTAATGGTGAATTAAATGGGAAGTTAATTGAGAATTAAAGAGGCATTAAATTAGGCTTAATGTGATATTAAACATATGTTCGGTAAAAATAAGACAGGAAGAAGGAAAAATTAACATTATTTTGAAATTTGATTTTCACAATTGCTCATCATGTCTGTTTCTTTTTACCACAAATTGCTTGCCTAAGCAAACACATCTTTTCTTGACAATTGGCTAGCTGTTTGGTTTTTATTTGAATCTTCCCCCCATTGAACATTCTGTTTAGTTGTACAGGTTGCTAGGTCCGGCAAGTAATTCCATTATTGTATAATCTGGCCTCTTTATTGTATTGTTACCGGCACACTCTGCTATCAATTTCAGTTGGCCTCCTAATTATTTGGAACTCACCATCCAAAAATATACAACCTTTTCAGGATTCTCACTTTGGATGGCCCATAAAATCTCCTTTCTTCCTTGTTTCTTCTCCCTCTTCCCTCCTGCAAGGCATGAAAACCGACAAGGTCCTACGGCGGAGTGCCGGAACAACAAAGACGAAATTAGCAGCTTTAACTTCCAATTATGGTTCATAGTTAACAAACAAAATCTTGAAGCAGATTGTTCTTAAAATTAAGTCTCCTACGTTCCAGAGATTTTAGTGGCCCAGGGCGAACTTAAAAATTGGGTCCCAAATTAGGGATTTAAATTGTTGTTGCGATCGTATATTCGGTCATGTTGTGTTTATCACGGTTGCAGACATAATGAATGTTATTTCTATCACTGTGGGTATCGCAATTGTGAAATTTTTTAATAACATATACTATTGTAGACATAACGGTTACAAGGATTGTGGTTTTGGATGGTATCTCTATCGCTATATAACGATCTCTGTTGCGGTTACATACCCCTATTTAAATACATGTCTATAATATCAAGTATTGAAAAATAAATAAATTTTAAGAGTGCGTCTATAATAACAAGTATTAAAAAAATTAAGAGTATGCTCATAATAATAAATAGTGGAAAAAAATAGGTCCACTAATAACAAGTATTAAAAATTTTAATTTTAATATTTATTATTACGAGCATACTCTTAGAAATTAAATTATTTTAATACTTATTATTAGGGCTCCATTTTCCCCCAATATTTATTAACATGAACATACTCTTACGATTTAATTTTTTTTTAATACTTGTTATTAACGCACTCAAAACTTACTCAGCTATATATATATGTTCATCACTATTTTTTTTCATCCACCCATAAAAGCTAAAAAACTATACTTTTTATTTTTTTGGGTGGAGGTCCTAAGTAGGGTTAGGGCCCTGGGCGGGCGCCCCTATTGCCCTGGCCCAGGACGGCCCTGCAGTCCTAACTGTAGGGACCAAGGAAGGAAGAAACAGATGGAGAAGGGTCTTAAACAGTTGGAAGCACTGCACCATCTAATTCCGGAGGCAAAGCCGGAAACAAGAAAGCTGGAAATGCAAAGGATCCTAAGCAGGGCAACATTTTATCTTTCTTCAAGAGAGTTTGATCAGAATGATATCAACAAGCGACTGAGCTGGAATGGAAATTTTTATGTATATTTCAATGGGTTATTATATAGATGTATGTTGCATCTTCGTTGAATCTTTATTTTTGGAATGAAGAGCAGTGCCTTATTGAATAATTCTTTCCAGGATTCAACACTTCTTCGTTGAACAGACTTTAAATTTCAGACAAAATCCTCAGCAAACGAGCCAAGTGATCAGAGAGTGCAAAGTTCGGAATCTACACCTCAAGAGCTCGACTGATGTTCCTAAATTAGAGATACTAAACAATTGCACACTCTGTTCATTCGATTCAGTTACTTAATTCGTTTTGTTAAAATGTTATACATAGTCTTCAAGTTCAGACAAGGGTCAAACAACAACTATATCTACATTAAAAGCCTAATAAGCAATTTTTGCCTATCCAATCCCAGAGGAAAACTGTGACATCTTACTTGATTCAAACCAATGTTGTCATTTTCATCAGAGAAACTTACAGCAACCTAGTGAACATCGAAAGTAAACACAAGTTAAAAACGGAACATACACGAGCAGCCCTAATGTTTACAAAGGGTTTCAAAGAAGATGAGAGAATAATGTACATGATTTACATTCAACCTTTGCATGCATTGCATTCTGTATTCAACTCTCTCGGATCAAGTTGGTTGGTTCACTCAAAACATACTTCGGTAGTTCATACTTGGCACCTGTAAAAAAGAGTTGGTAAAGTTAGAAGAAATTTCAAGCTGGAAAGCTAAGTTAATTATTTTCAAGGAGGTTGAATCGTAGAGGTATTGAAGGAGGCTCAAAAGGTTACCATTTATCAAAATTTGATTCAACAAAGTAGATTTACCTCTTTCATCGTAGCAGACAGTTAAATCAGCAGATTGCACTATGACCGCTGCACTGTCCACAATAACTTGAGCAAGGTTTAGATCAGCTTCGGCAGCAGCTCGAAGTGCATCCCAGATCTCTAGAGTCAAGGAAGTTGACATTTAAGATCCAAATCCAAGAGAAGAAAAGAAAATTAATTACATTATACAGATTAAAAGTAAAAATGCTTTACCAAAAGCAGAAGGCTATTAAGAAAACCATACCTGTTCCATTCACTTTCAATCATATACTTCTAATGTTTCGATTCTACAGTAAAACTACATAGCATTTTAGCAAAGAAACCAGATTTCTTGTTGAGAATAGAAATTGAAGACATACAGCCTGTGCTATCCTAATTGTGTTTAAAATCATTTTATTATTAGAGGTTTCTACCTTGGTTCTCTCTGTTCTTCTCCAGTTCTTTTAAACTCTCCCCTTAGTTTCTCCGATTCTTTTCTTTGATTTCTTTTACAATCATATCCTATTTGTGTATTTTCCTCCCTTGGAAAGACATTCATCCATCTTGCGATCATAGTCAACAATTAGAAACTCAACTGCTGTCACTAAGTAATGAGAGTTTGTACTTAGTCTAGTGATTTTCAAAAATCATTGTAGCTTTCAGTAAGACTTGATTTTGATTAAAATAAATGCAACTAAAAAGGCTGGTTTCCTAAAACACAAGTGACATAATAGTTACAAACTGTGTCATCTTTAACTCAATACAACTTACTCTGCCTGTGTATTTAACTGGGAATTGTTACTGCTATCACAATCTCCTAAATATGAATGTTTAGTTTGACAATCACATACACGGAGAACCTTCTAATGAGACCTTTAGCTCCCATTAATAACTATACTTTGATCAATCAACATTCAACACTAAAACAAATTATCATTAATGTAAAGTTAAACCATCTCAGAATTCATGTTTTAATGGACTGGTTATGTGATTCAAGACTGGTTTAAATTATTCACTCAGTGCTTCAGCATTTTCTGAGTTTCCCTACAGTAAAAAGGTTTTCTCTATTTGGTCAACTCAAGATCAACAAAATTTCTTCTCACCTACAAAATTGATAATCAAGGATAGATACTCACAATCTTATGCATAGAAACCTAACAGTTGATTTCTAGTAACAGGGTATGCTATAGGAAGCAAGCAATTACCTTTCCTTCCACCATAATGGGGTGCAGTGTCCCAAAACTCTTCACGCATCTGCACAAGTTGAGACTTTGTTATCGGCTGAGGATGTTTCCAAGGTTTTGGCTTCCGAATCTTTTTCACATTCCCTATTAGATCCAAAAGAGTTCACAGTATCATTTACTACACATAAACTTCAAATGCAAATCTAAAAGCGTGACCTCATATAGCATGTTTACCAGAAAGAATTAGTTAATTAGTTAACGGATGGTAACAAGAAACTAACCACCCAAATACTCAAGTACTACTTTTTTTTTTTTAAGATAGGATGCTTGGAGCTCAAACGACAAGGATAAAACTTTCCTAAATGATAAGAATCCGGTGCTTAACGCACTTGATACATATAGCCACCCTTAAGAGGTGGCATTCAGTAAGTCCGACTGTCCGAGATAAGAATCCGACATCTACTATCCCTTCTCTCGCCCAAAACTGAGACCTTCTTTGAACCAAAACAAAGTTTCCTACATGATTATGAATTGTGCTAAACTGATCCACCAATATACATATGACAATGACATGAATGAAAATATAATTAAATATAGCCCATTTCATGCAGCCAAGGCCTTTTTCTCCTGTTTTTGCATAATTTGATCATGAATCTCCAAACTTTCAATATATTGAATCTCAACACAACAGCAAAACAGTAATAAATAAATTAACAATGAAGTTTCTTGCAACTCCAAAAAATGACATGTTTCTTTGTTGAAAAAACTTAATGGAAAACATTAGAAAAATTTCAGAACATCTGGAAAAACAATTTGAGTAATAATAGGAAGCTAATAATCAAACATTCAAATAATCATCCCAAATTTAGCAAATCTCACATCCATTTCTCTTTTCCTTTGTTTTCTGAAACAAAAAGAAAAAAAAAGTAAATGGAAATTCAAGCGGCAGCCTTTTTAGCTGCTTAGAAAATATCAGAAACTTCCACTAGTTAATCTACAATTTGACTAGTTTAGCTCAAACACTTCACATATGTTGTCATTCTTCTTTTAAGCTTCCAACTTTCCCAACGATTTTCTCAGCAACCAAACAAGAAAAACAAAACAAACAAAGTCAAATAGGCTCACCGTCTCTTTTGGTCGGCGTCGATCCAGCACAGCCCATTATGCTTTTCTTTCAAAACCCCAAATCAAAATCCACAATTTTCAAAACCCAAAAAAGGAAATTCCTTTCTTTTTCTTTTCAAAGCAAACTCTTGTTCATTAAAATTTGATTGAAGTCAAAGTTTGTTTTGAGAAGAGAGAAAAGGAGAGGAAATGTTTCGGTGATGAAAAGCCGGCGGTTTTCCGGTGAGTTGAATTAAATCTTTAAAGGGGGAAATGAATAGATTGATGATTGAGTAAAATTCTTTTGACCAAAATTATTTAATAAATAATTATGCAGAAATAAAAAGAGAGTAAAATAAAATAAAAATAAAAATAAATTTTTTTACCAATAATAATTGAGTACATTTTATAATCAGCTGATTTATTCTTAGGTAAAAACACTCACGGTTAGAAAATTAATTATTATTATAAATAGTTTGGATCAAATTAAAAAATAAAAAGAGAAAAAAAATAATAATAATCGTGAATCGATTGAGAATAGTGGTTGGCTGTCATCTTCCTTCTTCGTGATTTTATTTTTCCTTTTTTTCTTTTATTAATTTCTAACTTTTTTCTTGGCCTTCAAGTAATTTAATTTATCCTTTAAACTTTACAATTCAAATCCCTTTAACTTAAATTTCTAACGATCAAGTCCTTCACAAAAATTCTTTCACATTTTTTGATAATGTTTAATTGTTAAGGAAGCCCTTAAACTATACTCATGTTCTTAATTAAGTATCTAAATTATTTTTTAGAGTGAACTACTTAAACTATAATCCGTAATTACTTTAGACTTCATTGTTATTACTACTATTTAAGATGATGTGACTAAATCCAAAGATGCAACATGACAATAAAATAAATAAATAAAATATCCCTAATAAAAAAGTTTGAAAAATACACTAATTGGGTGAAAACTCTAGCCGCAATTATCATTTTCTCTATGTATAAGTATAGAGCTTCACAACTTTTTCTTTTTCAATTTTGTTTAGTCAACGACAATATTAGTTTTGATGTTAGTTATCGACTGTCGATTCTTTTTTTTTAGTTATTAATAAGAATAAATTACCTTTGTTTTTATGGCACATTTTGTAACACTTCGATTCCGATTTAAATCTAGATCCGAAGTGCTACATTCGGTCACTTGCAAACCGACCCATCAAAATTTTAATTTAAAACTATAAGTTTAGCCATCAATTTAAAAGCATTAAACATTCGTAAATCCGTAAAGGTAAATAAGTATTACAGTTAAGTTTACAAATCTGTAACTCCGAGTTTAAAATACCGTAGATCAAATAATATTTTAAATAGAATTACAGACTCAACAGTGATAAGGTCCTATGAGTACATTAGTCAAAACTAAAATAACAAGTATTATACTTTGAAACAAGCTCGGTGCTGGAAAATCCTCGTCGATAAGCTCCTCTGAAGGGTGACTTGTCAACCTACACACAAAAAAATCACACATCCCGCAAGCTGAGCTAACAAAGCTCAGTGGTACATTTATACTCTACCATAATTCGTGATTATTATAAAACACGCGTGTAAGATAATATAGTATAGAGAGCACATATAAAGCCTTACTATTTACGAGTTATCATTTAGCCTACACTAACTAGAGTTCTTAGATCACCTATCTCAGGGTATCATTAAGTCTATAACAAGTCATATATGATTCTAATTTTGGCGCTCCCTTTTAAAATCCTTTCCAACTCTTTTCCTTCCCCTCCACCCGCTTTCTTTTTTCAGTTTCTTTCCCTCTCTTTTTGGATAGCTTTCTTTTTGAGTTAGATACGGGATAGTTAATAAAGAGACAAATCGAACAGCAGAGAAACCAGAGGAGTTTGAGCTATGTGGGGTTTTTTTTTTCTCCGAGATTCTTTACTCGATTTGTCCACATTTACAGAAAGAACAAAATTCTTTTTCAAGATTCTAGAGGAAATGGGTAGCAAGTTTTATTTTCTTTATCCCTTTCACCGCTTTTAGATTTTTTTCTGCATGAGTTATTTTCAATATCCTTTCTTTTACCTAACATTTACAATAACTGGGTTTCCATCGAAGAATCGAAGTGCCTAATGGCTTTTTTCTTGTTATTTCATCCCCCAATCATTTCTTTGCTAAAATCTTTTACAAATCAATACGTTTTTATCCGTGGGGTTTTTCCAAGTTTCGGAAAAAAGCGTTTCTTTAATTGATTTGTCCATGTTTACAGAAAGATCAAATGGAAAAATGGTTCATTCTTTTCCAAGATTCCTGAAAATCGAAAAGGAGTTTTATTTACCCCTTTTTTCGCTTTTAGATTTTCTTCGACATGGGCATGGCTATGATTAGATCAAAGAGCATTAATCTTTGATTGCACGGAATTATTTTCAATTGCCTTGATGAAATTTATCATTTTGGATTGAAAATGTTTAATCTTTATGGTGATTCAGTGGCTCAAATTCAAAGCTTCCCTTTCTTGAATTTTAGGAATTGAGTGTTTGGAACCTAATATTTCTGGCTAGTTTGGACTATATGGTTTAAAAATAATAAGAAAGTTGGGCCCCGAAAACATTGCTTAGGGGTATGGCTATGGCCATAACATGGGAAAACTTGGTTTGGAAGTTATTTTATTCTGCTGGTATTATTGATATTGGAAAAGCTTTCAATTCTGTCTAAGGGAAACAATTGAACACTCTAATGCTTTCAAGGTTATGGACGAGATATTCTCTTGGTTGATAATTGAGAAGGTTCTTATGCTGTTCCAACTTTGGAATTAAAGAACCAAAACCAGGATGTTGACAAATGCCTACTGCAGGAAATCTTGCTTCAGTATCCTTGTTCATATTCTACCAAATGTGGAGGATAGCTAACCATATTGTCCAATTATTCTTTCCTTATGTTGGTTTATTGGTCCTTGGTATCAGGCCGAAGCCTGAATTTTATTTATATAGAATGGTAACGGAACAAGAATTGGAGGTTGTTTTAGTTTTTTATTCTTTTTTTCTGACGGACTATTAGTGGTGTCATCGTACCATGTTTTCTGTTTGAGTAGGGCATCAGGGTTGTGTAAATGTTGTGACTTGGAACTCAAATGGTTCACTTCTGATTTTTGGTTGTGTAATAGGTAGCATGAAAGGGAACAAAAATGCAATAATAGAAAATTTAGCTGAACTATGGCGTTGGAGCTTTGTGCTTTTTTGGTGTAGATTGTTTTTCAAGTTTGCCTTGTTTACATTTTAGTTTGGAAAGTGTTTATGAAGTTTTGAGTCTTCTAGTAATCCTTCTGACTCAAGATTATTGGGTTTTGTATTCATGTTTAATGATGCATATAAATATTTTATACAGTATCCCGAAGGTTTCAAAATTACAATTTAAAACATATATAAACTTCCTCCTTCTCACCTAAAAAATGTTTTTTCTATTTTATGGTATGGCATATAGTGTTGACTTATGGCTCTCTACTTTTGTAATTTTTTTGGCACCTATCATCTGTTGATAAAAGGTGTGTAGAGCACTGTGGTTGAGGGTATTGGTTTTATAAGAATATATGAGATTTTTAACGAACTGCTTTTTTGCAGATTAATGTTTGGAGCTACTCTGGTCGTCGTGGCAGTAATCATGTTGCTCACAATATGTTAGCTGCAAATCATCTAGACGGCCCAGAGTTGGCATGCTCAAAACAAGAGCCTGTAAACCATAATGAAGAGGTAAGATCCTCAAAGGAAGATATTACTCCACCTTTAGACCACCAAAGCGTTTTGGTGTCGAAAATTTTGTGAGTCGTTTAATGAGAATTCTTCATCCAAATCCCATAAGCTCAATATCGGTGAGTATAATTCAGCCTACGTCTCATCATTTTGGGAGTTGGAAAAGCAAAGTGGTGTCAGGTTGCTGCTTCTTATGGTGTTAATTATACGGTGGTGCCTGTTTATGATGATGAGCCTGCTAGTATTATAGCTTATGCACTTGTCTCGTCAGATTACCGTTCACAGATGTCTGAGTTGGAGAGACGAAAAAATGGTGCAGATTACCGTTCACAGATGCCTGCTTTCACTTAATTATTTTCGTGACATATCATCTGATACTTACAGAAGTTTCGGATCTGGTGATGATACAAATAACACTTAAGAACTGTATATCAATGTTTCTACTTGTTAACTAAGTTTTGTATCATTTTCTATAATTGGTGGAAATGAGACAGGATCCATTGCTAATATATATTGTGAGATTCTCTGGAAAGACTCTGCTCTGTCACACATTACCTGTCACATGCCAAGTAAGAGCTTTTCTTTTTCATTCGGGCCACAGATCCTCTCAGATAGCAAAGAGGTGATACACGGTTGCCTTGATATGGCAATACTGCTCCACCGAAAGCAGTACTGATAATGAAACTGTGGAATTGTGTAGGTTTGGATTGAATGGTGCTGATGTCTTGGGGAATGTGGCCTATGCTGGAGTATATAACACTGACCATCAGTCGAGGCTTTTGTTTGAAGTAGCTTCAATATTCTATATCTGAAATGCAAGTTTAATTTACTTTTTTTTGCTTGACGACTTCTGTATGGCATTTTCATTTTCCTGTTTTTTTCATAAAATCCTCATACATGTTTTTGGCTTAACAGATTTAGTTATTGTTCTTATTTTTTTGTCTTCAACTGAAAGAATATCCTTGGACATAAAGAAGCTTAACGATGCAGGTTTCTGCACGGTTGAACCTGCTGCTTATACCCCAAGGAAAGATCTTCTTAAGATAATGAAAAGCTGCTATACTGTTTCCACTTCCATACTTGTTTAAAATTTTACTGATGACATTTACTTTCACTTGTAAAATTATTCGAAATTTGTATGTTCGTCTTCCTTGGCAGCTCCCAAACTGGTCCCATGGGGTTTCACCAGTGCTAGCCAGCTCCATGCTCAGAGGCTGGAGATAATTCAGAGAACATCTGGGTTTTGCAAATTAGATAAAATTTTAAAAGGTATATGCACTCGGTGCCTGTGAAGTTCTGTTTGACTTTGATTTTATGTTCTCAATTGTCTACTTGCTTAACTGGTTAACACTTAAGAACTGTATAGCAATGTTTCTGCTTGTTAATTAAGTTTTGTATCATCTTTTATAATAGGTAGAATAGAGGCAGGATCCATTCCTGAGATATATGGTGAGTTCCATTCTGGAAAGACTCAGATTTGTCATACATTATTTATCACTTGCCAAGTAAGAGCTTTTCTTTTTCATTTTCCTGGCGACTACAGATGTTTTATACATTTGAAGTTTACTGTTTCTCAAGTGCATTGAATGTTCTGCATTTTTACTTCGTAATATCTGCTCATCGCGTAGCTGAGACCCTTAGTTTTTATTATGTTACACAGTAAGTCAATTTGGCATACCATGCTTGTAATTTTAGAAGGGACATTCAAGCCACAAAAACTCTTGCAGATAGCAGAAAGGTGATATATGGCTGCCTTGATATGGCAATGTTGCTCCACCGAAAGCAGTACTGACAATGAAACTGTTGAATTGTATAGGTTAGGATTGAATGTTGTTGATGTCTTGGGGAATGTGGCCTATGCTAGAGCATTTAACACTGACCATCAGTCAAGGCTTTTGTTTGAAGCAGCTTCAATATTCTATTATCTGAAATGCAAGTTTAATTTACTTTCTTTTGCTTGGCGACTCTTTTATGGCATTTGCATTTTCCTGTTCTTTTATGCAAGTCTTTTTTGCAAAAATTTTAGATGACGATTTATCATCAAACAAGTCACAAAGACAAAACTAAAATCATTTGTCCAGTTTGCACCAGCTTATTTCAAGTATTTGTTCGATTCAATCAATACAAGAAGCCCAACATGCCTGGCAAAGATTTTGGGCATGTATCAGGTATTCTTTATAGTAGTTAAATTTCGCAACTGAAATTTTTGGAAATAATTCTGGGCAATTTTTTTTTGTACCACAGCTTTTGTTATCTTGTCAATCATGCTTTCCAATTCTCTGAAAACTCTAGTTAAATCATCTGGGAGTTCTTTCTTTTTTACTCATTCTGCTAAAATAGCATTTCACAGTGTGATTTCTTAGAGATGTGTTTGTGTGTGCGCATCTCCTTACTGATTTGTAATGAACTCCACTTTAGATATGTCCAAATATGTCGTGGTAATACTTGATATTCTGATGTTATAAAGCCTGAGATGTGAGCAGCCTAAGTGCACCTCGCTTAGAAAGATTTTCAAGTTTTATCTGCTTTGATACATGGCTGCCTTGATATGGCAATGCGGCTCCACCGAAAGCAGTACTGACAATGAAACTGTTGAATTGTATAGGTTTGGATTGAATGGTGATGATGCCTTGGGAAATGTGACCTATGCATGAGCATATAACCCTGACCCTCAGTCGAGGCTTTTGCTTGAAGCAGCTTCAATATTCTATTATCTTAAATATAAGTTTGATTTTCTTTTATTTTCTTTGCGACTCTTGTATGGCATTTGCATTTTCCTGTTTTTTTCATGGAATCCACATACATGTTTCTGGCTTAACAATTTTAGTTATTGTTATTATTTTTTTGTCTTCAACTAAAGGAATCGGCATTGCATCCTTGGACATAAAGAAGCATATGGATGCAGGTCATAGCACGGTTGAACCTGTTTCTTACACGCCAAGGAAAGATCTTTTCCTGTGAAGCAAAAGTTGAGAAGATAAGGGAAGCCGGTATACTGTTTCCACTTTCCACACTTGTTTAAACTTTTGCTGATGACATTTGCTATCAATTGTAAAGTGATTTGAAATAGGTATGTTCATCTTCCTTGGTTCCTTGGCTACTCCCAAACTGGTCCCATTAGGTTTCACCAGTGCTAGCCAGCTCCGTGCTCAGAGGCTGAAGATAATTCAGATAACATCTGGGTCTAGTGAACTAGATAAAATTTTGGAAGGTATATGTGCTCCTGTGCCTGTAAAGTATTGTTTAACTTCTAAGTCTAAGCACTCAATTTTCTACTTGTTTAATTGATTAACACTTAAAAACTGCTGATCGATGTTTTTGCTTGTTAATTAAGTTTTGAATCATTTTTTATAATAGGTGGAAATGAGACATGATCCATTACTGAGATATATGGTGAGTTACGTTCTTGAAAGACTCAGCTCTGTCACACATTATGATTCACATGCCAAGTAAGAGCTTTTCTTTTTCATTTTCTCTATAACTACAGATGTTTTATGTGTTTGAAGTTTATTGTTTGTCATGTGCATTGGACATACTGCATTTTTACTTTCTAATGTCTGCTAATCGTGTAGCAGAGCCCCTTAGTTTTTGCTATTGCAAATTTGTTAATTTTTTACACATTGAGTCGATCTGCATACCATGCTTGAAATCTTTTTTTTATGTTTCGGCTTCCATTAGATGAAGGAGGTGGTAAGGGAAAAGCAATTTACATAGATGCAGAAGGGACATTCAAGCCACAAAGACTCTTGCAAATAGCAGAGAGATGATATATGGTTGTCTTGATATGCCAATGCTGCTCTACCGAAAGCAGTACTGATAATGAAACAGTTGAATTGTGTAGGTTTGGATTGAATGGTACGGATGTCTTGGGAAATATGACCTATGCTAGAGCATATGACATGGACCATCTGTCAAAGCTTTTCTTTGAAGCAGCTTCAATAATCTATTATCTGAAATGCATGTTTAATTTACATTTCTTTTGCTTGCCGACTCTTGTTTGGCATTTGTATTTTTCTGTTTTTTTTCCTGAAATCCTTATACATATTTATGGCCCAGAGTTGGCATCCTCAAAACAAGAGCCTGTTAACCATAATGAAGAGGTAAGATCCTCAAAAGAAAATTTTACTCCACCTTCAGACCACCAAAGCGTTTTGGTGTCGAAAATTTTGTGAGTCGTTTAATTAGAATTCTTCATCCAATGCCCATAAGCTCAATATCGGTGAGTATAATCCAGCCTACGTCTCATCATTTTGGGAGTTGGAAAAGTAAAATGGTGTCAGGTTGTTGCTTCCTATGGTGTTAATTATACGATAGTGCCTGTTTATGACACTTAAGCTTATGCACTTGTCTCGTCTGTTTACCGTTCACAGATGTCTGAGTTGGAGAGACGAAAAGATGGTGCAGATCCTGGAGTTTCATTTTCACATTTTGATTCAATGAAGCTGCTTTCACTTAAATTCTTTTCGTGACATATCATCTGATACTTACAGAATTTTCGGATTTGGTGATGATACAAATAACACTTAAGAACTATATATCAATGTTTCTACTTGTTAACTAAGTTTTGTATCATTTTCTATAATTGGTGGAAATGAGACAGAATCCATTGCTAATGTATATTGTGATATCCTCTGGGAAGACTCTGCTCTGTCACACATTATCTGTCGCATGCCAAGTAAGAGCTTTTCTTTTTCATTCGGGCCACAGATTCTCTCAGATAGCAGAGAGGTGATACATGGTTGCCTTGATATGGCAATACTCCACCGAAAGCAGTACTGATAATGAAACTGTGGAATTGTGTAGGTTTGGATTGAATGGTGCTGATGTCTTGGGGAATGTGGCCTATGCTGGAGTATATAACACTGACCATCAGTCGAGGCTTTTGTTTGAAACAGCTTCAATATTCTATAACTGAAATGCAAGTTTAATTTACTTTTCTTTTGCTTGACGACTTTCGTATGGCATTTGCATTTTCCTGTTTTTTTCATAAAATCTCCATACATGTTTTTGGCTTAACATATTTAGTTATTGTTCTTATTTTTTTGTCTTCAACTAAAAGAATATCCTTGGACATAACGAAGCTTAAGGATGTAGGTTTCTGCACGGTTGAACCCGGTGCTTATACCCCATGGAAAGAAATATAAATAGGAAACAGGCACTTAAAAAACAAATTCAGGAGAGCAAGCAAGAGATATTCCACACAAAAGGTCTTCCACCAGCCATTGAAGAGCAAACATCTGTCTTCGCAAATTCCATCTTCCTTAACGATATTTCTTGAATCTTCCCAAAACTTTGTTGCCTGCTCGTTGAACCATAGCAACAAGCCATTTCGGTTTCCCGATTGTCATCATGATATATCCCGCAGAAAATCCAAACACCAATCCACATCCATAACCCATCACTATGGATTTCCAATCCAATCTGAATGTAGAATCAGTTTCTTGTTCAACAGAAGTTGCTGGTGGTGGTGGTCCACTGTGGCCACAACTTTTTGAAACTGGAAACTCACACAATCCTGAATTGCCAAAGTAGGAATCATTAAGAAAGGTGTTGAATTGTTTTCCCTGAGATATGAGCCCAACAAGCTGATTGTCTGACAAGTTTAACCATTCAAGAAAATTCAATCCAGTCAACTCTGAAGGAATTCCCCCTACAAGCTTGTTGCAAGAGAGATCTAAGGACTGGAGAGCTCTTACATTCCCCAAGGAGGAAGGAATATGACCAGTTAAATGGTTATGGGAATTGTCCCTTCGAACTTGTTGATTGACATATCAAGTGTCGCAAAAATAGTTAGAATTCTGTCAAGCTCGAAGTCCAAACCTTTCATCGTGACAACCACAGAATCTTGGTAGTAAGAACCATCATCTTTCATATATCTCCTTTGATTATCAGCCAAACTCATCATACCTTGAAAACTTTTAAAGTATGTCTTTGGTAGAAAATCAGAGAACTCATTATAAGAGAGGTCCAAGATTCGCAGGGCCGAGAAGTGTGATTCATTTTTCGAATAGATTAATCGACCAGGGAAATAATTGGCTCGCAAAACAAGACTTGTAGCTAAAGAGTTCCCAACCCGTGGGGAAATGTGTCATTTATCTTGTTGTTTCCCAAATTCAGCACTTCCAAGGAAAAACAGCTGGCCAAGGATTTAGGTAATGGCCCATCAAATTCATTGTTGTTGAGGTTAAGTGTCTGTAACTGTTGGTTTTTATTATCAGAAGGGCTTAAATAAAAAAATAAGATATAAAGTATATTATTTTTAAATTTTAAGTGTTTAAAGTATTTTTTTGTAAAAATAAGTGCTTAAAATTTTAAAATTTTAATTTTAGGTGCCGACTATTAAAAAAATTTAAAAAACTATTAACAATACAAAATTGACATGTGTCATTTTTAGTTTATTTAAATTATTTTTTTAATAATTTAAAATTTTACAAAAAAAATTTGAATTTCTAAAACTTTCTAAAATAGTCCCCAAATCGCTAAATCCTAAACCCCTTGCCGCCGCCGGCCGTCGTCGCCGGCCTCAGCCTTTCAGTCGCCGGACCATCCTACCATTTCTCCTCACTTGTCGTCGCTAGAAACAGGTAAACGGTGTGTCAATCGAACATTGAATGTCGAACGTGAAATAATCGTTCGATTGGCACACCGTTTGCCGGTTTTCGACGACGGCAAATGAGGGAAAATGGTCGGGTGGGCCCGGCGACCGAAAGGATAAGGCCGGAGACGGCAGCCGGCAGTAGCAGCAGTGACGATTTGGGGTTTAAGATTTAGGGGTTTTTAGGGATTTAAGGACTGATTTGAATATTTTTGTAAATTCTCGAATTTTTTAAGATAATTTGATTTTAAAGTTTTTTTTTAAATAATTAAAAAATTAATAACCATGACACGTGTCACGTTTTAAATGGATAACGATTTTTTAAACAGTCAAACACTAAAATTATAATTTTTAAAATTTTAAGCACCTATTTTTACAAAAAAATACTTTATGCACCTAAAATTCAAAAATAATATACTTTAGTCATTTATTTTTTCATTTAAGCCTTGATAGAAAGATCAGGGATGTTTCCATGAAAATGATTCATCTGCAAATCCAGAACAAGTTCTGTCGAGCCCAAACATTTTGGAATTGCTCCACTCAAGTTGTTATGGGACAAGTCGAGAACCCCATTCCAATAGAACCAGTAGCACATGGAAGAAGGAATTTCTCCGGTTAATTTGTTCAGTGAGAATAAGAGTAAGTGACATTGCTTGCACTGGTGAATGATAGCAAAGGGTTATTTGAGAGATCGAGTTCCCGAAGTTTGCTGAGCTTTGATAGTTTGTCCAACTCAATTGTCACTCAATTTTTTTTAAAATAATGTCACATCAGTTAATTTTTTTTAAATTATATAAAATATAAAATTATTTTTTCTACTAACATGTTATTCTGTCAAGTCATTTCAAGTTGTTTATCGGTAATTGACTAATAATTTTTATCTACATAAGGGTCATCAAAATAAAACGTTGAGGATTAAATTACTTTAAAAAAATTGAGGCCAAAATAATTATTCAGTTAAACGTTATGGACATTTTTATGCCTTCTATTTATATTAGATGTAATGATAAAAATAATTTGTAATGTTCAGTTAAATGATATTTTGATTTTTTTTATTTATTTCAGTTTTTTACATTTTAATTAAATTAAAATATTTAAAAAAATTAATAATTAACTAAAGATCAATATTTATTATTAATATAACACTACCACGTTAGTAAAATAATTAAAAATATTTTAAGTTTTTTTTCTCGAGCAAATGCTTAGCAGTATTACAAAATCTGGGTTTCTCTCAGATCTTTATGGGGTAGTGCTTTCCTGAGTCGATTTGTAAGGTTTGGTTTAACAAATACACGGTGAAGGCGTGAAGCTCTAAAATTAGAAATTGAGGGTTAAATTTATTATTATTATTTAATTATAATTAAATTATTTAAATGTGTAAATATGAAATATAAAATATTTTATTATACAATTTTTTAACTGTTGTGTTACTCTTTTAACTATAGTTAACGGCTCAATGATTAATTTATAACAAAATCAAATTTTAATGCCCAAATTGAAACAATTAAAAATTTAATTACTAAATTAAATAATTTAATAAAGTTCAATGACCATTTATAAACTTTACTCAATTAAAATTTTAAATGTTGATAGAAAATTAAAAGGGTAAATTATGTAAATCACTGCTGAACTTTACTCTTAAACTTATTTTAGTCACTGAAGTTTTAAAATGTTCAATCTACTCACTAAAGTTTAGACATTGAACGTTTTTTGTCACTGAAGTTTAGACATTGAACGTTTTTTGTCACTCTACCTGTCTACCATTTATCGCTGTCGTCGTTTGATATCAAATTTCACTAGTCACTTCGTCTCGCCCCTAAATTCGAATTTGATCTCCATTTGGCCAAAAATTATCCTGAAGTCCATGACTTAAGTAAAAATCTTTTGGTTTCTCTCTCACCGATCTCCCTCTTTCGCCATCGGATGAAGCTTGTTTCTCACTATATGATTTTTCTCGTGCCGATAAAGCTTTTCACCATTCAGATCTTGAAAAGGTTCTTTTGTTCGCCGATAAATAGACATAATAAAAAAATAATGGATAAATGACTTGTAATATCTAAATTTTAGTGAGTGACCAAAATAAATTTGATATTAAAGTACAAGGATAATTTACGAAATTTACCCAAATTGTAAAGCATGAATGACTTATAATATACTATATAGAACCGTCCATTATACAATCAATATAGGCTGAAGCTAGAATATAGTTTAGGCTTGACTACTAGGACAAATCGGCAAGACCGAAGTGCCGTTGAGTTTAAAAGACAAATAGGCACGAATCTCAAAATGGTCAGAAATCCAACGGATATTTGAATCTTCCCCACTGCATAAAAACAAGCTTTTCCGTCAATCGAAACGAAATTATATATATTGATGTGATCTATGAGAGTAGTGGGTACTGATATGATATGGAAATACAATACTATAAAATATTAAAGTCATTGGTTCATTCGTCACAGTGCAGAGTACTCCCTGCAGTGCTTAGCCCACGTGACTGTACAAAAACCTCATGAGCAATGAATATGCAGTAATTGTTCCATATCAGATTTTTCACTCCGGAGGATCTACAAACTGCCCCCACTCAACTTTACTTTATTTAACACAGCTTCTTTTAGGGTTTGAATGCATAGACCCTAAATTTATAAACTATTCGTTATTCGTTTTTAGGGTTTTCTCACTTTTGAGGAAAGAGTGTTCATTGATTGGTTCCTGTGGAAGTATTTAAATATTTTTAAATGTTGTGGGGTCAAAATATAGCTGGCAGTGTAAAGAAAATGTTGAACCAAATATAATATTATATTACAAACCATGCTTTAAAATAGGAGGAGAAATTTGACTATTATATTAGTCAATAATCACACAAAAATTTAGAAGGCATGAAAAAAAATTAAAACATTCTTTTTTATTTTGTTCTTATCATCCATAGAAATATAACAATAAAGTATATTTATTTTATTCAACTAAATGCTTAAGTAGTAGAGTACAATAAAGTTTAATCTTATATACTATTCTCACCGTCCCATTCAATATGTTCATTTTGTATTTTAAAATTGTCTCACTTAAAATGTCTCATTGAAAAAATCAACAACTTTTATAAGGTACATTTTTTATACCTTTTTTTAGTTTCTCAACAAAACGAAATTTAATCTTTTAAGGATAAAATTATCGTTTCAATTATTTTACATCATCTTTCTTACACAAACTTTTTTTTCTCTAAAACTGTGTGAAAAGTCAACAATAAACAAAATAAATGAGACGGAGGGAGCAATTCACTAATAGTTATAAAAAACATTGATAAACTATAATAAAAGGGATCGAACTATAGGAAGTTGTCGGCCTTCTCTTACTATAAATGTAAGTCCTGGTGGTTGCTACACGAACTTCAAACTACTACAAAAGAAGTAAAAAAATTCAAAACACATGATCGCTACAAGAACCATGTAATAAGACAGAGGAAACAAAACGTTACAAGATGTACGAAAAGAAAATTTCAAAACACATGAGATTTTTATTGTGAACAAAAAATAAAAACTAAAAAAAATCATCAATGATCGACAACTAGTGCATAATTGACATCGCTATCGACAATGCAATAGAAATAAAAAAAAAACTAAAGAGAGTGACAATGGAAAAAAGAAAAAAAGAGCGGTTAGTGAGAATGTTATTTTTGACAAATCTTAATTTAATCATAGTCCTACTTAGAGGTGATGAGAATGAGGATTTTAGGGGAAGAAAGTGAAGCTCCTAGTGGATCTAAAACTTATGACCTAAAGGAACATGAGAGAACAAAGAGGAGCAGCTTGATCAATCGACCATATATGCTTGCTCGGTGAGATTGTTATTTTAATTAGGATAAATTTATATTTTAAAATTTTAATTTAATTTTAATCCCATTTATATAAAATTATATTTTCGTGACTTATCTTCAAAATTAACAGATTTTAAAGTATAGGCTCAAATTGGTACTTAATTTTTTTTAACTGAATTGAATTAATTTATGAACCATAAGTATCAATTTGAACTTTAACTTTAAATTTTTTTTATAGAGTTCCCGATATAACTTGTATGATCAAGTTAAGATCAAAGACATAATTAAACAAAAAATATATCAAATTAAATCTTAAAATAAAATTCATTAACTAAAATACATGTGTATTTTTTTTTTTTAACTTCGATTCACATGGAATAAAAAATATTGTGTGCGCTTATTGTGTTTCCTCGTGTGTTTTATTGAAATGCATCACATTTTGATTCGGGTTTAAGCTATAAATTTCAAGTGTTATTTTACCATCTTATAGGAACTTTTTATGGTATGTTGTTAGATCATCTTCTATTAGTGTAAAAGGGATTGGATTAATTAAGCTATTTTTTGCATTATTGTTCTTGGAAATATATTTGATTCCTCCATGTGCTTGTACCTGACATTTCCTATATTCAAATGAAGTTGCAGCTCTTGGAGGTATAAATAATGGAAGTTGTTGGACAAAATTCTTGAAACAGTATAGTTTTATAAATAAATTATCTAATATTCTGCCGATGTAGTTTTTATATTTTATTAATTTTAATTAAAATAGCTACACATACCCATATAATAAATGAATCGAGTGAATTTTAAAATATTTCCATCTGTTAATATTAAATTCGAACTTTATATACATACCCCATGTCTTGAACCAAATGGAATGTGCAACTAAGATAGAAAAAGTTAATAAGTTCCGTATAATAAATTATATTATAAATAATTTTAAAATTATAATTATTATATTCTCTACTGTAATAATCATTGATGTGTAACATATTGATCTATTTATCTATTTAATTTTTTAAATATTTATTATGAAAATAAAATTTTTAGTCTAATTTAATTGTCAAAATTTAAAACCCAACGAGTTATCTCAGTAAAAAATCATTCATCTTAGGAGATTTAGATTCTATCGTTTTATCTTTAATGTATATACTTTATCAAAAGGTTAATATGCCTAAACAGATATTATATTATAATTAGATTTAGACTATTAAAAAATGTTAAAAATTTAAATTGAAAACATTATTTTAAAAAACCTAGTTAACATTTTGCATCACTGAATCATTTGACAAATTGGTATTAACTATTTTTTAATATATAATATTTGCTATGATAATTTGTAAAATTATCAACCATCTAAAGAAACAGTGATTAAAACTATATTTAAACTTCTAGATTTGTTCAATTTTCTATAATCTAGATATTCAAGTTATAATAATATAATTTTCAACATTTAAATTTATATTTTTTTGTTATTTGTGCATAAACCCTAACGGCTAGGATTTTTTTCTAAAACTTTCTTATAATTTTTTAGAGTATTGTTTTTTGCGACAGTTTTGATATCAACGTTTTATTTTTAACTTATTTTTTTAGTAAATAAAAAATTCTCCGTTTTAGATTACTTTTTATTTTTCTTATTATATTTATTTGTTTGTCTCCGTAATATAATATTCGTTTATTTTGTAATATAATTTTTTCTATCTTTGTAATAATACGATATTTATATAACAGTTATCACGACACATTATATACTCTAGAAAGGTCGACGGTTTAACGAAATACAATTTGAAGCTATTGTTAAAAAACTGAATTTTAATAAATTTTTATTGTATGGAAATATAATTCTTTATTTTATTCCTCTATTTTTTGTTACAATTATTTTTATTTTATTCCTCTACATGCTTGATTGATTCCCCCATATGAATAAAATATTAAGCTTATCATAGCTTTTTGAACTTTGATAATGCATCTTCTGAGCATCTCATTGAATCATTTCATTTCCATCCATTTTCCCACTCTCTTTTACTTAAGGTTTTCATTACTTTTTAAAAAATATAATAATAAAAGTGATTTTAAGAATACCGTAAAAGAATAATTTTAAAAAATTAAGTTATTGTTTATCATTAATGTAAAAAATAATTTTAAAAAATAAAATATCTATATTAAATATAATATTATAAAATAAATAAGTAAACTTAAATAATATTTAAATTCTTTAATATTATAATATATAAAATATATCACCTTAAATTATAATTAAAATTTTAATTTAAAAATATAAATTATATTTTAAATTATATACGGACAAAATAATTATAAATTCATAATAAATTTAAATAACTTTATTCTCAATATAAAATTATAATATATACTATTTTATAATTATTCATGTATAAAAATTAATTTAATAATTAATTATAATTAAATAATAAACTTATTTAAAAAATAATTAAAGTAAAAGGTAAAACAATAATTTTATTTTTAAATTAACTTTTTCACTACAAAAATGATAAAATTTAATTTTTTAATTTGGATAAAAAAACTCTTTTAAAAGCAACAAAAAAAAAAGCAAGCCCTTCATCTTCTTCTCGTTGTTCCTCTGTCCCTGGATTTCTCTTTTTCCTGTTGAAAAATTACAGCATTTTATTCATTCGTTTCAAAAGAAGATCGAAGGGTCCTCCATTAAAGACCTCGGTCTTGTTAAATCATTACGCTTTTTCTCTTTTCATCTAAGCACTCATCACTGTCATTATCTTCATAGATCTTTATTGCTCCCCCATTTTTCCTTTTTCTTCGGTTTACATTTGCATTTGCAGATGGAAGCAGTGATGCCGTCGGCTGTTACTCCATCAAAGAGTAACTGGTCCCGAACTTTGTCGAAAGTCCTCCACCGGCACGCTGCGGCGGTGGGGGTTGTTCCTGACGACGAGTTTCACAAGGTTAAGCTGCCTAAGGAAACTGAAAAATGGAACGATTGTAAGACGGCGAAGAGATTATCCCATAAATTTGATAGATTACACGATGAAGAGACTGAAACAAAGGTGGCCCTGGAAGCGATTGTTGCTAAAATCTTCGCTACTGTTTCTGCCATTAAAGCAGGATACGCCCAGTTGCAGCACGCTCAGTCTCCTTACGATGCTGATGGGATCCAAAATGCCGATCAAATCATCGTTTCCGACTTGAAAAAACTGTCGGAACTGAAGCAGTGTTTCTTGAAGAAACAGTACGATTTTTCCCCAGAACAAGCAATGGCTTTAGCTGAAATCCAGGAACTGAAAAGCGTTTCAACGACGTTTAAAATCACGGGAAAGAAACTGGAATCTCATACCAGACTCAAAGATTCCGAGATCATTTTTCTCCGGGAAAAGCTGGAAGAGTCTACCAAGCAAAACAAGGTACTGGAGAAGAGATTAAATCAAAGCGGCCAGTTAGTTCCGCTTGACAATCTCCATCTTTCCGGCTTAAATCCGACCCATTTCATCACGTTCCTTCGACAAACCGTGAAGTCGATTCGAAGTTTTGTTCGGCTGATGATCGATGAAATGAAGTTAGCCGGTTGGGATATCAATGCGGCAGCAAGTTCGATTGAAAGAGGCGTGGTGTACTGGAAAGAAGATGATAAATATTTCGCATTTGAATCCTTCATTTGCAGGGAAATGTTCAAGGCTTTCCACCTACATTATTTCTCCCTTTTTGGTAGCTCAGTACCAGAAGGGAAGAAACATCCCCGAGTCTTCTTCGATCGGTTTATGGAACTGAAATCTCTGAAAGCCATGGAATATCTAGCCATGAAGCCGAAATCAACGTTTGCCAAATTCTGCAGGAACAAGTACTTGCAAGTTGTTCATCCAAAGATGGAATCATCATTTTTTGGCAATTTGAGCAATAGAGAAATGCGTTCCTATCAGTTCCCGGACACAACATTCTTCACATTGTTTGCCGAAATGGCAAAAAGGGTTTGGCTTCTGCATTGCTTAGCATTCTGTTTTGAGCCCGAGGCATCAATCTTTCAAATAAGCAAAGGGTGTAGATTTTCAGAAGTGTACATGGAAAGTGTAGCCGAGGAAGCATTCCTTTTATCGGAAATCACACGGGGATCGGAACCACGAGTCTCGTTCACCGTTGTCCCCGGATTTCAAATCCGGAAAACCGTAATACAATGCCAGGTCTATCTCTCACAATTCAAGACAAGGTAGCCCTTGATTCTTGTTTAGTGAGTTAGTTCAGGGGACATGGATGGGGGGGGGGGGTTGTACTTGCGGGGGATATGGAACATGGTTAGCTGGGGAATATGTCCCATATTTTATTTGGCCTTAATGATAAATGAAAGGCTAATTGACAGGTAATTTGTTTGTAAGATACATTCCCCCAATTTTGTTAATTTCTTGGGCCAGATCCAATGATGTTTTAGCTGTTTGACATTATTGCCCTATTATAATGTTTGTTATGTACATAATTATATAGGTTTGGGAACATTTTTATATATGTAATCCATGCCCTGTATTGCCAGAAGTGCTTGTCTTATCTTTTTGTCTCTATATTTATCTTGCAGTTGTAATCTATGTTTTTTTTTTGTTCCAAGACTTGGGTTCGAATCTTCCATGTCTAAAGTTTTATTAACCCAGACTTGAAGTTTGTTACCAAAAGCCATTCTGTTCTTCCTGTGGAAGCTTTGAAGAAATGAAACTGCTTAGGTATCTTCAAAAGCGTGTTGGACCATGGAAAAGAAAACATTAATGTAATTGTGTCTTTTTTTTTTTGGGGCGGGGAGCAATAAAATATTTTAAAATTCAATGGGGTCGGTTTTGTGTGCTTAAAATGAAAGCAAGGGTTGTCTGGACGGTAGATACGATGCGACCTGTTTGGGTCCCGGGATGTGAGTTATGTCGTGAGAAAGTAAATGGCTCTTACAAAATAAATATTCAAACTACCTTCATTTTTTAATTGATGTTTAAAATATTTTTAGTTGAAAGAAGTGTTTAAATTTTTTTAAAAATATATGCTTAAAATATTATTTGATTGAAATATAAGTTTTATTTTTAACTTATTTTAAAATCAATTGAGTTACTTATTTTAACTCAAAATAAAATTTTAGGCTCCTATTTTAATTAAATATAAAAATTTAAGTACATATTTCAGTTAAAAAATATTTTATACACTTATTGTAAATTGATGGCTTTTTAATAAGTAAATTGATATTTTTATTTGTTATGAATATAATTATGTATTGTAGTAGTATGATGGGTATTTTATTAAGATAATGGTGTTGAAATAAATTTTTTGTAATTTAAGGTGAGTTCGTTTTTATTTCGTGAATTAGAAATAATTTAGAAGTCGTTTATATTTTTCGGCGACTTCAGTATATTTTTAGTTTGTTTATTTGTTTAAAATAGTCAATATTTCTCAATGATTTTTGAAAATCGCTTACACTTCTCTCCACAACTTCTAAAAAACTTTCCGATTTCATGAAATAATTTAAAAGTATCCCTATTTTATGAAATAAAAAAATCAAAATCATTATCTAAAAAACCTGGTAGGGAAAATTAGGAGAATATTTTATTTGGAAAAAAATAGTGAAACATATAGTTGGGGTATTTTATTTACGGGTTTACTGCATTTTTTTACTGTGAAAAAGAAAATTTGTCGTTCCTTCTAGATGGGTTAAAAATATGTTAACTCATTGTCCTTTCTCGACGAATTTTTGTTAATATATATTTTTTAAAATTCAAGGGGACAAGAACTTGTTAAAAAATGACGACCAATTTCGAAAAAAAAATAATTTTTAAAAATTTGTCTAGAACGAGGAGATTTTTTTTAACACTATAATAAATATCATAGATCTGCAAACAAAACTTCAAGTATCTTATTTTTCTTGGTTCATTTTTCAAGTACAATTTTTTTTTTCTAATTTTACCAATGCGATGTAAGATTAAATATTTAAAGGCGCATTTAAATATGACAGAATCTTATTAAACTTGAGGAATTCAAATAAAAAGACTCTAATTTATACTCTTATAACATGGCATGAATTATATCTTTAGATTAATTCAAATTGCGCCCGATAGATATGGTCCATAATATATGGGTAATGTAACTGAAATACGATATAAAATATATCATATAATATATTGGAATCTATATAAAATACATTTAATTATATTAATTGATATATTCTTTCTAAGTGATCCGAATTCGAACATTGTAATTTGTAAGTGTACGTGAAATTATTTTTATAAAACTGGACTAAAATACTATTTTATAATTAAAATAAAATGTAAAAAGAAACTATATTAAATATGATAGAAATATCTATAAGGTCTGGTGATCGGTAGGCATCACCTGACAGTGGGGGATATTTGGGTTTAGATAAAAGAGAACAAGAATCCACTCCGATTCAAAGATTTAAATATCGAAATGAAATGGAACCACATATATATTATTTTAAGGAAATGGAACCACATAAGATTATGTGGAAAAGGACTTGAAAATTGGACGGTTGTGGCAATAATATCAGCGAAGCATTGAATTGGGGGACACATTAATGTTATCTTCCTCGGCAGAAATTAAATTTTGTGGTCCGGTTTTTTCTATGCATAATCAACCACGTGCTTTTTGGTTCATGCAGGGTGGATATTTTTTTCAAGCCTGGGGTTCCTAGTGATTTGGAGGGAGTTGTTAAAAGAGTGTATATTTTGGGACAATTAACAAGATCTAGGTTCTAAGTCATAATCAACCAAGGTTTTCGTTTGATATTTCAGAATCAGACAAAGGGTACATGTTTAATATTCTTAATATGATTTTAGGTTCATAATTTTATATTTTTTAATCTCGAATAAAATTTATACATACTTTATTAAAAAATGAGTTATTTCATAAAAATATTATCCATTTTCACTGAAATCAATTTAATTTGAATAATATTTTATATTTTTAAAAACAAGAACATGAACCACAATTTAATTTGAATTATTATTATTAGAGTTTTTTATCAAAAAAATATGATTTTATTAGAGTGCAAATCATACAACAATCATATTTTCATATGCCTCGTTAAAATCTCTCGAAATTTATGATGGAGAAAAATAATACAACATGAAAATGTTAGATGGTCTAAAAAGACAACATCAAACATCCAAACGAACAAGACACCAAAACTATGCCCCATTGTAGCGGCCAAAAAAATTTCTCAAGTCGCTAAAAAGGTTCGTAATTCGATTTTATTTCGATTATTGGAAAAACATTTAAAAAAGGCAGGGAAATTCTTTTTTAATCATATTTTTGAAAATAAAAAAATTTGGAGTCGCCACCAGCCACTAAGGTAGGCCGGACACCTTAAAACCAAAGATTTATTCGAAAATGGGTTTGAGAGTTGGTTACGTGTAGGGAAGGATTAGCACCCCATCACGCCCGGAAATCGGTACCAAAATATATGTTGCTTTTAATTGATGGAAATTATCAAAATTCAAATCGAATTTAATTAAATTGTTCGTAATTGAATTTAGACTTTAATTAGACGAGCTTGGTCAAATTGGTGAATTTAAATTAATTAAATATTTAATTAATAATGGTGACTATACATCAGACCATAGATTAAACCGACAACGAATAAGCCCGACTGCTGTGTTAATTTATGGTTTGACTCAAGTACATCACTTTTATGCATGATGCAGATAGATAAAAATGATGTGATGACTCGTCCAAATTTTATCTCGAATTGAATTACCTTTAGACGATAAGAATAAATTTGAATATTTGGTCAACATCCATTGAGCCAGGAATGTTACGACACAAATATCAGAATTAATAAATATCTCCTTTTTATGATTTAAATTGATTAATTACATGCATGTCCAATTAAAATAAAAGTCACATGAATGACAATTAAAATGTATGGCATGGAAAAACATAAAATTAAACCCTAGTCCCTCTAAAGTCCTAACCTAAAAAGACCCAAATCATGAAAATCCAATTAGTGATCTAATTATTAACTAGGTTAATCTAATATTAACCTTAGGTTAATTAAATCCTAAAAAACTAAAAAAAACTAATATTTTATTGATTATCTTAAAATCAAAATAATTAATTTGATTAAAACTATGATCCCAATGAGCCAAGGATTCTATTTAAAATTATTCGAATTAATTAATTATGATTCAAATTAGGTGAGCTATGTTAAATATCAATTTTATCCCCAAAAGTTATTAAGAATTGTTTGACCAATTTAATGCACTTAGCATTGACCCCAATAAGCCAAGGGAAAATTTAAATAGATTAAATTGATTAGAACCTAAAATCTAGCTAATATTCTAACCCTAAAATTTAATTTAATTAATTTAAAATCATTCCCCAATAAAAAACAAGCACATAATTTAAAATTAATGATATTAAACCCTAAACTAGTCATAAAAGGGCCTATCCTAATGAGACAAATAAAAAAAAAAAAGACCCGGACAAGGACCTAACACATTCACAAAAACATGAAGATATGCACATAAAACTTTATGTATGAGACGTAGCATATAAAACATACCACACATATTGATGAGTGATTTAAATAGTTATTATTTTGTTATTAATTACTCATTGTTTGTTTCTTTGATATTGCTAATTTGGGTTATTTTTATTCGTTTTTATGTAGGACTTCAATTATGGAAAACATACTGAAAATAGGCAAAATTCTGCAAATTTTATCTGGAGTCAAGGCTGGGCTAGTGGGCATGAATCCAGGCATGAAAAATCTGACTGGACTCCACGCCAGCGCTTCTAGAAGACGTCAACAGTGGCGATAGCTTATCAGCCGCATTTTGATAGCTTATCAGACGGATTTACAATTTAAATTTGGGATTATCGTTTGTATTTAATTTAAATTTTTTAGGATTTATCTTTTAGAGTTATTTTTAGGGGTTTAGAATACTATAAATACCCCATTGGGGTAAGCTAGAACATCATCTCTCATCTTGTACTTAGTTTTATTTGTTCTTGGGGTTTTTACTTTTATAAAGTTTTTTATTTATTTTAAGTTTTAGCCGAAGGCTTTAGCAACAACTGAATTCCGGTCGTGAGAATTGAAAAGCACTTTATAACTTCGTATATATTTCTCAATTTTTTGCATACTTAGATCGGCAATCGGCTTTTCTATTAAAATCTTTTCGCTTTCATATCAAAAGTGCACGTTGACTTGATTGTTGTTGGAATTTACAGTTGGGAGGCAGGAATGACGATAGTCGTGGTTTTGACTTCCCATGAACAAACTTAGCGACGGATTCGCTAAGGGAAATTGAGAACGAATTTGATTCTCATTGAAACAACATAATTCGAGTCGGGTTTTTCCATATTTAAAAACTATTTTATTCTAACGGCGATAGTCGTGGTTAGACTAACCATATAACTGAAATTCAAAAATTGATTTTGGATTATCGGTTCACCGGAGAGAAAGACAAGTTACAAGGGTTGGGCCTTGTATATTGTAACCAGCAATTATCCGGAGTAAAAATCTTATTCGATGATCGATTGGAAATAAGTCAAAGCGAAGCTTGAGGCTGTTACTTAAACTAAATATTTTATTAAATTTACTTTCATCCCTAGATTTAAATTTTTATTTCTTAGTTTTATTTAAATTAAACTCTCGCTATAACCCCATTTTTCTTAGTTTTCTCAATAAAGTCAGAATTAAAACCTCTCTACCATGTGGATCGACCGACGCTTGTAACATATATTTATTACACAATAATATACACGTATTACTCATTTACATACCAAACACACATACATAGTATAGTGTATAAACACATATATAAGTACCATATATTATACATGCATTGAAATTAAAAGGGTGACGTAACTAAACTCATGATATATATATATATATATATACATATGGCTAGAACTTTATAAATAAAGTTTTAAAATCGAAAACCTAATATATATTGATATATAGTTTATAATATATACATATACCTCGTAAAACAATTTTATTTTACTATACTTTCTTGTGAAACTGTATATATATATATTTTTTCTTTTTTCATATAAGCAATCATAGAGTATTTACTCACATCACATATAAAAAGCTCAGTAACATATGAAACCTAAATCATACCATACACTTATAAAATAACGACTCGAACAAGCAAAATACATGCATCATCAAGCAATCATTTAAATAACTAAACATAAAGAAAGTCAAAATGTAAGTAAATAAAAACAAGGGCAAAAATTAAATATGCAATAAGTCAGGACTAAAATGAAAACTAAACAAATTGAAGAGGGCAAAAGAAAAAAAACACTGGGAAGGGTTAAATTAAAAGGAACTTTAAAACTCCAGGGACCAAATGGGTTATTAGCCCGTTTAAAAAGGGATTAAATTAAAAATAGTGGCTAAATTAAACACGGGTAAAGTTACGAGGACCTAGAGTGCAATTTTAAAAGACGAAAACCCTTAAAAGTTACTTTAAAAGGACGGAAGGACAATAAATCAATTTAAAAAATTGAATATGGAAAATTTAGGACGAAATTAAATTTCTTTAAAAAACATGGAAGACCTGGCTTGTAATTTGAAAAAAACGGAAACCCTTCCGCGTGTAATTAATACAACGCGAAAGGGTTTAAGATGCTAAAAGCCTATTTTTAAAATAGGGACGTAGTATAAAACACACATTTTAGGCAAAAAAACCTTTAGCCTTTATGAAACCTGTTTCCAAATATGGCAAACCCTAAAACACTCACCACCCTCTCCAGAGCTCGGTGTTCATCCCAGCCGCCGCTAAACCCAGAATCCAACCACCAACGTCCGTCTCAAGCCTCCTCAGGCCGCCGCCTATCGGCGCCAGGAAACTCAAAAGCCAACAAAAAAAAACCCCTTTCAATCTGAACCAAAAAATGGTTTAAAAACTCTAAAAAGACCATTCTTTGACCAGATCTGAGAAATACAGAACTCTGAAACCAACCTTTCCCCTTTTTTAGAAAAACGAAAGACCGTTCTTTTAGCCAAACTCAACCGGCGTCCTTCCCGTTCACCCTTCAAGGCACCAAGGCCAGAGGCTTATCACAAAGAGAAGAACACGGCCATGACACGGGAAGATAAACCTTAAAACTCTCCAAAACCTAGATCTATTGTGATTTCTTTTATATGCATGCTAAATATTGAAAGAGGATGAAAAATAACTCTCAAAGGTTTTTTTTTTTTGTATTGCTTCCAAAAAACTCCATATTTTTTTACAATGGTTGAGTATTTGGTTTTATATAGCCGTAGCATTGTTACATAAAAATAAAAGAGACTCGTTGTAATATCTTCTGAAGTCCGCCGGAATTATTCTGAAAATTTTGTTATTTTTGCCCGATCTTCCTTTTGCATCTGTTGCTAATGTTTCTGCTATTTTTTGATTGCATGTTGATGTGGTTGCACGAGAGGAGGAGGGGACCAGAGAGAAGCTCTTAGTTTCGGCAGCCGAGGAGTCAGAGGAGCCCAGGCGTCAGGCGCGCGGGATCCAGAAGGGTCGGGGCGTATATCATACGCGCGCGTGAAGGTAGCTGAATGGGTGCGCGTGCAACGCGCATGATTTTGGAGACTTCTTCTGCCTTGATCGTGGTCCGTTAGATCTGTTATAAATCTAACGACTGTGGATGGGCTGCGTAAAAAAAAAACAATAGAAGATATTAGGGTTTCTTTTGTTACCGGGCTTAGTGTTTTAATTATTTTGGGCCTTACGGGCCATGTAATACCTTATTTATTTTTGGGGTTTAATAATGTAAATGGACTGTTAATTAAACTTTAGGCCTTTCATTTATATTTTATTTATATGGGCTTTTATTTATTAATCTATTTTGTTTTTTTAGTTTAACAATAGTATTATATATAATATAATATAATGACAATAATCTAAATAATAATATAATATTATGAATTAAAATAAAAACCTAATAATATATTCTTTGTGTTTTGCTTTTCTCGTATAATAAGAACTAATAATAATAAGCCTAATAAATATGATAACCTAACTAAGTATAAAATAGATAATACTAATAGAATATGGAAAAAGCTTTGATACACAGGCCGTGTAAACTTTAGTTTACACGTGCTTTTTAGTTTTAGGGGTTTAAGTTTTAGTTTAGGGTTTAATGTTTAGGGGTTTGGGTTGTAGGATTTAGAATTCAAGGTTAGTGATTAGTATTTAGGGTTTAGGGTTTAGAGTGTGGGGTTTAGGTTTTTAGGGTTAGAAATTTAGGATTTGGGTTTTTATAGTGTAAATACACATGCTAGTATAAAATTAATTTTACACAGCCTGTGTATTAAAGTTTTACCCATAGAATATTAATAATAATGTTTTATTTTCTTAACTAATAATCATAATATATATAAAGTAATAACAACTAAAGCCTATTATTTTAAATATTCACAAAAACGTAAAAAACGAGTTAATACCCCGGATAAAATTAGTGATAACACCCATTATTCGAACACTTGAACCAAAAGTAATATCCAGCCCCCATTTAAGCAAAACATTCCCTATTCTATTCATTTATCTAAACACATTGTACTTATTTTTATTCTGAGTGTCCCTCTTGTATTGAACAATTTGTAATTGTTAATGCTATCTATGGATAATATTAGTGGGTACTCTTTTTCCCCTTAGGGGTTGGCATTGGTTGCGACTGTAGAGGGATTTTTTAATGAGGCCTTTATTTCATTCAAAAAAAATCTAAACACATTGTGAAAACACACAGGGCAATGTTCGACACACATTATCGATACTTTGAAACCACCTCCACAATTTCCACAGCCTCTGTTCATTCTGTAAAACCCACAACACTGCCCCCACTGAGTTTGATGCAATGAAAATTGAGGGAACATTACTCCGTTGAGATCGCACCAACATAATAAACGTGTAATCAACTGCCCGTAACTTCGCTTCATTTGAATCCAATATTCCCAACGGGCCTAAGAACAATGCCAAGATTAGATCTGTTGAGTCCGTAAATGGAATCCAATTTTGACCCAATTTAGAATGAAAAATATAGTTTGAGGACGAGGACATAAAAGTTTGAGTATCAATTTAGAATGAGTGTCATAGTTTGAGGATGAAATTACAATATTCAAGAGTTTAGGTACCAATTTGAAATGGGTGTTATAGTTTGAGGATGAAATTTGAATATTTAAAAGTTTAAAGATTGATTTAAAATAAATAATAATTTTGGGACATGTGATACAATTAACTTATTATTATTATTATCTTATTATTCTGACGTTCCCAATGTCATATCGACATTGTGAATCTTTATAGATTTACTCAACGGAGAATTAGGGTAATTGGGCTTAAAGCCTTAAACTGAAACAGGATTGGTTTATGCTTCCTGGAAGTAGCAATGGAAAACAGAGTAGCCATATGAGTTGTCAATGGAATCTCATTTGTAGATTGATCCTTTATTGTCATAAATCCTCAAATGAGGTGAAATTATATCATGGACTTGTCTTATCACATCAGTTATAATCTTAACTAATGAAAATTACTAACTACACTATTTTTTATGTCATATTTTTTATTATATAATAATTTCTAAAAAAAATTATTTTTTAAATGACATATAAAAAAATATTAGTGAAGATTCGCTGGTTAGAAAAAATGACATGGGAAAAATGGTGTAGTAGGTGATTTTTATTAGATGATACCATGGCTAATGTAGTAAGTCAGACCCATGATATAATTTTTCCCAAATGAGAGATGTAATTAAGATGAAACAACGTAGGATCAAATATAAATAGTAATTAAATGGGGGTTGGAATCTAATTGTTTAGTCATTAGCTTAAAATTTAAAAACTGAAAAGTTAAGATCTGAATTGTCTAATTTTAAAACTAAAATGGACTTAAGAAGTATTTAAACAGAAAAATGACAACATCCTTATTTATCTAATTACGAAATTGAAAAGAAGCTAAGAAATACTTAAACCGAAAAAAATAGAAGCTACAAACTTTATTTATCAAGTTTCAAAACTAGTAGGGACTTAAGAAGCAATTGAACATAAAAAGATGGAACACGAAGACTTAATTTGTCCAGTTTCAAAACTGATATAAATTTGTAACAATCTAACTAATCTTATATAATCTTTGATGAAATAGAAACTAAAAAATGTAAGAAAAAAGATAGAAGATTTCAGGGCTTAATGAATATGAAATGTGCAATTTAAATTGCTTACAAACATATTAAGAGAAAGTCCAAATGCTATTTCTTACACTTTTGCTGTGAATTGTTCGTATTTAGGTCGAGAACTCGACCCTCAAATCATCTAATTTCCATTTCCAGGACTAGGAACTGACTGCTCAGGCCAAGAACTGTCATTCCTCGCCAAAGACCAATTCTAGCAGCTGAACCGAAAACCTTAGGATCGGCACTCGAAACGACGCTCTGCTACACAGGACTATTCATCTTTTCTTCACTCAAGACCTTTCTGGCTCCAAACGATGGGACATTGCATACAAATATAGCAGCAATAACAAGGATTTTGGTTTTGTTGAAATGGGCCATTGAGAGTGCTTAGAAAAAGTATGCTTGTGGTGCAAGTTTTTGGATAATCGAATTGGCTTACAAACTGATGTCTATATATGGGCCAATGATCAAGTAGAGACGTGAGACTCAGGTTAAATTGATTTTTGTTTAAGGGTTTATCAAACAGTGCATGGAAAAGCATCTGGAGACATTGAGTTAGGTACATTTGAACTGAGAAAGCCACCATGCTATTTGCTTTTAACTTTTTCCAGTGACCTGGGAGCCTAGTTAGACTTTCTTCAAAAGCAGTACTAGGTATAAAATGGGGGAATAATGGAGATTGTTGTACCTCCGCCTTCGAATCCTCCGTTATGCATCTTCGCATGTGGGGTCTCAGAGCTCAGGGGCAGAGCTCCTTTAGGGCCCAAGGGCCCGGTTTCTGTTATAAAATTAGAATATTTGATAGATTTTGATATAATTATAATTTGGGCCGCGTTATTAAAATTTTTAGTTTAATATCAATTTAAGTTCTTATAAGTATAAATATTTAATAAATTAAGCCTTGTCCCATAAATTTTAAATTTTAAATACTTAATAAACTATTATATTTTTTAAATTCAATATTTTAACCCCACAAATATTTAATCTTGGCTCCGTCAGAGCTCATTAGTCAACCTACTAACTCTATAGTCTGACGATCAGATCTATCTTGTTGATTTTACAGTATGACGGCCATGTTTATTATCCTGACCCATCAATAGTCATTAATTCTAGGCTTAGTACCCTGATACGAGTCGACGACTGTAACTCCACCCAAACTAGAGGGATGAACCACCGAAAATCACCACCATCCCAGTTTCAATAGATCATCATAATGGAGACATTGGGTTACTTTCTGATTTGCAGCCCATATATGCTCTCTTGATTCAATGTATAGTATACGTATGGAAAGCATACTATTGAAAGCACTGCCGGTTGCGTGTGTAGGCAATTTGCAGATACACACAGTACCTGAAGATGACTTATTAGACACCATGATCAATGTTAAAGTTTATTGAAGACTACCCAAGTTTTTGATGATGATGATAAACATGAAGAGTTTTGTGGAATTGTCGTAAGATGTTAATAAGAAGTTTAGAATTCTAGTATTACTGACCAAAAAGAATCTGCCATTAGAGTTAATCCACTCAGCAATAGTCAACTTATCCCTATTAAAATTTAATGCTAGCTTACTTAACCTCGATAGAGAGTGGCTCGAGGCACTAAAATGTAGCATTTGACTTTTTTTTTATTTATCCAATGTTTAAGTATGCTTGATCCCACAATCTCTGAAATATCGAATTTTAAAACTGTTGTGATTCAGCAGAAGCATTATGCAACTTACTCCTTCCGTCCCATGAAAACTATCATTTATTGACTTTTTTTGGGTCAATTTTTTTAATTTTGACTCTTTATTATTTAAAATTTATCATTAATAAAAATATAAAAAATATATTTTAAAAACTTTCAATCAAGTACTTTTAAAATATATATTTTATAAAACCCAATTTTTTTAAAATATTTATAATAATTGTGGTCAAAATTTAAAAATTTTAATTTTTCAAAAGTCAATAAGAAATATTTTGAGTGGGACAGAGAAAGTACTTTTTAGTCGTTTCGTAGTTCAATGGATTTCTAAAAACCAAGTTTGCCAAGGGTGCATTGTGAGTTGACTTTATAGGCATATGAGCAAATGACCAAACATTTTAGCTAATACTGCACAAGTAAAATCTACAAAGAAAAAATATTTTAAAGTGAATTATCATTTGAATCATAGTTAAGTATTAGTTTGAATAAAAGGAAATGAATAATTTAGTGGTAGGTTTTTAATAGTAAATGACATAAATCATTTAATGTTTTTGAAAATCTATTTTATCAATTATGTTATAAGGAATGGAAGAAAAAAATATATCAATAAAGGTAATAATAAAACTATTTAGCTATAATGTCAAAAATAATCTTAACATTTGATTGAATGACAACATATCCCGGACCAATGCCACCATTATCATGGCTCCTCCTTCACCTGCTAGCCCTTGCTTTGTCTCTCCTCCCCTATTCTTCCATGGGTAGAAGCACAGACAAGCACAGTTCCCCCATTTTGTGCGGAAACCTCACCATCAGTTACCCTTTCCGATTAAAATCCCAGCCTCAAAAATGCGCTCCCAAGAGCTGCGAGCTGGCGTGCGGGAACAACCGCGCCATTTTCCCAGCGGAACACGGCAATTTCTACGTCCAACACATCTCTTATGCCGATCAAACTTTCCATCTCGTAGATGCGAATCTGGAAAACGACAACTGCTCTCTTCCGCTCGGTTCCCTCCCGTTCAACACCACTTCGAGCGGACAATTCCCTCGAGTATCAGGAACTTCTAATACTTATACATATGCTGGATTTGGAATTGTTTTCGATACATATGTTAACGAAGAGATTTATGTGGTGAAGTGCAGTATGAAGATGAACAAGTCTTGGTCCGGCGTTCATTACATCGGCGCTTCTCGCAGCTCTTCCTCTCCGCCTGCAGCTGATAATTACTTTCATTATTTTCTGGACGGAGAAGCTCCACACTCTGGTTTCCATCCCTCTTGCACCGGGGAAGCCCGGGTTCCGATTAGTGCTCGTAACATCAATGGCCTCTCAACTCTTGATTAGGGTTTAAGGATAATTACATGCCGACGTTAGACTCGCCCGAATTACATGAGGGTTGGTAGGGGTCGTGGAACTCAAATTTTTTATTTAATTATTTCTTAGGTCCTTATTAATGTTGAAGTGGCAAGGACCTAAGAAATAATTTGGTTTCTATTCATTTTCAAATTAGGCAAATTAGTCTTTCAGGTAACACTTTCTTCTTGTATGTCTTTTAACAGGACTGCAAACTTTTTTTGTTGCAATAACAGGTACGCATGAGTTCAATACTTATGATCTATGGAATATCAAATGTTTCATTTATTTCTTTTCTAATACTCTCTTTCTTGAAAGACAGGTATCATCTTAATAAGGACATTTCTGGGGATATGTTGTTTGGCCATGGATGAGGGGATTGAGAACTTTCTTCGAAGTCAGAAGAATTTCATGTCTATACGGCATTCTTATGCTGAAATCAAGAGAATCACAGGAGGTTTCAAGGATAAATTGGGCCAGGGAGGTTTCGGAACTGTGTTTAAAGGTAAACTTCGAAGCGGCAAACTTGTTGCCATAAAATTGTTGAATGAATCGACGGGTAACGGCCAAGATTTTATCAATGAAGTTGCAACTATCGGAAGGATCCATCATGTGAATGTGGTGCAACTCATTGGATTTTGCGTGGAAGAAAAGAAACAAGCTCTAGTCTATGATTTCATGACAAATGGATCTTTAGACAAAGTCATATTTTCGACAGGAAGTGGTAGTTTAAGCTGGGAAAAGATGTTCGAGATTGCACTTGGAATTGGTCGAGGGATCGAATACTTACATAATGGTTGTGCGATGCAGATTTTACACTTTGATATCAAGCCACATAATATTATTTTGGATGAGAATTTCAATTCAGAAGTTTCAGATTTCGGGCTTGCAAAGTTGTACTCAACGGATGACAGTATTGTGTCTCTCACAGCAGCACGGGGTACCATAGGGTATATGGCTCCTGAATTGTTTTATAAAAGTATCGGAGGCGTCTCGCATAAAGCTGATGTTTATAGCTTTGGAATGATGCTGATGGAAATTGTGGAAAGGAGGAGAAATATGAACACTTAATGCTGATCGTTCAAGTCAAACTTATTTCCCTTCATGGATTTATGATCAATTCGAGTTGGGAGAGAACATAGAGCTCTGAAACATGACAGAAAACGAGAACAAAATTGTGAGGAAAATGATCATTGTTGCCTTTTGGTGCATTCAAACGAGGCCCATACATCGTCCTTCGATGAGTAAAGTCTTGAATATGCTTGAAAGTGAAGTCGAGCTCCTCGAAATACCTCCCAAGTCTTTCGTATTTTCTGTGGACATGTCATGTAATGATAGTGATTAAGATCAATTCAACAGACATGGAAAGATCATGTAATGAAAGTTATGCAATGTTTGAAGACGTTTGTCTGTTGTAACTTATCTCTTTTAGTTGAATCTGTGAGAGGAGTTTGTTAGCTGCTCCTACATATCCTAACACAAGTCTGTATAAATTGAACCTCTATTCGGGTCATTAGGCCTTGTTGATATAATGTCTTTGTTCAATTGAATTTTCTGACACGGAATGATAATAGTCAGCAGGACAATAAAGATCATCAAAACTAGCTGCCTGCTTTCTAATTACTTGCCTAATGAAGCTTAGGTTCACGATCTATATGTTTTCACCAAAGCTCTCATTATCAGTGGCCTTCATCCAACTAGTATTAGCCATTATTGACTTAGTTTTTCCGTAACGAGAAAGAAAGACTTGGTTTTGGTTGTGATGTTAAATCCTGTTATTTTTGCTTGGGAGCAGGACAATAAAGATAATAGTCAGCAGGACAATAAAGATCATCAAAACTATCTGCCTGCTTTCTAATTACTTGCCTAATGAAGCTTAGGTTCACGATCTATATGTTTTCACCAAAGCTCTCATTATCAGTGGCCTTCATCCAACTAGTATTAGCCATTATTGACTTAGTTTTTCCGTAACGAGAAAGAAAGACTTGGTTTTGGTTGTGATGTTAAATCTTGTTATGTTTGCTTGGGAGCAGGACAATAAAGATAATAGTCAGCAGGACAATAAAGATCATCAAAACTAGCTGCCTGCTTTCTAATTACTTGCCTAATGAAGCTTAGGTTCACGATCTATATGTTTTCACCAAAGCTCTCATTATCAGTGGCCTTCATCCAACTAGTATTAGCCATTATTGACTTAGTTTTTCCGTAACGAGAAAGAAAGACTTGGTTTTGGTTGTGATGTTAAATCTTGTTATGTTTGCTTGGGAGCATCTATGGAAATGTATAATTAATGGAAAATATGTGATCAAGATTTTCAACCCATCGACATCAACGTCTGCGGCATGTCTCCCATTGCATCCGACCGCCTGCCTCCTAACTAGACAGGACCGGCCAGCTGAACAAGGTAACAAAAAAAACTACAGAACCCCATCTTTGTATACTCGAGAACTCCTATTCGGTACAGTTTCAAAGTTGCTGATAGGTTCTCTGGCCTTGTTTGATGATTGTATAGATAGAAGAAATAATAATTCATAATTCATTTCATGGATTGTTTGTGCATGATGCTCCATAACCATTATAATCAAATACAACAGGGTTCCTATGTCTTTTTTTTCTGTATAATCTGAATGTCAAGCATTTATATCTTGCCAGCTATATTAGTTTCAATCAATTTCTCAATCATTACATTCTCGGTCACAAATCACAATCTTGGTTCCTTGTATAATACAAAATACAAGGAACCATTTCCCCAACTGTTGCCAGCCTGCAACTGATATTTTTGTCTAGTGAGATAGATCTTATGCTATAAATTTGAATTCCTTTGTTATAGGACAAAGAAAAAGTTGAATTTGGCATTGTGGTAAGCCATGGCCGAGCTCGGTTAGTTCATTATGTGATGCTTCTGCCTTCTGACTCTGCTTGGATTGACCAGCTGCCAAGCTACTATTTGTCTTCTAATCCTGTTGTAGCTAATTGGCTTCAACTTGCAATTCCACATCACACAAGCCTATAGATATGAATATGAACTGATTGTAAATATCGAGACAAACATTAAGATTATCATCGACGATATGAATAATGAACTGATTGTAAATAACAACAATGAAAATAATGGAATACAAGCTGCTTCGGAGTTCGGAACACGGATTGTGAATCACGATGAAATACAAGCTGTTAATAGAAACAACACCAACTCCTATCATTAACAACCTTTTTTCTAGTACACTTTTGTTCTGGTTTTTACTTTATCGACCAAAATATCAACTGCAGGATGACAATGATTTCTACATAGAAGAAAAGTGGCTTATCCCAGACTGGATGCAAGTAGTTCAAGCCGGTGCTTGGAAGGATCAAAACCTACATAAATAATAGGCTAAAAGCACACCTGAGAAAGTGGATCTGAAACCGTGGGCGTGGGAAGACTAACTTGTGCATTTAGACTTTACCAGGTGATTCTAAATATGTAGTTGGCATTTCGGGTTTGAGCCAGTACGCCGTGTATTAAAGGGCTTTTTCATAACTGAGCAGCAAATGTCAGGAACACAAACCACGCTATCACATTGATTGCAAAAATCTTTTGGCCAATACAACCCCGAGGCTGTTGGAGGTGAAGGCACTTGTGGTACAGCCCATGAGGAGTCTGGCACCTGGCCCAAGCGCTCATCAGTGTCTACCTCGTCGTCAGCAGATCTCAAGATTGATGAACTGTCAGAATCTCCACGCTTGCCGCTATCAGCCTGGAAGAATCCAGCAAAAATAACCAGACACAGAACTCTTAGTTGCATTACCCAGACATTTCAAATATATATATTACAAGTTACAACCAGAGCAATAGAGGACAAGGCACTATGGTTTAATTTGCCAGCTGAGCTACAACAATTGTATAATATGACATGACAAAGAATTCAGTCTGCTTTTTATAGAAATTTTTGTTCAACATAAAATTATCTTTTGTATTTTATGCCAACACGTTTAATCCTGCAAGAGCAATTTAAAACATAGTACAAAAACAACTAGAACAGTACCTTAGATGACCCATCATCCATGTAACCATAGCTTTGATTAAAGTCAGTTAGCCCAAATAAATCATCCATTTGCCATGACTGAAAGCTTCCAGCTGTAGAACCCCCAGCAGCATACGTTACTTTTGTCAGCTCATTGTTCCAATCTTCAATATTTGAAGGTAGGACCTCATTGTATCCACCAGCAAATGCCATAGGAGGCCCCCTTCTAGATGTAGAATTAGTTTTAGTTTCTGAAGTCTTTTCGCTAGGAGATTTGACATCGGAAGACGATGCACCAGTGTCGGTTGTTGTTTCAAGACCAACTTTTACACCGGTAAGCAGAAATCTTTGATGACCAGAGACATAAGGATTTGCTGTATGTATAGCAACATCACATTTTCGGCACAGTAAAGCTCGATCTTGCAAACAAAAGAAAAACCCAGATGCTTCCTGTCAAGAAAGATTGATATATCAAATTGATTGATTGTAATAAGGAATACTTATTCCAAAATAAAAGAAAATAAAAGAAAGAAAGAAAAAAGAAACTACGAGATAACAACTAGGCCACAAAATCAAGCAGTTCGAAGTTACAGCCACCACAGAACTGCAGATATGACCTTATTTTGAGAGCTTATTATAATTATAAGATAGTATCAACATGGCAGGATATAAAAAATAAGCTTCTATCCAACTTTATATAAGTAAAAAATGGTGTTATATATTGCTCAATGACATAAAACTTAGTGCAGTATCATACAAGTTGTATAATAAATCAGGTAAACCTTAAACTTGTATTAAAGATGCGTGGAAGAAGAGAAGAAGTAAAAAAGATATGCAAATGCTAGAGCTAGCTTCTAGACGTCCAATATGGCATAACTTAGAAAGCTTTCAGGTAAATACACTTTAGCCATTAACCGCCATTGTACCAACATATATATGAAGTGCACATGTTTAGAAAGTTTCAAAAACAAATGAGTCCACTTCAGCTATAATTTCTTTGCCAATCATCTAACTGAATAATGATGTGATTGAAGCTTTGCACTGATACAGATATGGTTTAAACAATATTTCATTTCATAAATCACATACTACATCATTTTCCAAAGAAAAAAGCAGCAATTCTAAGAGCAACATTTCTATCCCCACTATCATACATCTTCGTCACGAAGATGCTAACATTAACTAAACTACATTGGTAATTAAGTTGCATTAAAATGCAACAAGTTTTGCATAAGTCATCATCTCATACTCATACCTACAACAACATTAAAAGGCTGTGGCTTCTTAATCAATCTGAAACTTCAGTTTAGTTGCTTTGTGTTTCTTAAAAAAAGTTTAATATTGCTTTGATTAATTAAGCATTACTAGGTCAAACAAAAATCAGCGATGAAAAGGTTTTTCTTTCGATTAAGGAGCTGACTACCACAAAAAGTGTGGTACAACACAAGGTTAGAGTTCTATGGGAAAAAGTTTCCACCTATCAAAAGATGGAAATCAAGGAAAATATACCCCAGCAGCAGCAATGCCCGCATTGAGTAAAGGCATACCCTAAATTCTAAGCCTCACCTCACAATTTAGCCATGGAAAACAGCTTTTGCTTGTGAGTTACTCTTAGCTATTCTTTGATTGTTGCTTTAACTACTTGCCCTTTGCTTTCCCCAAAAGCAACAAGGAAAAGAACTAGGGGGGACTACAGCGAACTAAAAGAACCCTATATGTCAGTCAAAAAATCAAAATTTAGCAAAAACTTGATCAAAGTTAAGATCCTAAAATATAAAATAAAGAAGGTTTCCCCAAATTTAATATCTAATTTCTCTCAGGTAAGCTAATTAAAGAAACTCTAATCAAAACTTTAAATCAAACCCAGATTCCAACTCACCTTAAAATTAGAAATTTCGACTTCTAAAATAAACAATAACTACTAAACCCCCAAAAAAGAGATTTTTTTTTAACTTTTTAGGACGAATACCTGACAAATGTCACATTTAGGCATCTGAGAAGAAGAAGAAGATAGCGG